>LR738713.1:685489698-685570489 GCA_902687465.1 Secale cereale
AGCACTCGCCTCCACCACCACCCACACTCCCTCCTGACCACCCACCAGGCCCCGAGGGGGTCATCTCCTCCCTCTCCGGCCACCGTTCCGCCGCCTCTGTCCTCGAACCGAACCGAGCACCTACACCACCAGAGCAGCCCAAACTCCGTCGATCCTCCCCTTTTCCACCACCATGCCGAATCCCTAAATCAATTTCCCTTCCCGAGCCCTCTCCGACGAGCCACCACTTCACCCGAATCACCGTCCGCCGGCGACGAGCTCACCGCCGTTCAGGTGACCGCCGGTGGCCACCTCCACCACCCCTGGATGCGGAAGTCCACGCTGGTCACTTTGCGACCAGCGCCGGGCCCTGAGACCCCGGCGATCGTCGCCGGCGATCGCCGCCGCTTCTCTGTACTCGCGCGCGAGCGCGTTCAAATTTTTAAACCTGACGGGTGGCCCCCACCCGTCAGCTCTCTCTCTCTCTGTTTCCGTTTTAAGTGGAAGCGCACTCTGCGCTTTACGTCTTCTACGCTGGAAGACGCACTCGTATCCGAAACGTGTTCTTTTAAAACAACTCAGGGACTTCTGTTTTACAGAAAAACCCCTGGTTTTGAAAAGCTAATAACTTTTAAAATATAAATCCAAATGAGTTGATTCTTTTTGCTAAAATTTTCTTTTCTGCTCTAGTTTATTTTAAGATTTATTTAAAAATATTTTGAGAACTTTTTCTGTTCTGTGTTGATTTTCTTATTCGAATTCAAATTTGAATTTTTCAAAAAAAGAAGAAGGAACTTTTGCTGGGATTTCTGAAGGGTTTTCTCCTGATTACTTTGGACAAGGCAAGCATTATTGAACTTGAGATATGATGTTGCTTTCTTGCATGGCTACATGTTTTTAGTAGTGCATCACATACGTTGCATGTTATATCACATGTGCATGCATGGTCATGTCATGTTTGTTTTACCTTGGCTTGCATGTCACACTAGCTTGTCTGGCATACAAGTGGTTACGTGAGGGCAGAGGTGCTGCTGCTGGTTGGGACATGCTAGTAGGCATGGTCCCTTGTTGACACAGTGGTGTCGTGTGGTACTGATAAAGAACATTGGTGTTATTTTGACAATACCTCCTGAGTCTGCCTAGATCGAGTCTTGCTCTATACACCTAGCTATACACCGTGCTGCCACGGGTCCTTCCGAAAGGAGGGTACGGCCTAGTAGGTTGATAACCCCTGTACGGGTGCACGCCACACAGATACTACGATGAAGGTTGTAGCCTGTCATCGGGTCAGGGGCATGGGTGTTTCCGGTTGTAGCCGAGAGGGGGGCACCCCTTGTAATCCGCGCGTTTAATAGTGATCCCATGCTTTTCGGAGGTTGTAGCCTCCCTGACTTAAGGTTTCTGGAGCGATGCTCTGGGTGAGTCCTGGCATCCGGTCGGTGCGTATGCGTCAGGCGTGTTTTCAATCCAAAGTCCGTATTGGGTATTAGTCAGTGCACGGTACTGACTAAGGAAAGCCCATACGCGTGGGTAAAGAGTACACCCTCTGCAGAGTTATATCTATTCGAATAACCGCGTCCACGGTCAAGGATTTAGTTGGGTGGGTCAAGTATCGGTCTCGGTGTCAGTCTCTGGAGGAAAATAGGATACTTGAGCATGTTATGTTTGCAGGACATTTTTGTCACAGTCAGTATATTATCATAAATTTATTTATGGTGAATATTATGCTTATGGACTAACCTTGTGATTTTATTATTACCTTCGAGAGTGTCTCAGGGGCTGGCTAGACTACCCCGGACACTCGCTTTTCTTTTAAAGTCCTTTTGAGGCGTCCCTCGAGTGTCAGGCGGTTTATCTCGCCACTACTCTTGTGGACACCCAACTGGCATTTCTTTTAAAGTCCTTTTGAGGCGTCCCTCGAGTGTCAGGCGGTTTATCTCGCCACTACTCTTGTGGACACCCAACTGGCATTTCTTTTAAAGTCCTTTTGAGGCGTCCCTCGAGTGTCAGGCGGTTTCTCACGCCACTACTCTTGTGGATACCCAACTGGCATTTCTTTTCAAGTCCTACCGTGATGTCGCTTGATATCCGACTGGCATTCCTTTTATCTTTTTATAATATAGTGACCAAAAATTTATTTTGAACTAACCATGTTTCATCATGCCAAGTCTTGATATTTGTTGCATGCATATAGTATTTTATCATGGCTTTCGCTTCAGTATACCTTATGTTCATAATGTTTGCGAGTACATTCAAAGTACTCACTGGCTTGTCCCTGGCTATTTACTTGGCCAGACTTGGAGGAGGACGAACTGTTGGAGGAGAATTGCGCTAGCGAGGCCGACGCTTAGAAGGTTTCCAGTCAGCACACCTGTGTCTTGGAGTCTATCACTTGTACCATCCGTCAAGCTTCCGCCACACCAATAAATTAGTCAAGCCTCACACTGACGCTTGACCCTATGCTAGTATATCAGTGTTGAGTTCCACTACCCACTGTCATATTCCGCCCGCCTAGTGCGTTGAGATGTTGTAATAAATTATTGAGTCACCCTGACTCAACCCTGTGTAATATTATTGTACTGGTTATCTATATCAAGGTTGTCCACTGGCTGTGCTTGGGAGCTAGTGTGACTTAAGGCTATTCTGTGATTTATTTCCCAGAAGTGAGCCTGACAGACCTTGGTATCAGAGCCAGGCTGACTGTAGGAGCCCTAGGCACGATCGCTAGTCACCGAGTCAGTGCTAACATTTTTTTCCAGCATGCATCTCATGCATCGTAGCAAATTTTCCTTAGTCATCATACACTTATGACATGGCTACTTGGGTTTTTGTCTACTGTTGTAGATGGCTGGTGGCAGCTGCCCATCTCAGATTTTCGCCAACGAGCCTGCGGGATTTTCCCGCCTTCTCGCGAGCATCGCGAGGGACGCGATGGGGTCCCTCGGGCGTCCGGAGTACGTCGTTTACCCGGACAAGATCTCAGAGACCCTGACTATGTACCAGGCTTCGGTATATATTCGGGGTGGTGCGTCTGTGTCTTTCCGCAACTATCGCTTCATGGGGAGAGCCATGCCCACTGAGAGGCATGCTATCCAGATGGCCGCACGTGAGGCTATCGCACGTCTCCGGGACATCCTGAAAGTTATGCAGGACCGCCCCTACTACTATCTGCCTTGCCACGTTCCATATACTAGCCACTATGCTTTTTCCTGCACCATAGGGGAAAAGGATATGCCTATTGAGCCACTTGTCCAGTATATCATGGCCTTGGAGTCAGCTTTCACCTCCCTGGTGGATGACTACCTCACCGCGCGGATGGACTTGTCTCGTGCGAGAATTATTCGCAGGAGCGAGTACCGCTCTCCTTCGCCTCGTGCTCCACGCACTTCCAATCCACCAAATAATTCTCTGGCTAGTCCCGCGGCTCAGCGCTCGACCACAACTGGCGATGCTAGCCGTCCGACTGCACCCATTCCTACCAGAGCTTCTCCACTGACGAGCACGGTGCCACCTCCAGCAGGCACGGCATCAACGACCACCCGACTAGAGGCGATCCTCGAGGAGGAAGAGGAGGAGGGCGATATCACATCCTGGGTGCCTTGCCTGAGTCTCACTCTCAGCAGGACCTAGGATGAGCCATGGGGACGAACGCAGTTTTCTTCGCCAGATGACTGCTTGAGAACATGGATGTAATATATTTATTTCCTGTTCTGCCTAGCCTTTGTAAGATAGCGATGTTAGGACCGCTGGTCGATGAGAGCACGGAGAGTGCGCTAGTAGAAAAAATGATCTTGTATGATACAGTTTCCGCATGTATCCTGTATAATTAAATCCTGCTTGTATAATTAAATCACTTGTGTAATATATTTGGCTGCCTTGTCTTACCTTGTCCGGGGGGGGGGGAATTTTATTTGGGAATTTATTTTCTGATATTTGATTATTTTTCCTTGGTGTTATGCAAATACCCCAGAAAGAAAATGCATCGTCCCTGGACCCGTTCTATGCCAACTCAACCTGAAAACAACTCTGGACAAATGGGAAACAATTTTACTCAAGGGCAGACTAGTCAGCAGAGCAGTGAATCAACTTTCTCGCAAGTATGCCGCCTATATGAGCAGAGTCAGCAACAGCATCAGGAGATGATGCAGCATTTGATGAACATGGGAAATCAACAAGGACAACCACAACCCAGGTCCAAACTGTCGGAATTACAAAAGACCCGCCCAACGGTCTTTACGCACACTGACAAGCCACTAGAGGCACACGACTGGCTTCGAGACATGGAAAGAAAATTAGTTATTGCCCAGTGTACTGACCAGGAAAAGGTGCTGTACACGCCACACTATTTTTCTGGAACGGCTGCTTCGTGGTGGGAAAACTTATGTCACACCCACCCTGACGGAGCAAATACGACATGGGAATGATGCTATCTGGGTAATAACAGATTCGCTGACCAAGGTAGCACATTTCATTCCGGTAAAAACCACCTACTCAACACAGAGGCTAGCCAGGCTGTATCTATCTAGGATTGTTTGTCTACACGGGGTACCCAAAATAATTGTCTCAGACAGAGGCACCCAATTTGTCTCTAGATTTTGGGAACATCTACAGCAAGCCTTAGGCACGCAACTGGCTTTCAGCACAGCATACCACCCGCAGACCGGAGGACAGACAGAGCGGGTAAATCAAATATTAGAAGACATGTTGAGAGCTTGTGTGCTTACCTACGGAGTCAGTTGGGAGGATAGTCTGCCTTATGCAGAATTCTCCTACAACAACAGTTATCAAGCTAGCCTAAAAATGGCACCGTTCGAAGCATTATACGGACGACGATGCCGGACCCCATTGAATTGGTCTGAAACCGGAGACAGCCGAATTTTTGGACCAGAAATACTAGTAGAGGCAGAAACCAAAGTAAAGCTTATTCAGGACCGACTAAGGGCAGCTCAAAGCCGACAGAAGAGTTATTATGATCAAAAACACCGCCAGGTCCACTTTGAGCCCAATGACTACGTATACCTTAGAGTATCCCCGACAAGGGGGCTACAGAGATTTAAGGTTAAGGGGAAACTAGCACCAAGATTTATTGGACCGTTTAAAGTAACCGCAAGAAGGGGCAAGGTTGCCTATCAACTAGAATTACCGGCAGAATTATCAGATGTCCACGATGTGTTCCATGTATCTCAGCTGAGGAAATGTGTTAGCAACCCGGAAAAGCAAATCCAGCACCAAGAGTTGGATCTTCAGCCAGATCTTACCTATCGGGAACGTCCCATAAAGATTTTGGAGGAGTCTGAACGGAGAACCCGACAGAACGTAATAAAATTTTGCAAAGTTCAATGGAGTAATCACACCGAGGAAGAGGCAACCTGGGAAAGAGAAGATCATTTAAGGACTGAGTATCCGTACCTGTTTGAGGGACAGCTGGAATCTCGGGGACGAGATTTTTCTTAAGGGGGTAGGTGCTGTCACACCCCAAAAATATTTATTTGGAATTTTGAAAACTTTTCAAAATTTTTGCTAAGATTTAAAAATTTTCTTGGAGGGTTCTGATTGGAGGGTGGACTCATTTGATTTAATTATTTTGGAGGTTTTCAAAACTATTTCTTTCTAAAGAATCTTTGGTTTTTGGTTATTTATTTTTTCAAGGGCAAAAGTCCTTTCCACCTCTTCTAACACCATAAAACTTCTCCAAATATTTTCTGTCACTACAAAAATTACCTCTCAAGTCATGCACACCTTCTGTGGTATTATTCAACTCCTCCCCACTCCACAAAAATATTCTTTCTACATATTTTGAATTCCAAAAGTGGAATTTGAATTAATCATAGTTTCTTGACATTTACAAAGGAACTATATTTTCTATGACTCTTCTGCCTCTACCAAAATTATCCCTACATATATATGGTACCCTTAACCCATTTCTTCAAAAACATTTGGTCCCACAGTTCAAAAATTTCAAACCAAATTCAATTCAAATTTGGTCCAGAAATCATATTTCTGCCCCAAACCATTTCCAAACTTCACCAAAATTCTTGGCCTCCTGGCAAACTCATTTTTGAGTAAATACACACCACCACACAAGACCCCATGATCAACCAAGTTGTTTAAGACCTCAAAACATTTCATCAAACAGTTGGCAGGCATACTGTTCCACACTGAATAAAATTCAGTTAACTGAATTCTTCAGCCGACAGGGGCCGGCGATGCCGTGCACCCCTCATCTTCCTCTCCCGCACGGCGATGTCGCCCGCTTTCATTGCCGCAGCTCCCCCTGGCCCAGCGCCCAGCCACTCCACTCCGGTGAGATGGCACCGGGCCGGTGCAGCCTCCCCGGGCTCGTCCACGGCGGAGCCGAGCGGAACGCCTCGGCCATCAATCGCTCTTTTACTCCACTTCAACGCTCCTACCTACCTCCCTGCCCACGCGTCATCTTCCTTCGCCCCTACGCGCAAAGGACACACCAGCCACGCCGCACGGGGCCCGTTTGACAGTCGCCGGAGCCGGCCGCTCCGCCGCGCCCGTGCGGACAGCACATCGCAAACGTGTCAAGCAGGCACGAGCTCGTCCACGCGGAAGCTTCGGACGAGCACCACGGGCCTCTTGAATGCCCCATCGCCCAGACCAC
Source organism: Secale cereale (assembly GCA_902687465.1). Taxonomy (NCBI): domain Eukaryota; kingdom Viridiplantae; phylum Streptophyta; class Magnoliopsida; order Poales; family Poaceae; genus Secale; species Secale cereale. The sequence continues at coordinate 685,496,306 of LR738713.1, forward strand.
CGGCCAGAACCAACCTCGGCGACCATATTAACTCCGGCGATCTTCACCCGCTTCGGCTATCTTCGAACCGCCTATAAAAAGGGTCCCCGAGCCCCTCTAGCGCCAGCACTCGCCTCCACCACCACCCACACTCCCTCCTGACCACCCACCAGGCCCCGAGGGGGTCATCTTCTCCCTCTCCGGCCACCGTTCCGCCGCCTCTGTCCTCGAACCGAACCGAGCACCTACACCACCAGAGCAGCCCAAACTCCGTCGATCCTCCCCTTTTCCACCACCATGCCGAATCCCTAAATCAATTTCCCTTCTCGAGCCCTCTCCGACGAGCCACCACTTCACCCGAATCACCGTCCGCCGGCGACGAGCTCACCGCCGTTCAGGTGACCGCCGGTGGCCACCTCCACCACCCCTGGATGCGGAAGTCCACGCTGGTCACTTTGCGACCAGCGCCGGGCCCTGAGACCCCGGCGATCGTCGCCGGCGATCGCCGCCGCTTCTCTGTACTCGCGCGCGAGCGCGTTCAAATTTTTAAACCTGACGGGTGGCCCCCACCCGTCAGCTCTCTCTCTCTCTGTTTCCGTTTTAAGTGGAAGCGCACTCTGCGCTTTACGTCTTCTACGCTGGAAGGCGCACTCGTATCCGAAACGTGTTCTTTTAAAACAACTCAGGGACTTCTGTTTTACAGAAAAACCCCTGGTTTTGAAAAGCTAATAACTTTTAAAATATAAATCCAAATCAGTTGATTCTTTTTGCTAAAATTTTCTTTTATGCTCTAGTTTATTTTAAGATTTATTTAAAAATATTTTGAGAACTTTTTCTGTTCTGTGTTGATTTTCTTATTCGAATTCAAATTTGAATTTTTCAGAAAAAGAAGAAGGAACTTTTGCTGGGATTTCTGAAGGGTTTTCTCCTGATTACTTTGGACAAGGCAAGCATTATTGAACTTGAGATATGATGTTGCTTTCTTGCATGGCTACATGTTTTTAGTAGTGCATCACATACGTTGCATGTTATATCACATGTGCATGCATGGTCATGTCATGTTTGTTTTACCTTGGCTTGCATGTCACACTAGCTTGTCTGGCATACAAGTGGTTACGTGAGGGCAGAGGTGCTGCTGCTGGTTGGGACATGCTAGTAGGCATGGTCCCTTGTTGACACAGTGGTGTCGTGTGGTACTGATAAAGAACATTGGTGTTATTTTGACAATACCTCCTGAGTCTGCCTAGATCGAGTCTTGCTCTATACACCTAGCTGTACACCGTGCTGCCACGGGTCCTTCCGAAAGGAGGGTACGGCCTAGTAGGTTGATAACCCCTGTACGGGTGCACGCCACACAGATACTACGATGAAGGTTGTAGCCTGTCATCGGGTCAGGGGCATGGGTGTTTCCGGTTGTAGCCGAGAGGGGGGCACCCCTTGTAATCCGCGCGTTTAATAGTGATCCCATGCTTTTCGGAGGTTGTAGCCTCCCTGACTTAAGGTTTCTGGAGCGATGCTCTGGGTGAGTCCTGGCATCCGGTCGGTGCGTATGCGTCAGGCGTGTTTTCAATCCAAAGTCCGTATTGGGTATTAGTCAGTGCACGGTACTGACTAAGGAAAGCCCATACGCGTGGGTAAAGAGTACACCCTCTGCAAGGTTATATCTATTCGAATAGCCGCGTCCACGGTCAAGGATTTAGTTGGGTGGGTCAAGTATCGGTCTCGGTGTCAGTCTCTGGAGGAAAATAGGATACTTGAGCATGTTATGTTTGCAGGACATTTTTGTCACAGTCAGTATATTATCATAAATTTATTTATGGTGAATATTATGCTTATGGACTAACCTTGTGATTTTATTATTACCTTCGAGAGTGTCTCAGGGGCTGGCTAGACTACCCCGGACACTCGCTTTTCTTTTAAAGTCCTTTTGAGGCGTCCCTCGAGTGTCAGGCGGTTTATCTCGCCACTACTCTTGTGGACACCCAACTGGCATTTCTTTTAAAGTCCTTTTGAGGCGTCCCTCGAGTGTCAGGCGGTTTCTCACGCCACTACTCTTGTGGATACCCAACTGGCATTTCTTTTCAAGTCCTACCGTGATGTCGCTTGATATCCGACTGGCATTCCTTTTATCTTTTTATATTATAGTGACCAATATTTATTTTGAACTAACCATGTTTCATCATGCCAAGTCTTGATATTGTTGCATGCATATAGTATTTTATCATGGCTTTCGCTTCAGTATACCTTATGTTCATAATGTTTGCGAGTACATTCAAAGTACTCACTGGCTTGTCCCTGGCTATTTACTTGGCCAGACTTGGAGGAGGACGAACTGTTGGAGGAGAATTGCGCTAGCGAGGCCGACGCTTAGAAGGTTTCCAGTCAGCACACCTGTGTCTTGGAGTCTATCACTTGTACCATCCGTCAAGCTTCCGCCACACCAATAAATTAGTCAAGCCTCACACTGACGCTTGACCCTATGCTAGTATATCAGTGTTGAGTTCCACTACCCACTGTCATATTCCGCCCGCCTAGTGCGTTGAGATGTTGTAATAAATTATTGAGTCACCCTGACTCAACCCTGTGTAATATTATTGTACTGGTTATCTATATCAAGGTTGTCCACTGGCTGTGCTTGGGAGCTAGTGTGACTTAAGGCTATTCTGTGATTTATTTCCCAGAAGTGAGCCTGACAATCACCTTCGTCACCGGTGCGACACCTTGATCTCCATCGTAGCATCGTTGTCGTCTCGCCAACTATTGCTTCTACGACTATCGCTACCGCTTAGTGATAGAGTAAAGCAATTACATGGTGATTGTATTTCATACAATAAAGCGACAACCATATGGCTCCTGCCAGTTGCCGATAACATTACAAAACATGATCATCACATACAAAACCGTATAACTCATCATGTCTTGACCATATCACATCACAACATGCCCTGCAAAAACAAGTTAGACGTCCTCTACTTTGTTGTTGCAAGTTTTACGTGGCTGCTACGGGCTTAGCAAGAACCGTTCTTACCTACGCATACAAAACCACAACGATGTTTCGTCAAGTATGTGCTGTTTTAACCTTCACAAGGACCGGGCGTAGCCACACTTGATTCAGCTAAAGTGAGAGAGACAGACACCCGCCAGTCACCTTTAAGCAACAAGTGCTCGTAACGGTGAAACCAGTCTCGCGTAAGCGTACGCGTAATGTCGGTCCGGGCCGCTTCCTCTCACAATACCGCCGAAGCAAAGTATGACATGCTGGTAAGCAGTATGACTAGTATCGCCCACAACTCATTGTGTTCTACTCGTGCATATCATCTACGCATAGACCTGGCTCATGATGCCACTATTGGGGAACGTAGTATTTTAAAATTTTCCTACGATCACGCAAGATCTATCTACCAGATGCATAGCAACGAGAGGGAAGAGTGTGTCTATGTACCCTCGTAGACCGGAAGCGGAAGCGTCAAGTGACGCGGTTGATGTAGTCGAACTTCTTCGCGATTCAACCGATCAAGCACCGAACGTACGACACCTCCGCGTTCAGCACACGTTCAGCTTGATGACGTCCCACGAGTTCTTGATCCAGTTGAGCTTCACGGGAGAGTTTCGTCAGCACGACGGCGTGGTGGCGGATATGATGTATTTACCGGCGCAGGGCTTCGCCTAAGCACTGCAACGGTATGACCGAGGTGTGTTTCTGTGGAGGGGGGCACCGCACACGGCTGGAACAATTCAACTTGTGTGTCTTTGGGTGCCCCCCTGCCCCCGTATATAAAGGAGCAAGGGAGGAGGGCCGGCCGGCCTCCTATGGTGCGGCTAGGGCAATCCTACTAGGAATAGGATTGCAATCCTATTCCTAGTAGGAGTCCACCAAGAAGGAAGAGAGGGAAAGGAAAAAGAGGGAGAGGTGGCGCCCCCCCAATCCTAGTCCAACTAGGATCCCCTGGTGGGGCGCCGGCCAGCCTCTATGGACTGCCTCTCACCTTTCCTCAAGGCTCACTATGGACCATCCCCCCTCGTAGGGGGTTCCGGTAACCCCCTCCGGCAATCCAGTTAAATCCGAAACTTTTCCGGAACACTTCCGGTGTCCGAATATAGTCGTCCAATATATCAATCTTTATTTCTCGGACATTCCGAGACTCCTCGTCATGTCCGTGATCTCATCCGGGACTCCGAACTACCTTCGGTACATCAAAACTCATAAACTCATAATACCGATCGTCATCAAACGTTAAGCGTGTGGACCCTACGGGTTCGAGAACTATGTAGACATGACCGAGACTCATCTCCGGTCAATAACCAATAGCGGAACCTGGATGTTCATATTGGCTCCTACATATTCTACGAAGATCTTTTATCGGTCAAAACCGCATAACAACATACGTTGTTCCTTTTGTCATCGGTATGTTACTTGCCCGAGATTCGATCGTCGGTATCTCCATACCTAGTTCAATCTCGTTACCGGCAAGTCTCTTTACTCGTTCCGTAACACATCATCTCGTGACTAACTCATTAGTCTTTTGCTTGCAAGGCTTATTATGATGTGTGTTACCAAGAGGGCCCAGAGATACCTCTCCGACACTCGGAGTGACAAATCCTAATCTTGATCTATGCCAACACCACGAATACTTTCGGAGACACCTGTAGATCATCTTTATGATCACCCAGTTACGTTGTGACGTTTGATAGCACACAAGGTGTTCCTACGGTATTCGGGAGTTGCATAATCTCATAGTCATAGGAACATGTATAAGTCATGAAGAAAGCAATAACAGTAAAACTAAACGATCATAGTGCTATGCTAACGGATGGGTCTTGTCCATCACATCATTCTCCTAATGATGTGATCCCGTTGATCAAATGACAATTCATGTCTATGGCTAGGAAACATAACCATCTTTGATCAATGAGCTAGTCTAGTAGAGGCATACTAGGGACATACTATTTTGTCTATGTATCCACACATGTACTAAGTTTCCGGTTAATACAATTCTAGCATGAATAATAAACATTTATCATGATATAAGGAAATATAAATAACAACTTTATTATTGCCTCTAGGGCATATTTCCTTCAGTCCCATGATGTTCACTAGTGATGTCTCTCTCCCAAAAGACGGTAAAACAGCTATGTGAGGTAAACGAATTACAACTGGGCAATTGACAGAATTATGTGCGCAAACCAATGCTAACTATGTTGCAAGAAAGGTAGAGGTTCAAAGCATGGGCGGTACGCCAAGGCAAGTAGACCGAAATCCATCTGCATCTACTACTAATCATCCACCTTGAGATATCTATCCAGAACATCTCGCTGGTATTAAGTTGCGAGTCCCACCCATAGTGTAAACTCAAAGCAACAGACACTGCATTAAAAGAACTTTGCGTAAAGTAAACAATCCTTGTACCCGCGGGCACAAGCACCGTTGTTTTCCCCCTTGTGGCAACAGCACATCCCCTAGACTCATGTTTATGTCACTCAAGCTAGTCAACAAGGGGCATGAACCCACAATCAAGCATAACGTTCCCTCTTGGAGTCACTACCTACTACTTGGCCAAAGCAATAAATAACAACGGAGAACATGCAAGAATTACTTACGAACATAAATATAAAAGAGGTAGATCAAATATATTACTCAAACACAATCTGAACATAATCTCACAATCCATCGGATCCCAGCAAACTCATCATAGCAACAGCATAAGGATTACATATGTGCCTCGATCATGTAGGGCAGCTCACGAGGACTAATTAGTGAAGCACAAGAACGGGAGGAGAACATCACATAGCTACTGGTCATGGACCCATGGTCCAAGGGAGACTACTCACAACTCATCCGGGAGGCGTCCATGGTGGTGGAGAAGCTCCCGGTGGTGATCCTCCCCTCCGGCAGGGTGCCGGGAAGAGTTCTCCTGGTGCTCCCGATCTTGGAAGCGGCGGCGGCGGTGGAACAGAGATGAGATCGCGAAAAAGGGTTCCCCTCTCGAGGGTTTCGGGACACGATATAAATATATGCCAAAGGGGAGCATCAGACGAGGCTCGGGGGGCCCAGGCGCCCCCCCGGCGCGGCCAGGGGGGTGCGCGCCACCAGGGCGCCTGGGGCCCTATTGGCCCCCCTCCGGCTGTACTTCGGGTGCCTGGTAGCTTCTGGAACGCTAATTTTTTATATAATTTTTCCGGTATTTTTTGGCAGTTCTCGTAATGGGAAAACCTGAAATACAAAAACAGCCGAAAACAGAAACTGGCACTGGGGTGCACTGAGTTAATAGGTTAGTCCAAATATGATCAAAAGTGTATGGAAGTGTATAAATATCATAGCAATATCACCCAAAAGAGGCATGGAGCAAGCAGAAATTATAGATACGTTTTGGACGTATCAACATCCCCAAGCTTAATACCTGCTCGTCCTCGAGTAGGTAAATGATAACAAGAATAATTTCTGTGGTGACATGCTATTAACCATATAGGACTTTTTTATAGTCACATGACAAAAGCTTACTGAGACAATGAATCTGTAGTAATTAAGTTGCCTCATGAGAAAATCATAAAGAACTGAAAGTTTTACAATATGACACTAAAACATCAAATAGATTTGAAATGAGCATGGTGTGCAAATATGATAAAGTGATATCTCGCTTGCCCCCTTAAGTGAAGCAAAACATAAATGCAGGGGCACCTCCAAGGTTTAAGTGATGACTAGATACAATGATCTCAGAATAAATGGTATCATAATCACGCAAAAGACAATGCTACTTTGGGACAATGCACATTACACTCAGAATGACAATCATGCTCTCAGTAGTTGGTGCTTTTAAAAGAAGGTGGAGACTCTCGAACCATGGCTTTTGTTGGCAAGGTTGAAAACCCGTAGTCGGAAACAAAGACAGAACATGTACCAGAGCTCTTAGTATTAAAAACAGAAGTAATAATTATTTTTTTAGATTATGCATGTTCCGTCAACGAATGCTAGTAGACAACTCAATCACTTCTTGAGATGGACAAGTTTCGAGGAACGGCTCCCGAATGAGGACGATCACATCCTCTTAATCTCCTTTGTTTATCACTGCCAAAGTTTTCTGATTTCTCATGAACAAAGCGTGAAGGAGGGTTTGTTTGTTATATTATTTTTTAGCCAGGCGCACTCAATGCTAGTTCCTTCTCGTATTATGGGTTTGCACATTATACATGCAATCTCGGGGTGAAGCTTGTCCAACTTAAAAAGATCATGAATTAACTACTACTTCCTCATGAACTTAAAACAGAGGCACAAAATAGGAATGCCTTTTCTTTGGATAATTTCGAGATGATACATGCAAGTCTCCGTTAGGAATGGCAGGTAAATACCATGTAGGAAGGTATGGTGGACTCATATGGCATAACTGGTTTAAAAGAATTTGGATGCACAAGCAGTCAGTCCGCTTAGTATAGGTGGAGGTTAGCAAAAGACTGGGAGCGACCAACTAAGAGAGCAATGACAGTCATAATCATGCAGAGCGACAAAGCAACATTGAATCAGGCATGGAAGTTATATCGCTACTCAGAAACAAAAGATCATCAAGGCTTGACAGACTTTCTTTACAGTCTTAAATATGCGTGAGCATACGCCAAGTCAATCAAAATAAATTCTCGAAGGAAGATATTACTAAACCATACCACATCAAAGGCAAACAAATCATGTTGGTACTCCAATAACACATCGGGAACCCCCCAGCTATTTGAGACTAACCATAAGAAAACATGAACTACTAAGCGCCATTATGCACGTAGCATCTTTATCATAGACATATCAACCAATGCAATGGAAACAAACTCTCTTAATAAGATAAGCATGATAACTAAAGAGAGTTCAAGCAACCAACTAAACAAAAGCTCTTTAAAAAGATAAGCATGAAAACTAAGAGCTAAGCATGATAGTAGCTATTGAAAGACAAAGAACACACACAGCAAAGATAGACATGAAAATTCTATGTTGTGTTCTAGGTAGAAGTGGAGCGTGTTTCTCTCCCACATAAAGAAAGCTGAGTTCCGACTCGTTATGAAAAGCTAAAGAAAACTAAAAAGGAAACTAAAAGCAAGACGCTCCAATCATAGCACATAACACATGAAGTGATAAAAATATAGTGGAACGAAAGACGAACTGATAATGTTGATGGAGAAGGGGATGCACGGGGGCATCCCCAAGCTTAGACGCTTGAGTCTCCTTGAATATTTCTTGGGGGTGCATGGGGGCATCCCCAAGCTTGAGCGTTTGACACTCCTGAATCTTTTTATCATCTTCCCTCGCACAATTGAAAACTCCCTTCATACATAACTCATCATAATCTGATTAGCGAGGTTAGTACCCATAATAAAATAATTGTTCCTTGCTGGAAATAAGGATATTCTTGAAGGTCTACTGTTTCTCAAGATTGCCAAAAGGTTTTTGCAAAGAAAAAGCAAGCTCAAGGTTTGCAAAATGAGGGAAAGGCAAAACAGGACAGAATTTGTGAAAAACAGAACAGCAGGTAGTAAGTGATTTTTTCGGGGCACTTCTGCAACTCTAATCAAAAAAACTCAGAACAGACGCACGAAAGACAATTATATAGACCACGCTGTCAAAAAAATTCAGACCAAAAAGATGATCTGGTGATTTTATACGAATTTTTCTATCCAAGGACAGAATCTGTTTCCTGGACAGCACGTCACAAGTTTTGAACTTTCTTGCAATCAGAGGCTACACTTGGCACAAAATTGAAAAGCAAAGATACAATGATCATGCTACTGTAGTTAACAACATCAAGACACAACAAAAGCAAAATAAAAATTTATTCATTGGGCTGCCTCCCAAAAGCGCTTTCTTTTATGCCTTTAAGCTAGGCATAATGCATAGAGATCAAGTTGTATCAATTGAACCATCATCAAGACCATCAAAAAGCTCTTCAATAATACAACTAGTCTTAAGAGGACTTTCAAATAAAGGCCTCATAGAGATACTTCTAGGGAGAAGACCAAAAGGATAAAAGTCAAGGGAAGATTCATTTATAAATTCATCAAAGAGAGGTGTTTCTTCCAAAGTCTTTACAGTTTCAACCCCTTTGGCAATAGATGGATTACTTTTAGAACGGGGAGCCTTTGGAACGTGAACGAACTTAGGCTCCCTCTTTGCCGGAGTTTCTACCTTTTTGGTTTTGATTGAGGAGAAAGTAGTTCCTAGAGTATCAAAGATTTCCTTAATCTTGTCTATCCTAGAAGAGTCCAAGTCATGGGATTTGATGGTCTCCAAAGTTTTGAAAATTTTATGCATGGAGCTATCAAGCCTATTCAAATTCCCTTGGATCTTACGATCCAACTCATTTATCTTATTAATGTTTGGCATCTCTAGCTCTATCTTTTCAAGTTTTTTCATAATGTGACCTAGGGTGATGTCCTCTTGAATGCTAACAACAGGGGGACTCCCAACAAGATTTTCAATAATACTAAGAGACTCTCAAACTAGGGCCTCTAGGAAATTCCCATTGATAGCAGTATCTAGAATAAACCTATTCCAAGAAGTAATTCCAACATAAAAATTTCTAAGCAGGATAGTAGTAGGTTGCTTCTTGGTGGCTCTTTTTTTAGAATCATTAATTCTATACCAAGCATCTTTCAAACTTTCCCCACCTCTTTGTTTAAAGGTGAGAACTTCTGCCTCGTCAAAGACAAAAGGACCCGACATAATGACAACTAAAGAATGAGATAACTATTTTTGTGATTTTCGATAAAAGATACTAAAGCAAAACTGAAAGGTAAACTAACAAGACTAAAAAGCAAAGGTAAAAGATAGCGTGCAACTCCCCTATCCTGAAGAGTGCAGTCCCCGGCAACGGCGCCAGAAAACTTTGCTTGATGGCTTCTCGTCCCTCGTTGGTTACCCCAAGTGGAAGGTTTGAGATGCAGTGTAGCGGAAGTTTTCCTTTGGCAAAGATACCAAGGATCGATTTCCCCTGAGACTCCCAGTTTCAACAAGAAGGTGTCAACTGCTAACGGCGCCAGATATTAGCAATCAACGTGGACCTGCACACAGATACAAATAACTTTGCTCCCAACGAGTACAGAGAGGTTGTCAATCCCTCGGGCCTTGTCGTTTACAAAGGATCAAACGCAAGTGATAATAGTGATAGGTATTGCTGCAATAGTAAGTAAAAGCGGAAAGTAAATAGCGGATGTGATCAATGGTGGTAATATGGACCGGAGTCCCATGATGTTCACTAGTGATGTCTCTCTCCCAAAAGACGGTAAAACAGCTATGTGAGGTAAACGAATTACAGCTGGGCAATTGACAGAATTATGTGCGCAAACCAATGCTAACTATGTTGCAAGAAAGGTAGACGTTCAAAGCATGGGAGGTACGCCAAGGCAAGTAGACCGAAATCCATCTGCATCTACTACTAATCATCCACCTTGAGATATCTATCCAGAACATCTCGCTGGTATTAAGTTGCGAGTCCCACCCATAGTGTAAACTCAAAGCAGCAGACAACTGCATTAAAAGAACTTTGCGTAAAGTAAACAATCCTTGCACCCGCGGGCACAAGCACCGTTGTTTTCCCCCTTGTGGCAACATCACATCCCCTAGACTCATGTTTCTGTCACTCAAGCTAGTCATCGAGGGGCATGAACCCACAATCAAGCATAACGTTCCCTCTTGGAGTCACTACCTACTACTTGGCCAAAGCAATAAATAACAACGGAAAACATGCAATAATTACTTACGAACATAAATATAAAAGAGGTAGATCAAATATATTACTCAAACACAATCTGAACATAATCTCACAATCCATCGGATCCCAACAAACTCATCATAGCAACAGCATAAGGATTACATATGTGCCTCGATCATGTAGGGCAGCTCACGAGGACTAATTAGTGAAGCACAAGAACGGGAGGAGAACATCACATAGCTACTGGTCATGGACCCATGGTCCAAGGGAGACTACTCACAACTCATCCGGGAGGCGTCCATGGTGGTGGAGAAGCTCCCGGTGGTGATCCTCCCCTCCGGCAGGGTGCCGGGAAGAGTTCTCCTGGTGCTCCCGATCTTGGAAGCGGCGGTGGCGGCGGAACAGAGATGAGATCGCGAAAAAGGGTTCCCCTCTCGAGGGTTTCGGGACACGATATAAATATATGCCTAAGGGGGGCATCAGACGAGGCTCGGGGGGCCCAGGCGCCCCCCCGGCGCGGCCAAGGGGGGCCGCGCCACCAGGGCGCCTGGGGCCTTGGTGGCCCCCCTCCGGCTGTACTTCGGGTGCCTGGTAGCTTCTGGAACACTGATTTTTTATATAATTTTTCCGGGATTTTTCTGGCAGTTCTCGTAATGGGAAAACCTGAAATACAAAAACAGCCGAAAACAGAAACTGGCACTGGGGTGCACTGAGTTAATAGGTTAGTCCAAATATGATCAAAAGTGTATGGAAGTGTATAAATATCATAGCAATATCACCCAAAAGAGGCATGGAGCAAGCAGAAATTATAAATACGTTTTGGACGTATCAAGGTCCATCAGAAAACTCAGTCCGGCGGTTCAGATGGAAGAAATCCCAGAACAGATCCACTGATGGTTCTTCTTGAAGATATGCTTCTGAGAAGACTTGGAAGTTGCATATGTTGGATATGGAATTGGGACCTATGTCTTGTGGATGGAGTTGGAAGTTGGCTAGGACGTCGTGGAAGAACTTTTAACTAGGCGGACTAAAGCCCCGGACCAGATGGTCAAAGAAAACAATGATCTCTCCTACCTGGGGTGTAGGAGGACATTCCTTTCCAGGGGCTGATGGCTTCTCGCCCCTCGTTGGTTACCCCAAGTGGAAGGTTGAGATGTAGCGTAGCGGCAAATTTCCCTTGGCAAAGATACCAAGGATTGAATCTCGTGAGACTCCGAGGGTCGACAAGTAGGTGTCAACGGCGCCAGAAACTTAGCGGTTGACGGGACCTGCACACAAATACAGATAACTTTGCTCCCAACGAGTACAGAGAGGTTGTCAATCCCTCCAGCCTTGTTGTTTACAAAGGATCAAACACAAGAGATAGTAATGATAGCTATGACTGCAACTAGGAAATAAAAACAGGAAGTAAATAGAAGGTGTGATCAGCGGTGGTAATATGGACCGGGGTCCCATGATGTTCACTAGTGATGTCTCTCTCTCAAAAGACGATAAAACAGCAAAGCGAGGTAAACAAATTACAGCTGGGCAATTGACAGGATTATGTGCGCAAACCAATGCTAAGTATGCTGCAAAGAAAGGTAGAGGCTCAAAAGCATGGGCGGTACGCCAAGGCAAGTAGACCGAAATCCATCTGCATCTACTACTAATCATCCACCTTGAGATATCTATCCAGAACATCTCGCTGGTATTAAGTTGCGAATCCCACCCAAAGTGTAAACTCAAAGCAACAGACAACTGCATTAAAAGAACTTTGTGTAAAGTAAACAATCCTTGCACCCGCAAGTACAAGCACCGTTGTTTTCTCCCTTGTGGCAACAGCACATCCCCTAGACTCATGTTTCTGTCACTCAAGCTAGTCATCAGGGGGCATGAACCCACAATCAAGCATAACGCTCCCTCTTGGAGTTACTACTTACTACTTGGCCAAAGCAATAAACAGCAACGGAGAACATGCAAGAATTACTCAAGAACAAAGATATAAAAGAGGTGAATCAAATATATTACTCAAACACAATCTGAACATAGTCTCATAATCCATCAGATCCCAGCAAACTCAGCAAAGCAACAACAGAAAAATTACATATGTGCCTCGATCATGTAGGGTAGCTCACGAGGTCTAAACCATGAAGAGCAAAGAGGGGAGGAGAACATCACATAGCTACTGATCATGGACCCATGGTCCAAGGTGAACTACTCACGACTCATCCGGGAAGCGTCCATGGTGGTGCAGAAGCTCTCGGTGGTGGTTCTCCCCTCCGGCAGGGTGCCGGGAAGAGTTCTCCTGATGCTCCCGATCTTGGAAGCTCTGCGGCGGCGGAACAGAGGCGAGATCGCGAAAAAGGTTTCTGTCCTCGAGGGTTTCGGGACGAGAGGGATATATATGCGAAGCGGGGCAGCCAGAGGCGGAGCAGGGGCCCCAGGCGCCCCCCTGGCGCGGCCAGGGGTGGGGCCGCGCCAGGTGGCCGCCTGGGCCTCCCCTGGCTCCCCTCTGGCCCATCTTTGGTTCTTCGCGAAGCTTCCTGTACGCTGATTTTTCCTATTTTTTTCCTGGAATTTTTGGAGCACTTTTAATATGGGGGTAACCTAAAATAGAAAAACAGCAGAAAAAAGGAACTGGCACTGTGGTGCACTGAGTTAATAGGTTAGTCCAAATATGATCAAAAGTGTATGGAAGTGCATCAATATCATAGCAATATCACACAAAGGAAGCATGGAGCATGCAAAAATTATAGATATGTTTTGGACGTATCAACATCCCCAAGCTCAATTCCTGCTCGTCCTCGAGTAGGTAAATGATAACAAGCATAATTTCTGTGGTGACATGCTACCAACCATATAAGAACTTTTTAAGTAAAGCAATCAAGGCATGTAATTCAATTCAAGTCATAACAAGCCAGAGTCTATATTAGCATTGTAACAAGCAACATAAGAACATAAAGGTGCAAGAGCTCTCGCTGTCCGTGACTCGAATGTCTCCAAATGGTGTTTGCGTGCAAGAAAGGGGATAGGGATATACGAGAGAGTAAAACATAGTTTTTGTATTGTTGAGAACTTAATCTACTAAAGTTTCACACTTGGTCTTCTTTGGAATATTATCTTGACTCATCCCCAGATCACTAGCCATGGACAAGTCAAAATGATCCACTCCCTTTCGATATTTTGAGCACTCATGCAATGGATGAGCGTAAGCAAGAAAGTTGACACTTAGGATGGCAAAGAGAGAAAAATGATGAAGGGGGAAGACAAAAAAGGTGTGAAAGGCTCACATCAATGAGGACAATCATAGGCGAGAGAAAGCCAAATGATAGATATGATGTGAGGAGTAGGGATTGCCATCCAATGGATGCACATATGAGCTAAGGTAAGCTCTCCAATGGAACTAGTGCGGGTGCATCCAACTTGCTCGCTCAAGAAGACCTAGAGCTCTTTCGAGGAGGCTCATCATTGGAATATACAAGCCAAGTTCTATAGTGTGAAGGTCCCCACATAGCTATATGCATGAATGATAATCTCTATGGAGTACAAGGTATAAGATGAAGTACGAGTGTGGATCTCTCAAAAGGAATTGTAGTGTGCCCCCTTCTCTCTTTTTATTTATTTTTCTCTTTTTTCTATATTTTTTTAATTTTTTTGTGGCCTCAATGGCTCTTTCTATTTAACTCTCATTTGTCCTCTTTGGGATCTTTTGATTTTGTCCTCTTTGGGATCTTTTCCTCACTTTAGGGGCAACACTCTATGTATTACAAGAAGTATAGAAGATCTTTCACACTTTACAGAAGTACTCAACATAAAAAAATGAAACTATCATGATGTATGCAAATGTATGCCTCTTCCGGTGTAGCAGGATATGCAATGATACTAGCGCGTCATGTAGCAATGATTAGGGCAAGCCCAACTAGCATGCGGCTCATCGATCAAGCAAAAAGCATGTATGACATGAAGATCAAGTCATGAGAAGATGGATGTTGCATGGCAATGTATCTCGGAAAGGCTATGGAAATGCCTTGATAGGTAGGTATGGTGGCTGTTTTGAGGAAGGATATAATGAGGCTTATGATGACAGAGCGTATCGTGCCCAGGATTTGGATGCACCGGCGAAGTATGCGCCAACTCTCGAGGGGAGAAAGGGCAATGCACGGTACCGAAGAGGCTAGAAAAATATGGCTAGGTGGAAGTGTCAACTTTCGAATACTCACATTAGTCCGAAGAACTCATGCACTTATTATCGGTAACTCTCAATCTAATTAGGAGGTTCACAAAGAGACAAGTACCCTGAGGAGGAGTGTATGGGGGTTTGCTTATCCTTGCGCATCCTCGACTCATGGTACGTGAGTGTACTCTAATATTCGATCCCTCCAAAGATTAGTGATCCATCTAGTAGCTAAAGTTCTCAACTATTTTGTAGGTTTTAGAAAATAAACACGGATTGCCCAAAATACGACATCTATCACTAATAGGCTAAAGCTCTTGACACCAAAAGTTCAGACATTACTCATGGCAATACCTCAAAACTATTGCAAGTTACTACTAAAATTAAATAGCAACCTCAGTTACCTACTTTAAGTTAAGACACACAACTCAGTGCAACAGGCGAACTCTCTTAACAAGATAAACATGAAAACTCAAGAGAGTTCAACAACCAACTAAACAAAAGCTCTTTAAAAAGAAAAGCATGAAAACTAAGAGCTAAACATGACAGCAGCTATGGAAAGACAAAGAACACACACAGCAAAGATAAGCATGAAAATCCTATGTTGTGTTCTAGGTTGAGCGTGTTTCTCTCCCACACAAAGAAAGCTGGGTTCTAACTTGTTATGAACAGCAAGCAAAGCTAAAGAAAACTAAAAAAGAAAGAAACTAAGAGCAAGACGCTCCAAGCATAGCACATAACGCATGAAGTGGAAAAAATATAGTGGAATGAAAGACGAACTGATAATTGTTGATGGAGAAGGGGATGCATGGGGGCATCCCCAAGCTTAGACGCTTGAGTCTTCTTGAATATTTCTTGGGGGTGCATGGGGGCATCCCCAAGCTTGAGCATTTGACCCTCCTGAATCTTCTTTTATCATCTTCCCTCGCACACTTGAAAACTCCCTTCATACATAACTCATCATAATCTGATTAGCGAGGTTAGTACCCACAATAAAATAAATTTTCCGTACTGGAAATAAAGATAATCTTGAAGAGCTACTGTTTCTCAAGATTGCCAAAAGGTTTTTGCAAAGAAAAGCAAGCTCAAGGTTCACAAAACGAAGAAAAGGCAAAACAGGACAGAATCTGTGAAAAACAGACCAGCAGGTAGTAAATAATTTTTTCGGGGCACTTCTACAACTCAAATCAAAAAACTCAGAACAAACGCTCGAAAGCCAATTGTATGAGCACGCTGTCAAAAAATTCAGATCAAAAAGATGATCTGGTGATTTTATTCGAATTTTTCTGTCCAAGGACAGAATCTGTTTTCTGGACAGCACGTCACAACTTTTGAACTTTCTTGCAATCGGAGGCTAAACTTGGCACAAAGCTGAAAAGAAAAGATAAAATGATGATGCTACTGTAGTAACAAACATCAAGACACAACAAAAGCAAAATAAAATCTAATTCGTTGTGGGCTTCCTCCCAAAAGCGCTTTCTTTTATGCCTTTAAGCTACGCATGATGCAAAAAGAGAAGATCAAGTTTTATCAAGAGTAAGAGAATAGCTAGCCCGTGTAATGGACACAAAAGGCAACTTAATCTTCTTTCTAGGGAAGTGTTCCATCCCTTTCTTGAGAGGGAATTGGAATTTTATATTCCCCTCTTTCATGTCAATGATAGCACCAACGGTGCGAAGAAAAGGACGTCCCAGAATAATTGGACATGAAGGTTCACATTCAATATCCATAATAGTAAAATCAACGGGAACATAATTGTCATTGACAATGATAAGAACATCGTCGATCTTCCTCAAAGGTTTCTTTACGGAAGAATCAACAAGACGAACACCAAAAGAACAAGGATCAAAAGGTTTCAATTCAAACATATCATACATTCTTTTGGGCATAACGGAGGTACTAGCTCCAACATCACATAAAGCATAGCAAGAGAAGTTATTCAACTTAATTTTAATCATAGGATCCCAACTATCTTCTAGCTTTCTAGGTATGGAGGCTTCTACCCTAAGCTTCTCCTCCCTAGCTTTGATAAGAGCATTAGTGATATGCTCCGTGAAGGCAAGATTAAGTGTGCTAGCGTGGGGATCTCTAGACATCTTGTGAAGAAAACCAATAACTTCAGAAAGGGTGCAATTATCAAAATCAAGGTCACTACTATCAAGTAAAGTGGTAGTGGTGTCCTTTAGGCTCACTTGTTTGGTAGCTTCTATGGTCATAGGAGTTTCTTCTTCTATGGTTGAGGTCATAGCATCACCATTAATAGGTCCAATGGGACTAGGAGTGCATTGGGTGCTAAGAGTTTGGATATCCTCAACAACTTGGATAGTAGCAACAGTGTGGTGGGTAGGAAGGCTCTTAATTCTATCTTCTTCCTCCTTTTCTCTAGCCCATCTCTCTTTAATTTTAGCCATCATCCTAATGTTTTCATTAATTTGCACTTGAATAGCATTCATAGGAGTGGTCTTCCTCTCCTCAAGAGGAGAAGTTCTAATTTTAAGCAACTCTACCTCATGGGCTAAATTGTCTACCTTCGAAGAGAGATTATCTAGTTTGTCTAGTTTTTCTTCTACACTCTTATTGAAGGCCTTTTGGGTAGTGATGAAGTCTTTAAGCATAATCTCTAGTTCAGAAGTGGAGTTCTTGGTGCTAGGATAAGCATTGTTGTTCCCATAGGAATTAGAGGGGAACGGTCTAGGGTTGCTACCAAAATTACTCCTATAAGCATTGTTATTGAAATTGTTTCTAGAGATAAAGGTCACATCTACTTGGTCTTGAGCAATCAAAGAATTTAAAGGAACATCATGAGGATCAATAGAAGATTGCTTGGAAAGTAGAGACATGATCAAGTCAACTTTTTCATTTAGGGAGGAAATCTCCTCGACAGAGTTTACCTACCTACCTGTTGGAGCGCGTTCGGTGTGCCATTGGGAATAATTGGTCATCATCTCGTCGAGAAGCTTCGTGGCAGCACCAAGTGTAGTTGACATAAAGGTTCCTCCCGCGGCCGAATCTAACAAGTTCCGCGAGGTAAAGTTCAAGCCTGCATTAAAAGTTTGGATAACCATCCAAGTAGTCAAACCATGAGTAGGGCAGTTCTTGACAAGAGATTTCATGTGTTCCCAAGCTTGGGCAACGTGTTCATTATCCAATTGTTTAAAATTCATTATGTTACTCCTTAATTGGATAATTTTAGCAGGGGGATAGTACTTCCCAATAAAGGCATCCTTGCACTTGTCCCAAGAATCTATACTATTCCTAGGCAAGGATTGAAACCAGATTTTAGCTCCTCCTCTCAAGGAGAAAGGAAAAAGCTTAAGCTTAACAATATCACCATCTACTTCTTTGTACTTTTGCATATCACAGAGCTCAACAAAATTATTTAAGTGCAAAGCAGCATCATCTCCAGCACCGGAGAATTGATCTTTCATAACTAGGTTCAGCAAAGCAGGTTTAATCTCATAAGAAGGTGCTGAAGTGACAGGTGTAGCAATAGGCGTGCAGATAAAGTCATTGTTGTTATGACTAGTGAAGTCACACAACTTGGTGTTCTCGGTGGAACCCATAGCAGCAGCAAGCAAGATAACTATTTTTGTGGTTTTTGGTAAGGGACACTAAAGCAAAAACTGGAAGGTAAACTAACAAGACTAAAAAGCAAAGATAAAAGATAGCGTGCAACTCTCCTATTTTGAAGAGTGGAGTCCCCGGCAACGGCGCCAGAAACTTGCTTGATGGCTTCTCGCCCCTCGTTGGTTACCCCAAGTGGAAGGTTGAGACGAAGCATAGCGGCAAATTTCCCTTGGCAAAGATACCAAGGATCGAATCCCGTGAGACTCTGAGGGTCGACAAGTAGGTGTCAACGGCGCCAGAAACTTAGCGGTTGACGGGACCTGCACACAGATACAGATAACTTTGCTCCCAACGAGTACAGAGAGGTTGTCAATCCCTCCGGCCTTGTTGTTTACAAAGGATCAAACACAAGAGATAATAATGATAGCTATGACTGCAACTAGGAAATAAAAACAGGAAGTAAATAGAAGGTGTGATCAGCGGTGGTAATATGGACCGGGGTCCCATAATGTTCACTAGTGATGTCTCTCTCCCAAAAGACGATAAAACAGCAAAGCGAGGTAAACAAATTACAGCTGGGCAATTGACAGGATTATGTGCGCAAACCAATGCTAACTATGCTGCAAACAAAGGTAGAGGCTCAAAAGCATGGGCGGTACGCCAAGGCAAGTAGACCGAAATCCATCTGCATCTACTACTAATCATCCACCTTGAGATATCTATCCTGAACATCTCGCTGGTATTAAGTTGCGAATCCCACCCAAAGTGTAAACTCAAAGCAAGAGACAACTGCATTAAAAGAACTTTGCGTAAAGTAAACAATCCTTGCACCTGCAAGTACAAGCACTGTTGTTTTCTCCCTTGTGGCAATAGCACATCCCCTAGACTCATGTTTCTATCACTCAAGCTAGTCATCAGGGGGCATGAACCCACAATCAAGCATAACGCTCCCTCTTGGAGTTACTACCTACTACTTGGCCAAAGCAATAAACAGCAACGGAGAACACGCAAGAATTACTCAAGAACAAAGATATAAAAGAGGTGAATCAAATATATTACTCAAACACAATCTGAACATAGTGTCATAATCCATCAGATCCCAGCAAACTCAGCAAAGCAACAGCAGAAAGATTACATATGTGCCTCGATCATGTAGGGCAGCTCACGAGGTCTAAACCATGAAGAGCAAAGAGGGGAGGAGAACATCACATAGCTACTGATCATGGACCCATGGTCCAAGGTGGACTACTCACGACTCATCCGGGAAGCGTCCATGGTGGTGGAGAAGCTCCCGGTGGTGGTTCTCCCCTCCGGCAGGGTGCCGGGAAGAGTTCTCCTGATGCTCCCGATCTTGGAAGCGCTGCGGCGGCGGAACAGAGGCGAGATCGCGAAAAAGGGTTTTGTCCTCGAGGGTTTCGGGGCGAGAGGGATATATATGCGAAGGGGGGCAGCCAGAGGCGGAGCAGGGGCCCCAGGCGCCCCCCTGGCGTGGCCAGGGGTGGGCCGCGCCAGGTGGCCGCCTGGGCCTCCCGTGGCTCCCCTCTGGCCCATCTTTGGTCCTTCGCGAAGCTTCTTGTACGCTGATTTTTCCTATATTTTTCCTGGAATTTTCGGAGCACTTTTAATATGGGGGAAACCTGAAATAGAAAAACAGCAGAAAACAGGAACTGGCACTGTGGTGCACTGAGTTAATAGGTTAGTCCAAATATGATCAAAAGTGTATGGAAGTGCATCAATATCATAGCAATATCACACAAAAGAAGCATGGAGCAAGCAGAAATTATAGATACGTTTTGGACGTATCAGGGGCTCGCCAGTGCAGAACCTCTCTTGGACCCAGAAGGCCGATTGAAGCAGCGTTTACTAAGTCTTCCTCAGTTATCCGGGAAGGAACCCAATTGCAAGCAACAAATTGTTTACCCATCGTTTCTGATGAGGGAGTGCTGAAAAATACAATACAAGACCCGGTTTACAACTAGCGCAACAAACCGGCAGTTTCTGTGAGGATATTGACCTAATCGACGGTTTAAGCAAGGGGCTAATGGTACCCCCTAATCCGGATCACGCATGCACAAGACAGCCACCGGTTTATGGTAACACAAAGAAGAAGTTAAATCGTCGACTATGGAATGCAAGTTCATATCTAAACCGTCAGGGCAAGCATATGAGAAGCAGACTATGATTAAACCGATAACATAAAGCAGATAAGTTGTAGAGCTAAAGTGCGAAAAACAGTTTTCGCATAAGCAGAGGTAAGGTATGGATCTACGGCGCAGGAAAAAGACAGAACAATTACGGTCATATTTAGTAAAGGCAGTGAAAGTTCTATACAAATTCGATCTAAACTAGCAATGCTAGATAGACTAAGGATATGATGATGGAGCAGAGGCACACGAACAAGGGATGATCTAACAAATCTTGCATCTACAGCTAAAATCAATCTACAGCGATGAATTACGGAGAAACGAGGGTTCACGGCGAGCTATAGAAGGAACCCTAGAACTGAGGTCTATGGGGGAGAAGATAACGTACCCGAGGAAGCAGAGGACGCCGACAAGTTTCTGAACGCGTTCAGGCTGATGCAGCGGCCGGACTTGCTAGCGACGGCGAGCTCGAAGGGCGGCGGCGGAAGCTCGAGTGCTGGAGACGGAGGAAGAAGAAGCAGAAGGGGAAAAAGAGATGGGCCTTGGCTGTACTTATAGGCCAAGGGGATAAAACAGCAAGCGTGGGAATCGAGGAGGCCAGAAATCGGATAAAGATTGAGTTGTCGCCTCGATCTTCGGTGCGGCAATAAAGAAAGGTAACAAACCGATGCGGGCGTTAAATGCGCAGATGATGTCACGACAGATTGAAGTGGTTTCAGAAGATGACGTCATGGCTGGTTTATGAAGCATACAAATTGCAGAAAGGAAATTTGTACAAGACTTCGAAGACTGACATGAACAAGTTCAAATCAATCTGGGGCCTAATGTCAGGGATATCACTAGCAGGTATAAACCGGCTAGGAAGGTCCGGATTACGTTAGTAAAATTATATTATCAGAAGCCCAGTAGAGTATGTATCAGGAGGTTGTAACCCATAGAGGTTTAGGGCCCGTGTGTAAGGCCCATGATCTGTAAACCGTCATACCCTGTAACTTAGGATGTAAGATAGAAAGAGTAGAGACCGAGGCGGATACGTTTATGAGCCGGCCTCGGGACTCTGTAAACCGGACCGGGCGTCGCCTCCTATATAAAGGGACGACCCGGCGACGGTTCAGGACAAGAAACAACAGCTTGAGACACAGGCAAAGCGGATTCGCTCCCTGGTCATCGAAACCCAAGCAATACCACACCAAACTAGACGTAGGCTTTTACCTTCATCGAAGGGGCCGAACTAGTATAAAACTCCCTGTGTCCTTCGTCCGCTTTAACCCCTTTAAGCTAACCCGAGCGATGGCCTCACACCTAAGTCCGTTAACCCGTACATCTGCCGTGCTAAATCCATGACACGTACGCTTGCGTGAGACAGGTTCCACCGACTGACATGCACTAGTTGCATAAGGTGGCTAGCGGGTGTCTGTCTCTCCCACTTTAGTCGAATCGGATTCGATGAAAAGGGTCCTTATGAAGGGTAAAAAGAAATTGGCATATCACGTTGTGGTTTTGGTGTAGGTAAGAAACGTTCTTGCTAGAAACCTATAGCAGCCATGTAAAAACTTGCAACAACAATTAGAGGACATCTAACTTGTTCTTGCAGCATGTGCCGTGTGATGTGATATGGCCAAAAGGATGTGATGAATGATATATGTGATGTATGAGATTGATGATGTTCTCGTAATAGGAATCACGACTTGCATGTCGATGAGTATGACAACCGGCAGGAGCCATAGGAGTTGTCTTATTTTATTGTATGACCCGCGTGTCATTGAAAACGCCATGTAATTAGTTTACTCTATTGCTAACCGTTGGCCATAGTAGTAGAAGTAACGTTTGGCGAGACAAATTCATGAAGACACGATGATGGAGATCATGGTGTCATGCCGGTGACGATGACGATCATGGAGCCCCGAAGATGGAGATCAAAAGGAGCAAAATGATATTGGCCATATCATGTCACTATTTGATTGCATGTGATGTTTATCATGTTTTACATCTTATTTGCTTAGAACGACGGTAGCATAGATAAGATGATCACTCACTAAAATACCAAGAATTGTGTTTCCCCTAACTGTGCACCGTTGCTAAGGTTCGTTGTTCCGAAGCACCACGTGATGATCGGGTGTGATAGGTTCTAACGTTCACATACAACGGGTGTAAGCCAGATTTACACACGCAATACACTTAGGGTTGACTTGACGAGCCTAGCATGTACAGACATGGCCTCGGAACACGGAAGACCGAATGGTCGAACATGAGTCGTATAGAAGATATGATCAACATGAAGATGTTCACCGTTGATGACTAGTCCGTCTCTGATACGTCCAAAATGTATCTATAATTTCTGCTTGCTCCATGCCTCTTTTGTGTGATATTGCTATGATATTTATGCACTTCCATACACTTTTGATCATATTTGGACTAACCTATTAACTCAGTGCACCACAGTGCCAGTTCCTGTTTTCTGCTGTTTTTCTATTTCAGGTTTCCCCCATATTAAAAGTGCCCTAAAAATTCCGGGAAAAATACAGGAAAAATCAGCGTACCGGGAGCTTCAAGAAAAACCAAAGCAGGGCCAGAGGGGAGCCGGGGGTGGCCCAGGCGGCCACCCGGCGTGGCCCCACCACTGGCCGCGCCAGGGGGGTGCCTGGGGCCCCCTCTCCGCCTCTGGTGACCCCCCTTCGCATATATATTCCTCGCGTCGCGGAAACCCTGATTCCGGAACCCTTTTCTCCAGAAGCAATTCCGATCTCCGCCGCCATCGCCACCAAGTTTCGGGGGACCAGAATTCCTGTGCCGGCATCCTGCCGGGACGGGGAAGTGCCCCCGGGTTCATCTCCATCGACGTTGCTTCCTCCCTCCATGATGCGGGAGTAGTTCCTCCTCGGGGCTGAGGTTTCTACCAGTAGCTATGTGGTCAATTCTCTCTCCCATGATGTGATCTTCGTTGTGATCATATGCTATGTTAATCTAGGGTGATCCCATGATATCTCCCCTTCCTCTATGTATTGGATTGATGTACTCACTTGTCTTTATCTAGTATAATCCCCGAGACCAAGGTGACAGCGGTCTATTGGACATGGATTAGAAGAATATTTTCATGAGTGATTTCCTCTTTTGTGTGTTGATTGAAGATTGAGAGTCTCTTGGTGCTTGTCTTTGACTATCCTTGAGATATGTTGTGGCGATTGTGGTACTCTCTTTGGATGGCCGCGGTGACATTGGGAAATCCATAGATTGATAACTACGAACTTTGAGGTGTGCTTTTGTAGCCCTACATAATTCTCGTCCTCTCCTGACCACAAAGGAATGACCTCCGAGTGCGTCTCCATTGCACGTTTTAATCATGTGATTAGTCTATGTTAATTTTATTGGGAGTTGCCACAAGTGAAAGTATGAAGCCTAGGCCTTGTTTCCACCATTGCAATACCATTTGTGCTCACGTTTACCACTTGTTTGCTTGCTGCACTTTTTATTACAGATTTATATTACTTTGCTTTGCCACTCTTATCATCCATATTTTAACATCTCTTCGCTGAACTAGTGCACCTATACATCTGACAAGTGTATTAGGTGTGTTGGGGACACAAGAGACTTCTTATATCTTGATTGCAGGGTTGCTTGAAAGGGGTACGTTCAACCTCCACTTCCCTGAGTTCGATAAACCTTGGGTTACTCACTTAAGGGAAATTTGCTGCTGTCCTACAAACCTCTGCTCTTGGAGGCCCAACACTGTCTACAGGAATAGAAGCGTGTAGTAGACATCAAGCTATTTCTGGCGCCGTTGCCGGGGAAGTAAGTGTTTGAAGGTATATCTTTAGATCTTGCAATTAAATCTTTTCGTTTCTTGTTTTTAGTTTCACTAGTTATGTTTATGGAAAACCGCACTCTTAGTTCACTGCTTGGGGAAGGCCGCTTTACCACACCCGTGGTAGAGAAGTCTCCTCCACCTACTAAATGTATCCCGTTCCAAATACCACTTGGGATAATTGAAATAATTAGGAATGATTGTTATGATGGGACACTCAATCCTAGTATTCATTTGTTGAAACTTACAGAACTTTGTGAGTTGTTTAAGATTTCAGGTTTGACAAGAGATGGAGTCATGAGGAAATTATTTGCCTTGTCACTAGAAGGAAAAGCATTGGAATGGTATAGGCTACTAGATGACTCTCACCTGCTGGATTGGGAAGAGATCCAGTCTCTCTTTTACTCCAAGTTTTATCCTCTTCATGAAGTTCATGAGAATAGGAATTATGTTTATAATTTCTATCCTCATGACGGAGAGAGCATAGCTCAAGCTTGGGGGAGACTGAAAACGTTAATGCTAAAATGTCCTAACCATGGGCTTCCCAAAGATATGATTATTACTAATTTCTATGCGAGGCTCTCTCGACAGGATAAAGATTTGCTCGATGCTTCCTCTATGGGTTCTTTCACAAACGAAAAGATTGATGCTAAATGGGAACTCCTTGAAAGAATTCAACGCAACACTGAAGATTGGGAGATCGACACAGGTAAAGAGTCAGGTATAATTTATGAGTATGATTGCATTAAGTCCTTTGTTGAAACTACAAGCTTTCATAAGTTTAGTGCTAAGTTTGGGCTTGATTCTCAACTCCTTGTTGATTTCCTCAAATCTTTTGCTTCACATCTTAATATGCCTAAGGAGGATTGGATCAAGCATCATGAACCTTTTAAATAGATTTGCAAAGAAAATGAAATTGTTCATGATGATTGCAACATGCATGATCCAATTCCTAAAAATGAAGTTTTATATAAGCATGTTAATTTTTGTGGAGTGGATAGACCTTGTGAAAGGATGAAAGAACAATCACTTGGGTCAAAGATTTAAATGAAATTGCTAGATGATACGTCCAAAACGTATCTATAATTTCTGCTTGCTCCATGCTTCTTTTGTGTGATATTTCTATGATATTTATGCACTTCCATACACTTTTGATCATATTTGGACTAACCTATTAACTCAGTGCACCCCAGTGCCAGTTTCTGTTCTATGCTGTTTTTGTATTTCAGGTTTTCCCATTACTTAAATTGCTAGAAAAAATCCGGGAAAAATATATAAAAAAATCAGCGCTCCAGAAGCTTCCACGTGCCAGAAGTGGGGCCAGAGGGGAGCCAGGGGCAGCCCAGGCGGCCTGCCCACGCGGCCCCCCTCCTGGCCGCGTCGGGGGGGCGCCTGGGCCCCCCTCTCCGCCTCTAGTGACCCCCTTTGGCATATATTTAGCACGCGTCCCGAAACCCTCGAGGACGGAACCCTTTTTCGCGATCTCATCTCTGTTCCGCCGCCGCCGTGCTTCCAAGATCGGGAGCACCAGGTGAACTCTTCCTGGCACCCTGTCGGAGGGGAGAACCACCACCGGGAGCTTCTCCACCACCATGGACGCTTCCCGGATGAGTTGTGAGTAGTCTCCCTTGGACCATGGGTCCATGACCAGTAGCTATGTGATGTTCTCCTCCCCTCTTTGTTCTTCATCGATTAGACCTCGTGAGCTGCCCTACATGATCGAGGCACATATGTAATCTTTATGTTGTTGCTATGCTGAGTTTGCTGGGATCCGATGGATTATGAGATTATGTTCAGATTGTGTGTGAGTAATATATTTGATTCACCTCTTTTATATTTATGTTCTTGAGTAATTCTTGCATGTTCTCTGTTGCTATTTATTGCTTTGGCCGAGTAGTAGGTAGTAACTCCAAGAGGGAACGTTATGCTTGATTGTGGGTTCATGCCCCTCGATGACTAGTTTGAGTGACAGAAACATGAGTCTAGGGGATGTGCTGTTGCCACAAGGGGGAAAACAACGGTGCTTGTACTTGCGGGTGCAAGGATTGTTTACTTTACGCAAAGTTCTTTTAATGTAGTTGTCTGTTGCTTTGAGTTTACACTTTGGGTGGGACTCGCAACTTAATACCAGCGAGATGTTCTGGATAGATATCTCAAGGTGGATGATTAGTAGTAGATGCAGATGGATTTCGGTCTACTTGCCTTGGCGTACCGCCCATGCTTTTGAGCCTCTACCTTTCTTTGCAGCATAGTTAGCATTGGTTTGCGCACATAATCCTGTCAATTGCCCAGCTGTAATTTGTTTACCTCGCTTAGCTGTTTTATCGTCTTTTGGGAGAGAGACATCACTAGTGAACATCATGGGACCCCGGTCCATATTACCATCACTGATCACACCCGCTATTTATTTCCTGTTCTTATTTCCTAGTTGCAGTAATACCTATCACTATTATCTCTTGCGTTTGATCCTTTGTAAACGACAAGGCCGGGGGGATTGACAACCTCTCTGTACTCGTTGGGAGCAAACTTATTTGTATCTGTGTGCAGGTCCTGTCAAGCAAAAGTTTCTGGCGCCCTTGACACCTTCTTGTCGACCCTCGGAGTCTCACGGGATTCGATCCTTGGTATCTTTGCCAAGGGAAACTTGCCGTTACGCTACATCTCAAACCTTCCACTTGGGGTAACCAACGAGGGGCGAGAAGCACCAGGAGAACTCCTCCCGGCACCCTGCCGGAGGGGAGAACCACCACCGGGAGCTTCTCCACCACCATGGACGCTTCCCGGATGAGCCGTGAGAAGTCTCCCTTGGACCATGGGTCCATGACCAGTAGCTATGTGATGTTCTCCTCCCCTTCTTGTTCTTCACCGATTAGACCTCGTGAGCTGCCCTACATGATCGAGGCACATATGTAATCTTTATGCTGTTGCTATGCTGAGTTTGCTGGGATCTGATGGATTATGAGATTATGTTCAGATTGTGTGTGAGTAATATATTTGATTCACCTCTTTTATATTTATGTTCTTGAGTAATTCTTGCATGTTCTCCGTTGCTGTTTATTGCTTTGGCCAAGTAGTAGGTAGTAACTCCAAGAGGGAACGTTATGCTTGATTGTGGGTTCATGCCCCTCGATGACTAGCTTGAGTGACAGAAACATGAGTCTAGGGGATGTGCTGTTGCCACAAGGGGGAAAACAACGGTGCTTGTACTTGCGGGTGCAAGGATTGTTTACTTTACGCAAAGTTCTTTTAATGCAGTTGTCTGTTGCTTTGAGTTTACACTTTGGGTGGGACTCGCAACTTAATACCAGCGAGATGTTCTGGATAGATATCTCAAGGTGGATGATTAGTAGTAGATGCAGATGGATTTCGGTCTACTTGCCTTGGCGTACCGCCCATGCTTTTGAGCCTCTACCTTTCTTTGCAGCATAGTTAGCATTGGTTTGCGCACATAATCCTGTCAATTGCCCAGCTGTAATTTGTTTACCTCGCTTAGCTGTTTTATCGTCTTTTGGGAGAGAGACATCACTAGTGAACATCATGGGATCCCGGTCCATATTACCATCACTGATCACACCCACTATTTACTTTTTGTTCTTATTTCCTAGTTGCAGTCATACCTATCACTATTATCTCTTGCGTTTGATCCTTTGTAAACGACTAGGCCGGAGGGATTGACAACCTCTTTGTACTCGTTGGGAGCAAAGTTATTTGTATCTGTGTGCAGGTCCTGTCAAGCACAAGTTTCTGGTGCTATTGACACCTTCTTGTCAACCCTCGGAGTCTCACGGGATTCGATCCTTGGTATCTTTGCCAAGGGAAATTTGCCGCTACGCTACATCTCAAACCTTCCACTTGGGGTAACCAACGAGGGGCGAGAAGCCATCAAGCAAGTTTCTGGCGCCGTTGCCGGGGACTCCACTCTTCAAGATAGGGGAGTTGCACGCTATCTTTTATCTTTTCTTTTTAGTCTTGTTAGTTTACCTTTCAGTTTTCTTTATGTCTTTTCACTAGTTTTGCTTAATGGAAAACAACAAAAATATGAGAGAGCTTTATAAGCTCTACCTTGCTTTGGGTATGATGTGTTTGAAGAGAAAATTAAAAAACCTATGGAACTTTATTATTTGCATAACAATCATGATGGTGGTGATGTTATTAGTATGCTTTCTTTGAATATCAATATTGCTAATGACATGGAAAGCTCTAAGCTTGGGGATGACACGTTTGATGAACATGATATTTTTAGTCCCCCAACTTTTGAAGAGAAAATTTACTTTGATAATACTTTGCTTCCTATATATGATGATTACAATGATGAATATGATGTTTTCAGTCCACCTACTATTGAGGATAAAATTTATTATGATTATGATATGCCTCCTAAATACAATGATTACCATGATGGTAATGATTGCTTTACTCTCACTATTCCTAATAAGAAAGATTTTGCTTATATGAAGAGTAATGACACTTTTATGATTTTGGATCATGGAAATAATGCCTTATGTGATAGTTATATTGTTGAGTTCATCCATGATGCCACTGAAATTTATAATGAGAGAGGGAGACATGGTTCTAAATATCTTAATAATAAGAAGTTTCCTCTCTTTATGGTGAATATTTTGAAGTTATGCTTGTTTTGCCTTCCTATGCTAGTTGCTTTGTGCTTCAATGAATTATTCTATTACAATATTCCTATGCATAGGAAGCATGTTAGGCTTAAATGTGTTTGGTATCTGCTTCTTGATGCTCTCTTTTGTTCTTCAACTCTTATTCCTACGAGAGCATCATTAAAGTCTTAAGCCTATCTTTATGGCTATAAAGAAAGAGCTCTACGGAGACAACCCATGTTATCTTTCCTTTCAGTTTGTTCTTTCAGTTTTTAGTGGTCTTGATGTTTGTTACTACTGTAGCAACATCATTGTATCTTTACTTTTCAGCTTTGTGCCAAGTTTAGCCTCCGATTGCAAGAAAGTTCAAAAGTTGTGGTGTGCTGTCCAGGAAACAGATTCTGTCCTTGGACAGAAAAATTCGTATAAAATCAGTAGATCATCTTTTTGGTCTGAATTTTTTCTATAGGGTGCTCTATACAATTGGCTTTCGGGAGTCTGTTCTGAGTTTTTTGATTTGAGTTGCAGAAGTGCCCCGAAATTTTTTTTACTACCTGCGGGTCTGTTTTTCACAGATTCTGTCATGTTTTTCCTTTTCTTCATTTTGCAAACCTTGAGCTTGCTTTTTCTTTGCAAAAACCTTTTGGCAATCTTGAGAAACAGTAGCTCTTCAAGATTATCTTTATTTCCAGCAGGGAAAAGTTATTTTATTATGGGTACTAACCTCGCTAATCAGATTATGATGAGTTATGTATGAAGGGAGTTTTCAAGTGTGCGAGGGAAGATGATAAAAAGATTCAGGAGGGTCAAACGCTCAAGCTTGGGGATGCCCCCGTGCACCCCCAAGAAATATTCAAGAAGACTCAAGCGTCTAAGCTTGGGGATGCCCCCGTGCATCCCCTTCTCCATCAACAATTATCAGTTCGTCTTTCGTTCCACTATATTTTAATCACTTCATGCGTTATGTGCTATGCTTGGAGCGTCTTGCTTTTAGTTTCCTTTTTAGTTTTCTTTAGCTTTGCTTGCTGTTCATAACGAGTTAGAACCCAGCTTTCTTTGAGTGGGAGAGAAACACGCTCCACTTCAACCTAGAACACAACATAGGATTTTCATGCTTATCTTTGCTGTGTGTGTTCTTTGTCTTTCAATAGCTACTGTCATGTTTAGCTCTTAGTTTTCATGCTTTTCTTTTTAAAGAGCTTTTGTTTAGTTGGTTGATGAACTCTCTTGGGTTTTCATGCTTATCTTGTTAAGAGAGTTTGTCTGTTGCACTGAGTTGTGTGTCTTAAACTTAAAGTAGTTAATTGAGGTTGCTATTTAATTTTAGTAGTAACTTGCAATAGTTTTGAGGTATTGCCATGAGTAATGTCTGAACTTTTGGTGTCAAGAGCTTTAGCCTATTAGTGATAGATGTCGTATTTTGGGCAATCCGTGTTTATTTTCGAAAACCTACAAAATAGTTGAGAACTTTAGCTACTAAATGGATCACTAATCTTTGGAGGGATCGAATATTAGAGTACACTCACGTACCACGGGTCGAGGATGCGCAAGGGTAACCAAACCCCCATACACACCTCCTCGGGGTATTTGTCTCTTTGTGAAACCTCCTAATTAGATTGAGAGTTACCAATAATAAGTGCATGAGTTCTTCGGACTAATGTGAGTATTCGAAGGTTGACACTTCCACCTATCCATATTTTTCTAGCCTCTTCGGTATCGTGCATCGCCCTTTCTCACCTCGAGAGTTGGCGCATGCTTCACCAGTGCATCCAAATCCTTGGCACGATACGCTCTGTCATCATAAGCCTCATTTATATCCTTCCTCAAAACAGCCACCATACCTACCTATCAAGGCATTTCCATAGCCTTTCCGAGATACATTGCCATGCAACATCCATCCTCTCATGACTTGATCTTCATGTCATACACGCTTTTTGCTTGATCGATGAGCCGCATGCTAGTTGGGCCTTGCCCTAATCATTGCTACATGACACGCTAGTATGTTGAGTACTTTTTGTTGGGCCGCATGCTAGTTGGGCATGCTAGTTGGGCCGCATGCTAGTTGGGCCTTGCCCTAATCATTGCCACACTGGCAGAGGCATACATTTGCATACATCATGATAGTTTCATTTTCTTTATGTTGAGTACTTTTGTAAAGTGTGAAATATCTTCTATACTTCTTGTAATACATAGAGTGTTGCCCCTAAAGTGAGGAAAAGATCCCAAAGAGGACAAATCAAAAGATCCCGAAGAGGACAAAATCAAAAGATCCCAAAGAGGACAAATGAGAGATAAATAGAAAGATCCATTGAGGCCACAAAAAATAAAAAAAGAGAAAAAAAAAAGAGAAAAAGAAATAAAAAGAGAGAAGGGGGCACACTACTATTTCTTTTAAGAGATCCACACTCGTACTCCATCTTATACCTTGTGCTCCATAGAGATTATCATTCATGCATATAGCTATGTGGGGACCTTTACACTATAGAACTTGGCTTGTATATTCCAATGATGAGCCTCCTCAAAAGAGCTCTAGGTCTTCTTGAGCAAGAAAGTTGGATGCACCCCCACTAGTTCCATTGGAGAGCTTACCTTAGCTCATATGTGCATCCGTTGCATGGCAATCCCTACTCCTCGCATCATATATATCATTTGGCTTTCTCTCGCCGATGATTGTCCTCATTGATGTGAGCCTTTCACACCTTTTTTGTCTTCCCCCTCTATCATTTCTCTCTTTGCCATCCTAAGTGTCGACTTTCTTGCTTATGCTCATCCATTGCATGAGTGCTCAAAATATCGAAATGGAGTGGATCATTTTGACTTGTACCTGGCTGACGGTCTGGAGATGAGTCAAGATAAGATTCCAAAGAAGACCAAGTGTGAAACTTTAGTAGATTAAGTTCTCAACAATACAAAAACTATGTTTTACTCTCTCATATATCCCTATCCCCTTTCTTGCACGCAAACACCATTTGGAGACATTCGAGTCACGGACGGTGTCAGGGATATTACTAGCAGGTATGAACCGGCTAGTGTAAACCGGATTACTATAATATATTTATCATTGTGATATTTAGTGAAGGCTACGGCCCATGAGATCTTAAGGCCCATGTATAGAGTTACGATTTGTAAACCGCCTGATTATGTAACTTGAGAGATAAGGAAGAAAGAGTCGATACCGAGGCGGACACGAGTATGAGCCGGACTCGGGACTCTGTAAACCGAACCGGGCGTCGCCTCTATATAAAGGGACGACCCGGCGACGGTTCAAGGAGAAGCAAGAAACAACCCGTCGAGACACAGGCAAGCAATCCGCTCCCTGTTCATCGACGCCTAAGCAATACCAAACCAAACTAGACGTAGGATTTTACCTTTATCGAAAGGGCCGAACTAGTATAAACCCTCTGTGTCCTTTGTGTGCTTTTAACCCCTTCAAGCTAACCCATGCGATGGTTCCATTAACAAGTCTGTTAAACCGGACATCTGCTGTGTTATTTCCACGACAGTTGGCGCCCACCGTGGGGCCTCCACACGATGGTTTCGAGTTCTTGAAGGGTAGCTTCGAAGGACTCAAGGGCTACGCGGTCGGCCAGATGACCAAGAGTCGTCGCGGCCGGATCTACATCGACGATGCAGGTTGGGGACCGGAGGCCGATTCAATCGAATACGGGTACCGAGTTCCCTTCGGCGGCATCCACGTCTTCATCGGCAAGATCGGCGAACCGGGATCTGAGCTGGACAACTTCCCCAACATCGTCGAGCCGGCTCAGCGTGCGAGATCAGCCCGGATTCAGCCCGCCATGAAGCACGTCTTCGTTGGAGCAGTTCACGGGGTCCAGGCCGAGGACGGATCGGAATCCGGTGACGAGACAGTTGTCTGCTCCGACGATGAATCTTCATCCGGAGAGACTGAATCTTTGTATCTGTTGGGGGACGGCCGGTCTGAGGGTGAGTCCGAGGGAGGCAGTATTCCGGGCCCCTTTGTCCCGCCAAACCGAGTGGCTGTCTTCATGGCCGGTTCACAACCTACGCCGCAGTCCACGGTGATCGGGGCGACAGCAGAAGCTGGTGTAGGGGGCAGTGGCCAGGCTCTTTCACCCACTGACCTTCTATCCACCTTAGTCGAGGAATTCACAGCCCGGGCCATGGCAGAGGTAGCTCCAGCAGACAAGGTGCAACATGATGCAGAGCTCCTTCAGCTAAAGGGTCGGATTGATCAAGCAAGGGATGATCTGAAAACAGAGAAGGCTATGATAGCAATAAGGCAGGCGGAATTGAATGATCAGGCTTTTCATCTAAGGACGGAGCAGGCCTCTGCACAGGGAGTAAGGGGTCCGAAATATCAATCTCGTCTACCGTCGGTTTACGAAGCGACGGATCTGTTCAAGACACCCGGGGCTGGGACCAGCAATGATCCGGCTTTAAATCGGAGGGTGCCCCCAAGGGATGAGCCGGTTCAGCAACCTCCTGTGGAGCAGGATCGGCGGGTCATCTCTACACCTCATGTTCCTACCCCTCCGGGTCACTATTCAAATCCTTTGGACAACATCGTTGTAGCCGATTCACGCTTGGCCGCTTTACCCATTGAAGGGACATCCCCGGTGGCGTTGGAGGCACGCAGGGTTAAGGATCTACTTAATACGGCATTGATACAACAGCAAGCGTATTCCCATAGCCGGGAGAGGCTCCATTCAACACCACGCCCCAGCCGGAGTTACACTAGGCATTGGGAGGAACCAGAAGTGTCTAGCAGTGAACGCAGGCGACACCGGCACAGACAGAATATTCCGGCCGGCGCGGATGCACAAGCTCAGGATGCAAACCGGGTTAGATCGGTAGCCCGGGAGGAGATCCGTCAAACGACCCCGGTTCACACAACCACCACAGAGACAGGAGTCACAACGAGTTCTTTTGCTGTGCAGTGTCTTATCCCCGCTTTACGGATTGTGAAGCTGCCCAAGGATTTCAAAGGCCCACGTAAGGTGCCTAATTACACAGCAGATCTGGCTCCAGAAGCTTGGGTTGAGAGTTACGAGATGGCCATGGAGATGCTGGATGTAGATGAAGCGGCTTGTGCAAAGTACTTTACTATGATGCTTGAAGGTACAGCCCGGACCTGGCTAAAGGGTTTACCCCCAAATTCCATCGGGTCATGGGGAGAGCTACGTCGCCAGTTTATCAAAAAATTTAAAGATACGTGCAAGCAGCCGATGTCAATTGTGGATCTAGCAGCCTGTGTGCAAGGAGAACAGGAATCTACAAGTGCATGGGTGCGACGAGTATCAGAGATCTTGCATTCTTCGAATGGTATCAATCCCAGTACGGCAATAGTGACATTGGAAAACAATTGCCGGTTTGAGTCTCTAAAGTTAAAACTAGGACGACTTAAACGGGATTGTAATGATATGGGAACTCTCATGAGCGCTTTGGTGAAGTACGGTGACTCTGACAACAACAAGTATCCAGAGGTAGAGGGAGACAAAGCAGGGAAAGCTAACAAGCCCGGTAAACTGGTGCAGGTTAATCCGGCTACTACAAGCTTCTTAGGCAAGCGAAAGGCGGAAGGTGGCTCTGATTTCGTGGCCAATACCCAAGTTCAAGGGGGTTTTTAGCGCAATAGGGGCAAACCACCTTCACAGACCGGCGGAGGGGATGTTAGTTGGGACCAGGAGTTAAGCCAGCCTTGTCCAAAGCATAGCACAAGGGAAAAACCAGCAAAACACATTATAGGAGAATGCAGGCCCTTGATGGAAGCCATAATGGGCCGCTTCAACTCTAATAACAGGCCCCCCAACGACGGTTCAGACCCGGGGTTCTACGGTCCGGGTCACCAGGGGAACAGCTCCGGATCGGGATATCGCGGCAACAGCAGTGGTTATCATAACCGGGGTAATAATCAATATGGTCAAGGTGGTTATAATAACCAGGGTAATCAGCCGCATGGTCAGGGTGGCTACAATAACCAAGGCAGCCAACAGCAGGGCCAAGGTAATCACAATAACCAGGGTAATCATCAGCGTCAGCAACAGCAGCAGCAATCCGGATATCAGAGTAATCCGAAGGAGTTGAGTAGTGGGCAATATCATGTGTTCACCACGAGTTTGTGTAAACGAGATCAAAAAGTTTTAAAGCGGGCAGTCCACGCGGTTGAACCGACGACGCCGCAATTCCTGCGCTGGTCAGAGCAGCCCATTGTATGGAGCAGGGAGGATCACCCGATGCGGGTGGATAATCCGGGCCATTTGGCCTTGGTGGTAGCACCCCAGGTGGGTGGTTATAAGTTCACTAAAGTTCTTATGGACGGCGGCAGCAGCATCAATATCTTGTATTATGAGACCTTCCGTCGAATGGGCTTGACGGATAAGAAGCTAAGGCAGTCCAACACGGTGTTCCATGGGGTGGTTCCAGGTAAGTCAGCTTACCCAGTTGGGAAGATTGACTTAGAAGTTACCTTTGGAGATGAGCATGATTCCAGGTCAGAGATGATAACTTTCGAAGTCGTCAAGATCTGGAGCCCTTATCACGCTCTATTCGGGAGGACGGTTTATGCCAAGTTTATGGCTAGGCCGTGTTATGTTTATCTGCAGCTCAAGATGCCGGGTCACAAAGGCACGATCATGGTTCATGGAAGTCGCAAGATAGCATTGGAGTGTGAAGAGGGAGACGCTGCTTACGCGGAGGCAGTATGTGCCACAGAAGAGTTAAAGTTTTATAAGGATAATGTTGATCCGGCAGATATGACCCCGTTGAAGAAGCCAACTACAGAGCATGATCCGGTGTTGAAATTTAAATCGGCGGAGGAGACCAAGCAAGTTGATTTTGTGCCAGGCGATTCATCCAAGCAGTTCACGATTAGCACTAACCTTGATCCCAAATAGGAAAGCGCGCTCATCGAGTTCATCCGTGAGAACCGGGATATCTTTGCATGAAAACCCTCTGACATGCCAGGTATACCAAGGGAACTCGCTGAGCACAGTCTTAATATTGATCCAAAGTTTAAACCGGTCAAGCAGTATCCGCGCCGCTTCAACGAAGAGAGGCGCAAAGCTATAGGAGAGGAGGTCGCCAGGCTTTTGGCTGCAGGGTTCATAGTGGAAGTTTTTCACCCAGAGTGGTTGGCTAATCCGGTGCTAGTGCTAAAGAAGAATGGAAAATGGAGAATGTGTGTGGACTACACAGACCTCAATAAAGCTTGTCCGACGGATCCTTTTGCTCTCCCTCGCATTGATTAGATCATCGATGCTACAGCAGGATGTGAGCGGCTAAGTTTTTTGGATGCATACTCAGGATATCACCAGATCAAGATGGCAGTTAAGGACCAAGAGAAGACAGCTTTCATAACTCCTTTTGGTGCTTTTTTCTATGTGTCTACGCCTTTTGGGCTCAAGAGTGCCCAAGCAACTTATTAGCGTTGCGTACAGAACTGTCTTAAGGGGCAGATAGGAAGAAATGTTCATGCCTATGTGGATGATATCGTGGTAAAGTCAAGGAAGGAAGAGACACTGATAGAGGACCTCAAGGAGACCTATGACAATCTTCGGACCTATAAGATGATGCTTAATCCGGAGAAGTGTGCTTTTGGTGTTCCGGCAGGCAAGCTCCTTGGGTTTTTGGTGTCAAACAGAGGAATAAAAGCTAATCCAGAGAAGATCAAGGCAATCACATCTTTAACAAAACCGGTTTGCATTAATGATGTTCAGCGTATCGCTGGCCGGATCACAGCATTGAGCCGGTTCATTAGCCGTTTGGGGGAGAAGGCGATTCCGCTTTATCAGATGCTGAGAAAAACGGATCGGTTTATATGGAGTGATGAGGCAAATACTGCGTTTGAGGATTTGAAGCGACAGTTGGCGAGGCCACCAGTCCTGGCTGCTCCTGTTGATAATGAGCCTTTGCTGTTATATGTCGCCGCCAACGCACCGGCAGTTAGTGTGGCGATTGTGGTTGAACGCAAGGAAGCAGGGAAGGAATATTCGGTTCAGCGTCCAGTTTATTACGTGAGTGAAGTACTCATTGAGTCTAAGCAGAGGTACCCACATTGGCAGAAGCTGGTATATGGTGTGTTCATGGCAAACCGGAAGTTGAAGCACTATTTCCAAGGCCATCCAATAACTGTTGTTAGTTCAGCACCATTGGGGGACATAATCCAGAACAGGAAAGCTACGGGTAGAGTGGCGAAGTGGGCCATTGAGCTCAGCCCACATGAGTTGAAATATGTGCCACGCACCGCTATCAAATCTCAAGCATTGGTGGATTTCATCAATGATTGGACAGAACTGCAAACACCCGAGGAGAAGCCGGATCTTACATACTGGACGATTCACATTGACGGTTCAAGACAGTTAGAAGGCTCGGGGGCTGGAGTTGTTTTAACTTCCCCGCGAGGTGATAAGTTTTGTTACGTCCTCCGTTTATTGTTTCCTTCTACTAATAATGCAGCGGAATATGAAGCGTTGCTTCATGGCTTACGGATGGCAAAAGAGATGAACTTGAGCCGGGTCAAGTGCTTCGGCGATTCAGATTTGGTGGCACAGCAAGTTTCAGGCAAGTGGGATTCGAGAGATCCTCTCATGGCAGCTTACAGACGAGAAGTGGAAGCAGTTGTTGGATATTTCAAAGGGTATCAAGTGGACCACATAGACCGGCGAAGGAATGAAGCGGCTGATGCTTTAAGCCGGTTGGGTTCTCAACGTAAACCGGTACCACCAAATACTTTTTTGGATGAGCTGCACAGTCCATCAGTACAAGTAGTATCAGAGGAAGACCTGGCTGTTCCTGATCGAGAGGCATAGCTAGTTGTAGCACTTCATGTTATTCCGGATTGGACGCTGCCCTATTTGGCATATCTGAGCCGAGGAGAGCTACCGAACGACGAGATAGAGGCACGACAGATAGTCCGGCGTTCCAAGTCCATGACAATTGCAAACGGGGAGCTTCATCATCGCAGCGTCTCTGGAGCATTTCAGCGGTGTGTATCAGCTGAGGAAGGTTGTGAGATTCTTCGCGAGATCCATGAAGGGGATTGTGGTCATCATGCCGGTTCAAAATCATTGGTGGCTAAAGCTTTTCGACATGGGTTCTATTGGTTAACAGCTCATGCTGATGCGGCGGATCTAGTCCGAAAGTGTGACGCTTGTCAGAAGTTTTCGCGACGTGCTCTTGTTCCGGCACAGGAGCTCCGGATGATACCAATAACCTGGCCGTTTGCGACTTGGGGGCTTGATATGGTTGGACCCTTTAAGCGATCCCAAGATCAGAAAACTCATCTACTGGTGGCGGTGGATAAGTTTACAAAGTGGATTGAGGCAGAGCCTGTGAGCAAGTGTGATGCGGCCACAGTAGTCAAATTCATCAAAAAGGTAATTTTCCGGTTTGGTTTTCCACACAGCATCATCACAAACAATGGTACTAATTTGTCTAAGGGTGAGATGGAAGAATTTTGTCAACGGGAACATATTCGCCTAGACGTATCTTCTGTGGCCCACCCTCAAACCAATGGTCAAGCTGAAAGAGCAAACCAGGAGATTTTGCGAGGTATCAAGTCCCGGCTTATGACTCCTTTGCAAAGAACCCCAGGATATTGGGTTGAGGAGTTACCATCTGTCCTTTGGAGTATCAACACTACGCCAATCCGGTCCACAGGTTATACACCTTTCTTTATGGTATATGGTGCTGAAGCGGTCCTTCCAAGTGATATCCGTCATGATTCACCAAGGGTGACAGCCTATGTTGAAGCGGCCAACGAGCAGGCGAGGCAAGACAGTTTATACCGGTTGGATGAAGAGCGTGATATAGTAGCAGCATGGTCTATGATTTATCAACAAGACTTGCGCAGGTATCACAGCCGCCGGATCAAGAGCAGGACATTCTAGGAGGGAGACTTAGTACTCCGGCTCATCCAAGACCAAACAGATATGCATAAGCTATCCCCACCTTGGGAAGGGCCCTTTGTAGTCAGCAAGAATCTGCACAACGGTTCATATTACTTGGTGGACGTTCGAGAACACAAGGACTCACGGACATCGGAAGAAGAAATGAAGAGGCCGTGGAACATCGCCCTCTTGCGGCCCTACTATACCTGAGCCATGAGCTCCACTGTATCCTATGTATATATTATGATTAATGAATAAACCGGCACCCTCGGTAAACCGGGGGCTCAGCTTTTTTCCAATACAAATATCTTATGGGGACAACCATACATGTATTATTATATGTCATATTTCAAACAAATCGATCGGTTTAAACTGATTTTGCAGAGCATATGCACTCAGGAGCAATAGTTCACTGAAGTGCTTTTTTCAAGCATAAGGTCGTATCAGGACCAAAGAGGACAATTGATAGAGGCCCTCTGGATGGTAAACCATCTAGTGATTGGCTAAAGTTTTTCCTATGGTTCTACGGGAACCATAGAGGCCCTCTGGATGGTAAGCCGTCCAGTGATTGGCTAAAGTTTTTCCTATGGTTCTATGGAACCATAGAGGCCCTCTGGATGGTGACAACCGTCCAGTGATTGGCTAAAGTTTTTCCTACTGTTCTATGGAACCATAGAGGCCCCCTGGATGGTGACAACCGTCCAGTGATTGGCTAAAGTTTTTCCTACGGTTCAATGGAACCATAGAGGCCCTCTGGATGGTGACAACCGTCCAGTGATTGGCTAAAGTTTTTTCTATGGTTCTATGGAACCATAGAGGCCCTCTGGATGGTGACAACCGTCCAGTGATTGGCTAAAGTTTTTCCTATGGATTCTATGGAACCATAGAGGCCCTCTGGACAGGTGACAACCATCCAGTGACTGGCTAAAGTTTTATATGGCCAGCAGGGGGCAGGATTGTACCCGAATTCTAGCTTAACCCCTGTTGGTCATATCTGGTTCCTATGGATGGTACCCACATCCATCGACCGGCCCTCTGGATGGTAGGTCCATTCCATTGATTGGCTGAACCTTGCTTTGAGCCTGGCAGCTCGTAAAAAGCCTCGACTACATGGTTTTATTTGCAAAACTTGCATTTCTGGTGTTTATGTTTTATGATTCTTAATCCGAAGTGGGAAAACTCAAGAAATTGATCATATAAGTTCAAAAGTCTGGGTCATGAACACCAGCATAAGTTCAAAGTCTGGGTTATAAACACCAGCAAGAGTTAAACCGGCGTTCATCATACCCCGGAACA
The DNA here is from genome assembly GCA_902687465.1 of Secale cereale. Classification (NCBI taxonomy): domain Eukaryota; kingdom Viridiplantae; phylum Streptophyta; class Magnoliopsida; order Poales; family Poaceae; genus Secale; species Secale cereale. The sequence continues at coordinate 685,536,405 of LR738713.1, forward strand.
GTCAGCAGGCAGAAACAAAGTAAGAAGCCAAGCATGATCTAAACCGGCAGCTTCTATAAGACCCGGGATTATTATTGGGTCTATCAAAAGACTCCCTTCAAAAGGCAAAATTCACCGGATTAAGAGTATTAAGCATACTTGATTTCAGGTATAAAGTTATTTCTGATATAAGTATACACTTGGTTGATATATTATGAGAACAATTTAATGGGTCCAGCGGTAAAACCGTTAGGACATATTTTCAGTATTGTCTATGCAGGAACAGATGATATGCAGGATACGCCATGTTAGACCAAATTGAAATTGATAATATTAAAGTAAGAAATCAGAATATCCGGATCAAAGCGGACAATGTTTTCAGCTATCCTATTACAAGGCATAGCAAGCCTGACGGATTAAAAATTGTTCGGTAAAATAAGACTGCAACTACAGAGATATGCTACGAGCTACGCTCCCTCCTGCTGCGACGACTGGGTATCAACTTGGTCCGGAGTCTCCTCCTCTTCTTGAAGCGGCTGGAAGTCAGGGACGCACCAGTCGATTTTCGTTAAGGCACGAAAGTACATCTCTTCATTGATGAGTTCAGACGGATCGATATCTGGAGCGAAGGTATGAGGGCGCACTGGTGGGATTAGATTGACGGTATCATAAACCGGCCGCTCCACCCGCTCGTTCTGCAAATCATACCCCGGATGATACCTGGATAAATCTGATTCGGCTGCAAGTTTGCTGGCGAGAGGACGCATCTCCTTTGTCAAGGCATGGAGATCCTTTGCAGTAAAAGTTGATCCGTCTTCTTTAGTGTCGGGATACCCACTCAAGGCTTCTTCCGGATCAAAATCCGGGACCCAAGCTTTAGCTCTGGTAAGTGCCATGAGGGAACCGGCTCGAGCGGCAGACTTTTTAACTTCCTCCAAACGCACCGGCAAAACAGACAGCTTTTCTAATGTGCCTTGGATGGTAGTGGGGGCCGGTTTATTGAACGATGTTGCACTTATGATCCTTTGAGCGCCGGAATACAGCTGTTCGACCAAAGTATAACACGCCTTGAGTTTTTTCCGTAAGTCATCCCCAAAATGGGTAACACGGCGCCCTGCATATGATTATCACAGTTAAACCGGCACGGATGGAAGATTACAAGGATGAAAGCAAGAATATAGATTAAAGAACTTACCAAACACAGCAGAAGTCATCAGTTCTATTTGCCGCTTTAAGCCGGTTAACTCTTCAGTCACCGGGTTAAGGGCTTCTTCAGCGTCCTTTGCCCTCTTTTCTAAATCCTTTTTCTGAACTTCAAAGGTGGTCCGTTCTTCTTCAAAGAATTTCTTCAGTTGTTCAGCAGTCTTCAAGCTCAGCGCCAAGTCCTTTTTGGCCTTAGAAGCAGCAGATTCCGTTTCAGCAAGTCTGTTCCGGAGTTCAGTAATTTCTTCTGCCCTCCGGTTCAAATCAGCCTGCAAGGAAAATCAAGTGGAATGAAAGCAAAAGTCAGACAAGTCTCAAGCACACACAAGTTGTCTACTTGACACTTGGGGGCTAATGGGAAGTTGAAGCGTCAAACAATAGCAATTCAAAGACAAGTCTCAAGCACACAAACAAGTTGTCTACTTGACACTTGGGGGCTAATGTAAGATCATTTGATTAAATCAGGAAGTGTCGGTTCACCTTCTAAACATAGCTAAACCGGAACTTGGGGGCTGCTACGGTATAGACAGAAGTACATTGAAGGTAAAAATGGAAATGCAAAGGATTACCTCATACTTGTCCTTCGTCAAGTTAATCAAGCCTGCTTCATAGTCTCGACCAGTGTGAAGACGGTTCAAGTACCCGGAATAGAGTTCCTGGGCACTCATGTCAGCAAAGCTAGACAGCTCGGTACTCCATTTACCCTTTTCTTGAGGCAGCTTCTCCGCTTTAGCCGTATGTTTGGCTAAGACAGTGGGCTCAGCAGGAGCAGTATAAGCTGTGTGAGTTATTTGAACTTCTGGAGAAGCAGTTGTTGGTGGTGGGGTCGCGGTATGAACCGGGCTAGCAGGAGCCGGATTGGTCCAAGGAGAATTGGCCCGGGCAGGACTTGCCGGTTCATGAACATCCTCAGTATTGGGATTCTCGGGCATAGTAGTGTGATCCATAGGAGCAGGATCTTCAAGTGGAATGGTGGACTCGCCTTCCGGAGGTATAGCTGAATCCGGATCAACCGCCGGGTCATCAATGGCAGTCTCAGCAGTGGGTTTATTGGCCTTCGGTTTTTTGCTAGGCTTTGGCTTGCTGAAAGGAGTTGGAAAAATAAGTTAGAACTATAAAGCAAAGTGCAATCATAAACCGGCTAAATTAAAGGACTTACCCTGGGACAGTTTTCAGGGGTGGGAGTTGTGTGGCAGTTGATTCACCGGAAGAAGATAAGGGAGTGTCCTGATAATCAGGGTCAGATGGTTTCAGTGGTTTGCATATAAGCCCGGCCTTGGGATGAAGAAGAGTTGGAGAGAGTATAACCTCAGAGCGGCGTCTCTGAGCCGGAGTAAGAGATATTCCGGATGTTTCCACTGCGAGGCCGCTATGACGGGTGGTCCGGCGAAGGGCTTCATGTTGCTATTTCTTCAAAAGAAAATTGGGATCCAATTGAGCATAAGGGTGAGAGAACTGATATTTCCGGACTGTCCGACGACTTTTCTGTGGAAGGGGTTATGAATCGGAAGAGAGAATAGTTACCTCAATTTCTGCCGGTTTGTCTCCTTCAGCGACCTCCTGTGGAAAGTTACTAGTAAATACAAGTATGGATAAGAAGTGAATAAATCAGAACTGGATTAACCCATACCTCGGAGTCAGGATCGTCATCTTCGGCATGTGAACCGGAGCCAGCAGCCGCTTTTCTCTTCTTGACAGCGAAAGCTTTCCGGCGTGGCTGTTTTCCGGCTTTCTCTTGTGGCTTCCTCTTCCAGAAAGGATCATTAGCCTGTTCAAAAGGTAAAAGATAATTGAAAGAATGGTTTTAAAGGAACGGATTACAGACATACGAAGGAGAGCAGAACTTACTGCAGGCAGCTTGTTTTTCTTGTAATACGGAGCCAATCCGGTTTGGCTGCATTCTTCTATGGAGATATTAAGCATCTTCTTAGCAGACTCAGTAACTTCCGATTCAGAAAGCTTATCCTTAGAAAAACATTGGGGATCATCCGGTTTACCAGAATATTGATACATCAAGCTTGGGCGCGGGCTCAGAGGAAGGATACTCCAAGAGAGCCAGCAGCGCATAAAATCCACTCCGGTTAAGCCATTACCATAAAGGCCTTTAACCTGGAAAGTTGAGAAGCAAACCGGGGCCGCTCGGAGGAGCTGAGGCGCTGCGGTAAAGGGTGATCCTCCGGAAGACGGTGCTCACGATAACCCGGCAATGGATTCTCCCCCTCAGGCGAAGTGTCAATACAGTAAAACCAAGATTTATTCCAGTCCTTGGGATGTGTGTGGAGAGCGGCATGAGGAAAGACTGCATCTTTTCTTTTCTGAATACTGACCCCGCCCAGTTCTTGATGCGGCCCACTAGTAAATTCAGTTCGCCGGTTCAGGTGGAAAAAGTCCCGGAACAGGTCGACTGACGGTTCTTCTTGCAAATATACCTCTGAAAACACTTGGAAATCGCAGATATTGGAAACAGAGTTGGGACCTATGTCGTCAGGATGAAGCTGGAAAGTGGCAAGCACATCCCGGAAAAACTTCGAACCGGGAGGAGTAAAGCCCCGAGCAATATGGTCAAAGAAGACAATAACCTCCCCCTCTTTGGGAGTAGGAGGACATTCATCTCCTGGGGCCCGCCATTTTAAAACGGATCGAGGGCCTAAGGTGCTGATTGCAACAGCATTGACTAAATCTTGTTCCGTAATAACGGAAGGAACCCAGTTGCAGGAGACAAACTGTTTGGCCATAGCAACAGAAGAACAGGTGCTGAAAGGATGAAATGTAAACCCGGATTATTCGAGTACAACGGCATAAACCGGAAGATATATGCAAGGATCACACAACGGTTTAAGCAAGGGGACTAATGATATGGATAACCCGGCAATAAACAGGAAACTGTATTACTACCGGTTCATGACAACAAAAGAGAAAGAGCTAAACCGTCGCGTTTATCATTGAAATTTTACAGAAGCATCATATGATTGTTTAAACCGGAGCATACTTTACAGATCTACAAAGGTGAAGAAACAGGTTTTCACAGACAGCTAAAGTAAAACAGATCTGAGCACCCAGGAAAAAGAAAAACAAATGCAAAGGATATTGCAGGAAGAACTACAAGGGTCTTATACAGAGTGGGTAAACCTACAGGTTGAATGTAAATGACGAGATCTAAAGCATATAGTAGCGGAATAGAGGCAAGATCTAAAGGCAAGATTTAAAGGTCAAAAAATTCTGCAAACTTGGCGCCTACGAAGAACGAACGAAGCTACCACTGAGGTTTAATGGCGGAGGTGCGAGAAGGAACCCTAGAGCTATGGATCTACAGTGAGGAAATGGCATACCTGGAACGGCAAGAGGCGGCGGCGGAGATTCTCTGGTCGCGCTCAGGTTGATGCGGCGGCCGGCGAAGACTTGGATTCGACGGTCGACGGCGGCGGCTTGAGCTCGACGGGCGGCGACGGAGTTTTGAGCTTGGGCGACGGAGGAAGAAGAACGAACAGAAGAAGATAAAGGACAGAGGCAGCGGTATTTATAGAAAGGCAGAGCTAAAACGACAAGTGCGAGATTTGAGGAGGCGGAAGATTGGATAAAGATCCTATGTCGCCTCGATTCTCGGGATGACCATTAAACAAAGCCAATAGACAGCTGGGTGCGTTAAATGCGGAAGTGATGTCACGGTCAGATTAAGCGATTCTCGAGGATGACGTCAGGGCCAGTTTACAAAAATGAGAAGACACAAGAAGGAAGATTATGCAAGACTGGGAAGATTGATGTGAACAAGTTCAAATCATTCTGGGGCCTAATGTCAGGGATATTACTAGCAGGTATGAACCGGCTAGTGTAAACCGGATTACTATAATATATTTATCATTGTAATATTTAGTGAAGGCTACGGCCCATGAGATCTTAAGGCCCATGTATAGAGTTACGATTTGTAAACCGCCTGATTATGTAACTTGAGAGATAAGGAAGAAAGAGTAGATACCGAGGCGGACACGAGTATGAGCCGGCCTCGGGACTCTGTAAACCGGACCGGGCGTCGCCTCTATATAAAGGGACGACCCGGCGACGGTTCAAGGACAAGCAAGAAACAACCCGTCAAGACACAGGCAAGCAATCCGCTCCCTGTTCATCGACGCCTAAGCAATACCAAACCAAACTAGACGTAGGCTTTTACCTTCATCGAAGGGACCGAACTAGTATAAACCCTGTGTGTCCTTTGTGTGCTTTTAACCCCTTCAAGCTAACCCGTGCGATGGTTCCATTAACAAGTCTGTTAAACCGGACATCTGCCGTGTTATTTCCACGACAGACAGCGAGAGCTCTTGCACCTTTATGTTCTTATGTGACTTGTTACAATGCTAATATAGACTCTTGATTGTTATGACTTGAATTGAATTACATGCCTTGATTGCTTTACTTAAAAGTTCTTATATGGTTGATAGCATGTCACCACAGAAATTATGCTTGTTATCATTTACCTACTCGAGGACGAGCAGGAATTAAGCTTGGGGATGTTGATACGTCCAAAACGTATCTATAATTTCTGTTTGCTCCATGCTTCTTTTGTGTGATATTGCTATGATATTTATGCACTTCCATGCACTTTTGATCATATTTGGACTAACCTATTAACTCAGTGCACCCCAGTGCCAGTTTCTGTTCTCTGCTGTTTTTGTATTTCAGGTTTTCCCATTACTTAAATTGCCAGAAAAAATCCGGGAAAAATATATAAAAAATCAGCGCTCCAGAAGCTTCCACGCGCCAGAAGTGGGGCCAGAGGGGAGCCTGGGGCAGCCCAGGCAGCCTGCCCACGCGGCCCCCCTCCTGGCCGCCCCGGGGGGGCGCCTGGGCCCCCCTCTCCGCCTCTGGTGACCCCCTTTGGCATATATTTAGCACGCGTCCCGAAACCCTCGAGGACGGAACCCTTTTTCGCGATCTCATCTCTGTTCCGCCGCCGCCGCGCTTCCAAGATCGGGAGCACCAGGAGAACTCTTCCCGGCACCCTGCCGGAGGGGAGAACCACCACCGGGAGCTTCTCCACCACCATGGACGCTTCCCGGATGAGTTGTGAGTAGTCTCCCTTGGACCATGGGTCCATGACCAGTAGCTATGTGATGTTCTCCTCCCCTCTTTGTTCTTCATCGATTAGACCTCGTGAGCTGCCCTACATGATCGAGGCACATATGTAATCTTTATGCTGTTGCTATGCTGAGTTTGCTGGGATCCGATGGATTATTGATGACCCACAACCGTAAGGGATCTATTGCAGCGTTTTCGATAAGTAAGAGTGTCGAACCCAACGAGGAGCAGAAGGTATTGATAAGCGATTCTGAGCAAGAAATTACTGCAAGCACTGAAAGATAACTTTTTAGGGGTTTTCTCGATATAAGCAACAGGGAAGTAAAAGCAAGCTATGTAAAAGGGTACTAAGAGTAACAAGTGGCCCAATCCTTTCTTAGCAAAGGAGAGGCCTAGCAACTGAACTTATAAAGACTAAAGCGTTCCTGAGGACACACGGGAGAGGTATTCATGTGCTTTCACCATATTCCGTATCGATATTATGTTATGTGTTGATAAGTGTTGAGTGGGTGGATCTATGCTAGTACACTCTCTAGACTAAGATGAGTGCACTCTTATGATTAAACACCTTGCAAGCATCCGCAAATACAAGATAGAATTTAAGGAAAAAGCCTAACCATAGCAATACGATCGAGGATCCATTATTCCCTTATGCAAAAGCGTGCGAACTGGGGTTCAGGTTTCTGTCACTCCGGCAACCCACCATAAGCATTCTTTATACGCAATGTATTCTCCTAGGTCCTTAATAAGGCGGAGTGTTGAGTGTTCGACTCACACAACACCACTAGTAGAACGACAACACAACTTAAGTATCAAACAACACATATTACTTCAACAGCATATGACTACTAACAACAAGACTTTCCCCATGTCCTCGGGAACTACGGTAACTACTCACGAGACATAAAAGAGATCATGATCAGCGGGGATAAATAGGTGATAAACAATCTGGACATAATAATATTTCTCCAACAAAACTCAATAGCATTCACCACATAGTAGTAATCAACACCGATGGAGTAGAGAGGATAGGTAGTACGAGTTACAACACAAGTTGCGATTGTAAGATGAGATTTGGATGAAGATGGAGATGGTGCTGGTGTTGGGGATGATGTTGATGATGATCTCGATGATGCCCGTGACGATGGTGATGACGATGGCGACGATCTCCCCTTCCGGGAGGTGATCTCCCCGGCGGAATCTGCTCGCCGGAGATGGCATTTTCTTCTCTGTAGGTTTCCGCCACGGAGCGGCGGCGGAACTCCGTAAAAATTCCCGTCCTTAGGGTTTTTGGATAACGGAGAGCATATATGCAAAAGGGGGTGGCCAAAGGTGGGCCAGGGGCTCCAGGCGCCCCCCGGCGCGGCCAGGGGGGGCGCGCCCCCAGGGCGCCTGGGCACCCTGTGGCCCCCCTCTGGTTGCCCTTTCACGTGCCTTCGTGATCCGTCTGAAAAATATCTCCCGTCAATTTTCAGGTAATTTGGAGGTATTCTTCTTCAGCAACTCAGCGTCCACTTTTTACTGCTGAATCCTGCGTCTGCTGCTTCGGCATCGGAAAGTTTGCAAACTGTGTAAAATAGACCAAAACAACATAAGAACATCACCGTAACGTGAAATATATCAATGAATAAGGATAAATTATGATACAAAATAGTGATGCATTTTGGACGTATCAATTATGAGATTATGTTCATATTGTGTGTGAGTAATATATTTGATTCACCTCTTTTATATTTATGTTCTTGAGTAATTCTTGCATGTTCTCCGTTGCTATTTATTGCTTTGGCTGAGTAGTAGGTAGTAACTCCAAGAGGGAACGTTATGCTTGATTGTGGGTTCATGCCCCTCGATGACTAGTTTGAGTGACAGAAACATGAGTCTAGGGGATGTGCTGTTGCCACAAGGGGGAAAACAACGGTGCTTGTACTTGCGGGTGCAAGGATTGTTTACTTTACGCAAAGTTCTTTTAATGCAGTTTTCTGTTGCTTTGAGTTTACACTTTGGGTGGGAGTCGCAACTTAATACCAGCGAGATGTTCTGGATAGATATCTCAAGGTGGATGATTAGTAGTAGATGCAGATGGATTTCGGTCTACTTGCCTTGGCGTACCGCCCATGCTTTTGAGCCTCTACCTTTCTTTGCAGCATAGTTGGCATTGGTTTGCGCACATAATCCTGTCAATTGCCCAGCTGTAATTTATTTACCTCGCTTAGCTGTTTTATCGTCTTTTGGAAGAGAGACATCACTAGTGAACATCATGGGATCCCGGTCCATATTACCATCACTGATCACACCCGCTATTTACTTTCTGTTCTTATTTCCTAGTTGTAGTCATACCTATCACTATTATCTCTTGCGTTTGATCCTTTGTAAACGACAAGGCCGGAGGGATTGACAACCTCTCTGTACTCGTTGGGAGCAAAGTTATTTGTATCTGTGTGCAGGTCCTGTCAAGCACAAGTTTCTGGTGCTATTGACACCTTCTTGTCGACCCTCGGAGTCTCACGGGATTCGATCCTTGGTATCTTTGCCAAGGGAAATTTGCCGCTACGCTACATCTCAAACCTTCCACTTGGGGTAACCAACGAGGGGCGAGAAGCCATCACTAGAGAATTGTGTGACCTTTATCCTTTTACTTGTGAACCTTGATGTATAGAGGGTCACTTTAATTTTCAATGCATGCACTTTCAAAACATAACTGTTAACTAGTTGTGTGATAACATGATCACCCCTGATCTTTGTGATGAGCTTATGTTATTTTTGATTTGTGAAGAGTTATCAGAAAATACTTCTTGGCTAGATGTTAATGCCATAGGAATAAAGAACACTTTGCAAAATTGCCATCTCTATTGTGTTGTTAATTGCCATAAAAATGATTACATAAGTAAGATTAGAAAGGAGGGAACTTTACCAAAGTATAAAAATGTCTCTTATATTTCTGCTAATAAAAAGGAGAGTTTCTCCCAAGTTTCCCCTATTGTTTATAATGATAAACCAGGATATGTGGAGAAGCTTCATCTCCAACCACTCCCTCCTAAGGTGAAGAAGAAGAAAAAGAAGAGGAGGAGGAAGAGGAGCAAGAAGGAAGAAGAATGGGTATCAACCTGGCCTAAGCATATTCCTCCCATCAACTTTTATCCTAACGGTTGTAAGTTTAAAGAAGAAGGTGAAGTTTATTGCCTTAATTAACATCTTGATGATACGTTCGTGGGTACTATTGAAGATGATTTTGATTATGATATGCATGTTACTTATTGTGATTGGGAAAATGACGATAATGCTACTTATGATCTTGAAAATCTTTTTGGTACCAACTCTGAAAGTGATGATATGGAAAGCTCTAAGCTTGGGGATGATAGGATTGCAAATCCTTTACCCACTAGTGATGTGATAATTGATAATTCTTTTTCTAGTAAGAATAAAGACAACATGTTTACAAATATAGTTGCTAGCAGTGATAATGCTCTTCTCTACTATGATGATGTTATAGCTCCAATCTATAGTGATTATAAAGGTACCTATGACATAAGGAGAAATTCTCCGTATGAAACTTGTCATAATCATGGAGGGAATTACTCCCTTGTTGAACACCATCTTCCTAATACACAATTAATCTATAATGTTCAAGTTGTTTATGATAGTCCTACTCCCACTATTACCAATGAGAAAGATTATGCTTATGTGGAGAGTAAGAGTACCTTTTTGCATGTGGATCATGGTAACAATGCTTTATGTGATGCTTATATTGTTGAGTTTATTCATGGTCCCACTGAAAATTATTATGAGAAGGGAACATATGCTTATAGATATTTCAATAATATCAAGTTCCCTCTCTTTATGTTGAAGGTTTTGAAGCTGCACTTGTTTTGTCTTCCTATGCTTATTGCTTTGTGCTTCAATGAATTATTCTATTGCAATATTCATATGCATAGGAAGCATGTTAGGCTTAAATGTGTTTGGTATTTGCTTCTTGATGCTCTTTTGTTCTTTAACTCTTATTCCTACGAGAGCATCATTAAAGTCTTAAGCCTATCTTTATGGCTATAAAGAAAGAGCTCTAGGGAGACAACCCTTGTTATCTTTGCTTTAAGCTTGTTCTTTCAGTTTTTAGTGGTCTTGATGTTTGTTACTACTGTAGCAACATCATTGTATCTTTATTTTTCAGTTTTGTGCCAAGTTTAGCCTCTGATTGCAAGGAAGTTCAAAAGTTGTGACGTGTTGTCCAGAAAACAGATTCTGTCCTTGGACAGAAAAATTCGTATAAAATCACCAGATCATCTTTTTGATCTGAATTTTTTTGACAGCGTGTTCTATACAATTGGCTTTCGAGCGTCTGTTCTGAGTTTTTTGATTTGAGTTGCAGAAGTGCCCCAAAAAAATTATTTACTACCTGCTGGTCTGTTTTTCACAGATTCTGTCCTGTTTTGGCTTTTCTTTGTTTTGCAAACCTTGAGCTTGCTTTTTCTTTGCAAAAACCTTTTGGCAATCTTGAGAAACAGTAGCTCTTCAAGATTATCCTTATTTCCAGTAGGGAAAAATTATTTTATTGTGGGTACTAACCTCGCTAATCAGATTATGATGAGTTATGTATGAAGGGAGTTTTCAAGTGTGCGAGGGAAGATGATAAAAGAAGATTCAGGAGGGTCAAACGCTCAAGCTTGGGGATGCCCCCGTGCACCCCCAAGAAATATTCAAGAAGACTCAAGTGTCTAAGCTTGGGGATGCCCCCATGCATCCCCTTCTGCATCAACAATTATCAGTTCGTCTTTCGTTCCAGTATATTTTAATCACTTCATGCGTTATGTGCTATGCTTGGAGCGTCTTGCTCTTAGTTTCCTTTTTAATTTTCTTTAGCTTTGCTTGCTGTTCATAACAAGTTAGATCCTAGCATTCATTGTTTGGGAGAGAAACACGCTCCACCCCACTGTAGAACACAACATAGGCTTGCATGCGTATCTTCTTGTGTGTGTTCTTTATCTTTTCATAGCTGTTGTCATGCTTAGCTCTTAGTTTTCATGCTTATCTTTTTAAGGGCTTTTGTTTAGGTTGTTACTTCCGGAACTCTCTTGAGTTATGATGCTTATCTTGTTAAGAGAGTTGGCTTCTGTGGCACTGGTTGATATGTCTATGATAAAAATGCTATGTGCATAATGGTGCTTAGTAGTTCATGTTTTCTTATGGTTAGTCTCAAATAGCTGGGGGTTCTTAATGTGTTATTGAAGTACCAGCATGATTTGTTTGCCTATGATGTGGTACGGTTTAGTGATATCTTCCTCCAAGAATTTATTTTGATTGACTTGGCATATGCTCATGCACATTTAAGACTGTAAAGAAAGTCTATCAAGCCTTGATGATCTTTAATTTCTAAGTAGTGATATAACTTCCATGCCCGATTCAATGTTGCATTGTCGCTCTGCATGATTATGGTCGTCATTGCTCTCTTAGTTGGTCGCTCCCAGTCTTTTGCTAGCCTTCACCTATACTAAGGGCACTGACTGCTTGTGCATCCAAAATCCTTGAAACCAGTTATGCCATATGAGTCCACCATACCTTCCTATATATGGTATTTACTTGCCATTCCTAACGAAGACTTTCTTGTACCATGTCAAAATTATTCAAAAGCATTTCTCTTTTGTGCCTCTGTTTTAGCTCATGAGGAAATAGTAGGTAATTCATGATCTTCTTGTGTTGGACAAATTTTACCCCGGGATTGCATGTCTAATCTGCAAACCCCTAATACGAGGAGCGACTGGCATGAGTGCGCCTAGCTCACAAAAGATAATAGCAACAAACAAACCCTCCTTCACGCTTTGTTCATGAGAAATCAGAAAACTCCGGTAGTGATAAACAAAGGAGATTAAGGGGATGTGATCGTCCCCGCATGGGAGCCGTTCCTCGAAACTTGTCCAGCATAAGAAGTAATTGGGTTATCTACTAGCATTCGTTGACGAATTATGCACCTCCCAAAAGCTTTTTATCGCTGTTTTTAAAACCACGAGCTCTGGTACTTGTTTAGTCTTTGCTTCCAGCCAATGGTTTTCAACCTTTCCATCAAAATCCACGGTTCGAGAGTCTCCACCTTCTTTCTTCAAAGCACCTACTATTGAGAGCATGATTGTCATTCTGAGTGTAATGTGCATTATCCCAAAGTACCATTGTCTTCTGCATGATTGTGATATCGCTTATTCTAAAATCATTGTATCTAGTCATCACTTAAACTTCGGAGCTGCTCCTGCATTTATGTTTTGCTTCACTAAAGGGGGAAAGCGAGGTATCACTTTGTCATGTTTGCACACTATGCTCACTACAAATCTATTGGGTGTTTCAGTATCATATTGTAAACTTTCAGTTCTTTGTGATATTCTCATGAGGCAACTTAATTACTAAAGATTCATTATCTCAATAAGCATTTGTCATGTGATTGTGAAAGACTCTTCAGGAGCATGTCACCACAGAAATTGTGCTTGTTATCATTTACCTACTCGAGGACGAGCAGGAATTAAGCTTGGGGATGTTGATACGTCCAAAACGTATCTATAATTTATGCTTGCTCCATGCCTCTTTTGTGTGATATTGCTATGATATTTATGCACTTCCATACACTTTTGATCATATTTGGACTAACCTATTAACTCAGTGCACCACAGTGCCAGTTCCTGTTTTCTGCTATTTTTCTATTTCAGGTTTCCCCCATATTAAAAGTGCCCTAAAAATTTCGGGAAAAATACAGGAAAAATCAGCGTACCGGGAGCTTCAAGAAAAACCAAAGCAGGGCCAGAGGGGAGCCGGGGTGGCCCAGGCGGCCACCCGGCGCGGCCCCACCCCTGGCCGCGCCAGGGGGGCTCCTGGGGCCACCTCTCCGCCTCTGGTGACCCCCCTTCGCATATATATTCCTCGCGTCGCGGAAACCCTGATTCTGGAACCCTTTTCTCCAGAAGCAATTCCGATCTCCGCCGCCATCGCCACAAAGTTTCGGGGGACCAGAATTCCTGTGCCGGCATCCTGCCGGGACGGGGAAGTGCCCCCGGATTCATCTCCATCGATGTTGCTTCCTCCCTCCATGATGTGGTAGTAGTTCCTCCTCGGGGCTGAGGTTTCTACCAGTAGCTATGTGGTCAATTCTCTCTCCCATGATGTGATCTTCGTTGTGATCATAGGCTATGTTAATCTAGGGTGATCCCATGATATTTCCCCTTCCTCTATGTATTGGATTGATGTACTCACTTGTCTTTATCTAGTATAATCCCCGAGACCAAGGTGACAGCGGTCTATTGGACATGGATTAGAAGAATATTTTCATGAGTGATTTCCTCTTTTGTGTGTTGATTGAAGATTCAGAGTCTCTTGGTGCTTGTCTTTGACTATCCTTGAGATATGTTGTGGTGATTGTGGTACTCTCTTTGGATGGCCGCGGTGACAATGGGAAATCCATAGATTGAGAACTACGAACTTTGAGGTGTGCTTTTGTAGCCCTACATAATTCCCGCCCTCTCCTGACCACAAAGGAATGACCTCCGAGTACGTCTCCATTGCACGTTTTTATCATGCGATTAGTCTATGTTAATGTTATTGGGAGTTGCCACTAGTGAAAGTATGAAGCCTAGGCCTTGTTTCCACCATTGCAATACCATTTGTGCTCACGTTTACCACTTGTTTGCTTGCTGCACTTTTTATTACAGATTTGTATTACTTTGCTTTGCCACTCCTATCATCCATATTTTAACATCTCTTCGCCGAACTAGTGCACCTATACATCTGACAAGTGTATTAGGTGTGTTGGGGACACAAGAGACTTCTTGTATCTTGATTGCAGGGTTGCTTGAAAGGGGTACGTTCAACCTCCACTTCCCTGAGTTCGATAAACCTTGGGTTACTCACTTAAGGGAAATTTGCTGATGTCCTACAAACCTCTGCTCTTGGAGGCCCAACACTGTCTACAGGAATAGAAGCGTGTAGTAGACATCAGTCTCACGTGATGATCGGACACGGCCTAGTCGATTCGGATCATGTATCACTTAGATGAGTAGAGAGATGTCTATCTGAGTGGGAGTTCATTAAATTTGTTTAGATGAACTTAATTATCATGAACATAGTCTAAAATCTTTACAATATGTCTTGTAGATCAAATGGCCCACGCTAATGTTGCCATCAACTTCAACGCGTTGCTAGAGAAAACCAAGCTGAAAGATGATGGTAGCAACTATACGGATTGGGTCTGTAACTTGAGGATCATCCTCATAGCTGCCAAGAAAGCATATGTCGTTGAAGCACTGCTAGGTGATGCACCCATTTTCCCAGCAACTCAAGACGTTATGAACGCCTGGCAGTCGCGTAGTGATGATTACTCCCTGGTTTAGTGTGGCATGCTTTACAGCTTGGAATCGGGCTCCAAAAGCGTTTTGAGCAGCACGGAGCATATGAGATGTTCCTAGAGCTGAAAATGGTTTTCCAAGCTCATGCCCGAGTCGAGAGATATGAAGTCTCCGACAAGTTCTATAGTTGTAAGATGGAGGGGAATAGTTCTGTCTGTGAGCATATACTCAAAATGTCAGGGTTGCACAATCGCTTGTCTCAGCTGGGAATTAATCTCCCAGATGAACGGTCGTTGATAGAATCCTTCAGTCGCTCCCACCTAGCTAAAAGAGCTTTGTGATGAATTTCAATATGCAAGGGATGGAGAAGTCCATTGCCGAGGTATATTCAATACTGAAATCAGCGGGGGTGGAGATCAAAAAGGAACATCAAGTGTTGATGCTGAATAAAACCACTAAGTTCAAGAAAGGCAAGGGTAAGAAGAACTTCAAGAAGGACGGCAAAGGAGTTGCCGCGCCCAATAAGCCAATTGCTAGGAAGATGCCAAAGAATGGACCCAAGCATGAGACTGAGTGCTTTTATTGCAAGGGAACGGGTCACTGGAAGCGGAATTGCCCCAAATACTTAGCGGATAAGAAGGCCAGCAACGTCAAAGGTATATGTGATATATTTGTTATTGATGTGTATCTTACCAGCGCTCATAGTAGCTCCTGGGTATTTGATACCGGTGTAGTTGCTCACATTTGTAACTCAAAGCAGGAGCTGTGGAATAAGCGGAGACTGGCGAAGGACGAGGTGACGATGTGTGTCGGGAATGGTTCCAAGGTCGATGTGATCGACGTCGGCACGCTTCCTCTACATCTACCTTCGGGATTTGTTTTAAACCTCAACAATTGTTATTTAGTACCAGCTTTGAGCATGAACATTGTATCTGGATCTCGTTTAATGCGAGATGGCTACTCATTTAAATCTGAGAATAATGGTTGTTCTATTTATATGAGAGAATTGTTTTATGGTCATGCCCCGCTGGTCAATGGTTTATTCTTATTGAATCTCAAACGTGATGTTACACATATTCATAGTGTGAATGCCAAAAGATGTAAGGTTGATAATGATAGTCCCACGTACTTCTGGCACTGCCGCCTTGGTCATACTTGTGTCAAACGTATGAAGAACCTCCATGCAGATGGACTTTTGGAGTCTCTTGATTATGAATCATTTGACACGTGCGAACCATGCCTTTTGGGCAAGATGACCAAGACTCCGTTCTCCAGAACAATGGAGCGAGCAACCAACTTGTTGGAAATCATACATACTGATGTGTGCGGTCCAATGAGTGTTGAAGCTCGCGGTGGCTATCGTTATGTTCTCACCCTCACTGATGACTTATGTAGATATGGGTATGTCTACCTAATGAAACACAAGTCTGAGACCTTTGAAAAGTTTAAGGAATTTTAGAATGAGGTTGAGAATCAACGTGACAGAAAATAAAAGTTCTTAGGATTAGATCGTGGGGGAGAATATTTAAGTCACGAATTTGGCAAGCACCTAAGGAAATGTGGAATTGTTTCAAAATTGACGCCGCCTGGAATACCTCAGCGTAACGGTGTGTCCGAACGTTGTAATTGTACTCTGTTGGACATGGTGCGATCTATGGTGTCCCTTACCGACTTACCGCTATCATTTTTGGGTTATGCTTTAGAGACTACCGCATTCACTTTAAATAGGGCACCGTCTAAATCCGTTGAGACGACACCGTATGAACTATGGTTTGGGAAGAAACCTAAGTTGTCGTTTCTAAAAGTTTGGGGATGCGATGCTTATGTCAAGAAACTTCAACCTGAAAAGCTCAAACCCAAATCGGAAAAATGCGTCTTCATAGGATACCCTAAGGAAACTATTGGGTATACCTTATACCTTAGATCCGAAGGCAAGGTCTTTGTTGCCAAGAATGGATCCTTTCTGGAGAAAGAGTTTCTCTCGAAAGAAGTAAGTGGGAGGAAAGTGGAACTTGATGAGGTGATTGTCACCCCTCTCGAACCGGAAAGTAGCGCAGTGCAGGAAGATGTTTCTGTGGTGCGTGCACCGACTAGAGAGGAAGTTAATGATAATGATTATGAAGCTTTGGATCAAGTTACTGCTGAACTTCGTAGGTCCACGAGGACACATTCCGCACCAGAGTGGTACGGCAACCCTGTCCTAGAAATCATTTTGTTAGACAACGGTGAACCTTCAAACTATGAGGAAGCGATGGCGGGCCCGGATTCCAACAAATGGCTTGAAGCCATGAAATCCGAGATAGGATCCATGTATGATAACAAAGTATGGACTTTGGTTGACTTGCCCGATGATCGGCGAGCCATAGAAAATAAATGGATCTTTAAGAAGAAGACTGACACAGATGGAAATGTGACCATCTATAAGGCTCGGCTTGTTGCTAAGGGTTATCGACAAGTTTAAGGGATTGACTACGATGAGACTTTCTCTCCCGTAGCGATGCTGAAGTCCGTCTGAATCATGTTAGCATCTGCCGCATTCTATGATTATGAGATATGGAAAATGGACGTCAAAACGGCATTCCTTAACGGCTTCCTTAAGGAGGAATTGTATACGATATAGCCGGAAGGTTTTGTCGATCCTAAGAAGGCTAACAAGGTATGCAAGCTCCAGCGCTCCATCTATGGGCTGGTGCAAGCATCTCGGAGTTGGAACATTCGCTTTGATGAAGTGATCAAAGCGTTTGGGTTCATACACACTTATGGAGAAGCCTGTATTTACAAGAAAGTGAGTGGGAGCTCTGTAGCATTTCTCATATTATATGTGAATGACATATTGCTGATGGGAACTGATGTAGAACTCTTGGAAAGCATAAAGGCCTACTTGAATAAGTGTTTTTCAATGAAGGACATTGGAGAAGCTGCTTACATATTAGGCATCAAGATCTATAGAGATAGATTGATACGCCTCATTGGTCTTTCACAGAGCACATACCTTGACAAGATATTGAAGAAGTTCAATGTGGATCAGTCCAAGAAAGGGTTCTTGCTTGTGTTGCAAGGTATGAGATTGACAATGCCCAACCTCGGTAGAAGATAGAGAAAATATGAGTGTCATCCCCTATGCTTCAGCCATAGGTTCTATTATATGTATGACATGCTGTGTACCAGACCTGATGTGAACCTTGCCATAAGTTTGGTGGGGAGGTACCAAAGTGATCCCGGAATGGACCACTGGACAACGGTCAAGAACATCCTGAAATACCTGTAAAAGACTAAGGATATGTTTCTCGTTTATGGAGGTGACGAAGAGTTCATCGTAAAGGGTTTCGTCGATGCTAGCTTTGACATAGATCCGGATGACTCAAAGTCACAAACCGGATACGTGTATATTTTGAATGGTTGGTGTCGTGGAATTGTCACGGCAGATGTCCTAGGGTAAGGACTTAGTCGTGAGGCCAACGCATCTATGTGATAGCTTGAGAGGGGTTGAGCGGAATCAAGAGACGCAACACAAGACAAGGATTTAGACAGCTTCGGGCCCCGGGAAACATCATCCGGTAATAACCCTACATGCTGTTTGAGGCTAGATCTCATTATGACCCTCATGGAGTCGCCGGTAAACCGGCTCTCCTTTAGTTATGTCTAGCCCTAAAGAATATGGCGCCTCTAACTTGTGAGAACTTGTCCCTCTTTGGGGAGCCCTGCCCCTCCTTATATATGTTGAAGGGGCGGGTTACATGACTAGTCCTAGTAGGATTAGGATTACTCTATTACAAGGAGTCCTAGTCTTGCTTCCTTCGTAGGAGAATATTCCTTATGCTTTCTTCATAAACCGGCCCACCATAACATGAACCGGCCTTCTGGGCCTTGGGCCTTGTCATCCGTGATCCGCCCGCCGGGTTACCAATGAACCGTCAAGTGTAAACCGTCTCAAGTAAACCGCCAAGTCCGGCCGGGTTACGCTGCGGGGTATATCCCCGACAGTGGGGCAGTCAGCTGGTGCAGTTGCAAGCAAAGCATCGTAGCGGCATCTACATGTGAAGCGGAGTACATAGCTGCTTCCGAGGCAGCACATGAAGGAGTCTGGATGAAGGAATTCATCACCGACCTAGGAGTTATTCCAAGCGCGTCGGGCCCGCTGACTCTCTTCTGTGACAACACTGGAGCTATTGCCATTGCCAAGGAGCCCGGGTTTCACAAGAAGACCAAGCACATCAAGCGCCGTTTCAACTCCATTCAGAATTATGTTCAAGATGGAGACATAGATATTTGTAAAATGCATACGGATCTGAATGTCGCGGATCCGTTGACTAAACCTCTTCCACGAGCAAAACATGATCAACACCAGAACTCTATGGGTGTTCGATTCATCACAATGTAACTAGATTATTGACTCTAGTGCAAGTGGGAGACTGTTGGAAATATGTCCTAGAGGCAATAATAAAATGGTTATTATTATATTTCCTTGTTCATGATAATTGTCTAGTGTTCATGCTTTAATTGTATTATCCGGATATCATAATGCATGTGTGAATATATAGACCACAACATGTCCCTACTGAGCCTCTAGTTGACTAGCTCGTTGATCAATAGATGGTTATGGTTTCCTAACCATGGACATTGCATGTCATTGATAATGGGATCACATCATTAGGAGAATGATGTGATGGACAAGACCCAATCCTAAGCCTAGCACAAGATCACGTAGTTCGTATGCTAGAGCTTTTCCAATGTCAAGTATCTGTTCCTTAGACCATGAGATTGTGCAACTCCCGGATACCGTAGGAGTACTTTGGGTGTGCCAAATGCCACAACGTAATTGGGTTGCTATAAAGGTACACTACGGGTATCCCCGTAAGTATTTGTTGGGTTGGCACGAATCGAGACTGTGATTTGTCACTCCATATGACGGAGAGGTATCTCTGGGCCCACTCGGTAAGACATCATCGTAATGAGCTCTATGTTACTAAGGAGTGGTTCACGGGATGATGTGTTACGGAACGAGTAAAGAGACTTGCCATAACGAGATTGAACAAGGTATCGGTATACCGACGATCGAATCTCGGGCAAGTACTATACCAATAGACCAAGGGAATCGTATACGGGATTGATTGAATCATTGACATCGTGGTTCATCAGATGAGATCATCGTGGAACATGTGGCAGCCAACATGGGTATCCAGATCCCGTTGTTGGTTATTGGCGGGAGAGATGTCTCGGTCATGTCTACATAGTTCCCGAACCCGTAGGGTCTACACACTTAAGGTTCGATGACGCTAGGGTTATAGAGAATTTATGTACGTGGTTACCGAATGTTGTTCGAAATCCCAGATGAGATCCCGG
Organism: Secale cereale; assembly: GCA_902687465.1. Taxonomy (NCBI): domain Eukaryota; kingdom Viridiplantae; phylum Streptophyta; class Magnoliopsida; order Poales; family Poaceae; genus Secale; species Secale cereale. Next base: position 685,556,312 of record LR738713.1, read on the forward strand.
ACGTCACGAGGAGTTCTGGAATGGTCCGAAGGTAAAGATTTATATATGGGAAGTCGCTATACGGTCACCGGAAAAGTTTGGGGGGAGTACCGGTATTGTACCGGGACCACTGAAGGGGTTCCGGGGGTCCACCGGGAGGGTCCACCTGCTCCGGAGGGCCCTTTGGGCTGTATAAGGAGAGGGACCAGCCCCTAAGTGGGTTGGGCGCCTTCCCCCCTAGGGCCCATGCGCCTAGGGTTGGGGGAAACCCTAAGGGGCGCCCCCCTTGGCTTGGGGGGAAGCCACCTCCCCTGGCCCCCTCCCCCCTCCGATTGGATCTAAGGGGGCCTGCCCCTCTCTCCCTTGCCCCTATATAAAGAGAGGGGGTGGGAGGGCAGCCGAACCTGATCCCTGGCGCAGCCCTCCCCCTCTCCCAACTCCTCCTCCTCTCCTGTGAAGCTTGGCGAAGCCCTGCTGGAGTACCACGCTCCTCCACCACCACCACGCCGTCGTGTTACTGCTGGACGGAGTCTTCCCCAACCTTTCCCTCTCTCCTTTCTGGATCAAGGTGCGGGAGACATCACCGGGCTGCACGTGTGTTGAGCGCAGAGGCACCGTTGTTCGATGCTTAGATTGGATTCGGCCGCGATCTGAATCACTTTGTGTATGACTCCACCGACTGCGTTCTTGCAACGCTTTCGTAACGCGATCTTCAAAGGTATGAAGATGCACTCCGCTCTCTCGTTGCTAGTCACTCCATAGATAGATCTTGGTGATGCGTAGAAAATTTTCGAATTTCTACAACGATCCCCAACATCGGTGGCCCAAAGCGTACGAGGCACAGCTCACGGAAGCACTCCCACGGAGGCATGCCGCCCTCGTCCTGCTCGAGGGTGTTGTACCATGTCTAGGCTGCACCTCGGAGGTGGCCGACCGGCTTGGCGGTGCGGAGCAGTGATGATGACGGTGCCCGGTCGACGGTGGGGAGGCCGGCGTAGGCCCCTGCGGAGTTGAATGAGGCCCCAGACGGCAGTGAGGGTTCTAGTGGGTACCCAGCCTCCATGTAAACTGGCGGTGGCGACGTCCCGGTGAGCCAGGCCGGCAACGGTGACGGTGATGGCGGAAACCGAACCTGCTGGATCGGGAGGCCGCCCGGTGTGGACTGGCCCAGGCCGGAACTGGGCGGTGGCGGTGGGAGCTGGACCGGCACGGTCGACGTGGTAAGCGCGACTGGGCCCGATGCTGGCCAGTGCGGCCACTGCGGTGCTGGGGCGGCCGCGGAGGACGCGAAAGGCGCCGCGAGAGCCGGCGCAGCCCACTACGGCCAGGATGGCGCGGGGGCGGGCGGCGGCTGGGCCCCGGTGATCGCCGCGGGTACTGAGTACTAGGGCAGGGCCGGCGGTCCGGAGGGAACGGCCGGCGGCGGAGGTGGTGGTGGCCCGTACGGACCGGCCAGGAAGAGCCGGATGCCCTGGACCACGACGACCAGATCGTTGAGGACGCCGGTCATCGCCTCCGGTGAGTAGACGAGTGGTGTGGTGGAGGGTGATGGCGGCAGCCCCGTGGAGGGGGGCGGCGACTAGCTGGGCGATGCGCCGGCGGTGGAACTCAGCGACGCCGAAGGAAGGACCAGCGGTGCAGTGGAGAGAACTGGCGGTGGCGCGGCGGTGGTGGTGGCGAGGGACGGCGACGGAATCGGTGGTGGTGACGACATGGTCTAAACCAAGCTAGCTGATACCAAGGTGATAGGAGCTAGGGTTCTCCCCGGTCTCAGGCGTAGGTGATAGGGAAACGAGGGAGGAGGGCGAGGGCTGGCATGCGGCGGCCGGCGGCAAGGCGCCGTCCTTGCGCTAGGTGCGGCGGCGGAGAAGGCAGTAGGCGGCTAGGGTTTAGGGTTTCTGGCTCCTCTGGGAGCCGGGCAATAGAATAGTCTTATTTCTTAAATCTCAAAATAGTCTTACAACTTGTTTATATAACCATAACGTGAAGAAAAACTAAGATAACTTGTGCGTTAAGTTTGCCCGATGGGCCTCCTACGGCTGTAAGTCCGGACGGTCATAACACAACGAACCTCCCTAATACAATGTCGCTGCTGTTTATTTCAGCTTTTGATTGCAGCAGACTATATTCCAATAAGGCACACTAGGTATTAGCTTTGTGATATGGGCCAAACCTGCATATTTTGATCAATTGTTTTTATTAGATTAGCATGGGAGCTTACTGCTCAGTGAGGATTTGCCCTCTTAAAGTCATATTGTTAATATCCAAAAAATTCAATGCGTGGGGGGCGATGTCCTACTGCTTTGCCCTTTTAATTCCAGCACTTAAATAAGATTTGGAGGGCAGGCGTTGCACAAATGGATCATGTGGCATGCACTACCGTTGTATTATCAAATCTAGCATGTCTCTATAAAAAATAAATCTAGCATCAGTTCTGAACTTCTGATGATGTAAGGTAAACACAAAGGCATATCTTCGTCATAGTTGCATCCTTTATAGCTGAGATTTTGTTATTAAAAAGTTATTTTGTTGATGGAAGCCTTTGTGCTTCTGTTCACTTAGGACGTGAATTTTTTTTAGACAATCTTAGGACGTGAAGTGGGATGCAACATCTATAGATCTATTGAAACTGAAAGGTGGTTGTTAGTTAAGTTCTGATTATGCTAATCAATAATGCACAATTGTTACTAGGGTTCGGCCCGGACGCCATCCATCAACTCATGTTCTAAAGTGTGCTGGTGAAATGCAATCCGATCTCTCTATCTTCCCGCTGAGATGCAGAGGAGCTCGGTGTTTTAGAGTCTGGCTGTTGCTGCAGGGGAAGGTGGGGCTGTGAGGAAACAAGACAGGTGGACAATGCGGCAGGAAGGAGGAATGAATTTTAATCGATCTACAGTCTCCCTTCAGTCGGGGCGGACGTACTGATGCTCCACGCTGTGTTTATTGATCTGGAATCCAAGAGGATCACGCACCCTGGGTTGTTCCCTTCGTTTCTCAACTAGGTGAGACCTTCAATTTTGTTGTGCTATCGTCTCCAATCCGTAGCCTCTTTTGATTATTTATTTTCAAAATTGAGAGATGATAGATAAATAATATTGTATTCATAATTTCATTAGTTTGCGATGAACTTATCTTGCTTCCAAGAAGAGTAAAATCATCTTTAATAAAATTTCACTTATATTCATCTTTCTTAACATGTTTGGAATGTCGTTTCCTCCAAACTGCAGCATTTACCTTCCATTTGGAGCATAGGATGCATTTTTTATCAGTTCCTGACTGAAATAACCACTTTTCCGATAAAAATGCTATCCGTCAGTTAGACTTAATTAATTGTCTTCTAGACACACCTTCAAATATATACAAGTTCTCTGATAAGGTAGTCGTGGGAAGACTATATTTTTGGTTTACATTGTAAATATTTTCAGTGACCACAAATTTGACTTCTTTTTTGCTTCTTTTTAAGCTTTCGGGTCCTAAATGAGAAGGTAAGGATGTACTTGAGCAGTATCAGAAGGCCCAGTTCCATTATCTCAGAAGCCATAAGTTCCCCATTTAATATCTTTCGTTCTGAAATTTGTGTAAGAAAATGGTCATTCTGCTATTAGCAGCATGATTATGTGTCAATTGTAGATTCTTAATTGCTTAGAATTGTTTTATATGTTTGATTCCTTCTATTCTTATCTATTCAACAATAAAATATTTTCAAGATTGGTCCGTTCGAGGATCAAATTTCAGACATGTTAATTGATGTGGTATCAAGCTAAGTCGGTTGATACATTGCTCTCCTTTTTGCTTTGCACAATTAATCTCGTCACTGGAGATGTATATTAATCCTCTAGCTTTGCTCATTTTATCTTTTAATTTCATCTTAGTTGATAGAATATTGTGCCATGTGTTCACAAATTACATGGTCATGTGGACTATTTCTCCCGTTGCAACGCACGGGTCCTTTTGCTAGTATTATATAGTTGAGGTGCTTTGTAGTTCGTGTGAACTTTAGTGATATATATGTGTCTTTGGCGGTAGTGGTTGTTCCGTAGTTGAGAGACATCAATATATATTTATTGTTATATAATTGAGGTTTTTGGTACGTCCCGTGAACTTTTATAAGATATATGTGTATTTGGCGGTATGAGAGATGATCAATGCTCCAAAGTTGATGCTTGAATTTCATCATTCATAGGAACCATTTGGTTCCGTTACTCCTGTATCATATTGAAACTGTACCCCATCTTGATGAAAAGTGATTGCAGCAATCGATTGGCCGCTTCAGGTACTGAATGTGAGTAGTTCCGGTTCTATGTGAGATTTAACTAAAACTCGCAAGGGCACGCAGGTTCAGGGGCACATACTTGCTTGCTGTGTCGGCCTTCCGATTATTTCGTGATCCGTAAATTCGTTGGATCTTGAATGAGGGCCCAACAAGTTTTATGTTCTTGTTTTTATAATTTATGATTTTGTCGACTGCAGGTTCTGAAACTTACGATTTTATCAGTTGCTCTTACTAAGTTTAAGAAATTGAAGCTCAAAGAAGATTTAATAACTCGTCAAAATGTATTCAAAATGCATCTCATTTGAAAGCCCTAGTTATCAGAAACACATCTCTTTTGAACCGGTCGATGTGGAGTATATGCGCGGACAAAGTTTGGATAGATACTGCAGTACACTCCGGTGGCTTGATTTCCTCTCCTTTAACGAACTGGCGCCACTGCAACCAGATGTACCAACTCGCCACCACAATGAGTTCCGCCATAGGAAGCTCCCCAATAGGGGATCACCCCCTTATCAGAATATTCATGGTGATAGCACCAGATCGGTCTTCCCCAACTGATTTAAGTAGTTCCTCCGTCACCCCTAGTTGGGTCCAGACTTTCAATGCTCGTTTGCAAGTGAACAGGCTGTGTTGCGAATCTTCAAATCCGATGCGACACTTTGGGCACTATGCAGAAGTTGGGTTATGTCTACCAGCTAGTGTCCCTAGACACGGTAGTACCCCGCAAAGCACTTTCCACACAAAGTGTTTAACCTTCCCTTGTATCCTAAGGCTCCATATATTTTTCCACGAGCCACATTCTTGATGACTACCTTGTCCAAGAAAGTGTCCAAGATGGTGTTCAAATTCAACATAATATGCCGATCGTACCAAGAAAGTACAAGAATGAGTGTGATGCCAAGCTACAAAATCATCCATCACTTCCACCCGAAGTGGTATTTGTAATATTCTGTGAACATCGATGGATGAGAACGCAGAACGTATAAGAGCTTCATCACATTGGCTAGTGTGTGGATCAATCAATTCTTCCACTTTCCCCAACATGGTTGTTCCTCTTGGTGTGATGACCTTCCTGGATTCACTAGTTGGAATCCAAGGATTGTTCGAGATGTTAATCTGTGAGCCAGTGCCCACCCTCCAAATGCATTCCCTTTTGAACGTTTGTATGCATGTGAATATACTTTGACATGTAAAAGAAGAACTCTTCTTAGGGCCTGCATTGAGTATATCTCCATCTGGGTAGTATTTTGCACTAAGAACTTTTGCACACAAAGAGTCTATATTCTGGAGTAATCGCCAACATTGTTGTGCTAGTAAAGCAATGTTAAAACTATGTAGGTCCCTAAACCCCAAGCCTACATTCCTTTTTGGGATGCACAATTTTCACCACGCAAATCAGTGCACTTTCTTTTTCTCCTCACTATCTCCCCGCCAAAAGCCTACAATCTCATCAGTTATCGTTTTGCATATCCCTTTAGGCAATTTAAAAACAGACATAGCATATGAGGGGATTGCTTGAGCCACTGCCTTAACCACCTTAGTCACCATCAAATCCTCCGAAGAGTGCCAATGCCTCCATGCATGCAAGACTGTTAGTGCCATGTTTGTGAAATTTGCCAAAAAGTGGGCCTCTGCGCGTACATGCATCCAGCAGCCTATTACTGAGTTGTGTTTTGAATTTGGCCGAATAAGCGGATTTCATCAGAATTTCAGCCATCTCGACCCGGAGCGAAAAGTAACTTTCGGCCGGAAAAAAATATTTTGGTCAAATCTCGGTCAAATTTTAGCTTTTTTAAAAGATCGAAATCCGGCCATCTCAGCTAGGGACGAAAAAAAATCACAAATCAAAAATCAAAACTCTGGTACCGAGCCATCTGCTTTTTGGGTTCTAGCAACCCACCGCCATCCTCAGAAGAAAAAAAACAGCCCACCGCCTTTGCCTCAAAAGAAGAAGAAAAAAAGCCCACCGGTTGCACGCGAGCCGTGAGGGAGGGTTTCGACTGCCGCCGCCTATTGTCGCCACCCACCAGTCCAACACCGGGCGAGAGAGTTGCAAACCGAGCGGAAGCGCTGGAGAATCGTCATCGTCCCGGACCCAGACGACAACCCGCCGGTTTACCTGGTGGTAGAGCACGAGCAGGCGAATGAGAATGAGCTAGCCCACTCCATCCTCACCTTCGGCACAACAAGGACGCCGAGGATCCCCCTGGACCTCAGCCAACGTGGCATGTCCTTTACCGCTATGGAGTCGCCGCAGGAGCCGGGGTCCCGGTGGATCGTCGGCGTGGGAGTGGACGACCAGATCCACATCACCATCTACGACGTGGCAGCCTCCAAGGAGTGGCAGGGCCCCTGGCTCCACACCGTTAAGATGGATCACGTCCTGGTCCCGCACCGCGGCCAGCTCTACGTGCTCTCGCGCCGCCCCTCCGTCAAGTGGGGCGCGTATGGGCTCGACTACCTGCCCTGGTTCGAGCAGATCAGCTTCGAGGATGGCCGTCCCAGGTGCGCCGAGGTCTGCGAGGAGCTCGCACCGCCGCCGGTCTTCCCGTGCCACATCAACCCGCCCAAGTACCGCGACCAGCCGCCGGTGCGCGTCGCCTCCTACGCCACCGTCGGATCCCACATCTTGCTTTCCGTGACGGTGCGCGTTCCCAAGGCTGACAGGAAGAAATACAGGCGGAGCTGCGGGTACAAGGTTGACATGAGGAAATACAAGGGGACATGTGCGTACGACGTGGACAGGAACGTGTGGGAGATGGTGCACGAGGAACCTCCCTTACCGCTGCCGGGCCGTGCCCCTCGGCATCAGCGACCCGCTCTTCGTCGCTCGTGTTGATGTATAATGTGCTGCCTAGTCTCTTTCATCAGATCGGTCTTTTGGTTGTATTGGCTAGAGCATGTACTTCTACATGGTATCAGAGCCAAGAGGTCTTGAGTTCAAGAACCGGCTGACGCAATTAAATTGCAGCTCACTTTCGGTCCACGTTTAGGCCGGAGGGAGCCACACATGAGGGAGAGTGTTGACGTATAATGTGCTGCCTAGTCTTTTTCATCAGATCGTTGTTTTGGTTGCATTGGTTAGAGCATGCACTTCTACATCCCGCTCCAAGGAGAGGGGAAGGGGTGGCGCCGTTGTGGTGTACCGCATACATGTCCAGGTCGGGCGTCCGGGACAAGGACGAGCGAGCTGTCCATTGCCGAGGTTCCGCTGGTGGTGTCGGAGGGCCGCCGCGTTGCTCTCGGGGAGCTTGTCTCCCCCTTGGAAAGGGGCAGGTTCTCCTGCGTCTACGTTCCATCTGTTGCTGATCCAAGTCTGGACACCAAGTTAAGTGTTGGTATGGAGAAGGGGGGCGATGATGATGATGATGTTGTAAGCGTGAAAAAGCAGCCGAGGCGAGTTTACAATCTGGCTGATCGCCGATCATGTCCCTTGGCTCGTCCTTCCCCGGTGGTTGCTGCTTTTACAATGTAAGCCTCCTCTAGTTTTCTGCTCGCGCATTCACCTGACTTATTTCAGCACCAGCGAAGATCATCTCTATTAATACTAGTGTTGGATTTTTCTAGGGTTTATTGCATAACTGGACATTTTACTAGACCTGTACTCATTCTCTTCACTGAAATTAATTATTGAAAGTTGATTTGGTTTCTGGTATGAATCTCCATGCGTGGCCATCAGGACATCCAACTCTGATGTAACTATCTCACGCAATTTAGTTTTTGGAGCTGTAGGTTGATCATAAAAATTGCTAGCTTCACAGTCTTCTTTTATTTTTATTTTTATTTTTATTTTAACCGGAGTCCAACAGTTACAAGGTGCACGGAACCTCAATCAAGAGGTTAATTTGCTAGCCCGGTGTGATACTTCTATAAACAGAAGTCTAAAAGGCAGATGTTGATGTTCTGTTCTTCCAAAAAGTGGCCACATTCATTAATTGAGAAGAGTTTGTTATAGAACACTTGCACAATTGAGTGCAAAATGGGAGAAAAATATACTCTCCCGGCATGATAATACCCAAATACCCAAATGACAATATTACGGTGTATGAGGGAGTTGCGCCAGGACTTGATGTCAATGAAGTCGTTGCAAGAGGCTGAGTGTGAGGAAAACTATATCAGAGGACATAGGTTCGCTGGTAGCATCTCTCCAAACTTGACAGCTCATGTGTGTGTGAGTGTGAGTGTGAGAAAAACTAGATCAAAGTACATAGGTTCACCACTAGCGTCTTTTCAAACTTGGCAGCTCATGTGATCATTGTGCCGAGGCATGTGAGAGAAGATGCTACATAGCTATTGGTATGAAGTCGTAATCCATAGATCGACGTTCAGGATAAAGATGATGATTCCCCTCTCCAGCATAGCACCAAAACATGGTTATAAATTGGTTTTGGCCTCCGATCATGAAGTGGCGGGGACGAAAAATGGCACAATAATTTTGATTGAGTCTCGGGGTATTCATGTACCACATTGGTGGGCTGTGCACACCCTATGGGCACGCTCGATCTAGGCTAGGACGCATGGGGCATGTGAGCCACCCCCTCTCTGCTCCTCTAGATAGAGGTCCTTATTTGGCACAATACTTCGTAGTTATCAGCGGAAAAAAAGGGTAGTTTTTTAAATCCTAGCCTGAATTGTAGTAGTTTTTGAAATCCTACAGTTTTTTCACTGATAACTACCAAGTCAGGGGCTATTTAAAAAAACAAATCATCCAGTACTTTACAATTGATCGTGATTATGATAGTTGGGGCCCTGCACGTAAGAATACTGATTGCTTGACGGTTAACTGACATGTGGGGTCCACATGCCGGTGTCTCTATCTCATTCTCTTCACTCTTCCTTCCTCCCTTCTTTCCCAGGAGGTCAACGGAGCGACGGCCGCCTCTCCTTCCACCAGCGCCGGCCAACCCTCCTTCTACCTCGTCGGCATCGGCAGACCGCTCCTTCGCCTGCACTATTGCCCCTCCCATCCCTGGAACCTCTTCTCCTCATCGTGGTCTACAACCCAACATGCCGCCCGCCTCGGACTGCGGCCATGGCACCCGACGTGGCGCCCTCGATGAAACAATGGTGCCACCGGCCAGAGATGCTGCCCCGCATTGTCGGCTAGCCCCCAAGAGCCACCACTCGTGCAGGTCCAGGCGGTGGTGGGTCTCGGCTGTGGGTGGCACGGGCGGCTAACTCCAGCAGGAGGCCTCCCTGGATGGGGTTCTCCATGGCGGCATCCAGCAAGGCGACGGAGTTGTCCACCCGCACGATGGAAGGGAGCTCTGCGGCAGAGCCATGGATGCTGCCTGGCGAGCCTCACGGTGGTTGTTGGCCCGCGACCATCGAAGGGACCTGATTGCTTTTTTCAAAAAATTGCAGGGACTTGATTTCGTTTTTGAAAAGTTTGCAGGGACCCAATGGCATTTTTGAAAAGTTTGCAGACATTGACGTGTGGGACCCACATGTCAGTAACGGTTAAATTGATGGATCATTTAGGTGCGGGCCTGACCTATCATAAACATGTTTAATTTTTAACAATGAGGATATTGGGTTTCTTGAAATAGCCGACCCCTGACATGGTAGTTATCAGCGAAAAAAAATTCGATAGGTTTTTGAAACCCTAGCTCGAATTGTAGTAATTTTATACTCCCTCCGCCCCAAAATAAATGACTCAAAAGTGACTCAACTTTGTACATTTACTCCATTCTACAACCTAGATGGCGGCCGATCCGGCGGTCTTGGGCTAGTTGCTTCGTTTCTCGACGGCGTTGCAGCCATGCTTGCGCAAGTGATGCTAGCTCAAGGCTGGTGGCGGCTTTATCCCTATGATGATACAATGGCTTTATCCCTATGATGATCTTGCAGTGGATGGTTCTTGCCTTTATGTCTTGTGATGTACTTGTGCTCCAGTCTAGGCTGGGTTTGGTCATCTAGTCGCGGGTTGGCTCTGCGGCCCTTATGTTGTTTAAGTTTTGGCTTTGTTTGACGCTGTATGAGTCGTGTCTTTTTTGACGTTGTATTTTTATCTCATTTTTTTACGAACTCACATGGTGTTTTCTTCGACGTTGTATTATCTCATCTTTGACGAGTTCACATATATGCAGCTCCTCTATATTCTGAAAGAAAAAGGAAAAGAGCTGGGATCACGCAGGTGCCGTAACGTAGCAAGAGAGCAGCAGAGAAGGGAACGGCGCGCAACCGTGCAACGTCGCCGGGATGGCAGCCGCAGGGGTGCTTGTGGTCATGGCCGCTCGCTGCCCTACCATGGACTCAGGACCCCGGGGTCCGGACTGCATGCCGGCCGGTCGGTCCATCCATCTTTTTCCCCTTGAAGCCGGTGGAGTGATAGGAAGCGCGCCGGCGCACAGCCGGCTAACTGCTGATGCAGTACCGCATACATTGCTGTCGATCCGAAGTTAACCTGGCCAGTTGGTGCAATCGCGTCCCAGCGAGGCGATGGCGCGATGCACGCACTGCGACAAGATGAAATGCCGCATGCATGCTAAGGAGTAATTCTGTAGTGCGCGTGTGGCTTTCGTTAGCCCATGTGTTTCAGCTTCGGCCTCTCGTTAGTGTTAAACAGATCCCACTATGGCCTTGTTCGGTTACACCTCTTCTCAAGAGGATTGGAGGGGATTTGGGTGCATTTTGACTTGTAGGAGATTATATCCACCTCAAACCCTGCCAAACCCCTTCTAAATCCCTGTCAACCGAACAAGGCCTAAGCGGTATTTTCCATTTTTCCTATTTGCCGCCAAGGGCCGGTGAACTCTCCTACTGGTACACACCAAACAGGCCACCTAAACATTTGAGGGGTAAAGGCTATATTTATTTATTTATTTTTGAAAAGGAGGATAGCCTGACCTCCGTAGTGATCTAAACACTCTTATATTTCTTTACGGATGGAGTATTAAGCAATCCGAGGGGAATCCAAGCATTGTTGCTGACTGAATGGAGGCCAAATGCTCAGAATCTCAACTATTTTATGGATGGAGTATTTCTGTGGAATCTGTACATATAGTTTTATTCTCTTTAGAGAACTTATTAATAATAATAACCACGTGGTAGGCAACACAAACTTATTTGCAAACAAATGGATATGAATAATAGAGGAGTGTTATCCTTCATTTTATGTCCATTTCATCTTTAATTTGCATGTGTTCCATCATGTAGTCCCAAAACAATTAATAGGTCTTCATCTTCTCTTTCTAATCACGGACCTGATTGCTTTGGTTTTTTTCTTTTTTCCTCGCCAACGCATAGAGTTGGTCTTTTACGACGTTGTTATTTGCCGGTATTTGTTTCATGTGTGTGCGTTGGTGTTGGCTATGTGCATCTTAGCTATGTAGAGACCGGATGCGTGGTCATTGTGTTCGTATCCTCTTGATGTTCATTTTAAACCAATAAAGCCAATCCTTTATCGAAAAAAATTCTTTTTCTAAAGAAGATGTGCCTTTTGATAAGACAGGAAGAATCCTTCTGTACGATGTTGAAAACCAATGATTTTCAATATTATGAAGGATCAAATTTCAATGTGACCAGGCATTTTGTTGTTTCATGCTTTGTTATTTATGTCTACTCAATGCAAAAGCGAAGCTTCAGCCGTTGTTCTGCAAGTACCACTCCTCCCTTACATCTCTCAAGAAATCATCATGGATTACCTACGATTCTAGTTACTTATAATACTCCGTTCATGGATGAGGATATCGTTCTAATCTTCTTTTCTAGTTTAATGGTCGACTATGTATGTCTCGACCTAATAACTCAATCTTCTGAGAAGGGCATACACAAGTTGATCTATATATCGACACATCTCCAAACTATTATCTCTACCCATTAAACCCTTATTGGTTGTGTGTGTCAAAATTAATCCCCCTTTTTTCATTCCCGGATGCGAGAGGCAAATGGGAGGCACCTCTAATATCCCCGTCCCCCAATAGCAAGGCTGCATATTCCACCCCCCCCCCCCTCTGTCCACGCTCTGGCAGCGGGAAAGGGGTGGGGTCACTGGCTCTACTTTTTGGTTTTGTAGTTAGGGTTTGTGTTCCTATAACTAACGTGCCATGGAAAAAGGTTCCCCTGACTCTATGCCCAACTTGGTGGCATCCTTGACGATGGCAGCGAGGATTTCATGGGGACATTGTGTCTCCGCTCTACTTGGGCGGTGGATCTAGTGTGCGGTGGTCCTTTTATGGCGGTATCAGTAGCGGCGCTCCTTCTCTTGGGTGGGCTTTCTAAATGTTGGATAGAAATGTGGATGGCCTCTGCATGGAAGAGACGTTGGCTGCAGCGGTGACACGTCATCGACTAATCTTGGAGGTGGAAGACCATGTGAAGCCAAAGGGCCATAAAAAAAATCCTCAAGGGTGGGTTATAATTTTTGGATCTATTTTAACATAGATATTTATGCTTTTTACGCAAAACAAAAACCCTTGTTGGGTGTAATCCAAGATCATAACTATGATTAGTGGCACCATGGTCATCTTTATTTTACTCGTTTTTGTTTATTTCGTATTCATTTACTTACATTGTAATAAACTAAGATGTGTACCTTCGGGTGTAAAGACCGGGAGAGTTGTTTCTCTTCAGCTAATCATCCTTTCTTTTGATCAAGCTATATATGAACTTATGAATGTACATTAATTTGGGTCTAATCAAGGTGAGATTAACAATATAAGGCTAGTCATAGTGGGGAGTAACTTAGACTAGTGTTGTGTAGCATGTTAGAATCTAAGGCAATGATTGTGCATATGTATACAATGATTGGAGAGAGCAAAGCGATGGCCAATGCATGCACTGTAATTAATTTTCCATGGGGTGTGTGTGCTGAAATCTCACTCTTCTCTGTGCTCCATTTTGTACAGGTGTTAAAGATCTGTCATAGTGGGGAGTAACTTATACTAGTGTCTTGCATAGATACTAGTCTATATTACCATCTTCATAGTTGGTACTAACATATTTGTAGTATCATGCAAACCTTCATTATTAGGATGTGGATTCTTTTTGCCTTGAGATGCGTTATGTTATTGCAGCGTATTATGTTACGACAAACATCTCTCTTCATTAACTACTTGCCACATAAGCAAATTTGCCTTAGGGTGTGTTATTAGCTAAGTTAATTTTTGATGTGGCAAGGTAATAAGATGAGAGAGAGAGGAGAGAGAGAGAGAGAGCAGTTTGGTGAACCGGTAAGAAACGAAGCTAAGGGCGCGTAGATAGACGAAAACACAGTTTGCCTATTCATTGTGGCAAGGTAATTAAATGAAGAAAACTTAGAAATAAGAAGCTAAGCATCTATGCATTGTGGAGTTTAGTTGTTACACCCTTTCATCCGTCTCTTTCTTCATTTGCTTCTCTTTCTACTCTATATATTTTGGCTTTTTATAGATTGCCACACATGCCATGACGTGTATTTTGTATAGATGTGGGGTGGAATAAATGTGGCCCTTCTTGCTTGAACGAAATTAAGTGCATACTACCTCTGTGTATAGAGGTTTAGAACAAAAAACAAACGAGAATTTTCAAATCGGCCCGCCAAAGGAAGTGCCCATGCATGATATGATGCATCGAAAAAGATAGCCACCAGCCTGTTGCTAGCAACCCCGTCCTGTTGCGGGTACTTGATCGATCTCTACAGCGCAGCATCTGAACTGGAAGCTAGCTAGAGCTGGTGTCTATATATATCAGCATTGAGATCCATCTTCCCAAATGATATCAGCCTCGTGGCTACTACCTCTTTCTGGGAGTTAGCTAATCATTCAGAAAAGCTTATAGCTAGGCATGGAGGAGAAGAAGGATAGCCCGAAGCCTGGGAGGCTGCGCCGTGCGGTGAGGCAGCAGCAGGGGAAGCTGTACATCATCAGGAAATGCATCGCCATGCTCATCTGCGGCAGTCTCAAGTGTGTATATGCTCTTACACTTGTTTAATTATCCCCCCCCCC
>LR738713.1:685578087-685713430 GCA_902687465.1 Secale cereale
TTATTACAGTTCTACAGTCACACCTTTGCCGAGCAGCTCAGTAGGCCGTCAAAGGAGGCCTTTAGGCCCATCTACACGGCCCTGCAGCAAGCATGTTACTGGAGTAGCCCACCATCAATCAGCCCAACAGAGCGGCCGAGCTGGCCTCGTCAACACATCACCGGATGGCGCGAAGCCGCGAAACTCAATGTGGCGGCGACGGCGACGGCGACTGCGGCCTGTGGTACCGTGGAGCTGGTCTCGTCGACGTCCGTCCTGGTGAACGGTGCTCACGGCATGGCCGGCGACCTCTCCTTCGTCCGCTGGATTGGAAGCGCCACCGGCTCAGCTTCTGCCTGCCCGCACGCCAGGTGCTTGTGTTTATTCCCATCCGTTCATAGTTGGAGTAGCAACCTAGTGACCATTTGACTGACCGAGCACCAACGGCCCCTCACGCTTTCTCGGCTCCGCCGAGTTCCGTGAGCACTCGCCCGTGCTTCCTCAAGGGAAAGGGAAACATTGTTAATATTGTGCTTCCTCAAGGTAATCACTATGATTTTTTTCTTTACATTTTAGTGGAAGCATCAGCTATATTCATGCAATGCCTGTGCATTGCAACGGGATATAAATATTCTAGTAGCATGTTAGCTTGTGATTACCTGCCCATATTAATGTGATTGTGTAAATACATGTTTATCAAATCCTTCCAGTGATTTACCTTATAGTTTGATATGAAGTTTGCTAAATAAATTAAAGTGGAATTGGTTAAATTAAGTTGATTGATTATCATATACAGGGAAAGTTGGACGAAGGGACTGTTGGAAGAAAAGTGAAACATGAAACCTTATATTCTTCTTGAGTAGTAGAGATTTTGCTATTATCTGGTGAAATACAAATAATGGTATCAGGTTTCGAACATATATGTCAGGTTGGCCCTCATCCAAAGGCCAGGGATCATGGTTTTTCCAGGCCGTGAGCTTCAGAGTTGAGCTGGATGCCCTTCAGTGCACGAGTCTCCTGAACACGATGAGCATGCCATGGTCTGTCGTCTGTTTCAGCAGCACCATTCATGCGTTGTTGTCCCCTATTCCAGTGCAGCAGCAGCAGCACAAAAATAATGGAGGTACCATACGCGTGACGATTTTAAATACCTTGTTCACAAGTTTTATGCTATTTCATGACGATACAGAACGCATGATATTCGTGCACAGAACGCATGCTATATCGTACACCAGAACGCATGTGGTACCAATGGACTCAGACCAAGGGACCAACTTGTCTATATATAAATGAAGCCATCGCCATGTCCATTGCACCTTACAGAATCCAAGTACTTCTCCCCACACCACACTAGCTAGTGATAACAATGTCACTCATCTCCACAGCACTTGTGCTACTTGTTCCCCTAGGCCTTTGCTTGTACCTGCTGCGGTCTAGTCGTAGAAGATCAAATAACCCAGCAGCAGCGGTGCTCCCTAGAAAATGGCCAATACTAGGCATGCTCCCTTCTCTCATGGCGAACATGTACAACTTCCATGAGTACAGCTCTATGGTCCTCGCCGGATCAGGCCTCAACTTCAATGGGGATGGCCCCCCTGGGGCTGGGATGCGGTTCTTCATCACCTGCGACCCTGCCAACATCCAGCACATCTTCACCACCAACTACCACAACTTCCCCAAGGGCGCGGAATTCGCCGCCATCTTCGACATCATGGCTGGTGGCCTCTTCACTATCGACGGTGAGCTGTGGCGTCGGCGCCGCATGAAATTTGTGAGCGTGATCAGCAGCCCGCAGTTTACTGACTATGTGGCAGTTCATTGCCGTGACATGGTGAAGGACCACCTCCTCCCGTTGCTTGCCTGCATGGCGAGTACCGGTACTTCGTTCGACATGCAAGAATTAATGGTGAGGTTAATGTTTGACATGACCGCCACGGCAGTCTTTGGTGTGGACCCTGGCTTCCTGTCCCCGGACATGCCTCCCATTGATGCCTCCACTGCCATGGACACGGTCATGGAGGTGGGATTTCTCCGGCACACCATGCCGGCCTCTTTGTGGAAGACAATGAGGTGGCTAAATATTGGTCCTGAGAGAAAGCTCCACGAAGCGAAGAAAGTTCTCCACAGGTTTGTTGTGGATACAATGGAGAGGAGGAAGGCCAATGGAAAAAATGTTGGCCACAATGAGGGTGAAGAGGTTGTGCGTGATATTTTATCTTCCTACATCAATGACCCAGACTTCGCCGACGATGAGTTGCTCCATGCGACACTCATTAACTTCATGATCGCTGGGAGGGACACAATCGGCACGACCCTGCCATGGATATTCTACAACCTCGCCCAGAACCCTAACATCGTGTCAATCATCCGTAATGAACTCTCACCTATTGCATCGCACAAAGTAGCCCACGGTATGGGTGCAATGGTCTTTGAGCCGGAAGAGACCAAATCTCTGGTGTATCTGAGAGCCACCTTGTACGAGACTCTCAGGCTATATCCACCAGCGCATATGGAGCGCAAGACAGTGGTTACCGACGATATCATGCCAAGTGGCCATGAGGTGCACGCCGGTGATGCCATCTTTATCTCTCTCTACTCCATGGGAAGAATGGAGAGCTTGTGGGGTAAAGACTGCCTCGACTTCAACCCAAGCAGATGGCTCTTAGAGGATAGCAACAAGCTCAAGAATGTACCGTCTCACAAGTTCCTGGCCTTCAACTCGGGCCCAAGGGTGTGCATGGGCAAGGAAATCGCAGTTATGCAGATGAAGACCATCGTCGCCACAGTCATGTGGAACTTTGATGTGGAGCTGGTGGAAGGCCAGAGCATCCAGCCCAAGCTGTCTTGTTTACTGCAGATGAAAAATGGGCTCATAGTGAAGCTGAAGAAACGAGAAGGGTAATACTATCCTCTCTTGTTTCAAAATGGGGGTATGTGTGTGTCCATATACATTTTTTCTGCTTTTAAGTGGGACAACTATTCTTCACGGCAACAAGTGGATTTTAAAAAAGGAAAATGATTACCTGAGAAATCAGTTAAGGCTTGGACCTTGGACGGTGCAACTGTTCTCAGAAACCATGTACCGAAACATCGTGACAATAATGTAAGATTATCCAAGGTACTGATTGGAAAATTAAGGAATTCAGTACATATATTTGTGGTAGTGAATAAAAAAATTGCTATAGCAATCTGAACTGTTTGTTTTTATTTCCGAGAGCACATGGGCGTCTTGTGCGGCAATATCTGGGGAACGTTCCCTGGAAGCATTTTTCCAGCGACCACTCAAAATGCCATGTGATTTCAACTAAAGTTGCCATGGCAACTTTACATAAATTGCCACGATCATAAGGGAAAACATCCATATAGCGCAAAAAAATAAATCAGTGATTTAAAAAAAAAAATACCATCAGCGTGATCTCGATCAGAAGGCTACACGGTCGTTCCCTTGGACCTCCCTCCAAGGGAACGTTCCCCAGTTATCATTTCTCTTTTTTTAACCCATGCCTCTCTCCATATTATTTTAATTATTTAGATTTTCTCTTAAATATACATTTAATTGTTTAATCTTAAAATACTTTTATTATACATATCATCGATCCATTCGCAAATCTCGGACACCAAATGCAATTGACAACTGCACGAGGATGTTTTGGTGTGTCATATATAAGGAGTTTTTATTTCCTTTTACTATACTAGTTAATTGATCGTGCTTTGCATTGAAGGGCATACATAACTATTGGTTCAACTTCAGTCTCGCGCATACATATTTTAGTGTTTTAACACCGATTTGTATAACATATATCTTTAAGATCCTCGTGGTGGTACAGTTTTTCTTTTACTATAAAGTTGTTGATGATGGTGTCCTCAGTGGCACCACTGCGCCACGACAATCCACAACTGCTTGAGGTGTTTGGTTGGACGATTTCTGCTCGTCATCCGATTACGGCGTGGTCTGAAAACGCTACGCGCGTTTGGTAACGCAGCGTCGTAAACGGCTCCCACCGTAAACGAGTCCCGTCACACTTGCGCTCGATACCGCCCAACCCCCACCGTAATCACGTTGTGTTACCGAACCAAGCCCCACTGTTTCTCCTCGCCTCCCCCATGATCCTCTCCGCCTCGGCCAAAGCCGCTCATCAGGCTGCTCCGATTCCCTCCGCTTTATCGAAGCCGCCTGTTAGTGCTAGCACTTCCCTCCTTCCAGCCGCCGGAGATGCCTCCATGGCCTGCAGGTAGCCGGAGGTCCCTCCATGGTCTGCATCTAGATGAGGAATCCCATCGACGCCGACATGGACGGGATTGAGGACGACCCGTCCTTGTCCCCCTTCCTTGGACTCCCCCACGATTTGCTTCTAAACCGGCCAAATACCTCTCCATGATTTGTTTATTGCTCTTGTTAATTGTCGTCAAGATCATGTTGGCTTGTTCCTGGCTTCGATTCTGTGAGTTTTTTTGTTTTCTAGAATCTGATTACACAGCAGATCATGTTAGCTCTGTAACTTGATACCGTTACATGCATGAAACAAACAGAAAAGCAAATGCTCCTATTACGCCGTGATCCCACCGCTATCTGATTCCATTACCAGTCCCGTTACCTTTGGTTGTACCAAACACATCCGTGTTATCGGCTTCCACTTTTGCTGGCACACGCCTGCAGCTTCCATATCCTCTCTTCCTCCTCCTCCCACAAGACACATGTGCCGGCCATGTTAGTATCCCTTTCCAAGTTTGCGCATATGAGACATAAAGCCCAATCCAATTCCGGAAAAAATATGCGAAAAACGAGACAAGAAAGCAAAAACTTCTTGTGGTCCATGGTAGATTGAATTCGCTTAACGGAAAGCCCCCATCTTTCCAAAATCAACGAAGATGCCCCCAAAAAAATCATTGTACTATAACAACAACCTAGACTGGATGACCGAGTAATCCGAGCAAAGATTCCAATGACGAAACACAAGAGCATTCATCACCTTGCTCTGTTGCATCTACTTCAGCTTGTCATTTGTGCTCTACGTGGTCTCCAGCTGTCTGCAATAGCCTACTGAGTGATTGATAACGGTGACTTGTTTGAGAAGTCGTTGGAATCATCTACTCCCCCCGTCCCAAAATGTAAAACGTTTTTTAACACTATCATAGTATCAAAAAACGTCTTATATTTTGGGATGGAGGGAGTATATAGTAAATGCCACTACTATATATGGAACAAGTCTTCTTTTTTTTTTTGCACCTCTTTTACTGACAAAAAGGAAGTTTAGAATATTTGATGTCCAGATCAAATGGGGAACAAGATAAGATTGGGTAACCCACAAGTAACATAGAGCATATTGAAACAGTAAAGCTGGTTCAGAAAAATTGCTCCCCCTCCCCCTCCCCTCCCGCGACGCGCCCGCGCGCACCGGGGGAGGAACCCTAGCCGCCGCTCCTCCCGTCCCCCTCCCCCGCCGCCGCCGGCAGGTGTTGACGGGCAAAGCCCGGTTGGCGCGGCGACGGCGGCGGCGGGGCCTTTCCCTTCTCTGCCTTCGCGGGCCGTCGCGGGGTGGAGCTCGCGGGTGGCGGCGCTGGGCTTCGGCAAGGCCCTGCGACACGGCGCCGGTGGTGCGGGGCGGCGGTGCTGCCGTCTGGTGGCGGCGCGGCGCCAGCCTTAGCCCCGGTGGTGGTGCGGCGGCTGCTGGGTGGCGGCGCGCTGGTGGGCGTCTGGCCAGATCCGCCCGGATCCGGCGCCTGGGTCCGGCTGGCGGCGTAGGGGGTGGTGGGAGCTCGCCTGAGCTCTCGTGTGCTGTCGGTCGGCGACATCTCGTGCGGGGCTGCGGGAGGTTGTGACGGCCGGCAGCGCGTGAAGGTGGATGCGTGTCCAGCCGGGGGATCTCGGGCTCCCTGTTGGATGGCGCGGGCTGCGCTGTCCTTGGTCTACGGTCGGCTGCCTCCTCCATCTCCAGGGAGGCAGCGGCGTGGTGGTGGTGGTGCCCTGGGAGGTGTGTGGCCGGCGACTCCGACGCGTGGAGCTCGCCGGGCGGCACGTGTTGGGCAGTGGCCGGGTTGGTCGCTGCTCCGGCCGTGGATGGCTCCACGGTGGCTTGGCAAGTCGGCTTCGGCGGCGGCTGGCACGTCATGGCGTCGGTTCGTCCATAGGCGGCTTGTATCGGCCTTTAACCCCTCCTCCTCGTCTTCCGGTCGCTACGTTCGGCGAAGGGTTGGCCTTCTCCCAACTGCGGTCCATCGCTCGTCTCGCGCCGGATGCGCAGGTCCGAGCTCGTCTCACGCATAGTGCCGCGGGACTAAGCTCATCTTGTGCACGTTGTTGCGGGACCGAGCTCGCCTCGCGCTCGGTGCTGCAGGATGGGTCAATGGAGGCCAGGTGGCCGGCCTTTTGGGTCTCGGCGCTGGGGTTCGCCCAGGGGTGCGAAAGGTGGGACCTTTCTGCTCATCTCTTTGGTTGGGATAGCGGCAGGTCTCGGGTGAGGTGGTGTCTAGGTCTTGGATGCCGGGGCGGCGGCCCTGGTGGTGGTTGTGCGGTGCTCTCGGGCGGAGGTTGTGGCTTGGTGCTGCCCGGTGGCCATGGTCGTGTGGGCGGCAAGGTCGACGGGGTGTGGCGTTCGTTGGCGGTGAGTTTTGGCCGAGGTGAAAACCTGTTCTATCTTCGGACAGACCGGCGGCGGTGAAGCTCGTTCCCTTCTTGAAGGCATCGTCGCGGCTCTCATTGCTCGTCGTGCGGCTCCGGGGGAAACTCTGATCCTCGGATTGGGCGGTGGCGGTGCTCCGGTGTCGTCTCCTTCCTGAAGGCGTCGCCTTGGAGCCCACGATTCGTCGTATGCGGCTTCATCTCTTCGCGGTGGTATTTCTAGGAGTGGTGTTGCCGAGCTCAGCGCCTATGTATCTTGCCTCGGGTGTGTGCATGTGTTGTGGTGGCGTGCGTTGTACTGGATTATGAGGATCGTACTTTATATATAAAGCGGGATGAATGCCTTTTTTATTGAACAATAAAGCTATTTCAAACCAAGGGCATACCTATTCGTTATAAACAATGATCGATAAGAACATCTTGAATGCCCATATAAGAAGATACCGGCAAAGTAATGAATGTAATCTGCCCACATACCTTAGAACTGTTGTTGCGTTGATGACAATATGAGCGGCATGGACAGCCTAAATACTTCAAACGATATGCATTAAATTATACTTCCTTCGTTCCAAAATAAGCGACTCAAGTTTGTACTTAATTTAGTAGGAAGTTAGTACAAACCTAAATCATTTATTTTGGGACGGAGGGAGTACTATCTAAGGGCTATATCTTCGATACAGTCCTTGTCGTGTACACCCTCCGTCCGAAAAAACTTGTCATCAAAATGGACAAAAATGGGTGTATGAATACATCTAGATACATTCCCTTTTATTCATTTTGATGACAAGTATTTCCTGACGGAGGGAGTACGTTGTTGCTTGATGATTACTAGGTTATAGCCTAGCAACTAGTTGGGCTCACAAGTGCGGGAGTTTGCAACAAGCAGTAAGCTTTCCCCTCAGTGAAAAACTAAGGTATGAAATACAAATAAAACCTCACATGTGCCCCAAAAGACACTAACAAGGGTGCCAACCTTGCTACCTTTGCTAGTTGCACAATCTACCGTCTGGAAAATCTTCGATCTGCCTGGTACGAAGCGGGATTTAGGCAGGTTTCACGGATTCTCCGCTTTTGAGGCTCGGTTTTAGGCTAGTTTTCTTGTTTTCCTGTGTAAGCACACATGAGTCATTCTTTTGTCTATTTTGCCTTTTATCACACCAACAAGCATCGGGGTTGTCACCCAAGTCATCCTTTTGGGATGGGAATGAAGGAAATATGCCCTAGAGGCAATAATAAAGATGTTATTTGTATTTCCTTATATCATGATAAATTTCTTTTATTCATGTTAGAATTGTATTAACCGGAAACTTGATACATGTGTGAATACATAGACAAAACAGTATGTCCCTAGTATGCCTCTACTAGACTAGCTCATTGGTCAAAGATGGCTATGTTTCCTAGCCATGGACATGAGTTGTCATTTGATCAACAGGATCACATCATTAGGAGAATGATGTGATGGACTAGACCCATCCGTTAGCTTATCTCTATGATCGTTTAGTTTTACTGCTATTGCTTTCTTCATGACTTATACATGTTCCTATGACTATGAGATTATGCAACTCCCGAATACCGTAGGAACACCTTGTGTGCTATCAAACGTCACAACGTAACTGGGTGATCATAAAGATGCTCTACAGGTGTCTCCGAAAGTATTCATGGTGTTGGCATAGATCAAGACTAGGATTTGTCACTCCGAGTGTCGGAGAGGTATCTCTGGGCCCTCTCGGTAATGCACATCATAATAAGCCTTGCAAACAAGTGACTAATGAGTTAGTCATGAGATGATGTATTAAGGAACAAGTAAAGAGACTTGCCGGTAACGAGATTGAACTAGGTATAGAGATACCGACGATCGAATCTCGGGCAAGTAACATACCGATGACAAAAGGAACAACGTATGTTGTTATGCGGTTTGACCGATAAAGATCTTCATAGAATATGTAGGAACCAATATGAGCATCCATGTTCCGCTATTGGTTATTGACCGGAGATGAGTCTCGGTCATGTCTACATAGTTCTCGAACCCGCAGGGTCCGCACGCTTAACGTTTGATGACGATCGGTATTATGAGTTTATGAGTTTTGATGTACCGAAGGTAGTTCGAAATCTCGGATGAGATCACGGACATGACGAGGAGTCTCGGAATGTCCGAGACATAAAGATTGATATATTGGACGACTATATTCGGACACCGGAAGTGTTCCGGAAAAGTTTCGGATTTAACCGGATTGCCAGAGGGGGTTACCGGAACCCCCCACGAGGGGGGATGGTCCATAGTGGGCCTTGAGGAAAGAAGAGAGGAAGCCCATAGAGGCTGGCCGGCGCCCCCCAGGGAATCCTAGTTGGACTAGGATTGGGGGGCGCCACCTCTCCCTCTCCTTCCTTTCCCCCTCTTCCTTCTTGGTGGACTCCTACTAGGAATAGGATTGCAATCCTATTCCTAGTAGGATTGCCTCCCTGGCGCGCCATAGAAGGGCTGGCCGGCCCATCCCCTTGCTCCTTTATATACGGGGGCAGGGGGGCACCCTAGGACACACAAGTTGATCAGTTGATCTCTCCCAACCGTGTGCGGTGCTCCCCTCCACAGAAACACACCTCGGTTATACCGTTGCGGTGCTTAGGCGAAGCCCTGCGTCGGTAACTTCATCATATCCGTCACCACGCCGTCGTGCTGACGAAACTCTCCCGTGAAGCTCAACTGGATCAAGAGCTCGTGGGACGTCATCAAGCTGAACGTGTGCTGAACGCGGAGGTGCCGTACGTTCGGTACTTGATCGGTTGGATCACAAAGAAGTTCGACAACATCAACCGTGTCACTAGACGCTTCCGCTCCCGGTCTACGAGGGTACGTAGACACACTCTCCCCCTCGTTGCTATGCATCTAGTAGATAGATCTTGCGTGATCGTAGGAAAATATTGAAAACACTACGTTCCCCAACAGTGGTATCAGAGCCAGGTCTATGCGTAGATGATATGCACGAGTAGAACACAATGAGTTGTGGGCGATACTAGTCATACTGCTTACCAGCATGTCATACTTTGCTTCAGCGGTATTGTGAGATGAAGCGGCCCGGACCGACATTACGCGTACGCTTACGCGAGACTGGTTTCACCGTTATGAGCGCTCGTTGCTTAAAGGTGACTGGCGGGTGTGTGTCTCTCTCACTTTAGCTGAATCAAGTGTGGCTACGCCTGGTCCTTGTGAAGGTTAAAACAGCACATACTTGACGAAACATCGTTGTGGTTTTGTATGCGTAGGTAAGAACGGTTCTTGCTAAGCCCGTAGCAGCCACGTAAAACTTGCAACAACAAAGTAGAGGACGTCTAACTTGTTTTTGCAGGGCATGTTGTGATGTGATATGGTCAAGACATGATGAGATATACGGTTTTGTATGAGATGATCATGTTTTGTAAAGTTATCGGCAACTGGCAGGAGCCATATGGTCGTCGCTTTATTGTATGAAATGCAATCGCCATGTAATTGCTTTACTTTATCACTAAGAGGTAGCGATAGTCGTAGAAGCAATAGTTGGCGAGACGACAACGATGCTACGATGGAGATCAAGGTGTCGCGCCGGTGACGAAGGTGATCATGACGGTGCTTTGGAGATGGAGATCAAAAGCACAAGATGATGATGGCCATATCATGTCACATATTTTGATTGCATGTGATGTTTACCTTATTATGCTTCTTATTTTGCTTAGTTCGTCGGTAGCATTATAAGATGATCCCTTACTAAATTTCAAGGTATAAGTGTTCTCCCTGAGTATGCACCGTTGCGAAAGTTCGTCGTGCCGAGACACCACGTGATGATCGGGTGTGATAAGCTCTACGTTCAAATACAACGGGTGTAAGCCAGTTTTGCACACGCAGAATACTCGGGTTAAACTTGACGAGCCTAGCATATGCACATATGGCCTCAGAACACTGGAAACCGAAAGGTTGAGTGTGAATCATATAGTAGATATGATCAACATAAGATGTTCACCATTGAAACTACTCCATCTCACGTGATGATCGGACATGGTTTAGTTGATTTGGATCACGTGATCATTTAGATGACCGGAGGGATGTCTATCTAAGTGGGAGTTCTTTAAGTAATATGATTAATTGAACTTTAATTTATCATGAACTTAGTCCTAATAGTTTTTTGCATATCTATGTTGTTGTAGATCAATGGCCCGTGCTACCGTTCCTTTGAATTTTAATGCATTCCTAGAGAAAGCTAAGTTGAAAGATGATGGTAGCAATTACACGGACTGGGTCCGTAACTTGAGGATTATCCTCATTGCTGCAAAGAAGAATTATGTCCTTGAAGCACCGCTAGGTGACAAGCCCCCTCCCGCTAATGTAGACGCTTTGAACGTCTGGCAGACGCGGTCTGATGACTACACGATAGTTCAATGTGCCATGCTTTACGGCTTAGAACCGGGACTTCAACGACGTTTTGAACGTCATGGACCATATGAGATGTTCCAGGAGTTGAAGTTTATATTTCAAGCAAATGCCCGGATTGAGAAATATGAGATTTCCAATAAGTTCTACAGCTGCAAGATGGAGGAGAATAGTTCTATCAGTGAATACTTACTCAGAATGTATGGGTACTACAATCATATGACTCAACTTGGTTGCAAAGTTGACGAGGATAGTGTTATTGATAGAGTTCTTCAATCACTGCCACCAAGCTATAAAGGCTTCGTGATGAACTATAATATGCAAGGGATGCAGAAGACAATTCCCGAGCTCTTCGCTATGCTCAAAGCTGTTGGGGAACGTAGCATAATTCAAAAAAATTCTACGCTTTCACCAAGATCCAACTATGGAGACATCTAGCAACGAGCAAGTGAGAGTGCATCTACATACCGTTATGGAGATTGCGAGCGGAAGCTTTCGAAGAAGCGTGGATGAGGTAGTCGTACTCTTCGCGTTCTTCATCACCGATGATCTAGCGCCGAACGGACGGCACCTCCGCGTTCAACACAGGTACGGTGCAGCAACGTCACCTCCTTCTTGATCCAGCAAGGGGGGAGGAGAAGTCGTCAGAGATCCGGCAGCACGACGGCGTGATGACGGATGCAGTGGAGATCGCAGCAGGGTTTGGCCGGGCGCCCTGCGTTGGAGTATGGAGGTGTGACGGGAGGGGGAGAGGCGCCAGGGCAAGGGTGCGGCTGCCCTCTCCCTCCCCACATATATATAGGGGGCCAGGGGGTGCGCCAGCCCCCTGTAGATCCAATCTGCAAGGGGGGCGGCGGCCAGGGGGGAGTCCGTGCCCCCCAAGGCAAGTGGTGGCCCCCTCCCCCTTAGGGTTTTAACCCTAGGCGCATGGGGAGGTGGGCCCCTAGTGGTGCGCCAGCCCAGAGGGGCTGGACACTTCCCCTTGCGGCCAAGGGGCCCCACCGGGATGGGTGGCCCCACCCGGTGGACCCCCGGGGCCCCTCCGGTGGTCCCGGGACACTCCCGGTGACCCCCGGAGATCACCCGATGGCCGAAACCTGACTTCCTATATATCAATCTTTACCTCCGGACCATTCCGGAACTCCTCGTGACGTCCGGGATCTCATCCGGGACTCCGAACAACTTTCGAGTTTCCACATGCATTTATCTCTACGACCCTAGCGTTACCGAACCTTAAGTGTGTAGACCCTACGGGTTTGGGAGACACGTAGACATGACCGAGACCACTCTCCGATCAATAACCAACAGCGGGATCTGGATACCCATGTTGGTTCCCACGTGTTCCTCGATGATCTTCATCGGATGAACCACCGTGTCAAGGATTCACTCAATCCCGTATGTTATTCCCTTTGTCCATCGGTACGGTACTTGCCCGAGATTCGATCGTCGGTATTCCCAATACCTTGTTCAATCTCGTCATGGCAAGTCTCTTTACTCGATCCGTAATCCATCATCCCGTGACTAACTACTTAGTCACATTGAGCTCATTATGATGATGTCTTACCGAGTGGGCCCAGAGGTACCTCTCCGTCATACGGAGTGACAACATCCCAGTCTCGGTTCGTACCAACTCAACAGACACTTTCGGAGATACTCGATGCATACCTTTATAGCCACCCAGTTACGTTGTGACGGTTGGCACACCCAAAGTATTCCTACGGCATCCGGGAGTTGTACAACCTCATGGTCTAAGGAATAAATACTTGACACCGAAAAGCTTATGCATTACGAACTATACGATCTCGTGTTATGCTCAAGTTTGGGTCTTGTCCATCACATCATTCTCCTAATGATGTGATCCCGTTATCACTGACATCCCATGTCCATGGTCAGGAAACCGTGACCATCTGTTGATCAACGAACTGGTAACTAGAGGCCTACCAGGGACTCATTGTGGTCTATGTATTCACACATGTATCGCTGTTTCCGTACAATACAATTCAAGCATGAATAACAGACAATTATCATGAACAAGGAGATATAATAATAATGCTTTTATTATTGCCTCTAGGGCATATCTCCAACAAAAGCCGCGGAGGTAGAAATCAAAAAGGAGCATCAAGTGTTGATGGTTAACAAGACCACTAGTTTCAAGAAAAAGGTCAAGGGAAAGAAGGGGAACTTCAAGAAGAATAGCAAGACAGTTGCTACTCCCACGAAGAAACCCAAGTATGGAGCCAAGCCTAAAACTGAGTGCTTCTACTGCAAAGGGACTGGACACTGGAAGCGGAACTGCCCCAAGTATTTGGCGGATAAGAAGGATGGCAAGGTGAACAAAGGTATATGTGATATACATGTTATTGATGTGTATCTTACTAATGCTCGTAGTAGTACCTGGGTATTTGATACCGGTTCGGTTGCTAATATTTATAACTTGAAACAGGGACTACGGATTAAACGAAGATTAGCTAAGGACGAGGTGACGATGCGCGTGGGAAATGGTTCCAAAGTCGATGTGATCGCCGTCGGCACGCTACCTCTACATCTACCTTCGGGATTAGTTTTAGACCTAAATAATTGTTATTTGGTGCCAGCGTTGAGCATGAACATTATATCTGGATCTTGTTTGTTGCGAGACGGTTATTCATTTAAATCAGAGAATAATGGTTGTTCTATGAATAATATCTTTTATGGTCATGCACCCTTGAAGAGTGGTCTATTCTTATTGGATCTCGATTGTAGTGATACACATATGCATAATATTGAAACCAAAAGATGCAAGGTTAATAATGATAGTGCAACTTATTTGTGGCACTGCCGTTTAGGTCATATTGGTGTAAAGCGCATGAAGAAACTCCATAGTGATGGACTTTTGGAATCACTTGATTATGAATCACTTGGTGCTTGCGAACCATGCCTCATGGGCAAGATGACTAAAACTCCGTTCTCCGGAACTATGGAGCGAGCAACATATTTGTTGGAAATCATACATACTGATGTATGTGGGCCAATGAGTGTTGAAGCTCGCGGCGGGTATCGTTATTTTCTGACCTTCACTGATGATTTGAGCAGATATGGGTATATCTACTTAATAAAGCACAAGTCTGAAACATTTGAAAAATTCAAAGAATTTCAGAGTGAAGTAGAGAATCATCGTAACAAGAAAATAAAGTTTCTACGATCTGATCGTGGAGGAGAATATTTGAGTTACGAGTTTGGTCTTCATTTGAAACAATGTGGAATAGTTTCACAACTCATGCCACCCGGAACACCACAGCGCAATGGTGTGTCTGAACGTCGTAACCGTACTTTATTGGATATGGTGCGATCTATGATGTCTCTTACCGATTTACCACTATCGTTTTGGGGTTATGCTTTAGAGACAGCTGCATTCATGTTAAATAGGGCACCATCTAAATCCGTTGAGACGACACCTTATGAACTATGGTTTGGCAAGAAACCAAAGTTGTCGTTTCTTAAAGTTTGGGGCTGTGATGCTTATGTGAAAAAGCTTCAACCTGATAAGCTCGAACCCAAGTCGGAGAAATGTGTCTTCATAGGATACCCAAAAGAGACTATTGGGTACACCTTCTATCACAGATCCGAAGGCAAGATATTCATTGCTAAGAATGGATCCTTTCTAGAGAAGGAGTTTCTCTCGAAAGAAGTGAGTGGGAGGAAAGTAGAACTTGATGAGGTAATTGTACCTTCTCCTGAATTGGAAAGTAGTACATCACAGAAAATTGTTCCAGTGATTCCTACACCAATTAGTGAGGAAGCTAATGATGATGATCATGAAACTTCAGATCAAGTTTCTGCTGAACGTCGTACATCAACCAGAGTACGTTCCGCACCAGAGTGGTACGGCAACCCAGTTCTGGAAGTCATGTTACTAGACCATGATGAACCTACGAACTATGAGGAAGCGATGATGAGCCCAGATTCCGCAAAATGGTATGAGGCCATGAAATCTGAGATGGGATCCATGTATGAAAACAAAGTATGGACTTTGGTTGAATTGCCCGATGACCGGCAAGCCATCGAGAATAAATGGATCTTCAAGAGGAAGACCGACGCAGACGGTAATGTTACTGTTTACAATGCTCGACTTGTTGCGGAAGGATTTCGACAAGTTCAAAGAGTTGACTACGATGAGACTTTCTCACCTGTAGCGATGCTTAAGTCTGTCCGAATCATGTTTGCAATTGCCGCATTTTATGATTATGAAATATGGCAAATGGATGTCAAAACTGCATTCCTGAATGGATATCTCAAAGAAGAGTTGTATATGATGCAACCAGAAGGTTTTGTCGATCCAAAATATGCTAACAAAGTATGCAAGCTCCAGCGATCCATCTATGGACTGGTGCAAGCATCTCGGAGTTGGAATATACGCTTTGATGAGGTGATCAAAGCATATGGTTTTATACAGACTTTTGGAGAAGCTTGTATTTACAAGAAAGTGAGTGGGAGCTCTGTAGCATTTCTGATATTATATGTGGATGACATATTGTTGATTGGAAATGATATAGAATTTCTGGATAGCATAAAAGGATACTTGAATAAGAGTTTTTCAATGAAAGACCTCGGTGAAGCTGCTTATATATTAGGCATCAAGATCTATAGAGATAGATCAAGACACTTGATTGGACTTTCACAAAGCACATACCTTGATAAAGTTTTGAAGAAGTTCAAAATGGATCAGTCGAAGAAAGGGTTCTTGCCTGTGTTACAAGGTATGAAGTTGAGTAAGACTCAATGCCCGACCACTGCAGAAGATAGAGAGAAAATGAAAGTCATTCCCTATGCCTCAGCCATAGGATCTATCATGTATGCAATGCTGTGTACCAGACCTGATGTGTGCCTTTCTATAAGTCTAGAAGGGAGGTACCAAAGTAATCCAGGAGTGGATCACTGGAGAGCGGTCAAGAACATCCTGAAGTACCTGAAAAGGATAAAGGATATGTTTCTCATGTATGGAGGTCACAAAGAGCTTGTCGTAAACGGTTACGTCGATTCCAGCTTTGACACTGATCCGGATGACTCTAAGTCACAAATCGGATATGTATTTTTATTGAACGGTGGAGCTATCAGTTGGTGCAGTTCCAAGCAAAGCGTTGTGGCGGGATCTACATGTGAAGCGGAATACATAGTTGCTTCGGAAGCAGCAAATGAAGGAGGTTGGATGAAGGAGTTCATATCCGATCTAGGTGTAATACCTAGTGCATCTGGTCCAATGAAAATCTTTTGTGACAACACTGGAGCAATAGCCTTGGCGAAGGAATCCAGGTTTCACAAGAGAACAAAGCACATCAAAAGACGCTTCAATTCCATCCGCGATCTAGTCAAGGAGGGAGACATAGAGATTTGCAGGATACATACGGATCTGAATGTTGCAGACCCGTAGACTAAGCCTCTTCCATGGGCAAAACATGATCAGCACCAGGACTCCATGGGTGTGAGGATCATTACTTTGTAATCTAGATTATTGACTCTAGTTCAAGTTGGAGACTGAAGGAAATATTCCCTAGAGGCAATAATAAAGATGTTATTTGTATTTCCTTATATCATGATAAAAGTATTTTATTAATGCTAGAATTGTATTAACCAGAAACTTGATACATTTGTGAATACATAGACAAAACAGTATGTCCCTAGTATGCCTCTACTAGACTAGCTCATTGGTCAAAGATGGCTATGTTTCCTAGCCATAGACATGAGTTGTCATTTGATCAATGGGATCACATCATTAGGAGAATGCTGTGATGGACTAGACCCATCCATTAGCTTAGCACTATGATCGTTTAGTTTTACTGCTATTGCTTTCTTCATGACTTATACATCTTCCTATGACTATGAGATTATGCAACTCCCGAATACAGTAGGAACACCTTGTGTGCTATCAAACGTCACAACGTAACTGGGTGATCATAAAGATGCTCTACAGGTGTCTCCGAAAGTATCCGTGGTGTTGGCATAGATCAAGACTAGGATTTGTCACTCCGAGTGTCGGAGAGGTATCTCTGGGCCCTCTCGGTAATGCACATCATAATAAGCCTTGCAAGTAAATGACTAATGAGTTAGTCACGAGATGATGTATTACAGAACGAGTAAAGAGACTTGCCGGTAACGAGATTGAACTAGGTATAGAGATACCGATGATCGAATCTCGGGCAAGTAACATACCGATGACAAAAGGAACAACGTATGTTGTTATGCGGTTTGACTGATAAAGACCTTCGTAGAATATGTAGGAACCAATATGAGCTTCTAGGTTCCGCTATTGGTTATTGACCGGAGATGAGTCTCGGTCATGTTTACATAGTTCTCGAACCCGTAGGGTCCGCACGCTTAACGTTTGATGACGATCGGTATTATTTGTTTATGAGTTTTGATGTACAGAAGGTAGTTCGGAGTCTCGGATGAGATCACATACATGACGAGGAGTCTCGGAATGTCCGAGACATAAATATTGATATATTGGACGACTATATTCGGACACCAGAAGTGTTCCGGAAAAGTTTCGGATTTAACCGGATTGCTGGAGGGGGTTACCGGAACCCCCCACAAGGGGGAATGGTCCATAGTGGGCTTTGAGGAAAGAAGAGAGGCAGCCCATAGAGGCTAGCCGGCGCCCCACCAGGGAATCCTAGTCGGACTAGGATTGGGGGGCGCCACCTCTCCCTCTCCTTCCTTTCCCCCTCTTCCTTCTTGGTGGACTCCTACTAGGAATAGGATTGCAATCCTATTCCTAGTAGGATTGCCTCCCTGGCGCGCCATAGAAGGGCTGGCCGGCCCCTCCCCTTGCTCCTTTATATACGGGGGCAGGGGGGCACCCTAGGACACACAAGTTGATCAGTTGATCTCTCCCAACCGTGTGCGGTGCTCCCCTCCATAGAAACACACCTCGGTTATACCATTGCAGTGCTTAGACGAAGCCCTGCGCCGGTAACTTCATCATATCCGTCACCACGCCGTCGTGCTGACGAAACTCTCCCATGAAGCTCAACTGGATCAAGAGCTCGTGGGACGTCATCAAGCTGAACATGTGATGAACGCAGAGGTGCCGTACGTTTGGTACTTGATCGGTTGGATCGCGAAGAAGTTCGACTACATCAACCGCGTCACTAGACGCTTCCGCTCCCGGTCTACGAGGGTACGTAGACACACTCTCCCCCTCGTTGCTATGCATATAGTAGATAGATCTTGCGTGATCGTAGGAAAATTTTGAAAATACTACGTTCCCCAATAGTGGTATCAGAGCCAGATCTATGCGTAGATGATATGCACGAGTAGAACATAATGAGTTGTGGGCGATACTAGTCATACTACTTACCAGCATGTCATACTTTGCTTCGACGGTATTGTGAGATGAAGCGGCCCGGACCGACATTACACGTACGCTTACGCGAGAATGGTTTCACCGTTATGAGCACTCGTTGCTTAAAGGTGACTGGCGGGTGTCTGTCTCTCTCACTTTAGCTGAATCAAGTGTGGCTACGCCCGGTCCTTGTGAAGGTTAAAACAACACATACTTGACGAAACATCGTTGTGGTTTTGTATGCGTAGGTAAGAACGGTTCTTGCTAAGCCCGTAGCAACCACGTAAAACTTGCAACAACAAAGTAGAGGACGTCTAACTTGTTTTTGCAGGGCATGTTGTGATGTGATATGGTCAAGACATGATGAGATATACGGTTTTGTATGAGATGATCATGTTTTGTAAAGTTATCGGCAACTGGCAGGAGCCATATGGTCGTCGCTTTATTGTATGAAATGCAATCGCCATGTAATTGCTTTACTTTATCACTAAGAGGTAGCGATAGTCGTAGAAGCAATAGTTGGCGAGACAACAACGATGCTACGATGGAGATCAAGGTGTCGCGCCGGTGACGAAGGTGATCATGACGGTGCTTTGGAGATGGAGATCAAAAGCACAAGATGATGATGGCCATATCATGTCACATATTTTGATTGCATGTGATGTTTATCTTATTATGCTTCTTATTTTGCTTAGTTCGACGGTAGCATAATAAGATGATCCCTTACTAAATTTCAAGGTATAAGTGTTCTTCCTGAGTATGCACCGTTGCGAAAGTTCGTCGTGCCGAGACACCACGTGATGATCGGGTGTGATAAGCTCTACGTTCAAATACAATGGGTGTAAGCCAGTTTTGCACACACAGAATACTCGGGGTTAAACTTGACGAGCCTAGCATATGCACATATGGCCTCGGAACACTGGAAACCGAAAGGTTGAGCGTGAATCATATAGTAGATATGATCAACATAAGATGTTCACCATTGAAACTACTCCATCTCACGTGATGATCGGACATGGTTTAGTTGATTTGGATCACGTGATCATTTAGATGACCGGAGGGATGTCTATATAAGTGGGAGTTCTTTAAGTAATATGATTAATTTTAATTTATCATGAACTTAGTCCTGATAGTTTTTTGCATATCTATGTTGTTGTAGATCAATGGCCCGTGCTACCGTTCCTTTGAATTTTAATGCATTCCTAGAGAAAGCTAAGTTGAAAGATGATGGTAGCAATTACACGGACTGGGTCCGTAACTTGAGGATTATCCTCATTGCTGCACAGAAGAATTAAGTCCTTGAAGCACCGCTAGGTGACAAGCCCCCTCCCGCTAATGTAGACGCTTTGAACGTCTGGCAGACGCGGTCTGATGACTACACGATAGTTCAGTGTGCCATGCTTTACGGCTTAGAACCGGGACTTCAACGACGTTTTGAATGTCATGGACCATATGATATGTTCCAGGAGTTGAAGTTAATATTTCAAGCAAATGCCCGGATTGAGAAATATGAGATTTCCAATAAGTTCTACAGCTGCAAGATGGAGGACAATAGTTCTATCAGTGAACACTTACTCAGAATGTATGGGTACTACAATCATATGACTCAACTTGGTTGCAAAGTTGACGAGGATAGTGTTATTGATAGAGTTCTTCAATCACTGCCACCAAGCTATAAAGGCTTCGTGATGAACTATAATATGCAAGGGATGCAGAAGACAATTTCCGAGCTCTTCGCTATGCTCAAAGCTGCGGAGGTAGAAATCAAAAAGGAGCATCAAGTGTTGATGGTTAACAAGACCACTAGTTTCAAGAAAAAGGGCAAGGGAAAGAAGGGAAACTTCAAGAAGAATAGCAGGACAGTTGTTACTCCCACGAAGAAACCCAAGTCTAGAGCCAAGCCTGAAACTGAGTGCTTCTACTGCAAAGGGACTGGACACTGGAAGCGGAACTGCCCCAAGTATTTGGCGGATAAGAAGGATGGCAAGGTGAACAAAGGTATATGTGATATACATGTTATTGATGTGTATCTTACTAATGCTCGTACTAGTACCTGGGTATTTGATATCGGTTCGGTTGCTAATATTTGTAACTCGAAACAGGGACTACGGATTAAACGAAGATTAGCTAAGGACGAGGTGATGATGTGCGTGGGAAATGGTTCCAAAGTCGATGTGATCGCCGTCGGCACGCTACCTCTACATCTACCTTCGGGATTAGTTTTAGACCTAAATAATTGTTATTTGGTGCCAGCGTTGAGCATGAACATTATATCTGGATCTTGTTTGTTGCGAGACGGTTATTCATTTAAATCAAAGAATAATGGTTGTTCTATTTTTATGAATAATATCTTTTATGGTCATGCACCCTTGAAGAGTGGTCTATTCTTATTGGATCTCGATTGTACTGATACACATATTCATAATATTGAAACCAAAAGATGCAAGGTTAATAATGATATTTCAACTTATTTGTGGCACTGCCTTTTAGGTCATATTGGTGTAAAGTGCATGAAGAAACTCCATAGTGATGGACTTTTGGAATCACTTGATTATGAATCACTTGGTGCTTGCGAACCATGCCTCATGGGCAAGATGACTAAAACTCCGTTCTCCGGAACTATGGAGCGAGCAACATATTTCTTGGAAATCATACATACTGATGTATGTGGGCCAATGAGTGTTGAAGCTCGCGGCGGGTATCATTATTTTTTGACCTTCACTGATGATTTGAGCAGATATGGGTATATCTACTTAATAAAGCACAAGTATGAAACATTTGAAAAGTTCAAAGAATTTCAGAGTGAAGTAGATAATCATCCTAACAAGAAAATAAAGTTTCTACGATCTGATCGTGGAGGAGAATATTTGAGTTACGAGTTTGGTCTTCATTTGAAACAATGTGGAATAGTTTCACAACTCACGCCACCCGGAACACCATAGCGCAATGGTGTGTCCGAACGTCGTAACCGTACTTTATTGGATATGGTGCGATCTGTGATGCCTCTTACCGATTTACCACAATCGTTTTGGGGTTATGCTTTAGAGACAGCTACATTCACGTTAAATAGGGCACCATCTAAATCCGTTGAGACGACACCTTATGAACTATGGTTTGGCAAGAAACCAAAGTTGTCGTTTCTTAAAGTTTGGGGCTGCGATGCTTATGTGAAAAAGCTTCAACCTGATAAGCTCGAACCCAAGTCGGAGAAATGTGTCTTCATAGGATACCCAAAAGAGACTGTTGGGTACACCTTCTATCACAGATCCGAAGGCAATATATTCGTTGCTAAGAATGGATCCTTTCTAGAGAAGGAGTTTCTCTCGAAAGAAGTGAGTGGGAGGAAAGTAGAACTTGATGAGGTAATTGTACCTTCTCCTGAATTGGAAAGTAGTACATCACAGCAAATTGTTCCAGTGATTCCTACACCAATTAGTGAGGAAGCTAATGATGATGATCATGAAACTTCATATCAAGTTTCTGCTGAACGTCGTAGATCAACCAGAGTACGTTCCGCACCAGAGTGGTACGGCAACCCAGTTCTGGAAGTCATGTTACTAGACCATGATGAACCTACGAACTATGAGGAAGCGATGATGAGCCCAGATTCCGCAAAATGGCTTGAGGCCATGAAATCTGAGATGGGATCCATGTATGAAAACAAAGTATGGACTTTGGTTGAATTGCCCGATGACCGGCAAGCCATCGAGAATAAATGGATCTTCAAGAGGAAGACCGACGCGGACGGTAATGTTACTGTTTACAAAGCTCGACTTGTTGCGGAAGGGTTTCGACAAGTTCAAAGAGTTGACTACGATGAGACTTTCTCACCTGTAGCGATGCTTAAGTCTGTCCGAATCATGTTTGCAATTGCCGCATTTTATGATTATGAAATCTGGCAAATGGATGTCAAAACTGCATTCCTGAATGGATATCTCAAAGAAGAGTTGTATATGATGCAACCAGAAGGTTTTGTCGAGCCAAAATATGCTAACAAAGTATGCAAGCTCCAGCGATGCATCTATGGACTGGTGCAAGCATCTCGGAGTTGGAATATACGCTTTGATGAGGTGATCAAAGCATATGGTTTTATACAGACTTTTGGAGAAGCTTGTATTTACAAGAAAGTGAGTGGGAGCTCTGTAGCATTTCTGATATTATATGTGGATGACATATTCTTGATTGGAAATGATATAGAATTTCTGGATAGCATAAAAGGATACTTGAATAAGAGTTTTTCAATGAAAGACCTCGGTGAAGCTGCTTATATATTAGGCATCAAGATCTATAGAGATAGATCAAGACGCTTGATTGGACTTTCACAAAGCACATACCTTGATAAAGATTTGAAGAAGTTCAAAATGGATCAGTCGAAGAAAGGGTTCTTGCCTGTGTTACAAGGTATGAAGTTGAGTAAGACTCAACGCCCGACCATTGCAGAAGATAGAGAGAAAATGAAAGTCATTCCCTATGCATGAGCCATAGGATCTATCATGTATGCAATGCTGTGTACCAGACCTAATGTGTGCCTTGCTATAAGTCTAGCATGGAGGTACCAAAGTAATCCAGGAGTGGATCACTGGACAGCGGTCAAGAACATCCTGAAGTACCTGAAAAGGATAAAGGATATGTTTCTCGTGTATGGAGGTGACATAGAGCTCGTCGTAAACGGTTACGTCGATTCCAGCTTTCACACTGATCCGGATGACTCTAAGTCACAAACCGGATATGTATTTTTATTGAACGGTGGAGCTGTCAGTTGGTGCAGTTCCAAGCAAAGCGTCGTGGCGGGATCTACATGTGAAGCGGAATACATAGCTGCTTCGGAAGCAACAAATGAAGGAGTCTGGATGAAGGAGTTCATATCCGATCTAGGTGTAATACCTAGTGCATCGGGTCCAATGAAAATCTTTTGTGACAACAATGGAGCAATAGCCTTGGCGAAGGAATCCAGGTTTCACAAGAGAACAAAGCACATCAAAAGATGCTTCAATTCCATCCGCGATCTAGTCAAGGAGGGAGACATAGAGATTTGCAAGATACATACGGATCTGAATGTTGCAGACCCGTTGACTAAGCCTCTTCCACGGGCAAAACATGATCAGCACCAAGACTCCATGGGTGTGAGGATCATTACTTTGTAATCTAGATTATTGACTCTAGTTCAAGTGGGAGACTTAAGGAAATATGCCCTAGAGGCAATAATAAAGATGTTATTTGTATTTCCTTATATCATGATAAATTTCTTTTATTCATGCTAGAATTGTATTAACCGGAAACTTGATACATGTGTGAATACATAGACAAAACAGTATGTCCCTAGTATGCCTCTACTAGACTAGCTCATTGGTCAAAGATGGCTATGTTTCCTAGCCATAGACATGAGTTGTCATTTGATCAATGGGATCACATCATTAGGAGAATGATGTGATGGACTAGACCCATCCGTTAGCTTAGCACTATGACTATGAGATTATGCAACTCCCGAATACCGTAGGAACACCTTGTGTGCTATCAAACGTCACAACGTAACTGGGTGATCACAAAGATGCTCTATAGGTGTCTCCGGAAGTATTCGTGGTGTTGGCATAGATCAAGACTAGGATTTGTCACTCCGAGTGTCGGAGAGGTATCTCTGGGCCCTCTCGGTAATGCACATCATATTAAGCCTTGCAAGCAAATTACTAATGAGTTAGTCACGAGATGATGTATTACGGAACGAGTAATGAGACTTGCCGATAACGAGATTGAACTAGGTATAGAGATACCGACGATCGAATCTCGGGCAAGTAACATACCGATGACAAAAGGAACAACGTATGTTGTTATGCGGTTTGACCGATAAAGACCTTCGTAGAATATTTAGGAACCAATATTGGCATCCAGGTTCCGCTATTGGTTATTGACCGGAGATGAGTCTCGGTCATGTCTACATAGTTCTCGAACCCGTAGGGTCCACACGCTTAACGTTTGATGACGATCGGTATTATGAGTTTATGAGTTTTGATGTACTGAAGTTAGTTCGGAGTCTCGGATGAGATCACGGACATGACGAGGAGTCTCGGAATGTCCGAGAAATAAAGATTGATATATTGGACGACTATATTCGCACACCGGAAGTGTTCCGGAAAAGTTTCGGATTTAACCGGATTGCCGGAGGGGGTTACCGGAACCCCCCACGAGGGGGGATGGTCCATAGTGGGCCTTGAGGAAAGAAGAGAGGCAGCCCATAGAGGCTGGCCGGCGCCCCACCAGGGAATCCTAGTTGTACTAGGATTGGGGGCGCCACCTCTCCCTCTCCTTCCTTTCCCCCTCTTCCTTCTTGGTGGACTCCTACTAGGAATAGGATTGCAATCCTATTCCTAGTAGGATTGCCTCCCTTGCGCGCCATAGAAGGGTTGGCCGGCCCCTCCCCTTGCTCCTTTATATACGGGGGCAGAGGGGCACCCTAGGACACACAAGTTGATCAGTTGATCTCTCCCAACCGTGTGCGGTGCTCCCCTCCACAGAAACACACCTCGGTTATACCGTTGCAGTGCTTAGGCGAAGCCCTGCGCCGGTAACTTCATCATATCCGTCACCACGCCGTCGTGCTGACGAAACTCTCCCGTGAAGCTCAACTGGATCAAGAGCTCGTGGGATGTCATCAAGCTGAACGTGTGCTGAACGCGGAGGTGTCGTACGTTCGGTACTTGATCGGTTGGATCGCGAAGAAGTTCGACTCCATCAACCGCGTCACTAGACGCTTCCGCTCCCGGTCTACGAGGGTATGTAGACACACTCTCCCCCTCGTTGCTATGCATCTAGTAGATAGATCTTGCGTGATCGTAGGAAAATTTTGAAAATACTACGTTCTCCAACAGGGAAAACGTTTATTATAAGAGGGATGATAGGCGCCGGCGCGCCGGCCCAAACTTTGGGCCAGTCACACCCTTGCCATACGATGCGAGCTGCGGGGCCGTTAGATTTCGCCCGACGCCCAGCTAACCCTGCGCCCTTGCCCTTCCTCCTGCTTGTGCCCGTTGACCAAATCTACAGATGCTCCCTGGCCGTGACGCCGCTCCTCGCCAGAGGCAGCGCCACTCCTTCTCGATCGGATTAGTCGCTGCACCGCCGGCCCCAGCACCAAAAAGGACTCGTCTCTTGCTCGCCGGCCACCCATGCCACTTGCACTCATCCCTCGGCTGCCACATGACATTGACGCCTGCAGCTTGCCCGTCGGCCGGTTCCAGCTCTAGTCGCCGTGGTTGCAACATCACGAGCCATCGCCGACACCTCCACTCGTCACCGTCCTCCAGTTCGAACCACCGTGTCCTCGGCAAAAACACAAACTTCGTTAGTTTGCGAGTAGTAGCAAAATCACATGCTAGTTGCAGCAAAAAAAAATCATCAAATCCAGCAAAAAGAACCACCATCGCGTCGGCCGCTAAAAATTCTCATGTATCCTCCCAGCAAAAAATCTTATGGGTTCCAGCATTTTTTTGCCGGTGATGGCTTCTCGCCCCTCATTGGTTACCCCAAGTGGAAGGTTGAGATGTAGCGTAGCGGCAAATTTCCCTTGGCAAAGATACCAAGGATCGAATCCCGTGAGACTCCGAGGGTCGACAAGTAGGTGTCAACGGCGCCAGAAACTTAGCGGTTGACGGGACCTGCACACAGGTACAGATAACTTTGCTCCCAACGAGTACAGAGAGGTTGTCAATCCCTCCGGCCTTGTTGTCTACAAAGGATCAAACACAAGAGATAATAATGATAGCTATGACTGCAACTAGGAAATAAAAACAGGAAGTAAATAGAAGGTGTGATCAGCGGTGGTAATATGGACCGGGGTCCCATGATGTTCACTAGTGATGTCTCTCTCCCAAAAGACGATAAAACAGCAAAGCGAGGTAAACAAATTACAGCTGGGCAATTGACAGGATTATGTGCGCAAACCAATGCTAACTATGCTGCAAAGAAAGGTAGAGGCTCAAAAGCATGGGCGGTACGCCAAGGCAAGTAGACCGAAATCCATCTGCATCTACTACTAATCATCCACCTTGAGATATCTATCCAGAACATCTCACTGGTATTAAGTTGCGAATCCCACCCAAAGTGTAAACTCAAAGCAACAGACAACTGCATTAAAAGAACTTTGCGTAAAGTAAACAATCCTTGCACCCGCAAGTACAAGCACCATTGTTTTCTCCCTTGTGGCAACATCACATCCCCTAGACTCATGTTTCTGTCACTCAAGCTAGTCATCAGGGGGCATGAACCCACAATCAAGCATAACGCTCCCTCTTGGAGTTACTACCTACTACTTGGCCAAAGCAATAAACAGCAACGGAGAACATGCAAGAATTACTCAAGAACAAAGATATAAAAGAGGTGAATCAAATATATTACTCAAACACAATCTGAACATAGTCTCATAATCCATCAGATCCCAGCAAACTCAGCAAAGCAACAGCAGAAAGATTACATATGTGCCTCGATCATGTAGGGCAGCTCACGAGGTCTAAACCATGAAGAGCAAAGAGGGGAGGAGAACATCACATAGCTACTGATCATGGACCCATGGTCCAAGGTGGACTACTCACGACTCATCCGGGAAGCGTCCATGGTGGTGGAGAAGCTCCCGATGGTTGTTCTCCCCTCCGGCAGGGTGCCGGGAAGAGTTCCCCTGATGCTCCCGATCTTGGAAGCCTGCGGCGGCGGAACAGAGGCGAGATCGCGAAAAAGGGTTCTGTCCTCGAGGGTTTTGGGACGAGAGGGATATATAGGCGAAGGGGGGCAGCCAGAGGCGGAGTAGGGGCCCCAGGCGCCCCCCTGGCGCGGCCAGGGGTGGGGCCGCGCCAGGTGGCCGCCTGGGCCTCCCCTGGCTCCCCTGTGGCCCATCTTTGGTTCTTCGCGAAGCTTCCTGTACGCTGATTTTTCCTATATTTTTCCTGGAATTTTTGGAGCACTTTTAATATGGGGGAAACCTGAAATAGAAAAACAACAGAAAATAGGAACTGGCACTGTGGTGCACTGAGTTAATAGGTTAGTCCAAATATGATCAAAAGTGTATGGAAGTGCATCAATATCATAGCAATATCACACAAAAGAAGCATGGAGCAAGCAGAAATTATAGATACGTTTTGGACGTATCAACATCCCCAAGCTTAATTCCTTCCCGTCCTCGAGTAGGTAAATGATAACAAGCATAATTTCTGTGGTGACATGCTACCAACCATATAAGAACTTTTTAAGTAAAGTAATCAAGGCATGTAATTCTATTCAAGTCATAACAAGCAAGAGTCTATATTATCATTGTAACAAGCAACATAAGAACATAAAGGTGCAAGAGCTCTCGCTGTCCGTGACTCGAATGTCTCCAAATGGTGTGTGCGTGCAAGAAAGGGGATATGGATATACGAGAGAGTAAAACATAGTTTTTGTATTGTTGAGAACTTAATCTACTAAAGTTTCACACTTGGTCTTCTTTGGAATCGTATCTTGACTCATCCCCAGACCACTAGCTAGGTACAAGTCAAAATGATCCACTCCCTTTCGATATTTTGAGCACTCATGCAATGGATGAGCGTAAGCAAGAAAGTTGACACTTAGGATGGCAAAGAGAGAAAAATGATGAAGGGGGAAGACAAAAAGGTGTGAAAGGCTCACATCAATGAGGACAATCATAGGCGAGAGAAAGCCAAATAATAGATATGATGTGAGGAGTAGGGATTGCCATGCAATGGATGCACATATGAGCTAAGGTAAGCTCTCCAATGGAACTAGTGGGGGTGCATCCAACTTGCTCGCTCAAGAAGACCTAGAGCTCTTTTGAAGAGGCTCATCATTGGAATATACAAGCCAAGTTCTATAGTGTGAAGGTCCCCACATAGCTATATGCATGAATGATAATCTCTATGGAGTACAAGGTATAAGATGAAGTACGAGTGTGGATCTCTCAAAAGGAATAGTAGTGTGCCCCCTTCTCTCTTTTTATTTCTTTTTCTCTTTTTTTCTATTTTTTTTATTTTTTTTTGTGGCCTCAATGGCTCTTTCTATTTAACTCTCATTTGTCCTCTTTGGGATCTTTTGATTTTGTCCTCTTTGGGATCTTTTCCTCACTTTAGGGGCAACACTCTATGTATTACAAGAAGTATAGAAGATCTTTCACACTTTACAAAAGTACTCAACATAAAGAAAATGAAACTATCATGATGTATGCAAATGTATGCCTGTGCCAGTGTAGCAGGATATGCAATGATACTAGCGCGTCATGTAGCAATGATTAGGGCAAGGCCCAACTAGCATGCGGCTCATCGATCAAGAATAAAGCATGTATGACATGAAGATCAAGTCATGAGAAGATGGATGTTGCATGGCAATGTATCTCGGAAAGGCTATGGAAATGCCTTGATAGGTAGGTATGGTGGCTGTTTTGAGGAAGGATATAATGAGGCTTATGATGACAGAGCGTATCGTGCCAATGATTTGGATGCACCGGCGAAGTATGCGCCAACTCTCGAGGTGAGAAAGGGCAATGCACGGTACCAAAGAGGCTAGAAAAATATGGCTAGGTGGAAGTGTCAACTTTCGAATACTCACATTAGTCCGAAGAACTCATGCACTTATTATCGGTAACTCTCAATCTAATTAGGAGGTTCACAAAGAGACAAGTACCCCGAGGAGGAGTGTATGGGGGTTTGGTTATCCATGCGCATCCTCGACTCATGGTACGTGAGTGTACTCTAATATTCGATCCCTCCAAAGATTAGTGATCCATCTAGTAGCTAAAGTACTCAACTATTTTGTAGGTTTTCGACAATAAACACGGATAGCCCAAAATACGACATCTATCACTAATAGGCTAAAGCTCTTGACACCAAAAGTTCAGACATTACTCAAGGCAATACCTCAAAACCATTGCAAGTTACTACTAAAATTAAATAGCAACCTCAATTACCTACTTTAAGTTAAGACACACAACTCAGTGCAACAAGCAAACTCTCTTAACAAGATAAACATGAAAACTCAAGAGAGTTCATCAACCAACTAAACAAAAGCTCTTTAAAAAGAAAAGCATGAAAACTAAGAGCTAAACAGGACATCAGCTATGGAAAGACAAAGAACACACACAGCAAATATAAGCATGAAAATCCTATGTTGTGTTCTAGGTTGAAGTGGAGCGTGTTTCTCTCCCACACAAAGAAAGTTGGGTTCTAACTTGTTATGAACATCAAGCAAAGCTAAAGAAAACTAAAAAAAGAAACTAAGAGCAAGACGCTCCAAGCATAGCACATAACGCATGAAGTGTAAAAATATAGTGGAACGAAAGACGAACTGATAATTGTTGATGCAGAAGGGGATGCATGGGGGCATCCCCAAGCTTAGACGCTTGAGTCTTCTTGAATATTTCTTGGGGTTGCACGGGGGCATCCCCAAGCTTGAGCGTTTGACCCTCCTGAATCTTCTTTTATCATCTTCCCTCGCACACTTGAAAACTCCCTTCATACATAACTCATCATAATCTGATTAGCGAGGTTAGTACCCACAATAAAATAATTTTTTCCCTACTGGAAATAAAGATAATCTTGAAGAGATACTGTTTCTCAAGATTTCCAAAAGGTTTTTGCAAAGAAAAAGCAAGCTCAAGGTTTGCAAAACGAAGAAAAGGCAAAACAGGACAGAATCTGTGAAAAACAGACCAGCAGGTAGTAAATAATTTTTTCGGGGCACTTCTGCAACTCAAATCAAAAAACTCAGAAGGGACGCTCGAAAGCCAATTGTATAGAGCACGCTGTCAAAAAAATTCAGATCAAAAAGATGATCTGGTGATTTTATTCGAATTTTTCTGTCCAAGGACAGAATCTGTTTTCTGGACAGCACGTCACAACTTTTGAACTTTCTTGCAATCGAC
Source organism: Secale cereale (assembly GCA_902687465.1). Classification (NCBI taxonomy): domain Eukaryota; kingdom Viridiplantae; phylum Streptophyta; class Magnoliopsida; order Poales; family Poaceae; genus Secale; species Secale cereale. Next base: position 685,608,299 of record LR738713.1, read on the forward strand.
GGCTAAACTTGGCACAAAGCTGAAAAGAAAAGATACAATGATGATGCTACTGTAGTAACAAATATCAAGACACAACAAAAGCAAAATAAAACCTAATTCGTTGTGGGCTGCCTCCCAAAAGCGCTTTCTTTTATGCCTTTAAGCTAGGCATGATGCAAAAGAGAAGATCAAGTTTTATCAAGTGTAAGAGAATAGCTAGCCCGTGTAACGGACTCAAATGGCAACTTAATCTTATTTCTAGGGAAGTGTTCCATCCCTTTCTTGAGAGGGAATTGGAATTTTATATTCCCCTCTTTCATGTCAATGATAGCACCAACGGTGCGAAGAAAAGGACGTCCCAAAATAATTGGACATGAAGGTTCACATTCAATATCCATAATAGTAAAATCAACGGGAACATAATTGTCATTGACAATGATAAGAATATCGTCGATCTTCCCCAAAGGTTTCTTTACGGAAGAATCAACAAGACGAACACCAAAAGAACAAGGATCAAAAGGTTTCAATTCAAACATATCGTACATTCTTTTGGGCATAACGGAGGTACTAGCTCCAACATCACATAAAGCATAGCAAGAGAAGTTATTCAACTTAATTTTAATCATAGGATCCCAACTATCTTCTAGCTTTCTAGGTATGGAGGCTTCTACCCTAAGCTTCTCCTCCCTAGCTTTGATGAGAGCATTAGTGATATGCTCCGTGAAGGCAAGATTAAATGTGCTAGTGTGGGGATCTCTAGACATCTTGTGAAGAAAATCAATAACTTAAGAAAGGGTGCAATTATCAAAATCAAGGTCACTACTATCAAGTAAAGTGGTAGTGGTGTCCTTTAGGCTCACTTGTTTGGTAGCTTCTATGGTCATAGGAGTTTCTTCTTCTACGGTTGAGGTCATAGCATCACCATTAGTAGGTCCAATGAGACTAGGAGTGCATTGGGTGCTAAGAGTTTGGATATCCTCAACAACTTGAATAGTAGCAACAGTGTGGTGGCTAGGAAGGCTCTTAATTCTATCTTCTTCCTCCTTTTCTCTAGCCCATCTCTCTTTAAGTTTAGCCATCATCCTAATGTTTTCATTAATTTGCACTTGAATAGCATTCATAGGAGTGGTCTTCCTCTCCTCAAGAGGAGAAGTTCTAATTTTAAGCAACTCTACCTCATGGGCTAAATTGTCTACCTTCGAAGAGAGATTATCTAGTTTGTCTAGTTTTTCTTCTACACTCTTATTGAAGGACTTTTGGGTAGTGATGAAGTCTTTAAGCATAATCTCTAGTTTAGAAGTGGAGTTCTTGGTCCTAGGATAAGCATTGTTGTTCCCATAGGAATTAGAGGGGAACGGTCTAGGGTTGCTACCAAAATTACTCCTATAAGCATTGTTATTGAAATTGTTTCTAGAGATAAAGTTCACATCTACTTGATCTTGAGCAATCAAAGAATTTAAAGGAACATCATGAGGATCAATAGAAGATTGTTTGGAAAGTAGAGACATGATCAAGTCAACTTTTTCATTTAGGGAGGAAATCTCCTCGACAGAGTTTACCTTCCTACCTGTTGGAGCGCGTTCGGTGTGCCATTGGGAATAATTGGTCATCATCTCGTCGAGAAGCTTCGTGGCAGCACCAAGTGTAGTTGACATAAAGGTTCCTCCCGCGGCCGAATCTAACAAGTTCCGCGAGGTAAAGTTCAAGCCTGCATAAAAAGTTTGGATAACCATCCAAGTAGTCAAACCATGAGTAGGGCAGTTCTTGACAAGAGATTTCATGCGTTCCCAAGCTTGGGCAACGTGTTCATTATCCAGTTGTTTAAAATTCATTATGTTACTCCTTAATTGGACAATTTTAGCAAGGGGATAGTACTTCCCAATAAAGGCATCCTTGCACTTGTCCCAAGAATCTATACTATTCCTAGGCAAGGATTGAAACCAGATTTTAGCTCCTCCTCTCAAGGAGAAAGGAAAAAGCTTAAGCTTAACAATATCACCATCTACTTCTTTGTACTTTTGCATATCACAGAGCTCAACAAAATTATTTAAGTGCAAAGCAGCATCATCTCCAGCACCGGAGAATTGATCTTTCATAACTAGGTTCAGCAGAGCAGGTTTAATCTCATAAGAAGGTGCTGAAGTGGTAGGTGTAGCAATAGGCGTGCAGATAAAGTCACTGTTGTCATGACTAGTGAAGTCACACAACTTGGTGTTCTCGGTGGAACCCATAGCAACAGCAAGCAAGATAACTATTTTTGTGATTTTTGGTAAGGGACACTAAAGCAAAAACTGCAAGGTAAACTAACAAGACTAAAAAGCAAAGATAAAAGATAGCGTGCAACTCCCCTATCTTGAAGAGTGGAGTCCCCGGCAACGGCGCCAGAAACTTGCTTGATGGCTTCTCGCCCCTCGTTGGTTACCCCAAGTGGAAGGTTGAGATGTAGCGTAGCGGCAAATTTCCCTTGGCAAAGATACCAAGGATCGAATCCCGTGAGACTCCGAGGGTCGACAAGTAGGTGTCAACGGCGCCAGAAACTTAGCGGTTGACGGGACCTGCACACAGATACAGATAACTTTGCTCCCAACGAGTACAGAGAGGTTGTCAATCCCTCCGGCCATGTTGTTTACAAAGGATCAAACACAAGAGATAATAATGATAGTTATGACTGCAACTAGGAAATAAAGACAGGAAGTAAATAGAAGGTGTGATCAGCGGTGGTAATATGGACCGTGCTCCCATGATGTTCACTAGTGATGCCTCTCTCCCAAAAGACGATAAAACAGCAAAGCGAGGTAAACAAATTACAGCTGGGCAATTGACACGATTATGTGCGCAAACCAATGCTAACTATGCTGCAAAGAAAGATAGAGGCTCAAAAGCATGGGCGGTACGCTAAGGCAAGTATACCGAAATCCATCTGCATCTACTACTAATCATCCACCTTGAGATATCTATCCAGAACATATCGCTGGTATTAAGTTGCGAATCCCACCCAAAGTGTAAACTCAAAGCAACAGACAACTGCATTAAAAGAACTTTGCGTAAAGTAAACAATCCTTGCACCCGCAAGTACAAGCACCGTTGTTTTCTCCCTTGTGGCAACAACACATCCCCTAGACTCATGTTTTTGTCACTCAAGCTAGTCATCAGGGGGCATGAACCCACAATCAAGCATAACGCTCCCTCTTGGAGTTACTACCTACTACTTGGCCAAAGCAATAAACAGCAACGGAGAACATGCAAGAATTACTAAAGAACAAAGATATAAAAGAGGTGAATCAAATATATTACTCAAACACAATCTGAACATAGTCTCATAATCTATCAGATCCCAGCAAACTCAGCAAAGCAACAGCAGAAAGATTACATATGTGCCTCGATCATGTAGGGCAGCTCACGAGGTCTAAACCATGAAGAGCAAAGAGGGGAGGAGAACATCACATAGCTACTGATCATGGACCCATGATCCAAGGTGGACTACTCACGACTCATCCGGGAAGCGTCCATGGTGGTGGAGAAGCTCCCGGTGGTGGTTCTGCCCTCCGGCAGGGTGCCGGGAAGAGTTTTCCTGATGCTCCCGATCTTGGAAGCGCTGCGGCGGCGGAACAGAGGCGAGATCGCGAAAAAGGGTTCTGTCCTCGAGGGTTTTGGGACGAGAGGGATATATAGGCGAAGGGGGGCAGCCAGAGGCGGAGCAGGGGCCCCAGGCGCCCCCCTGGCTCCCCTCTGGCCCATCTTTGGTTCTTCGCGAAGCTTCCTGTACGCTGATTTTTCCTATATTTTTCCTGAAATTTTTGGAGCACTTTTAATATGGGGGAAACCTGAAATAGAAAAACAGAAGAAAACATGAACTAGCACTGTGGTGCACTGAGTTAATAGGTTAGTCCAAATATGATCAAAAGTGTATGGAAGTGCATCAATATCATAGCAATATCACACAAAAGAAGCATGGAGCAAACAGAAATTATAGATACGTTTTGGACGTATCAGCCGGTTCCAGCAAAACACATCTCGACATCCCGTTGCATCACCGAGCGATAGAGGTTGCAACTTTTTCTCCGCTCGCTTCCAGCAAAAAAAACTATATGGTAGTAGCACCGTACCTCGACGCCTTCACCCCGACAGCTACTGGTTGCAGCAAAACTAGAAGATGGTTCCAACATCTCCAGGATCCGGTTCTAGCAAAAAAACTCTTTGGTAGTAGCACCGTACCTCGCCTTCTTCACCCCCGGGCGGTTGCTGATTGCAACAAAAATGGACGATGGTTCCAGCTCCAGGGAACACCGCTTCCAGCATATTGTGTGGCCGGTTGCAGCTTTTCGGTTAGTGAGTCCTGGCCTTGCCGGTTGTTGCTCATCGCTTGAATGGCTGCAGCACCACCACCGTCGTCCGGGATGCAGCTCTCACAGAAGGAAATCGGAAGCTAGCCATGGCGACTAGCGCGTTCAGTTGCGGCGACCATGGAGAGGAGCGCTCGAAGCCAGCCATGGCGTTCGCTCGCAGCTGCCGCAAGGTTGCTTGTAGCGGCCAGAGCGCGTCGCACGCCAGCTTTTTGTGCCCCTCCTCGTCTGATTTTGCTGCAGGGAAGAAGAAAGGGGACGGGCAGAGGAGGAGATGGAAAGGACAGAAGAAATATGGCACGGGGATGTGTGTGGCTGAAGGTAGAGGATGAGGTGCGGGGGGAGAAAAGATAAGGCAGGAAGGGGTGGTATGCGTGGGTCCACCAAATACACGCGTCTCGCGCGGGGGGCTGATTGCGTGGGCGCACGAGGCCAGCGTGGCTTCGCGTCCGGCGAAAATTCGTACGGCGCACCGTTCTCCAACGATTACCTTATTATAAGCCGGCTGATTTCTCGCATCGTAAGTCTCCTCAGTTGTGCGACACTGTTCCCGTGGGGCCAGCCCACCGCTCTTTCTCCAGCCTTATCCACATCGATTCACCCGAACCGCATCTTTCTCCTCCTTCTTGCTAACTCCAGTCGCCGCCGTCCTCTCCTCTCCAATGCCAAATCTCGTGGCTGCACACCAGAGTTCGCGAGCACGCCACTCTCGGCTGCTCTGAGCCCGCCGTCGGAGCACCGTGAATCCTTTCAGCAGCCACCGGCTTGCTCCTTGCTGCGCTCGCGGCGGCGCTGCAATGGACGGCTGGCATGACAAGTCGAGCATGGCGGCGCTGCTACCACCGGCGTCGCAAAGGAGGGGGCGCTGCAATGGAGCGGTCGTACCTGCCGCCGACGCAGCATACGAGGACGGCGGCGCTGATACCGGCGGCGCGACAAGTCGATGACAGCGGCGCTGCAATGGAGCGGGCGTTCCTGTCGCCGGTGCTGCAAACAAGGACGGCGGCTCTGCAATGAAGCTGGCATTGCTGCCGCCGGTGTTGCATACGAGTACGGTGGCGCGACAAGTCGATGACGGCAGCGCTGCAATGGAGCGGGCGTTCCAGCCGCCGGCACTGCAAATGAGGACGGCATCGCTGCAATGAAGCTAGCGTTGCTGCTGCCGGTGTGGCATACGAGGACGGCGGCGCGACAAGTCGATGACGACAGTGCTGCAATGGAGCGGGGTTCCTGTCGCCGTCGCTGCATATGAGGACGGCGATGCTGCAATGAAGCTGGCGCTGCTGCCGCCGGCATTGCATACGAGGATGGCGGCGCTGTTGCTGACGGTGCGACGACTCGACGACGACGCGCTACAATGGAGCGAGCGGCCACGTCGGTTGTCCTGCGAGGAGCCGAGAAGGGCCACCTCTGCGCTCACGCACCCGAGCATTGCAGTGACATGAGACGAAACGGCAGTGGCATTTTAGTGGCCTGCGCGTTGACGAAATCTGATGGCCAGGTTGAGATAATCGGAGGGCTCATGAGGCGGCTTAAGTTTCACACTTATCAACCGACTGATTTGTAGCAGTCGCCTTTGGGATGAGCTCACCTCCTCTCACCGACTACACACTTTAGGAATCTGTGAAGGACGCCGTGGGCGGCGAGGCCGCACTACACAGCTATACGACAAGCTCCCACGCTGGTGACCACACTGCGGCTGGTCGTGCTAGCGCTGAGCCAACTCAGCGAGGAGGTGCGCGGTAGCTGGGAAGACGATGCGACCATTGCGCCCGACATGGGGAGAGAAAGAATAAGAGGATTTTTTTCTCTTATATTATTTTCAGTGTGCATCCCCACATGTAAGGAGTTGTCAATGTTGCCGTGGCACTGCCCAATCAACAATCAGGGCCTCTTTGATTCGTAGGATTTTCAAAACGCAGGAATAGAAAAAACGTGGGATTGGGGTGGCATGTCATCTTGAATCCTATATGATTCTATGAGTGTTTGATCGTGCACAGAAAAAACGTAGGATTCTTTCAAAGAGGTTAGAGTGGATTGAAAATTTCCTATGAAATCTAGTGCAAATGAATCCTATGAAAAAAATTCCTATGGTTTACAATCCTATGAATCAAACACCCCACATAGAAAAAAACCATAAGGAATTGAATGCTTCAAAATTCCTTGGAGAATCCTTTGAATCAAAGAAGCCCTCAACATTGTCCAGACCGGATTAGTCAGTCAAAATCGGTCAGAGGATTGATTTTTGAACCGGATGGTTAGTTCGGGGTGTGAATCAACCTGTTTTGAAGTTGAGTGCATCTTAAACCAAGTGTAATTAGTTCAAGCTGTAACGTGGACTTCTCTCTATATTTTTCACCCTCAATTCTTACTTGGATGTAGATTACAAACTTGAAACAAGAAATCTGATAGGATTAGTCCCAATTATCAAAGAAATAATTGTATTGGTGCCCCTAGTTGGGTCACACTCGACAGGTTTGCCCCTAGTTTTTCAATAATTGTGGTTTTGCCCAGCTCACTTCACTCGCCTTGTGTTTTTGCCCTTCCAGGGCGGTTCCGACCAATCACGGTTCGCCACGTGGCGACTGCTCATTAGTCGGAACCGCCCCGGAAGGGCAAAAGCACAAGGCGAGTGAAGTGAGCTGGGCAAAACCACAATTGTTGAAAAACTAGGGGCAAACCTGTCGAGTGTGACCCAACTAGGGGCACGAATGCAAAAATCCCATTATCAAAACCCTGGACATTTTATAGTTTTAAGAGTTCTTTTAAGTGACTTGTTGTTTTAGTGTTTGCCACATCATTTCCACGCCGTGTAGAAAAGCTACACAATACAACTACGGGGTTACAACTAGAATTTTTTGTGAGCTGGAGAAAGGAGAATTAAGAAAGAGAAGGACTGTGTCTACACTACACTTTTACAAGCAATACGATCTTGAAAATAATGATGTAAGTCTATCGATAATAAATATAGCGCTTTTAGTCCTTGTATTGTTGTACTATAAGTATGTATCACTTGCTTGTGTTTGACCGTGCCAGGTGCAAATGTATCCCCGTATATGGCATGTTATTATCCTCCAACACTCAAATGAAAGAATTCATCAGAAAACATCAACAAGTTATATCTCTTATTATGCCTACATGAAGAACTAAGAGACAGAAATCCCTTTTGGAGCTCGGCCTCCAATGAGGCCTCCAAATTCAAATTCCAAATTTCATCAAAATTTAAATTTTTACGTTTCAAAATATTCTGAAAAAATACACAGATATACATGAAGGCATAACACACATGTGTGTGAATTTTCAGGGCAAAATACGTTGAAATGAGGGTTGTGCGAAACAAACAAATCCGGGGTTGTTTAACACATGATACTATTCATCCTTTCATGCCATGAATTTATCTTTTTTGTACAGATCGCAACTCAAGGCATTTCATCATGAATTTTTACACACATGTGGGTTACATCCTTACATACACGCATAATTGTTTTCAAAAAAATTAAAACATAAAATTTTAAATTTTAAATTTAAAAAAATATTGGCCTTAATGGAGCTCGGCCTCCAAAACGCCTCTCTCACTAAGAGAAGCTTTCATAGCTCAGTGCGATAGAGCACCCCATTTAGTTTGAGGAAATATATTTGTTTATTCTGGTATTGAAGACGGGAAAGGTGGAGATGGTACACCTACGTAATGTTTCTTAGGTATCTTTTTTTAGCGGTAAACCAACACTTTATTAGATAGTTGCAAGGTTTACAGGAATGATGAGGGGATCGTGGGGAATCCCCAGCCACACATGGCGACCAGAAACTAAAGAACTAGAAAATTTAGCAAGACTATGGGCTTCCCAGTTCGATGCTCGTCCTTCAAAAGTGATATCACATGTAGCAAACTCTCTTGCCCGCGATACAATCTCTTTCACAATAAGCGAGTGCCTCCCTTCGGTTCCCAGCATGATGTCAGAGACCACTACCTTAGCATCACACGCAATGACCACTTTGTCTGCCCCGACATCAAGGGCAAGTGCAAGTCCCTCCCGGCATGCCATCGCTGATCAAGGGTAGCCGGATCAGTAATTCCAGGAATAACAAGTGCCGAGGAGTCCAGAAAAACTCCACTGCTATCTCTGCAAATAGCTGCTGCAGCACCCCTCTCACCTATTCTGGAGAGACCCCCATCTACATGAATCTTTACAAACCCAACCGAAGGCGCCTTCCAAGGTTGTCGTGAGTTAGCACCTGACATCCTTGGTGCTGAACTGACTGTAACCGGCCTTCTCAACGCCTCTAGCTCCGCAATAAAGCTTATCACGAATGAATGGATAGCATGTGGGCTCTTTAATATACCTTCATGGATTGCCTTCCGACGAGCTGACCAAATCGACCAGAGTGTGACAACCATCTCCGTGAGATGTTTGTGTGATAAAGTCTCGATTATGGATAGAATCCAGCTCTTTGTGTTTGGCTCTCTAGTAGTCTGAATATGATCGACCACCTCTCCGTCAGCTAGAGCCCAGACACACCTCGACATTGAGCACTCCAGCAAGGAGTACCTCCATGAATCGTGTGCCCCACAAAGTTGGCATTTATCGACGTCTGCCATCTTTCTGTTGTGCCAAACATCCTCAGTAGGAATAGAACATCTTGCTAATCTCCAGAGAAAGTTGTGAACCTTTCCCGCAACTTGAACTGACCAAAGCGAAGTCCACACCTTTGCCTCCTCCACATCGTTTGATTTTCCTGCATTATTGTCCAGCCAGTCTTCCCTCCTCCTCTTAGTATCTGCCAACATGCGATAAGCCGACCTGACAGTGAATCTACCATGCTTCTCATAGTTCCATGCCTAGGTATCATCCATATTCTTAGGTATCTTATGTATGGTCTGATTTGGCAAATTTCTATTGGGCTTTAGTTGGGAACACGGGCCCACCCTTCAATTCAGTGGGGGCAGTTAATTTTTTTATTTGCATGGTAATATGTATCTCATTCATATCATAAAGATCAAGTACGGGTCACGTAAAGAGCGACGTAACAAGGTTGAAAACACAGCAGAACGTCTCTGACCTTGACAACAACGCTCGTCACTTGCCTCCGGCACCACCACAGGAGACACCAACGGAAAAAAAATGACAGATCACCTTCTCACTTGAGCTCGATGCAGCTCCATCGCTGATATGCAGCTTTGCGGACCTCCAAGGTGGCTCGCCAAAGGTGAAGCCACTGCCGTTGAATGAATAAGACCGGGGTAACATCACGGACACGTCATCGAACTCCAGATCTGGCACCCCACCATGACTAAGACGTCGAAAGAGGAAACCATACATATCATCCATCAACCATGAACCCAGCATATGTTCCGTCTTTCAGATGTCATCGATGCAGACCACCATCTGCATCCGCTCTTAGACTACCTCCCAAGCTCCGCGCCGACACTGGAGCAGACGGCGTCGCAATAGCGGAGCCCGAGGGCACAAGGCCCCCACAAGGATGCCGTCGCCGCCACGACATCCCCGCTTGAACAGACTGGTTCCTAAATTCATCACCGATCATAGTGCTACTTCTCGAGCTTGTATTGTATTCCCTCGAAGAGGAAAGGGTGATGCAGCACAGTAGTGTAAGTGTTTCCCTCAGTTTTGAGAACCAAGGTATCAATCCAGTAGGAGACCACGCGCGAGTCCCTCGCACCTGCACAAACAAATAAGAACTTCGCAGCCAACGTGATAAGGGGTTGTCAATCCCTTTACGGTCACTTACAAAAGTGAGATCTGATAAATAGGATAGTTATATATTTTTGGATATAAGAACAGAGAGTAAAAACAGCAAAGTAAAGTAGATTCTAGATTGATATGTTGAGAATAGACACGGGGGCCATAGGTTTCACTAGTGGCTTCTCTCATGATATCAGAATTCTACGGTGGGTGAACGAATTACTGTCAAGCAATTGATAGAAAAGTGAATAATTATGAGAATATCTAGGCATGATCATTATATATAGGCATCACGTCCATGACAAGTAGACCGAAACGATTTTGTATCTACTACTATTACTCCACACATCGACCGCTATCCAGCATGCATCTAGAGTATTAAGTTCATAATAATAGAGTAATGCTTTAAGCAAGATGACATGATGTAGAGGGATAAACTCAAGCAATATGATATAAACCCCATCTTTTTATCCTCGATGGCAACAATACAATACGTGCCTTGCTGCCCCTGTTGTCACTGGGAAAGGACACCGCAAGATTGAATCCAAAGCCAAGCACTTCTCCCATTGCAAGAACTATAGATCTTGTAGGCCAAACCAAACCGATAATTCGAAGAGACTTGCAAGGATATTATAATCATACATAAAAGAATTCAGAAAATAACCAAATATTTCTCATAGATAATCCTGATCATAAACCCACAATTCATCGGATCTCGACAAACACACCGCAAAAAGATTACATCGAATAGATCTCCTCGAAGACCGAGGAGAACTTGGTATTGAGATCCAAAAAGAGAGAAGAAGCCATCTAGGTACTAACTATGGACCCGAAGGTCTCTGGTAAACTACTCACAACTCATGGTGAGGCGATGGTGTTGATGTAGAAGCACTTCGTGGAAGATCCCCCCTCCAGCGGAGCTCCGGAACAAGCCCCAAGATGGGATCTCACGGGAACAGAAGGTTGCGGCGGTGGAATTAGGGTTTTCTCTGTTTCTTCGATGTTTTTAGGGTACATGGGTATATATAGGAGGAAGGAGTACGTCGGTGGAGCAACATGGGGCCCACGAGGGTGGGGGCGCGCCCAGGGCCCGGTCGCGCCCTGGACCCCCGTGGGAACCACGGGTCTCCTCTGCCTTGGTGCTCAAGTCTCTCGTGAAGATATCATTCAAAAAATAACTCTCCCGAAGGTTTCATTCCGTTTGGACTCTGTTAGATATTCCTTTTCTGCAAAACCCTGAAATAGGCAAAAAAACAGCAATCTGGACTGGGCCTTTGGGTTAATAGGTTAGTCCCAAAAATAATATAAAAGTGTATAATAAAGCCCATTAAACATCCAAAACATCATATATAATAGCATGGAACAATAAAAAGTTATAGATACGTTGGAGACGTATCAAGCATTCCCAAGCTTAATTCATGCTCGTCCTCGAGTAGGTAAATGATAAAAACAGAATTTTTGATGTGGAATGCTAACCAACATAGTTTTTCAATGTAATTCTCTTAATTGTGGCATGAATTTTCAGATCTGAAAGATTCAAGACAAAAGTCTATATTGACATAAGAAATAATAATAATTCAAGCATACTAACAAAGCAATCATGTCTTCTCAAAATACTATGGCTAAAGAGAGTTATCCCTGCAAAATCATATAGTCTGGCTATGCTCCCTCTTCATCACACAAAATATTCATATCATGCACAACCCCGATTTCAGCCAAGCACTTGTTTTCATACTCTATTCTTTCAAACCTTTCAACTTTCACGCAATACATGAGCGTGAGCCATGGATATAGCACTATGGGTGGAATAGAGTGGTGGTTGTCAAGAAGACAAAAAGGAGGAAGATAGTCTCACATCGACTAGGTGTATCAACGGGCTATGGAGATGCCCATCAATAGATATCAATGTGATTGAGTAGGGATTGCCATGCAACGGATGCACTAGAGCTATAAATGTATGAAAGCTCAACAAAAGAAACTAAGTGGGTGTGCATCCAACATGCTTGCTCATGAAGACCTAGGGCATTTGAGGAAGCCCGTCGTTGGAATATAAAAGCCAAGTTCAATAATGAAAATTCCCACTAGTATATGAAAGTGACTAAACAAGAGACTCTCTATCATGAAGAACATGGTGCTACTTTGAAGGACAAGTGTGGAAAAATGATAGTAGCATTGTCCCTTCTCTCTTTTCTCTCATTTTTTTGGAGGGGCTTTCTCTGTTTTTAGCCCCTCTCTATAATTTTTTTGGGGCCATCTTTTTTTTATTTGGCCTTTCCTCACATGGGACAATGCTGTAATAATGATGATCATCACACTTTTATTGATTTACAACTCGATATTACAACTCGATACTAGAACAAAGTATGACTCTATATGAATGCCTCCGGCGGTGTACCGGGATGTGCAATGAATCAAGAGTGACATGTATGAAAAATTATGCATGGTGGCTTTGCCACAAATACGATGTCAACTACATGATTATGCATGGCAATATGACAATATGAAGCGTGTCATATGAACGGAATGGTGGAAAGCTGCATGGCAATATATCTCGAAATGGCTATGGAAATGCCATGATAGGTAGGTATGGTGGCTGTTTTGAGGAAGATATATGGTGGGTATATGGTACCGGCGAAAGTTGCGCGGCACAAGAGAGGCTAGCAATGGTGGAAGGGTGAGAGTGCGTATAATCCATGGACTCAACATTAGTCATAAAGAACTCATATACTTATTGCAAAAATTTACGAGTCATCAAAACAAATCAATCAACGCATGCTCCTAGGGGGGAGGTTTGTAGGAGTTAACCATCGCGCGCCCCCGACCTCCACACAAAGGATGACACTCTACAAATACCCCATGCTCTAACTTCGTCACATAGCGGTTCACCATACGTGCATGCTACGGGAATCACAAACTTTAACACAAGTATTTCTCAATTTCATAATAACTCCACTAGCATGACTCTAATATCACTACCCTCATATCTCAAAACAATCATCAAGTATCAAACTTCTCATCGTATCCAATACACTTTATATGAAAGTTTTTACTACATTCATCTTGGATGCCTATCATATTAGGACTAGTTTTATAACCAAAGCACATTACCATGTTGTTCTACAAGACTCTCAAAAGGATATAAGTGAAGCATGAGAGGTCAACAATTTCTACAAAACAAAATCACCACCATGCTCTAAAAGATATAAGTGAAGCACTAGAGCAAAACTATTTAGCTCAAAAGATATATGTGAAGCACATAGAGTGTTCTAACAAATTCTAGGCCATATTTATCTCCCTCAAAAAGGTGTGTACATCAAGGATGATTGTGGAAAACTAACAAGCAAAGACTCAAATCATACATGGCGCTCTAAGAAAAACACATATCATGTGGTGAATAAAAATATAGTCCCGAGTATAGTTACCGATAGATGAAGACGAAAGAGGGGATGCCTTCCCGGGGCATCCCCAAGCTTAGGCTTTTGGTTGTCCTTGAATTTTACCTTGGGGTGCCTTGGGCATCCCCAAGCTTAGTCTCTTGCCACTCTTCGTTCCATAGTCCATCAAAGCCATACTCAAAACTTGAAAATTTCACAACACAAAACTTAGCCAAAAATCTCGTGACCTCCGTTAGTATAAGAAAACAAACCACCACTCAAAGGTACTGTAATGAACTCATTCTTTGTTTATATTGGTGTTAAACCTACTGTATTGCAACTTCTCTATGATTCATATCCTCCAATACTACTCATAGATGCATCAAAATAAGCAAACAACACACGAAAAACAGAATCTGTCAAAAACAGAACAGTCTGTAGTAATCTGTAACTTTCGCATACTTCTGTAACTCCAAAAAAATTGAAATAAATTGATAAACGTGGGGAATTTGGCTATTAATCATCTGCAAAAAGAATCAACTAAATAGCACTCTCCCGTAAAATCAGGTGACTATTCTAGTGAGCGCTAACGATTCTGTTTTTTACAGCAAGATCATATAAACTTCACACAAGTCTTCCCAAAGGTTCTACTTGGCACAAACACTAATTAAAACACAAAACCACATCTAAACAGAATCTAGATGCAATATTTATTCCTAAACAGAAGCAAATATAAAGAAAATAAAATTGGGTTGCCTCCCAACAAGCGCTATCGTTTAACGCCCCTAGCTAGGCACGATACAAGGATATATCTAGGTATTGCCATCTTTGGAAGGCAATCCATAAGTGGCTCTCATAATAGATTCATATGGTAATTTAATTTTCTTTCTAGGAAAGTGCTCCATGCCTTTTATTAACGGCAATTGGAATAAAATATTTCCTTCCTTCATATCAATAATTGCACCAATCGTTCTAAGGAAAGGTCTACCAAGAATAATAGGACATGAAGGATTGCAATCTATATCAAGAACAATGAAATCTACGGGCACATAATTCCTATTGGCAACAATAAGAACATCATTAATCCTTCCCATAGGTTTCTTAATAGTAGAATCTGCAAGATGCAAATTTAAGGAACAATCATCAAGCTCATGGAAACCTAACAAATCACACAAAGTTTTTGGGATAGTGGAAACACTTGCACCGAAGTCACACAAAGCAAAACATTCATGATCCGTAATTTTAATTTTAATAGTAGGTTCCCAGTCATCATAAAGCTTTCTAGGGATAGAAACTTCTAGTTCAAGTTTTTCTTCATAAGATTGCATCAAAGCATCAACTATGTGTTTGGTAAAAGCTTTATTTTGACTATAAGCATGCGGAGAATTTAGTACGGATTGCAACAAGGAAATACATCAATCAAGGAGCAATTATCATAATTGAATCCCTTGAAATCCAAAGTAGGGGGTTCATCACTATGCAAAGTTTTAATCTCTTCAATCCCACTTTTAACAATTATAGCATCAAGATCTAAAAACTATGAATCATTGGGACGTCTTTTAATTAAAATAGACTCATCTCCAGTCCCATCTTTATCAAGATTCATACTAGAAAACAAGGATCTAACAGGACACACATCAATAACTTTCAGATCTTCATCTTTATTTTCATATTCTTCCGGTTTAGCAGCCATCTTATAAACTAAGGTGGACTGCTTATCCAAAATTTGGGCTATTAAGTTCTCAAGATGAGCAAACTGAGATTTCAAACCATAAAATTCCTTAGACATATCATCAAGTTCTTTATTCATGTGCTCCATAAAGCTTTTCTGTTCTTTAAGCTCATTTCTGAAGAAATCATTGTGCTCAAATTCCACAGACATAAAATTTCTAACATTGTTTTCAATCTCCTCCAACCTCTTGAGGTGAGGGTCAACACTGATAGGGTGAGCCATAGTGACAAGCAAGCAATCCAACACACAAGCAAACAAGAAGCAAGCGAACGGTAAACACACGGCAAAAAGAAGGGAAAATAAAACGACAAGGGTGAAGTGGGGGAGAGGAAAACGAGAGGCAAATAAATGTAATGCAAAGGATAAGGGTTTGTGATAGGTACTTGGTATATGACTTTTGCGTAACCCTCCCTGGCAACGACGCCAGAAATTCTTCTTGCTACTTCTTGAGCTTGCGTTGTATTTCCTCGAAGAGGAAAGGGTGATGCAGCACAGTAGTGTAAGTATTTCCCTCAGTTTTGAGAACCAGGGTATCAATCCAGTAGGAGACCACGCGCGAGTCCATCGCACCTACACAAACAAATAAGAACTTCGCAGCCAACGCGATAAGGGGTTGTCAATCCCTTTACGGTCACTTACGAAAGTGGGATCTGATTGATAGGATAGTTTGGTATTTTTGGATATAAGAACAGAAAGTAAATCCATCAAAGAAAAGTAGATTGTAGATTGATATGTTGAAAATAGACCCGGGGGCCATAGGTTTCACTAGTGGCTTCTCTCATGATAGCAGAATTCTAGGGTGGGTGAACGAATTATTGTCGAGCAATTGATAGAAAAGCGAATAATTATGAGAATATCTAGTCATGATCATTATATATAGGCATCACGTCCATGACAAGTAGACCGAAACGATTCTGTATCTACTACTATTACTCCACACATCGACCACTATCCAACATGCATCTAGAGTATTAAGTTCATAAGAATAGAGTAATGCTTTAAGCAAGATGACATGATGTAGAGGGCTAAACTCAAGCAATATGTTATAAACCCCATCTTTTTATCCTCGATGGCAAGAATACAATACGTGCCTTGCTGCCCCTCCTGTCACTGGGAAAGGACACCACAAGATTGAACCCAAAGTCTAGCACTTCTCCCATTGCAAGAATTATAGATCTAGTAGGCCAAACCAAACTGATAATTCGAAGAGACTTGCAAGGATATTATAATAATACATAAAAGAATTCTGAAAAGAACCAAATACTTCTCATAGATATCTTGATCATAAACCCACAATTAACCGGATCTCGACAAACACACCGCAAAAAGATTACATCGAATAGATCTCCTCGAAGACCGAGGAGAACTTGGTATTGAGATCCAAAAAGAGAGAAGAAGCCATCTAGGTACTAACTATGGACCCGAAGGTCTATGGTAAACTACTCACAACTCATGGTGAGGCGATGCTGTTGATGTAGAAGCACTCCGTGGAAGATCCCCCCTCCGACGGAGCTCCGGAACAGGCCCCAAGATGGGATCTCATGGGAACAGAAGGTTGCGGCGGTGGAATTAGGGTTTTCTCTGTTGCTTTGATGTTTTCAGGGTACATGGGTATATATAGGAGGAAGGAGTACGTTGGTGGAGCAACGTGGGGCCCACGAGGGTGGGGGCGTGCCCAGGGGAGGGGCGCGCCCTGGACCCTCGTGGGCACCACGAGTCTCCTCTGCCTTGGTGCTCAATTCTCTCGTGAAGATATCGTTCCAAAAATAACTCTCCCGAAGGTTTCATTCCGTTTGGATTCCGTTTGATATCCTTTTCTGCAAAACCCTGAAATAGGCAAAAAACAGCAATCTGGTCTGGGCCTTTGGGTTAATAGGTTAGTCCAAAAAATAATATAAAATTGTATAATAAAGCCTATTAAACATCCAAAACATCATATAATAGCATGGAATGATAAAAAATTATAGATACGTTGGAGACATCTCACATAGATATGATCGCCTCACCGGAGAAGAATCCTGAGCTTCCTTATTCAGCATCGCCATCGCCGCCGCCAAAGCCAAGATGTCGAACGGTCTAAAAAACTAGGCTATTAGAGACCTAGAACCTAAAGCTAAAACAATCCACATGTGCGGGATCCGACGACCCCCCTCACCATCGATGACCAAGAAGTCGTCGGCGTAGGGTAGCCACCGGAACAACGGCGCCGAAAGAGTTCGTTCTCTTGGCGTCGGCTAGGTTTCCGTTGCTAACCAAAGAGGAAACAACAGAAATTAGTGGAGAAGTGATTTACGTAGGTTACATAGAAGCAGTACGTAAGTGTAGCATTTTCGCCGGCAAAGGTTGGGTGGCCGCGTCAATCTTCAAGAATATACGAAAATGGAATATAATATATAATCCATGCTGCGCAACATAGATTTTCATTGAATAATATTCAAAAACAAAAATGTAGTAAAAAGACCATTGGCAATAGACCCACCATTGCTTGGTTAGGTTAAAATCTTGGCAGTCTAGAGATGTGAATGGGCTCTTCTTGAATAAGATCTGATTGAACAAGTCTGTGATTAATATTCAAGAACCACCTCAAAGTTGTGTTCATAAAATATACGTCTGGAATGAATGCAAGCAAAGTAGTGGGTTAAATATGAGGCTATGGCAATGTCCCGGACGATATAATCTAGAAATCAGATAAATGTGCCAAATAGAAACATATACCTATGCTTTATTTGGGATTAGCTGCCAAAGGATGGCCAATGGAATGCGACAATCACCATCATGACCGTATCAATCAAGCAAGTGGATAGAAAAGACAAAGATGATGAAATTTAGTTAGAAATGTTACGGATAATATAGGCCCACAAAAGATAAAGGCAACATATTTTGTGAATCCTACCTAGTTGCTCACCTGTAGTTGCCGTTGCAGCAAAGTATTGCCAGTGATAGAGGAGATAGGTCTAGATCGGGGAACAACATGCATGGGTCGATGGGCAGGGTTCGTGTTAACATTGGAGCAGAGGAGCATGTACAAGACTGGGACATTACTTGCATCTATGAGTTAACTGATGAAAACCACCAGATTTGGGGCTAGGGTACTCCTAAACCACCAACTTTGTCAAAAGTAACGGAAAACCATCTCTTCTGTGGCAAGGGAGTAACATAAAGCACTAAACGGGTTGTGAACCGCGCCTAACTGGTAATATGACATGCCTGGCCCGCCTGTCAGTACCACGGGACCTGGGCTAACAGCCGAGGCCAAACAGTCGTTAGCACCGCTCGACAACTCTGCTGGCTCGCGCGCGACAGGGCATTTTTCTCCTCTGCTCGTTCTCTCCTCTGCTCCTTCCACTCTCGCGCCGCACCTGTCGCCGCCTCCGTCGACGCCAGCCGCCGCCGCTCCACCGACGGGAGGGAGACATGGTGTCTTGGTCTGATGGTTCGGGCTCGTCCTCGTCGTCTGACGATGATTATGTGAGCAAGGTAAGCTTCTGCCCATGTGCATCTAGGGTTAGGGTTAGGGTTCTAGGTAGAAAGCAGAATTTCTGTCCTTCTAGAATTTGTACACTTTTTCCTTATGTTTAGGCACCCGCGGCCATGGAGTGCACAGAATGGTGCATCCTAGCTCTGAATCATCCTGCACGTTGTGAGCATCGATCCCCCTATGAGAAGTTGGTGGCATCTGAATCCACCGATAGCGGCAGGAGGTTTCTAGGCTATGCGCAAAAGGTAAGTTAGCAGTGTAATTAGGTGTTAAATTGTACACATTTCATAGAATGGTTGTTTTACTGATTTTATGAGTTATTTTCTGAGATAAATAGGCAGTGCAGTGCAGACATTTCTCTGTTCATCAGTCTTTACATAACTAGGCAGTGCAAAAAATTTGAGCTCTTTAGTACATCTCATTTTTTGTGATGTTTATTACAAGTAGAACATTTGCACAATTGTTTAGGTTCATTCATATGATTGAACCAAGTAGGACATTGCCACGATTATTTGAGATGGTTTTGCATTGTTATCAGAAAAATTGTTCTGCATTGGTTTTAATGATATTTCTATTTTTCACACATTCTTAGAACGGACCCAAGTGCCCATATGTGGAATGGATTGATTCTGAGTGGCCAATCCCATTGAAGACAGCTTTAGCTAGGATCTGGGCTATGTATGAGAAGGAGTTGACTGACAGGTTGAGACAGAATGTAGTTAATGGTGAAGAAGTCTTCAAGGTACTGCAAGATAAGAGGAAGATGGAAAATGACCTGAGGTTCTTTAAAGTTGACTTTGCAAAAATGGTGGCTGAAAAGGAGGATGCAATTGCCCAGTTAGGCAATGCACGGATAGCTCTTAGTGACCTGAAGGATGAGCTTGAGAAAAAGAACTTGACTGTCAAAGCAGACACTAACATCCATCAGGTGCCAAGGGCCAAAGCAGAGAAAGAGAGAGACCAAGAGAAGTTAGAGAAGTTGAAGCTACTGCAGGAGATGGACCAGATCAATCAGGAGAGGGGCGGATTGTTGGAGGAGAGGGAGAAGTTCAAGCAAGAGGAAATGCATTTGGAGTACACCATAGGCGACCTGTTCAAAGAGAAGGAGGCCACCAAGGGGAAGATCAGGAAGATCAAGGAGATAGTTGATGAATGATTTCATGTTGTTATACTAGTATATGCTATTTGTATCACTCAAAATTTGAAGACATTTTGTACTGAAATTGTGCTTATGGATTATGCTATCAATGCCTTATATGTGCCTATTTTGTGTTTGATGAAAGTTTCATATTAGACATATTATGAGTAGTAGAATTATGCTATTTATATGGTTGAGATGACCACTATATCTGGGTAGGCATGATTGGGTAGTTATCGAGGGCTCGATGACCCCTACTTTTTGGTAGGCTATATTTGGTTGATTAGTTGTTGAGGGCTCGATGACCCCTACTTTTGGCTAAGCTATATTTGGTTGGGTAGTTGTCGACGGCTCGATGACCCCTACTTTTGGTAGGCTATATTTGGTTGGGTAGTTGTCGAGGGCTCGATGACCCCTACTTTTTGCTAGGCTATATTAGGTTAAGTAGTTGTCAAGGGCTCGATGAACCCTACTTTTGTCTAGGCTACATTAGGTTGAGTAGTTGTCGAGGGCTCTGATACGTCTCCGTCGTATCTATAATTTTTTATTGTTCCATGCCAATATTCTACAACTTTCATATACTTTTGGCAACTTTTTATACTATTTCTTGGGACTAAAATATTGATAGAGTGCCCAGTGCCAATTCCTGTTTGTTGCATGTTTTTTGTTTCGCAGAATATCCATATCAAATGCAGTCCAAACGGAATAAAAAAGGACGGAGATTTTTTTGAAATATATGTGAATTTTGGGAAGCGGAACCAACACGAGACGATGCCCGAGTGGGCCACGAGGCAGGGGGGCGCGCCCTGGGCAGGGGGCGTGTACTGGGCCCTCGTGGCCACGCCGTAAGGCGATTGATGCCTTTCTTTCGCCGCAAGAAAGCTAATTTCCGGTTAAAAATCATGTCAAAAGATGAGCCCAATCGGAGTTACGGATCTTCAGGAATTTAAGAAACGGTTAAGGGCCAGAATCGGGGAACACAGGAACAGAGAGAGACAGAGAGACATATTCAATCTAGGAGGGGCTCTCGCCCCTCCGCCTCCATGGAGGCCATGGACCAGAGGGGAAACCCTTCTCCCACCTATGGATAAGGTCAAGGAATAAGAAGAAGGAGGGGGCTCTCTCCCCCTCGCTTCCGGTGACACCAGAGTGCCACCGGGGCTATCATCGTGTGACGGCGATCTACACCAACACCTCTGTCATCTTCACCAACATCTCCATCACCTTCCCCCATCTATCTACAGCGTTCCACTCTCCCGCAACCCGCTATACCCTCTACTAGAACATGGTGCTTTATGCTTCATATTATTATCCAATGATGTGTTGCCATCCTATGATGTCTGAGTAGATTATCGTTGTCCTATCGGTGATTGGTGAATTGCTATGATTGATTTAAATTGCTTGTGGTTATGTTGCTGTCCTTTGGTGCCCATCATATGAGCGCGCGCGTGGATCACACCATAGGGCTAGTTGTATGTTGATAGGACTACGTATTGGAGGGCAAGAGTGACAGAAACTTCAACCTAGCGTAGAAATTGATGCATACGGGATTGAAGGGGGACCAATATATCGTAATGCTATGGTTGGGTTTTACCTTAATGAACGTTAGTAGTTGCGGATGCTTGCTAATAGTGCTAATCATAAGTGCATAGAATTCCAAGTAAGGGATGACATGCTAGCAGTGGCCTCTCCCACATAAAACTTGCTATCGGTCTAGTAACGTAGTCAATTGCTTAGGGGCAATTTCGCAACTCCTACCACCACTTTTCCACACTCACTATCACTAACTTTATTGCTTCTTTATCTTAACAGCCCCTAGTTTTATTTACGTGTTCTTTATATTCTTTCAAACCTATCCAACAAAAACTACAAAGTACTTCTAGTTTCATACTTGTTCTAGGTAAAGTAAACGTCAAGTGTGCGTAGAGTTGTATCGGTGGTCGATAGAACTTGAGGGAATATTTTTTCAGCCTTTAGCTCCTCGTTGGGTTCGACACTCTTACTTATCGAAAGAGGATACAACTAATCCCCTACACTTGTGGGTTATCAAGACCTTTTTCTGGCGCCGTTGCCGGGGTGCAATAGCGTGGGGTGAATATTCTCGTGTGTGCTTGTTTGCTTTATCACTAAGTAGATTTTATTTGTTGTTCTAAGTTGTTTTCTATCTTTAGTTATAGGTAGGAAACGCAAAATACCAAATAAAATAGTGGTACCTGCTGAAGCAATGGTTGAAGAACCACTCAAAATCTATCACACTCCTGAAGCTTATTACTTGGATCATCTTTGATCCCTATGTGCTCGGGCTGAAACCCCAACTAGCTTAGTTGAGGGAAAATCTTTAGATGAGCATGCTTGTTATGTGCGACACTGCATATCTGAAAAAGGGAAACTTTTACTTTATCAAATTCATCGTTTGCAATGCTATGCTTGGAATTTATGTGAAATATATGATTTTACTTGTTGTTCTGAAGACCCTAAGAAACACCTTCCCTACCAATGTGAGTTTAGCGATAATGGAATTGTATCTTCGTATGCTAAGGGTGTTTATACTTACTATGATGTTCAACAAATTGAAGAATTTGTTGCTTTTAAGGGTGCTTATGAAATTGCTTCTTTGATTGAAAAGTATGATGCTACTCTTTACAAATCTGAAAATTTTGCCATATTTAAATATTGTTATGATAATTATGCTTCTAATGCCTATGTTAAACCATATATTGAGGACTCCTCCGCTGTCCAAGAAGAGACTAATATTTTGCAGGAGTCTATGGAAGAAGAAATTAATGACATTGTGAGCTCATTGGATGAAAAAGATGAGGGGGAGAGCGAAGAACAAAAGGAGGAAGAGCGGATTGATCACCCGTGCCCACCTTCTAATGAGAGTAACTTTTTATCTCATACATTGTTTAATTTCCCTTCGTGCTTACGAAGGATGAATGCTATGATGATTTCTATGATCCCGTTGATTCTTTTGAAATATCCCTTTTTGATGATGCTTGCTATGCTTGTGGCCAAGATGCCAATATGAATTATGCTTATGGAGATGAACTTGCTATAGTTCCTTATGTTAAACATGAGATAGTTGCTATTGCACCCACACATGATAGTCCTATTATCTTTTTGAATTCTCCAAACTACACTATATTGGAGAAGTTTGCACTTATTAAGGATTATATTGTTGGGTTGCCTTTTTCTATTACACATGATGATTTTGATAAATATAATATGCATATGCTTGCTGCTCCTACTTGCAATTATTATGAGAGAGAAACTACATCTCCGCCTCTCTATGTTTATAACATGATAAAATTGCAAGAAACTGCTTATACTATGAATTGGCCCTTACTTGATGTGCATGAATTGTTCTTTTATGACATGCCTATGCATAGGAAGAGAGTTAGAATTCGTTGTTGCATTATATATATCACTTTGTGCTCACTACTAAATGTCAAATCATTGCTAATAAAAATTGGCTTTGATATACCTTGGGATCCGGGTGGATCCATTACTTAAGCACTATATGCCTAGCTTAATGGCTTTAAAGAAAGCGCTGCCAGGGAGACAACCCGGAAGTTTTACAGAGTCATTTATTTATGTTGTGTGCTTTTATAAATTTAAAAATAACAAAGAGGGGAACCAAAAACTTTTTCAAAAAGAAAAGTGAAAGTAAGAAGGACGAGCACCGTTGAAATGGGGGAGCTCCTTGAACTTTGTTCATGCCCATGGAAACTTTGCAAATCTTGAATTACAGAAACTTTTCATCAAAAATAATTACCCCCTTGTACAATTCCATTGTATTATAAAAATAATGTGCCAAGGTTTGCCTTTAGGATGTTTACAATGCTTTTTGGTTTGTGCGGTGCAGGACAGAAACTTTGGCTGTAGTGCGCGATTTTATATTTTTTTTGCTGGAACGTCAAATTTTTCTGAAACTTTTTGCACTGTCTTTCTATAAAAATTGTTTATTTTTTTCATAATTTTGGCTGAATTTTCCATGTATCAGAAGTATGGTGAATGTTCAGATTATTACAGACTTTTCTGTTTTAGAAAGATTTTGTTTTTGATGCATAGTTTGCTTGTTTTGATGAAACTATCAATTTCTATTAGTGGATTAAGCCATGGAAAAGTTATATTACAGTAGCTACAATGCAAAAACAAAATATGAATTGGTTTTCAACAGTACTTAGAGTAGTGATTTGCTTTATTATACTAACGGATCTTACCGAGTTTTCTGTTGAAGTTTTGTGTGGATGAAGTGTTCGAAGATCGAGGAGGTCTCGATGTGAGGAGAAGGAGAGGCAAGAGCTCAAGCTTGGGGATGCCCAAGGCACCCCAAGTTCAAGGAGACTCAAGCATCTAAGCTCGGGGATGCCCCGGAAGGCATCCCCTCTTTCTTCAACAAGTATCGGTATGTTTTCGGATTCGTTTCATTCATGTGATATGTGCAGATCTTGGAGCTTCTTTTGCATTTAGTTTTCACCTTTTCTTTTATGCACCATGCTGGTATGAGATAGTCCTTGGTTGATTTATAGAATGCTCTTTGCACTTCACTTATATCTTTTGAGTATGGCTTTATAGAATACTTCATGTGCTTCACTTACATCATTTGAAGTTTGGATTGCCTATTTCTCTTCACATAGAAAACCGCCATTTGTAGAATGCTCTTTTGTTTCACTTACAATTGTTAGAGCGTGGACATAACTTTTGTAGAAAAAATTAAAACTTTCTTGCTTCACTTATACCTATTTAGAGAGTTGACAGGAATTGGTCATTCACATGGTTAGTCATAAAATCCTACATAAACTTGTAGATCGCTGAATATGATATGTTTGATTCCTTGCAATAGTTTTGCGATATAAAGATGGTGATATTAGAGTCATGCTAGTGGGTAGTTGTGGATTGCAGAAATAATTGTGTTGAGGTTTGTGATTCCCGTAGCATGCACGTATGGTGAACCGTTATGTGACGAAGTTGGAGCATGATTTATTTATTGAGTGTCATCCTTTGTGTGGTGGTCGGGGGCGCGAGATGGTTAACTCCTACCAACCTCCCCCCTAGGAGCATGCGTGTAGTACTTGGTTTCGATGGCTAATAAATTTTTGCAATAAGTATGTGAGTTCTTTATGAATAATGTTGAGTCCATGGATTATACGCACTCTCACCCTTCTTCCACCATTGCTAGCCTCTCTTGTACCGCGCAACTTTTGCCGGTACCATACACCCATCATATGAGCACGCGCGTGGATCACACCATAGGGCTAGTTGTATGTTGATAGGACTACGTATTGGAGGGCAAGAGTGACAGAAACTTCAACCTAACGTAGAAATTAATGCATACAGGATTGAAGGGGGACCAATATATCGTAATGCTATGGTTGGGTTTTACCTTAATGAACATTAGTAGTTGCGTATGCTTCCTAATAGTGCCAATCATAAGTACATAGAATTCCAAGTAAGGGATGACATGCTAGCAGTGGCCTCTCCCACATAAAACTTGCTATCGGTCTTGTAACGTAGTCAATTGCTTAGGGGAAATTTCGCCACTCCTACCACCACTTTTCCACACTCGCTATTACTAACTTTATTGCTTATTTATCTTAACATCCCCTAGTTTTATTTACGTGTTATTTATATTCTTGCAAACCTATCCAACAAAAACTACAAAGTACTTCTAGTTTCATACTTGTTCTAGGTAAAGTAAACGTCAAGCGTGCGTAGAGTTGTATCGGTGGTCGATAGAACTTGAGGGAATATTTGTTCTGCCTTTAGCTCCTTGTTGGGTTCGACACTCTTACTTATCGAACAAGGCTACAACTGATCCCCTACACTTGTCGGTTATTGCTACCTCTTGAGCTTGCGTTGTATTCCCTCAAAGAGGAAAGGGAGATGCAGCACAGTAGCGTAAGTATTTCCCTCAGTTTTTGAGAACCAAGGTATCAATCTAGTAGGAGACCACGTGCCAGTCCCTCGCACCTGCACAAACAAATAAGAACTTCGCAGCCAACGTGATAAGGGGTTGTCAATCCCTTTATGGTCACTTACGAGAGTGAGATCTGATAGAGATGATAGGTATATTTTTGGTATTTTTGGTTTAATAAAATAGCAAATAAAAGCAAGAAAAGTAAAGTAGATGTAGATGGCTATGTTGAGAATAGACCTGGGGGCCATAGTTTTCTCTAGTGGCTTCTCTCATGATAGCGGTATTCTACGACGAGTAAACAAATTACTGTCGAGCAATTGATAGAAAAGCGAATAATTATGAGACTATCTAGGCATGATCAATGTATATAGGCATCACGTCCAAGACAAGTAGACCGAAACGATTCTGCATCTACTACTATTACTCCACACATCGACCGCTATCCAGCATGCATCTAGTGTATTAAGTTCATACGAACAGAGTAACGCCTTAAGAAAGATGACATGATGTAGAGGGATAAACTCAAGCAATATGATGAAAACCCTATCTTTTTATTCTCGATGGCAACAATACAATATGTGCCTTGCTGCCCCTACTGTCATTGGGAAAGGACACCGCAAGATTGAACCCAAAGCCAAGCACTTCTCCCATTGCAAGAACTATAGATCTAGTAGGCCAAACCAAACCAATAATTCGAAGAGACTTGCAAGGATATTATGAGCACACATAAAAAGTTCAAAGAAGAACCAAATATCTTTCATAGATAACCTTGATCATAAACTCACAATTAATCAGATCTCGACAAACACCCCGCAAAAGTGACATGTATGACTCTATATGAATGCCTCCGGCGGTGTACCGGTATGTGCAATGAAACAAGAGTGACATGTATGAAAAGATTATGCATGGTGGCCTTGCCACGAATACGATGTCAACTACATGATCATGCATGTCAATATGACAATATGATGCGTGTCATATAAACGGAACGGTGGAAAGTTGCATGTCAATATATCTCGGAATGGCTATGGAAATGCCATGATAGGTAGGTATGGTGGCTGTTTTGAGGAACAATATGGTGGCTGTTTTGAGGAAGGATATATAGTGGGTTTATGGCACCTTCGAAAGTTGCGCGGTACAAGAGAGGCTAGCAATGGTGGAAGGGTGAGAGTGCGTATAATCCATGGACTCAACATTAGTCATAAGAACTCATATACTTATTGCAAAAATTTACGAGTCATCAAAACAAAGCTATCAATGCATGCCCCTAGGGGGGAGGTTGGTAGGAGTTAAGCATCGCGCGCCCCCGACCTCCGCACAAAGGTTGACACTCTACAAATACCTCATGCTTTAACTTAGTCACACAACGGTTCACCATACGTGCATGCTATGGGAATCACTAACCTTAACACAAATATTTCTCAATTTCATAATAACTCAATAGCATGACTCTAATATCACTATCCTCATGTCTCAAAACAATTATCAAGCATCCAACATCTCTTTCTATTCAATGCACTTGGTGTCGTGGAAATAACACGGCAGATGTCCGGTTTAACGGACTTGATGATGGAACCATCGCACGAGTTAGCTTGAAGGGGTTAAAAGCACACAAAGGACACAGAAGGTTTATACTAGTTCGCCCCCTTCAATGAAGGTAAAAGCCTACGTCTAGTTTGGTTTGGTATTGCTTGGGCGTCGATGAAGAGGGAGCGGATCGCTTGCCTGTGCCTCGACGGATTGTTTCTTTCTTGTCCTTGAACCGTCGCCGGGTCGTCCCTTTATATAGAGGCAACGTCTGGTCCGGTTTACAGAGTCCCGAGGCTGGCTCATACTCGTGTCCGCCTCGGTCTCTGCTCTTTCTTACTTATCTCTCAAGTTACATGATCAGGCAGTTTACAAACCATAACTCTATACATGGGCCCTAAGATCTCATGGGCCGTAGCCTTTACTAAATATTACAATCACACAAATATATTATAGTATCCGGTTTACACTAGCCGGTTCATACCTGCTGGTAATATCCCTGACATTAGGCCCCAGAATGATTTGAACTTGTTCACATCAATCTTCCCAGTCTTGCATAATCTTCCTTCTTGTGTCTTCTCATTTTTTGTAAACCGGCCCTGACGTCATCCTCGAGAATCGTTTAATCTGACAGTGACATCACTTCTGCATTTAACACACCCAGCTGTCTATCGGCTTTGTTTAAGGGTCGTCCCGAGAATCGAGGCGACAGAGGATCTTTATCCAATCTTTTGCCTCCTCAAATCCCGCACCTGTCGTTTCAGCTCTGCCTTTCTATAAATACCGCTGCTTCCATTCTTTACCTCCCTCCGTTCGTTCTTCTTCCTCCGTCGCCCGAACTTAAGACTCCATCGTCGCCCCTGAGCTCGAATCGCTGCCGTCGTCCGCCGAATCCAAGTCTTCTCCGGCCGCTGCATCGACCTGAGCGTGATCAGAGAAAACTCCGCCGCCACTTCTCAGGTACCTCATCTTCTTCACCGTAGATCTAAAGCTCTAAAGCTCTTCTCGCACCTCCGCCATTAAAACCTCAATGAAAGCTTCATCTTGTTCATCCTAGGCACCAAGTTCTCAGTAATTTTTACCTTTGGATCTTGCCTTTAAAACTCGCCTCTATTCCGCTGCGGTATGCTTTAGATATCGTCATTTATGTTCAACCTGTAGATTTATCCGCTCTGTATAGGACCCTTGTAGTTCTTCCCGTAATATCCTTGCATTTGTTTTTCTTTCCCTGGGTGCTCAGATCTGTTTTACTTTAGCTGTCTGCGAAAACCTGTTTCTTCTCCTTTGTAGATCTGTTAAGTATGCTCTGGTTTAAACTGTCATACACTAGTTCTGTTAAAAAATTTAAAGACGAACGCGACGGTTTAGCTCTTTCTCTTTTGTTGTCATGAACCGGTAGTAACACAGTTCCCTGTTTATTGCCGGGTTAGCCATATCATTAGTCCCTTGTTTAAACCGTAGCGTGATCCTTGCATATGTCTTCCGGTTTATGCCACTGTACTCGAATAATCCGGTTTTACACTTTACCCTTTCAGCACTTGCTCTTCTGTTGCTATGGCCAAATAGTTTGTCTCTTGGAACTGGGTTCCTTCCACTACTACAGAAGAAGATTTAGCCAAAGCTGTGTCAATTGGCACTTTAGGCCCTCAATCCGTTTTAAAGTGGCGGGCTCCAGGAGATGAATGTCCTCCTACTCCCAAAGAGGGGGAAATTATTGTCTTTTTTGATCACATTGCTTGAGGCTTTACTCCTCTCGGCTCAAAGTTCTTCCGGGATGTGCTTGCCGCCTTCCAACTTCACCCTCAGGATATAGGTCCCAATTCTGTTTCCAATATCTGTGATTTTCAAGTTTTCTCCGAGGTGTACTTGCAAGAAGAGCCGTTTGTCGATCTGTTCCGGGACTTCTTTCACCTAAACCGGCGCACTGAGTTCACCAGCGGACCTCATCAAGAACTGGGCGGGGTCAGTATTCAGAAAAGGACAGACGCAGTCTTTCCTCATGCCGCTCTCCATACACACCCCAAGGACTGGAATAAATCTTGGTTTTACTGTATTGACACTTCACCTGAGGGGAAAAATCCATTGCCGGGTTATCGCAAGCACCGTCTTCCGGAGGATCACCCTTTGCCGTAGCGCCTCAGCTCCTCAGAGCGGCCCCGGTTTGCTTCTCAGCTTGCCAGGCTAAAGGCCTTTATGGCCAATGGTTTAACCGGAATGTATTTTACACGCTGCTGGCTCTCTTGGAGTATCCTTCCTTTGAGCCGGCGTCCAAGCTTGATGTGTAGATATTCTGGTAAACCGGATGATCCTCAACAGTTTTCCAAGGAAAAACTTTCCGAGTCGGAAGTTATTGAATCGGCCAAGAAAATGCTCAATGTCTCCTTAGATGAATGCAGCCAAACCGGGTTGGCTCCATACTACAGGAAAAACAAACTGCCCGCAGTAAGTCTTACTCTCTGTCATGTATTTGTAATCTGTTCCTTTAAACCATTCTTTCAATTATCTTTCTTCTTTTGAGCAGGCTGATGACCCCTTTTGGAAGAGGAAACCTCAGGAGAAAACCGGAAAACAGGCACGCCGGAAAGCCTTTGCTACCAAGAAGAGAAAAGCGGCTAGTGGCTCCAGTTCTCATGCTGAGGATGACGATCCGGACTCTGAGGTATGAATTAATCCGGCTTTGACTTGTTCACTTTTACCCATATCTGTATTTAATGATAAGTTTTCACAGGAGTTGGCTGAAGGAGATAAACCGGCCGAAATTGAGGTAACTATCCTTTCTTCCGATTCAGAACCACTTCCACAAAAAAGTCGTCGGACAGTCCGGAAATATCAGTTTTCTCACCCTTATGCTCAATTGGATCCTAATTTTCTTTTGAAGAAACAGCAACATGAAGCCCTTCGCCGGACCACTCGCTATAGCGGTCTTGCAGTGGAATCATCCGGAATATCTCTTACTCCGACTCGGAGGCGCCGCTCTGAGGTTATACTCTCTCCAACCCTCCTTCATCCCAAGGCCGGGCTTATACGCAAACCTCTTAAACCGTCTGACCCTGATTATCAGGATACTCTGTTATCTTCTTCCGGTGAATCAACTGCCACACAACTTCCACCCCTGAAAACTGTCCCAGGGTAAGTCTTTTTAATTTATCCGGTTTATGGTTGCACTTCGCTTTACAGTTCTAACTTGTTTTTCCAACTTCCTTCAGCAAGCCAAAGCCTAGCAAAAAACCGAAAGCCAACCAACCAACTGCTGAGACTGCCGTTGATGATCCGGCGGCTGATCCGGACTCAAATATCCCTCCGGAAGGCGAACCCACAATTCCACTTGAAGATCCTGCTCCTACAGATCACACTACTATGCCTGAGAATCCCAATGCTGAGGATGTTCATGAACCGGCAAGTCCTGCCCGGGCCAATTCTCCTCGGGCCAATCCGGCTTCTGCTAGCCCGGTTCACACCGCGACCCCACCACCAACAACTGCTTCTCCGGAAGTTGAAATAACTCACACAGCTTATACTGCTCCTGCTGAGCCCACTGTCTTAGCCAAGCATACAGCTAAAGCGGAGAAGCTGTATCAAGAGAAAGGTAAATGGAGTACCGAGTTGTCCAGTTTCGCCGATATGAGTGCCCAGGAACTCTATTCCGGGTATTTGAACCGGCTCCACACTGGTCGAGACTATGAAGCAGGCTTGATTAACATGATGAAGGACAAGTATGAGGTAATCATTTGCATCTTCTTTTGACTTTCAATGTACTTCTGTCTATACCGTATCAGCCCCCAAGTTCCGGTTTAGCTATGTTTAGAAGGTGAACCGATACTTCCTGATTAATCAAATGATCTTACATTAGCCCCCAAGTGCCAGGGGCATAACTCGGTTTATGTGCCTGGGACTTGCCTGACTTTTCCTTTGATACTTCAATTATCCATTAGTCCCCAAGTGTTAAGTAGACAACTTGCTTGTGTGCTTGAGACTTGTCTTTAAATTGCTATCATTTGACACTTCAACTGCCCATTAGCCCCCAAGTGTCAAGTAGACAACTTGTTGTGTGCTTGAGACTTGTTCTGACTTTTTCTTTCCTTTGACTTGATTTTCTTTGCAGGCTGATTTGAACCGGAGGGCAGAAGAAATTACTGAACTCCGGAGCAGGCTTGCTGAAACGGAATCTACTGCTTCTAAGGCCAAAAAAGACTTGGCGCTGAGCTTGAAGACTGCTGAACAACTGAAGAAATTCTTTGAAGAAGAACGGACCTCCTTTGAAGTTCAGAAGAAGGATTTAGAAAAAAGGGCTAAGGATGCTGAAGAAGCCCTTAATCCGGCGACTGAAGAGTTAACCGGTTAAAGCGGCAAATTGAATTGATGACTTCTGCTGTCTTTGGTAAGTACTTAATCTGTATTCCTGCTTTCATTCTTGCGATTCTTCAATCCGTTCCGGTTTAACTATGATATTCATATGCAGGGCACCGTGTCACCCATCTTGGGGATGACTTACGGAAAAAAACTCAAGGCTTGTTATACTTTGGTCGAGCAGCTGTATTCCGGCGCTCAAAGGATCATAAGTGCAACATCGCTCAATAAACCGGCCCCAACCATTATCCAAGGCACATTAGAGAAGCTGTCTGTCTTGCCAGTGCGCTTAGAGGAAGTGAAAAAATCTGCTGCTCGAGCCGGTTCTCTCATGGCGCTTACCAGAGCTAAAGCTTGGGTCCCGGATTTTGATCCGGAAGAAGCCTTGAGTGGGTATCCTGACACTAAAGAAGACGGATCAGCTTTTACTGCAAAGGATCTCCATGCCTTGACGAAGGAGATGCGTCCTCTCACCAGCAAACTTGCGGCCGAATCAGATTTATCCAGGTGTCATCCGGGGTATGATTTACAGAA
Source organism: Secale cereale (assembly GCA_902687465.1). NCBI lineage: Eukaryota > Viridiplantae > Streptophyta > Magnoliopsida > Poales > Poaceae > Secale > Secale cereale. The sequence goes on from LR738713.1 coordinate 685,640,373, forward strand.
CGAGCGGGTGGAGCGACCGGTTTATGATACCGTCAATCTAATCCCACCAGTACGCCCTCATACCTTCGCCCCAGATATCGATCCGTCTGAACTCATCAATGAAGAGATGTACTTTCGTGCCTTAACGAAAATCGATTGGTGCGTCCCCGACTTTCAGCCGCTTCAAGAAGAAGAGGAGATTCCAGACCAAGTCGATGCCCAGCCGTCGCAGCAGGAGGGAGCGTAGTTCATAATATGTCTTTGTAGTTGTAGTCTCATTTTGCCGAACAATCTTTAATCCGTCAGGCTTGCTATGCCTTGTAATAGAATAGCTGAAAACATTGTCCGCCTTGATCCGGTTAACTCCAGCTTCTTGTTTTAATATTGCCAATTTGGTCTGATATGGATTATCTTACATATCATCTGTTCTTGCATAGATAATATTGAAAATATGTCCTAGCGGTTTTTACCGCCGGACCAATTAAATTGCTCTCATAACATATATCGAACAAGTATTTTGTTTGCACCAAAAAATAACTTCATACCTGACATCAAGCGTACTTGATATTTTTAATCCGCTAGAATTTTAAAAAAATTCTGATGGAAACCTTGATAGACCCAATACTGATCCCGGGTGTGATAAAAAACACCGGTTTATAGCACGCTGAAACTTTGTCCAGAAATTTGTAGTTTATACTTGGCTTTTGCCTGATGGATGATCCGGGTTATAATGAGCACCGGTTTATCTCATGCTGGTATTCATGACCCAGACTTTTAACTTTATAGATATGTGGTCAAGTGCTGGAGCTGTTCCACTCCGGTTTAAAGAATCATAAAACATAAACACCAGAAATGCAAGTTTTGCAAATAAGACCATGTAGTTGAGGCTTTTTACGAGCTGCCAGGCTCAAAGCAAGGTTCAGCCAATCAATGGAATGGACTTACCATCCAGAGGGCCGGTCGATGGATGCGGGTACCATCCATAGGAACCATAAGAAAAAACTTTAGCCAATCACTGGAATGGGCTTACCATCCAGAGGGCCTCTATGATTCCATAGAACCATAGGAAAAACTTTAGCCAATCACTGGAATGGACTTACCATCCAGAGGGCCTCTATGGTTCCATAGAACCATAGGAAAATCTTGAGCCAATCACTGGATGGCTTACTTTTGGCTATGGCTTGATGACCCCTACTTTTGGCTAAGCTATATTTGCTAGGCTCAAATGACAAACATGTTGACATAATAATCAAATGAAACACATGTTGACATAGGTTTAGAGGACTCAAATGGAACAGAGGTTCACATTACTCAAATACTACATAGGTTCACAGTTGACAGTACCCAAATGAAACACAGGTTCATATGACAGATACATGGGTGGAATTCCCAAAAGTTTCAACCTTTTGCAGACATCTAATTTCAAACATTTACACTAGCAGAGAAGTAGCTCTTCAGTCTTGCATATTTCTGAGCTTTCTTATTTGAACTTGTTCCAGCAGTTGAGACTCCTCCAACTCTTCCACCTCTCACTGATCTCATCTTTCTAGCTCTAGTAGATGTAGAGGAAGTACCAACAGAGACACTATTAGCTGTAGCCCTTGTTGCTGGCCTTGGTGCTGTGAAAGCAGCCATGGCTGACCTAGTAGCAGCAGTTGGTGCCTTTGCAGTTGTTTTAGGCACTCTTGTAGAAGAACTACCTTCTCCACTTGGTGCCCACTACTAGGAAAAGGGCTATAGATGATATGGCCACTAATGGCGCACGAGACATGTGGTGCGCCATTAGTATATACTAATGGCGCACCATGTGTTGGTGCGCCATTAGTGTCCAAATACTAATGGCGCACCACATCCACGGTGCGCCATTAGTAACAATTTTTTTTATTTTTTTTCAAAACTACTAATGGCGCACCAGTGGGTAGTGCGTCATTAGTAGTTAAACTAGTAATGGCGCACCACATCCACGGTGCGCCATTAGTAAAAAAATCAAAAAAATTTCAATTTTTTTAATTTTTTTTCAAAACTACTAATGGCGCACCAGTGGATAGTGCGCCATTACTAGTTCAACTAATGGCGCACCGTGGGAGTGGTGCGCCATTACTAGTTGAACTTTTGCATACAAATTTACAAATATGAATTTCGACTTTATTTGTAAAATATCACTGGAATTTGTAAAATGGGCATAACTTTTGCATACGAACTCGGATTAAAAAGTTTTTTATATGAAAAATCATCTACTCGAAAAGTTACATCCGAATTTAACCGAGGGAACCCCGTTAAACATTTTCAAAATTCCCAAAAACCTAACAGAATAAAGTTACGGGGCTTCTAAGATCTAGAGGCAAAAAAATTCAAAAACATTCAAACTTACTAGTGGCGCACCGTCTGCTAGGTGCGCCACTAGTAACAGAAAAAAAATTGGTTTCGAAAAAAAATTATTTTGATTTTTTTTACAAAATATGATAATACGTAATATGACCAGGAAGTTTGAAATATTTTTTCATAATTTCATCATACTCATGAGCATGAACAAAGTCCTAGACATCAAGAAGGTTTAATAGGATTGATATGATAGATATATCAACAAGTGTTGTGAAGTGAGCTGGTGCTGGGGTTGGATAGAACTACGAAGTTAAGCGTGCTCGGGCTGGAGTAGTGTGAGGATGGTTGACCTTCTCGGAAGTTTGACCACAGAGTGCGATTTGACTTGAGATTAAGCATATTGACCCGAGATTAAGCCATAGTGATGTGAGATTAAGAAAAAAATTAAAAAATTTGGAAAAATAATATTTTTAAATTTTTTTCTGAAAAACAAATTTGAAAAAAACTATTACTAATGGCACACTTCCATGTGGTGCGCCATTAGTAAAAAATACTAGTGGCGCACCAGTAGTGCGCCATTAGTAGGCAAAACTGGTGCGCCACTAGTAGGCCTTTTCCTAGTAGTGGCCCTTGGAGCACCAGTAGATGGAATCTATGCTTCTTCCTTCTGCCTTCTCTTTTCCTGCAGTTTAAGATTGAAAGACAAAGACACATTAAGTTGCAGTTGTTGTGAGCAGAAAAAATAATGACAAAGTTGATGATTATACCATGCTTCTATTCTTCCTTAACTGGAGATCAGGCCTCAGTTGTTGGGAACAGTTAGTAAACCTATGGCCCATTAACTTGCACTTGCCACATTTGATTGGAGCCATCCTAGAGGAATCTTTTGCTTTAGGCACTTCAAACCTGCCCTTCTTCCCTTTTCTTCTTTTCTTCCACTCTAGTCCACTTTGATTCCATTTATAATTGTCACAATTCATTTGTTTCTAACATCTAAAATATATTTACTGAAAACCTCACTTGTTTTGTTAACCACTAGGTCTATTTTGTACTGGAATACCAGATAACCACCTCCAAGCATCCTTGATGTCTACTACGCAACCTTCCTCTTGTAGACATTGTTGGGCCTCCAAGTGCAGAGGTTTGTAGGACGGTAGAAAAATTCCCTCAAGTGGATGACCTAAGGTTTATCAATCCGTGAGAGGCATAGGATGAAGATGATCTCTCTCAAACAACCCTGCAACCAAATAACAAAGAGTCTCTTGTGTCCCCAACACACCCAATGTAATGGTAAACTGTATAGGTGCACTAGTTCGGCGAAGAGATGGTGATACAAATGCAATATGGATGGTAGGTATAGGTTTTTCTAATATGAAAATATAAAAACAGAAAGGTAACAAATGATAAAAGTGAGCACAAACGGTATTGCAATGCATTGAAACAAGGCCTAGGGTTCATACTTTCACTAGTGCAAGTTCTCTCAACATTAATAACATAACTGGGTCATATAACTATCCCTCAACATGCAACAAAGAGTCACTCCAAAGTCACTAATAGCGGAGAACAAACGAAGATATTATTTTAGGGCACGAAACCACCTCAAATTTATTCTTTCTGATCGATCTATTCAAGAGTCTGTAGTAAAATAACACGAAACTATTCTTTCCATTCAATCTATCCTAGAGTCCGTACTAGAATAACACCTTAAGACACAAATCAACCAAAACCCTAATGTCACTTAGATACTCCATTGTCACCTCAAGTATTCGTGGGTATGATTATATGATATGCATCACACAATCTCAGATTCATCTATTCAACCAACACAAAGAACTTCAAAGAGTGCCCTAAAGTTTCCACCGGAGAGTCAAGACGAAAACGTGTGCCAGCCCCTATGCATAAGTTCACAAGGTCACTGAACCCGCAAGTTGATCACCAAAACATACATCAAATAGATCACATGATATCCAATTGTCACCACAGATAAGCACATGCCAGACATGCATCAAGTGTTCTCAAATCCTTAAAGACTCAATCCGATAAGATAACTTCAAAGGGAAAACTCAATCCATTGCAAGAAGGTAGAGGGGGAGAAACATCATAAGATCCAACTATAGTATCAAAGCTCGCGATACATCAAGATCGTGCCATCTCAAGAACACGAGAGAGAGAGATCAAACACATAGCTACTGGTACATACCCTCAGCCCCGAGGGTGAACTATTCCCTCCTCGTCATGGAGAGCGCCGGGGTGATGAAGATGGCCACCGGAGAGGGATTCCCCCCTCCGGCAGGGTGCCGGAACGTGTCTAGATTGGTTTTCGGTGGCTACAGAGGTTTGCGGCGGCGGAACCCCGATCTAGGTTATGTTCTAGAAGTTTGGGTATATATAAGAGGTGTTGAAGTCGGGAACAAGTAAGGGGGGTCCCCGAGGCGGCCACGAAATAGGGGGGCGCGCCCAGGGGGGTAGGGCGTGCCCCCCACCCTCGTGGTGGCCTCGGGACTCCTCTGGTCCATCTCCAATACTCCTTGGGCTTCTTCTGGTCCAAAAACAACCTCCGTTGAGTTTCAGGTCAATTGGGCTCCGTTTGGTATTCCTTTTCTGCGATACTCAAAAACAAGGAAAAAAACAGAATATGTGTATCAAATATTCCTTTTCTGCGATACTCAATTGACCTAAACGGCAGTGCCACAAATATGTTGCACTATCATTATCAACTTTGCATCTTTTGGCTTCAATATTGTGAATATGTGTATTACTACGATCGAGATCCAACAAACTATTTTCATTGGGTGTATGACCATCGAAGGTTTTATTCATGTAAATAGAATAACAATTATTCTATGACTTTAAATGAATAACCGTATTGCAAAAAACATGATCAAATCATATTCATGTTCAACACAAATGCCAAATAACATTTATTTAGGTTCTACACTAATCCCGAAAGTATCGGGAGTGTGCGATGATGATCATATCAATCTTGGAACCACTTCCAACACACATTTTCACTTCACCTTTAACTAGTCTCTGTTCATTCTGCAACTCTCGTTTCGAGTTACTAATTTTAGCAACTGAACCGGTATCAAATACCCAGGGGTTGCTATGAACACTAGTAAAGTACACATCAATAATCTGTATATCAAATATACCTTTGTTCACTTTGCCATCCTTCTTATCCGCCAAGTATCTAGGGCACTTCCGATTCCAGTGACCATTTTCTTTGAAGTTAGAAGCACTCAGTTTCAGGCTTTGGCTTCTTCACGGGAGTGACAACTTGCTTGCCATTCTTTTTGAAGTTCCCTTTCTTCCCCTTGCCCTTTTCTTGAAACTAGTGGTATTGTTAACCATCAACAATTGACGCTCTTTCTTGATTTCTAACTTCTTTGATTTCAGCATCATGAAGAGCTCGGGAATCATTTTTGTCATCCCTTGCATATTATAGTTCATCACAAAATTCCAGTAACTTGGTGATAGTGACTAGAGAACTCTATCAATCACTATCTTATCTGGAAGATTAACTCCCACTTGATTCAAGTGATTGTAGTACTCAGACATTCTGAGCACATGCTCATTGGTTGAGCTATTCTCCTCCATCTTGTAGGCAAAGTATTGTCAGGGGTCCCATACCTCTCGACACGGGCATGAGTATGAAATACTAATTTCAAATCTTGGAACATCTTATATGCTCCATGGCGTTCAAAACGTTTTTGAAGTCCCGGTTATAAGCTGTAAAGCATGGTGCACTAAACTATTAAGTAGACATCATTTTTGAGCTTTGCCAAACGTTCATAATGTTTGCATCTGCTCCTGCAATAGATCTGTCACCTAGCAGTGCATCAAGGACATAATACTTCTGTGCAGCAATGAGGATAATCCTTAGATCATGGAACAAGTCCGCATCATTGCTACTATCATCTTTCAACTTAGTTTTCTCTAGGAACATATAAAAAAACATAGGGGAGCTATAATGCGAGCTATTGATCTACAACATAATTTGCAAATACTATCAGGACTAAGTTCATGATAAATTAAAGTTCAATTAATCATATTACTTAAGAACTCCCACTTAGATAGACATCCCTCAAGTCATCTAAATGATCACGTGATCCATATCTACTAAACCATGTCCGATCATCACGTGAGATGGAGTAGTTTTCAACGGTGAACATCTTATGTTGATCATATCTACTATATGATTCACGCTCGAATTTTCGGTCTCTGGTGTTCCGAGGCCATGTCTGTACATGCTAGGCTCGTCAAGTTTAACCCGAGTATTCCGCATGTGCAAAACTATCTTGCACCCGTTGTATGTGAACGTAGAGCCTATCACACCCGATCATAACGTGGTGTCTCAGTGCGAAGAACTTTCACAACGGTGCATACTCAGGGAGAACACTTGTACCTTGAAATTTTGTAAGGGATCAACTTATAATGCTACCGCCGTACTAAGCAAAATAAGAAGCATAATAAGATAAACATCACATGCAATCATAATATGTGACATGATATGGTCATCATCATCTTGTGCTTTTGATCTTCATCTCCAATGCATCGTCATGATCTCCATTGTCACCGGCTTGACACCATGATCTTCATCGTAGCGTCGTGGTCATCTCGCCAACTATTTCTACTACTACTATCACTAATTCATAGTGATAAAGTAAAGCAATTACATGGCCTTCGCAATTCATACAATAAAGAGACAACCATAAGGCTCCTGCCGGTTGCCGATGACTTTACAAAACATGATCATCTCATACAATAACGTATAACTCATCACGTCTTGACCATATCACATCACAACATGCCCTGCAAAAACAAGTTAGACATCTTCTACTTTGTTGTTGCAAGTTTTACGTGGCTGCTATGGGCTTAGCATGTACCGTTCTTACCTATGCATACAAAAACCACAATGATTTTTCGTCAAGTATGTGATGTTTTAACCTTCACAAGGACCGGGCGTAGCCACACTCGATTTAACTAAAGTGAGAGAGACAGACACCCGCCAGTCACCTTTAAGCAACGAGTGCTCGTAACGGTGAAACCAGTCTCACGTAAGCGTACGCGTAATGTTGGTTCGGGCTGCTTCATCTCACAATACTGCCGAATCAAAGTATGACATGTTGGTAAGCAGTATGACTATTATCGCCCACAACTCATTGTGTTCTACTCGTGCATATCATCTACGCATTGACCTGGCTCTGATACCACTATTGGGGAACGTAGTATTTCAAAAAAAATCTACGATCACGCAAGATCTATCTACTAGATGCATAGCAACGAGAGGGGAGAGTGTGTCCCTCGTAGACCGAAAGCGGAAGCGTCTAGTGACGCGGTTGATGAAGTCGAACGTCTTCGCGATCCTACTGATCCAAGCACCGAACGTACGGCACCTCCGCGTTCAGCACACATTCATCTCGATGACGTCCCACGAGCTCTTGATCCAGTTGAGCTTCACGGGAGAGTTTCGTCAGCACGACGGCGTGGTGACGGAGATGATGAAGCTACCGGCGCAGGGCTTCGCCTAAGCACTGCAACGGTATGACCGAGGTTTGTTTCCGTGGAGGGGGGGGCATCGCACACGGCTAAAACGATGTTGCTTGTGTGTCTTTGGGTGCCCCCTGCCCCCGTATATAAAGGAGCAAGGGGGTGTGCGGCCGGCCCATGTATGGCGTGATACGTCTCCAACGTATCTATAATTTTTTATTGTTCCATGCTATTATTTATGATGTTTTGGATGTTTAATGGGCTTTGTTATACACTTTTATATTATTTTTGGGACTAACCTGTTAACCCAAAGGCCCAGTCCAGATTGTTGTTTTTTGCCTATTTCATGGTTTTATAGAAAAGGAATATCAAACGGAGTCCAAACGGAATGACCCTTCGGGAGAGATATTCTTGGAACGATATCTTCACGGGAGACTTGAGAACCACGGAATAGGGCACACGTGGCGTCCACGAGGGTGGGGGCGCTCCTCCCCCCTACAGGGCGCGCCCCCTGCCTCGTGGGCCCCACGTTGGTCCCCCGATGCCCTCCTTCCTCCTATATATATCCATGTACCCCGAAAACATCAGAAGAGGAGAAAAAACCGTAATTCCACCGCCGCAACCTTCTATTCCCGTGAGATCCCATCTTGGGGCCTGTTCCGGAGCTCCATCGGAGGGGGGATCTACCACGGAGTGCTTCTACATCAACACCATCGCCTCACCATGAGTTGTGAGTAGTTTACCACAGACCTTCGGGTCCATAGTTAGTACCTAGATGGCTTCTTCTCTCTCTTTGGATCTCAATGCCAAGTTCTCCTCGGTCTTCGAGGAGATCTATTCGATGTAATCTCATTTTGCGGTGTGTTTGTCGAGATCCAATGAATTGTCGGTTTATGATCAAGATTATCTACGAGAAATATTTTGTTCTTTTCTGAATTCTTCTATGTATGATTATAATATCCTTGCAAGTCTCTTCGAATTATTGGTTTGGTTTGGCCTACTAGATCTATAGTTCTTGCAATGGGAGAAGTGCTTGGCTTTGGGTTCAATCTTGCGGTGTCCTTTCCCAGTGACAGTAGGGGCAGCAAGGCACATATTGTATTGTTTCCATCGAGGATAAAAAGATGGGGTTTATATCATATTGCTTGAGTTTATCCCTCTACATCATGTCATCTTGCTTAAGACGTTACGCTGTTCTTATGAACTTACTACTCTAGATGCATGCTGGATAGCGGTCGATGTGTGGAGTAATAGTAGTAGATGCAGAATCGTTTCGGTCTACTTGTCACGCACGTGATGCCTATATATAATGATTATGCCTAGATATTCTCATAATTATTCGCTTTTCTATCAATTGCTCGACAGTAATTCGTTCACCCACCGTAGAATTCTGCTATCATGAGAGAAGCCACTAGTGAAACCTATGGTCCCCGGGTCTATTCTCAACATATCAATCTACAATCTACTTTACTTTACCGTTTAGACTTTCTGTTCTTATATCCAAAACTACCAAAAATACCAAACTATCATATCTATCAGATCTCACTTTCGTAAGTGACCGTAAAGGGATTGACAACCCCTTATCGCGTTGGCTGCGAAGTTCTTATTTGTTTGTGCAGGTGCGAGGGACTCGCGCGTTGTCGTGGAATTAGCATGGCAGATGTCCGGTTTAGCGGACTTGATGATGGAACCATCGCACGGGTTAGCTTGAAGGGGTTAAAAGCACACAAAGGACACAGAGGGGTTATACTAGTTCGGCCCCTTCGATGAAGGTAAAAGCCTACGTCTAGTTTGGTTTGGTATTGCTTGGGCGTCGATGAACAGGGAGCGGATTGCTTGCCTGTGCCTCGACGGTTGTTTCTTGCTTGTCCCTGAACCGTCGCCGGGTCGTCCCTTTATATAGAGGTGACGCCTGGTCCGGTTTACAGAGTCCCGAGGCCGGCTCATACTTGTGTCCGCCTCGGTCTCTGCTCTTTCTTCCTTATCTCTCAAGTTACATCATCGGGCGGTTTACAAACCATAACTCTATACACGGGCCCTAATATCTTATGGGCCGTAGCCTTTACTAAAAATTACAACCATACAAACATATTATAACAAGCCGGTTTACACTAGCCAGTTCATACCTGCTAGTAATATCCCTGACATTAGGCCCCAGAATGATTTGAACTTGTTCACATCAATCTTCTCAGTCTTGCATAATTTTCTTCTGTGTCTTCTCATTTTTTGTAAACCGGCCCTGACGTCATCCTCGAGAATCATTGAATCTGACCGTGACATCACTTCCGCATTTAACGCCGTGAGCTGTACTGTAGCTTTTTTTTAAGGGTTATCCCGAAAATCGAGGCGTCAGAGGATCTTTATCCGATCCTTTGCCTCCTCAAATCCCGCACCTGTCGCTTCGGATCTGTCTTTCTTCTTATAAATACCGCTGTCCCCATTCATTATCTTCTTCTCGCATCTTCTTCCTCCTCCGTCGCCCGACTCCATCGTCGCCCGAGCTCGAACCGCCGTCGTCAACCGCCGAATCCAAGTCCTCGCCGGCCGCTGCATCGACCTGAGCTTGACCAGAGAACCTCCGCCGCTGATTCCTGCTGTTCCAGGTATGTCTTTCCTCCTCATTATAGATCCGCAACTTCTAGGGTTCTTCCTCGTGCCTCCGCCATTAGAGCCTCAATGGAAGCTTCACCTTGTTCAACTTAAGCAAATAGTTTTTAGTGACCTTTACTTTTAGATCTTGCCCTTTAAACTTTGCCTCTACTCCGCTGTATATGCTTCAGATCTTCGTCATTTATACACAACCTGTAGATTCGTCCGCTCCATATATCACCCTTATAGTTCTTCCCATATATCCTTACATTTATTTTTCTTTTTCTTGCATGCTCAGATCTGTTCTGCTTTAATTGTCTGTGAAAACCTGTTTCTTCTCCTCTGTAGATCTGTTAAGTATACTCCGGTTTAAACTATCATGCGCAAACTCTGTAAATAATTTTAAAAACATACGCGACAGTTTAGCTCTTTTTCTATCGCTGTCATGAACCAGTAACAGCATAGCTCCCTGTTATTGCCGGGTTATCTATATCATTAGTCCCTTGTCTAAACCGTTGCGCGATCTTCATATATATCTTCCGGTTTATGATGTTGTACTTAAATAATCCGGTCTTTACACTTTATCTTTTTAGCACGTGCTCTTCTGCTGTCATGGCCAAACAATTTGTGTCTTGCGATTGGGTTCCTTCCATTATTACGGAAGAAGACTTGGACAATGCCGCTGCCATTGGTACTTTAGGCCCTCAATCCGTTTTAAAGTGGCGGGCTCCAGGAAATGAATGCCCTCCTACTCCCAGAGAGGGGGAGGTTATTGTTTTCTTCGACCACATAGCCCGAGGCTTCACCCCTCCCGGTTCAAGATTCTTCCGAGATGTGCTTGCTGCTTTCCAACTCCATCCTCAGGACATTGGTCCCAACTCCGTTTCCAATATCTGTGACTTCCAAGTTTTCTCAGAGGTATATCTGCAAGAAGAGCCGTCTGTTGATCTGTTCCGGGATTTCTTTCACCTGAACCGGCGTACTGAGTTCACCAGCGGACCGCATTAGGAACTCGGCGGGGTTAGTATCCAGAAAAGGAGAGATGCAGTATTTCCCCATGCCGCTCTCCACGCGCACCCAAAGGAGTGGAATAAGTCTTGGTTTTACTGTATTGACACTTCTCCTGAAGGGAAGAACCCACTGCCGGGTTATCGCGAGCACCGTCTTCCGGAGGATCACCCTTTGCCACACCGACTTAGCTCTGCCGAACGGCCCCGGTTTGCTTCTCAGCTTGCCAGGCTGAAAGCTTTTATGGCCAACGGTTTAATTGGAACTGACTTTATGCGCTGTTGGCTCTCTTGGAGTATCCTTCCCTTGAGTCCGCGACCACATTTGATGTGCAAGTATTCTGGTAAACCGGACGACCCTCAATGGTTTACCAAGGATAAACTTTCTGAATCGGAGGTCATTGAATCGGCTAAGGAGATGCTCAACGTCTCCTTAGAGGATTGCAGCAAAATCGGATTGGCTCCGTATTAAAATAAAAACAAGCTGCCTGCGGTAAGCCTTGCTTTCTTATATATATATTTTTTAATCCGTTTATATAAACCGTCTTCTAACTGTCTCTTTTCTGCCCGAATAGGCCGATGATCCTTTCTGGAAAAGAAAGCCTCAGGAGAAACCCGGAAAACAAACCCGTCGGAAAACCTTTGCTAGTAAGAAGAGAAAAGCGGCTGGTGGCTCTAGTTCTCACGCTGAGGATGACGATCCGGACTCTGAGGTATGAATTGATCCGGCTTTAACTTATTTGCTTTTACTCATAACTGTATCTAATGATAACCTTTCACAGAAGTTGGCGGAAGGAGATAAACCGGCCGAAGTTGAGGTAACTATCCTTTCTTCCGATTCAGAACCACTTCCACAAAAAAGTCGTCGGACAGTCCGGAAATATCAGTTTTCTCACCCATATGCTCAATTGGATCCTAATTTTCTTTTGAAGAAACAACAACATGAAGCTCTTCGCCGGACCACTCGCCACAGCGGCCTTGCTGTGGAATCATCCGGAATATCTCTTACTCCGGCCCGGAAGCGCCGCTCTGAGGTTATACTCTCTCCAACCCTTCTTCATCCCAAGGCCGGGCTCATACGCAAACCTCTTAAACCGTCTGACCCTGATTATCAGGAGACTCTGTTATCTTCCTCCGGTGAATCAACTGCCACACAGCTTCCACCCCTAAAAACCGTCCCAGGGTAAGTCTTTAAACTTATCCGGTTTATGATTGCACTTTGTCTTATAATTCTAACTTGTTTTCCAACTTCTTTCAGCAAGCCAAAGCCTAGCAAAAAGGCGAAAATCAACCAACCAACTGCTGAGACCGCCGTTGATAATCCGGCAGCTGATCCGGACTCAGCTATCCCTCCAGAAGGCGAACCTACAATTCCACTTGAGGATCCTGCTCCTGCTGACCATCACACTATGCCTGAGAACCCCAATGTTGAAGATGTTCGTGAACCGGCAAGTCCTGCCCGGGCCAATCCTCCTCAAACCAATCCGTCTCCACCCAGTCTGGTTCGCACTGCAACCCCACCACCAACTACTGCTTCTCCGGATGTGGAGATAACTCATACGGCTTATACCGCTCCCGCTGAACCCACTGTTTTAGCCAAACATACGGCTAAAGCGGAGAAGGTGTATAAAGAAAAGGGTAAGTGGAGTACCGAACTGTCTGGCTTTGCTGACATGAGTGCCCAGGAGCTCTATTCCGGGTACTTAAACCGGCTCCACACTGGTCGAGATTATGAAGCGGGCCTGATTAACATGATGAAGGACAAGTATGAGGTAATACCTTGCATCTTCTTTTAACTTTCAACGTACTTCTGTCCATATCGTATCAGCCCCCAAGTTCCGGTTTAGATGTTTTTAGAAGGTGAACTGGTACTTCCGGATGAATCGAATGATCTTACATTAGTCCCCAAGTGTCAAGTAGACAACTTGTTTTGTATGCTTGAGACTTAGTCTTTGAATTACTTCTGCTTTTTACTTCAACTGCCCATTAGTCCCCAAGTGTCAAGTAGACAACTTGTTTGTGTGCTTGAGACTTTTTGTCTTTAAATTACTTCCACTTACCACTTGATCTTCCTTGTAGGCTGATTTAAACCGGAGGGACGAAGAAATCAGTGAACTCCGGAGCAGACTTGCTGAAATGGAGGCCGCTGCTTCTAAGGCCAAGAAAGATTTGAAGCTGAGTTTAAAGACTTCTGAACAGCTGAAGAAATTCTTTGAAGAAGAGCGGACCGCCTTTGAGGTTCAAAAGAAAGATCTGGAAAAAAGGGCCAAGGACGCTGAAGAAGCTCTTAATCCGGTGACTGAAGAGTTATTCGGTTTAAAGCGACAAATAGAGTTGATGACTTCTGCAATCTTTGGTAAGTATTTAATCTGTATTTCTGCTCTCATCCTTGTAATCTTCTGCCTGTGCCGGTTTAACTATGATATTCCTATGCAGGGCGCCGTGTCACCCATCTTGGGGATGACTTACGGAAGAAACTTAAGGCGTGTTACACTTTGGTCGAGCAGCTGTATTCCGGCGCTCAAAGGATCATAAGTGCAACATCATTCAGTAAACCGGCCCCCACTACCATCCAAGGCACGTTGGAAAAGCTGTATGTTCTGCCAGTGCACTTAGAAGAAGTTAAGAAATCTGCTGCTCGAGCCGGTGCCCTCATGGCGCTTACCAGAGCGAAGGCATGGGTTTCGGATTTTGATCCGGAAGAGGCTTTAAATGGGTGTCCAAATACCAAGGAAGACGGATCATCATTTACTGCGAAGGATCTCTATGCCTTGACAAAGGAGATGCATCCTCTCGCCAGCAAACTTGCAGCCGAAGCAGATTTATCCAGGTATCATCCGGGGTACGACTTGGAAAATGAGCGGGTGGAGCGGCCGGTTTACGAAACCGTCAATCTAATTCCACCAGTGCGTCCTCATACCTTCGCTCCAGATATCGATCCGTCGGAGCTCATCAATGAAGAGATGTATTTCCGTACTTTAACGAAAATCGACTGGTGCGCCCCGGACTTCCAGCCGCTTCAAGAGGAAGAGGAGACTCCGGCTCAAGTTGATGCTCAGCCATCGCAGCAGGAAGGAGCATAGCTCATAGCTTATTGTTGTAGTTGCAGTCCCGTTTTACCGAAAAAAATTTAATCTGTCAGGCTTGCTATGCCTTGTAATAGGATAGCTGAACACATTGTCCGTTTTGATCCGGATATTCTGACTTCTTGTTATAATGTTTGCCGATTTAAAATTTGTCTGATGTCGCTTATCTTGCATATGACCTGTCCCTGCATAGATAATACTGAAAATATGTCCTGAGATCAAGTATGCTTGATACTCTTAATCCGGCGGATTTTGCCTCTTTGAAGGGAGTCTTTTAACAGACTCAATAATAATCCTTGGTCTTATATGAACTGCCGGTTTAAAGCATGCTTGGCTTGTCTTGTTTCTGCGTGATGATTGTTCCGGGTTATAATAAATGCCGGATTAACCCAAACTTTTTACTCAGGCTGGTGCTCATGACCCAGACTTTTCAACTTTGTAGATGTGTGGTCAATTTCTTGAATTGTCCCACTCCGGATTAAAGAACCATAACACATAAAAATCAGAAATGCAAATTTTGCAAATAAAACCATGTAGTCGAGGCTTTTTATGAGCTGCCAGGCTCAAAGCAAGGTTCAGCCAATCACTGGATGCGGGTAGTGTCGTCTTTCCAGAGGGCCGGTCAATGCATGCGGGTACCATCCATAAGAACCATAAGAAAAACTTTAGCCAATCACTGGATGCCCGTAGCTTTTCCAGAGGGCCTCCATGGCTCCATGAAGCCATGGGAAAATGTAAGCCAATCACTGGATGCCCGTAGCTTTTCCAGAGGGCCTCCATGGCTCCATGAAGCCATGGGAAAACATAAGCCAATCACTGGATGCCCATAGCTTTTCCAGAGGGCCTCCATGGCTCCATGAAGCCATGGGTAAACATAAGCCAATCACTGAATTCTCGTAGCTTTTCCAGAGGGCCTCCATGGCTCCATGAAGCCATGGGAAAATATAAGCCAATCACTGGATGCCTGTAGCTTTTCCAGAGGGCCTCCATGGCTCCATGAAGCCATGGGAAAACATAAGCCAATTACTGGATGCCCGTAGCTTTTCCAGAGGGCCTCCATGGCTCCATGAAGCCATGGGAAAACATAAGCCAATCACTGGATGCCCATAGCTTTTCCAGAGGGCCTCCATGGCTCCATGAAGCCATGGGTAAACATAAGCCAATCACTGGATGCTCGTAGCTTTTCCAGAGGGCCTCCATGGCTCCCTGAAGCCATGGGAAAATATAAGCCAATCACTGGATGCCCGTAGCTTTTCCAGAGGGCCTCCATGGCTCCATGAAGCCATGGGAAAATATAAGCCAATCACTGGATGCCCGTAGCTTTTCCCATGACCGGATGGAATTCGGTGGTAAACTCTTTAGCCAGGTCCGGGCTGTACCTTCAACCATCATAGTAAAGTACTTTGCACAAGCCGCTTCATCTACATCCAGCATCTCCATGGCCATCTCGTAACTCTCCACCCAAGCTTCGGGAGCCAAATCTGTGGTGTAATTAGGCACCTTTCGCGGACCCTTGAAGTCCTTGGGCAGTTTCACGCTTCGTAAAGCGGGGATAAGACACTGCACCCCAAAAGAACTCATTGTGACTCCTGTCTCTGCTGTGGTCGTGTGAACCGGCGTCGTCTGACGGATTTCCTCTTGGGCTAGCGACCTAACCCGGTTTACATCCTGAGCTTGTGCAGCTGCGCATGCCGGACTATCATGTCTGTGCCGATGCCGCCTCCGTTCACTACTAGACACTTCTGGTTCCTCCCAATGCCTAGTGTAACTCCGGCTGTGACGTGGTGTTGAATGTAACCTCTCCCTGCTATGAGAATATGCTTGCTGTTGTATCAACGCCGTGTTGAGTAGATCCTTGACCCTGCGCGCCTCCAATGCCACCGGAGACGTCCCCTCAATGGGTAAAGCGGCCAAGCGTGAAGCAGCTGCAACAATATTGTCCAAAGGATTCGAGTAATGACCCGGAGGGGTAGGAACGTGAGGTGTAGATGTGATCCGTCGATCTTGCTCTGCAGTAGGCTGCTGAACCGGCTCGTCCCTCGCTGGGGGGGCCCTCCGGTTTAAAGTCGGATCATTGCTAGTTCCTGCCCCTGGCGTCCTAAACAGATCCGTTGCTTCATAAACCGGCGGTATACGGGATTGGTATTTCCGACTTCTTGCTCCTTGTGTGGAGGCCTGTTCCATACTTAGGTGAAAAGCCTGATCATTCAATTCCGCTTGCCTTATCTCTATCATAGCCTTCTCTGCCTTCAAATCATCCCTTGCTTGATCAACCCGGCCCTTTAGCTGAAGGAGCTCTGCATCATGCTGCGCCTTGTCTGCTGGAGCCACCTCTGCCACAGCTTTGGCCGTGAACTCCTCTACTAAGGTGGATAGAACGTCAGTAGGTGAGAGGGCCGGGCCGCTCCCCCCTACACCATCTTCTTCCCCTCACCCCGTTCACCGTGGGCTGTGAACCGGCCATAAAGACAGCCACCCGGTTTGGCGGGTAAAAGGGGTCCGGAATACTGTTCCCGTCGGACTCACCCTCAGACCGGCCGTCCAGCAACTGATACAGAGATTAAGTTTCTCCGGATGAGGATCCGTCGTCGGAGTAGACAACTGTTTCACCGCCGAATTCCGATCCGTCCTCGGTTTGGATCCCGTGAACTGCTCCAACGAAAACGTGCTTCATGGCGGGCTGAATCCGGGCCGATCTCGCACGCTGAGCCGGCTCGATGATGTTGGAGAAGATGTCCGGCTCAGGTCCCGGTTCGCCGATCTTGCCGATGAAGACATGGATGCCACCGAAGGGAACCCGGTACCCGTATTCAATTGAATCGGCCTCCGGTCCCCAACCCGCGTCGTCGATGTAGATCCGGCCGCGGCGACTCTTGGTCATCCGGCCAGCAACGTAGCCCTTGAGTCCTTCAAAGATGCCCTTCAAGAACTCGAAACCATCGTGCGAAGGCCCCACGGTGGGCGCCAACTGTCGTGGAATTAGCACGGCAGATGTTCGGTTTAGCGGACTTGATGATGGAACCATCACACGGGTTAGCTTGAAGGGGTTAAAAGCACACAAAGGACACAGAGGGGTTATACTAGTTCGGCCCCTTCGATGAAGGTAAAAGCCTACGTCTAGTTTGGTTTGGTATTGCTTGGGCGTCGATGAACAGGGAGCGGATTGCTTGCCTGTGCCTCGACGGTTGTTTCTTGCTTGTCCCTGAACCGTCGCCTGGTCGTCCCTTTATATAGAGGTGACGCCTGGTCCGGTTTACAGAGTCCCGAGGCCGGCTCATACTTGTGTCCGCCTCGGTCTCTGCTCTTTCTTCCTTATCTCTCAAGTTACATCATCGGGCGGTTTACAAACCATAACTCTATACACGGGCCCTAATATCTTATGGGCCGTAGCCTTTACTAAAAATTACAACCATACAAACATATTATAACAAGCCGGTTTACACTAGCCGGTTCATACCTGCTAGTAATATCCCTGACACGCGTGGTCTCCTACTGGATTGATACCTTGGTTCTCAAAAACTGAGGGAAACACTTATGCTACTGATGTCTACTACGCACCCTTCTTCTTGTAGACGTTGTTGGGCCTCCAAGTGCAGAGGTTTGTAGGACAGTAGCAAATTTCCCTCAAGTGGATGACCTAAGGTTTATCAATCCGTGAGAGGCGTAGGATGAAGATGGTCTCTCTCAAACAACCCTGCAACCAAATAACAAAGAGTCTCTTGTGTCCCCAACACACCCAATACAATGGTAAATTGTATAGGTGTCAGGACCCCGATCCTAAGTCACACCAATCTAGCTTGTAACACATCATATCACTTTGAGGCCTCACGCACGGTATCCCCATGGGTGCCACCTTACCTGGCCCGGGACCGTTTGCGCGTCTTGGCACAAGTATATGATTGTGTCACTAGCATCCATATGACACAGAACCCGGGCCGACATGGCTAGTTATAAACCAAAAGTGGCACTAAATTACAGAGACAGGCATCCATGACCCAGCAACGAACGTGTCGGTCATCAACGTATGAACCCAAGTCGTAGCAAGCTACATGGACTTAAAGGAACAACGCGTGACATTTCCCCTAAGGGACAGACACAGGAACGTAGAAGGACACATGCCGGCCATCCTACGTGTTCCGGAGCAGTAGCAAGCTACCAAGGCTCAGTGGAAGCACTAGGAGGCATTTCCCTGTAAGATAGGCTACCAAAGGTAAACAACTAGGTGTCTGATCCCACACATACCAAGCATTTCAATCATACACACAATATGCTCAATATGTGCAAATACAACACTGCATCACAACAGAACTCTATGACTCAAAGTACTTTATTTAAGAGGCTCCGAAAAGCCATACATAACATATCCATACAGATAGGGGTCACATGACCCAACACTCAAGTCATACAATCATACAAGCACAAGCGGAAGCTAACATGTGTGAGTACAGACAACTTGGAAATAAAACAGGCTTGGTGTAGCCTGACTATCTACAAGGCCCTTCACAAGATCAGGATCTCTGTCTGGGTAGCAAGCTACTCGTCAACGTCAACGTCTATGTAAAACCCATCAGAAGGGGCAGGGTTCTCCTCTGCAATAGTTATTAAGCAAACATGAGTACAAAGGTACTCAGCAAGACTTACAACAGAACCTATCATATATGCATCATTATCAACAAGGGTAGTGTAGTTCATAGCAGCAAGCCAGCTTTGACTCTTGGCTAACCTATACTACAACTCTCAGCAGATTGCAAGATAAGACTACGTACACGAGTCCTCTACTCACCACAACAATACACTACCGTGGATCCTCTTCCGTCATCCTACGGAAGGCCATCCACGGCTCTCACACTTGTATTGAGGCTTTTAGTAGTATCCATCAACTTGTCTATGAACTGTATAAGCAACCAAGTGGTCCGTACCGCGAACAACAGCTATTAGAATAGATTGGTGACCCTGCAGGGGTGTACTTCTTCACACATGTTTCCACCACTTAGGGTCTGCACACGACATGTGCTCGGCAGACTTCAAGCGAAAGCTGACGTGGGTGTAGACCATGACCTAACCAACCACTCAAGTCTCTAGTCCAGGTTTATCGCCTATTTGGGTTCCATCCGTGGGGAGATCCGTCCGGGGTGTCGCTCACGGCCCCAAACGATGTGTACAGGGTTCCCGAGTCACCAAACGGGCGACCGGTACACCGTGCCACGTACGTGCCGCATCACAGCCCACCCCGAGGGTCAGCGCTGCGCACGACCACCAGTAAACTACAAACACCAGAAACTAGTTGCAACTCCTGGACAGAGGACAAGGGCAGTTAATAAGTCGAGCAGGGTCATATTTCAGGGCCCAATGTGTGGTAGTAGCTGAAACTTGAACCACACATACAGATCTCAGGTCCTATGGATGGTTCCAACGAAACAACCCACCATGTACTCCTACATGGCCTTTCATCGATACCTTTACCAAGCATATTCCACACTTCACTCTCTTTACCAGACGTGATCCTTTCACTCTGATCCATCACCCAGATGAACCAAACCTGACAAAACTCTAAGCATAGCAGGCAACATAAAGAAATAGCATGGTGGAACACACATCACATGGCTCAATCAAATCCTACACATGCTAGTGGGTTTCAACTATTTACTGTGGCAATGACAGGTCATGCAAGGGAATAGGGTTCAACTACCGCAGCAAGTAGCAGTTCACACGGTGTTGCCTTAATGCAATAAAAGAGAGCAGGAGCAAGAAGATGGGTTTGTATCGGAATGATCAATGGGTTGCTTGTCTGACAGATTGGTTGTCGGGTACTGCTCTTCAGTTGGATACGCAGATGTATCCTCGGGAGCAGGACCTACCACGGAGAACATCGACGATACAATCAATATACAAACAAATGCAACAATATGATGCATGCTCATGACATTGCAAGATGAATGTGTTTTGGGCTAATGCAACTATAAACAGAAAGGTTTGAGCCAATTTGAATCAAAGATTCAAATTTATACCCAAAGTATTATTTATTAAAGTGCATTATCATGTTTTGAAGGGAACGGCAAGGTTAACTTCCTCAAACATGCATGAAACCAGTGCCTTTGGAAAGATTGGATTTTTCTGATCAATTTTCATATATAAAACTTTTCCATCTGAGCTACTGTTGAATTTATATGATTTTTTGAAGTTTAAAGCATTTTTTGGAATTTCCTGAATTGTTCTAAAACATAATCCCATAAAAGCATTTACTGCGTCAGCATGACATCATGCTGATGTCAGCAGGTCAACAGACCTGGTCCAGGTCAAACCTGACCGGTGGGTCCCGCGTGTCAATGTCATTAACTTAACTAATTAAACAAAACTGCTAATCCTAAATTAATTAGCCGCCTGGGCCCACCTGTCATTGACTCCAGGGGGTCAACCTGGGCCCACCCGTGGTCAAACGGGGTCAAACTGACCGACGTTTAGCCGCCGGTGAGGCCAGACGCGGTGGTGCAGGGCGGGATTCGTGCTCCGGCGACCAAATCTAAGGCGGAGCACGTCTACGTGATGCTGGGGAAGTGCCGCATCGAGTGGTGATGGTGGTTGGCCTTGGGGTCGCCGGAAAAGGCGCCGGCGACGACCTTGGCGGCTGCCGGAGCTTGGGTGAGCTCGGGCTAGTCGCTAGGAGGCACGGCGAGGCTTGTGGTGTGGCGTGTCAGGCTCCTGGAGGTGCGGTGGAGCTGATGGACAGGGTGGTGCGGCCGTTGGGGGGCCGGAGCCTCGTCGGCGACGAGCTCCGCGGCGGCGCGTGCGGGTGAGCTTTGTGCTGTCGTTACAGAGCTCGAGAGGGGGAACGGAGAGGATGGGGAGGTGGCCAAGCTCACAGCGGTCGTGTAGGAACTGGCCGCGAGGTCGGGGACGAGCTGCTGCGACGGTGAGGTTGCCGGCGATCTCGACGGCCGAACGGGGGAGAAGTGCTCGGGGACAGCATGTTGGAGCTTCCGGCGATGTGTGGCTCGTCGGGGAGACGTAGCAGAAGATGGCGGGGCTCGGGGACACGACGGCGAGGCGAGGGGAGCTCAGTGGCTGCGGCTATGGCGGCAGGACGGCGGCGGCAGTGTCAGCCATGGCGCGGGGAGGGCGAGGGAGAGAGGCAGGGGGAGTGGATACGTCCAGCGGCTTCGGGGCGCGACGAGGAGGTCGTCCAGGCCGTTCCGACGGCGAGGCGGCGGCCAGGCGGCAAGCAGCTGCAGTAGTGGCATGCGGCCGTGCGTCGGCGTCACCTGCCTGCCTGGCTGCCGAAGCAGCTGGATGGCTCGGGCCAGCACAGTGCTGGGCCGCCAGGTGGGCCGGCTGGTCCAGGTAAGTGGGTTGTGCCCTTTCTCTATCATTTTTCTATTTTTCTTTCTGTTTTGTTTCTTTTTCAACTTTGTTGAATTAATAAAAATTCTAGAACATTTTTATAAATCATAAAACTAGGCATGCCCACTGTATATAATATGAACAGCATGGAACATTTGAGTTTATGATTATTTGGGCACCTAAAATATGTTATAGCATTTAAATGCCCAAATGCAAATACAATATGAATTAATCTAGAGACCTTTGGATGTCCTAGAAAATTGTGCACCATTTTTGTCAGAGGTTTAAGACCAAGGCAAAGATTATGAACATTTTTGAAGGGCATTTGGGTACATTGGAAAAGATTTTATTAAACCCTAGTTGTTAGAAGAGGGGTGCTCGGGTTTCTGTCATCCCCATTTCAAGTTTCTGGAGAAAGTAAACATGATGCACACTCTAGCTAGTCCTAAAGCAATCAGTGACTAGGGATGTGACAACCCACCCCCACTCAAAAGAATCTCGTCCCGAGATTCGGGTTCCTCTGGAAAAAGGGTGGGGTACTCAAGTCGAAGACGATCCTCCCTTTCCCAAGTAGCTTCATTCTCGGAATGATGTGACCATTGAACCTTGAGAAACTTGATATTATGACGTCGAGTGGTATGCTCGGTTTGATCAAGAATACGAACGGGGTATTCTCGATATGTGAGATTGTCCTGGAGATCAAGCGTTTCGTGGTCCACTCCGCGGATAGGATCCGAGAAGCAACACCTGAGTTGAGAAACGTGGAAGACATCATGAACTCTGGAAAGATGCGGAGGTAGTTCCAATTGGTAGGCAACTTCTCCTCGTTTGGCAAGAATGCGAAAAGGACCGATGTAACGAGGAGCCAATTTGCCTTTGATACCGAAGCGATGGGTTCCCTTAAGAGGAGTAACCCGAAGGTAAGCCTTATCGCCGACTTCATAAGTCATAGCCTTATGATGACTATCATATTGGCTCTTCTGGCAAGACTGGGCTGTTTTTAATCTCTCACGAATGATGCAAACTTGCTCTTCTGCTTCCTGGATCATATCCGGACCAAAGAATTGTCTTTCCCCGGTTTCTGACCAGTTAAGAGGCGTTCGACACCTTCGTCCATACGGAACTTCGAAGGGAGCCTTGCCCAAGCTAGCTTGATAACTATTGTTATAAGCGAATTCGGCGAATGGAAGACACTTCTCCCAATCCATACCGAAAGAGATGACAGGGGCTCGAAGCATATCCTCCAGAATTTGATTGACTCATTCTACTTGACCACTTGACTGAGGATGAAAGGCGGTGCTAAAAGAGAGATGAGTCCCCATGGCATTTTGGAAACTTTCCCAAAATCGAGAGGTGAATAGACTTCCACGGTCTGAGTTAATCTCCAATGCCACACCATGAAGAGATACTATTCGAGAGATATACAAGTCTGTTAGCTGGCTAGCGGTTATACTCTCTCGAACAGGCAGAAAATTGGCTACTTTGGAGAGGCGGTCGATAACGACGAAGATAGCATTATTCCCTTTCCTGGTCCTGGGAAACCCGGTAATGAAGTCCATACCGATCTTGTCCCAGCAGGCCGTTGATGCTCTGCTTTAACTCGACGGCAAACGTCGCAGTTAGCAATGAACTGAGCGATTTATCTCTTCATCCTAGTCCGCCAGAACCTCTGGCGTAGGTCCTGATACATTTTAGTACTACCGGGATGAATCGTGAGAGGAGATTCATGAGCCTCCTTAAGGATCAACTGCCGTAGTTGTTGTTTCTTGGGAACCACCAAGCGGTTCTTGAAGTACACAACACCTCGATCATCCATAGAGAAACTTTTAGCAACACCGCTAGCAATGGTCTCTTGGAGTCAGGATATACCCTTATCACGCTTCTGGGCAGCTATGATTTGATCCGTAAGGGTAGGTTTTGCCACCAAGGTGGAAAGGAATCCTCGAGGAACAATATGAAGGTTAAGCTTACGAAATTCCTCGTGTAGAAGTGGTTGTCCTTGTTGTAACATCAGATTGTTACAATAAGACTTACGACTTAGTGCGTCGGCCATGACATTGGCCTTCCCAGGGGTGTAAGTGATTCCTAACTAGTAATCTGTGAGCAACTCAACCCAACGTCTTTGCCTGAGATTCAAATCCGGTTGGGTGAAGATGCATTTCAGACTTTGGTGATCAGTGAAGATTTCACAGCGATTACCAAGAAGGTAAGGTCGCCATGTCTTGAGTGCGTGGACTACAGCTGCAAGCTCTAGATCATGGGTAGGATAGTTATCCTCATGTGGACGCAAGTGCCGAGATGCGTAGGCAATCACTTGACGATCTTGCATGAGTATGCAACCTAGTCCTTGTCGCGAGGCGTCGCAATAGATAATAAAGTCCTTGGAAAAGTCTGGTGGTACCAGTACGGGTGCAGATGTCAGGCGTCTTTTCAGTTCTTGAAAGCTGGACTCGCACTGTGGGGTCCACTCGAACTTTTTATCTTTCTTGAGGAGTTCAGTTAGAGATTTAGCAACCTTGGAGAAATTCTCGACGAAGCATCGTGTCAGGCCCAAGATGCGATTCTATCCCGATCACGTGACACTTACGTGACTGGGGCACAACCGCATTTCGGGCGCTTAGCAAGATGGATATCATTACATCGTACCAATTCATACATACATGGGGGATACAACAATACATACAAGTCACATGAATACAACATCCTCAATACAAAGCATCCGACTACAGATGCAAACATGAAAAGAACAACGACATCCATCTGCTATCTCAGGCTGCCGACCCGGAACCTAACCCAAGACTGAAGAAGAAGAAGAAGAAGAAGAAGAAAGAACTCCAACACAACGACATCGC
The DNA here is from genome assembly GCA_902687465.1 of Secale cereale. Classification (NCBI taxonomy): domain Eukaryota; kingdom Viridiplantae; phylum Streptophyta; class Magnoliopsida; order Poales; family Poaceae; genus Secale; species Secale cereale. Next base: position 685,665,036 of record LR738713.1, read on the forward strand.
TCTCACGTCAAGTCATCGGAAACATGCACCTGCAACTGTTGTTGTAGTATCTGTGAGCCACGAGGACTCAGCAATCCCATAACCATGGGTAACAAGACTATCAAAGCTTAAAGGGTAGGAAGAGGTAAGTGGTGAGGTTGCAGCAGCGGCTAAGCAATATATAGTGGCTAACATACGAGTACCAGAATAAGATGAGCATCTACGCAAACGGCCGCAAACTAGTAATGATCGCTAAAGATCCTGAACTACCTACGAGTCAAACATAAACCCACCGTGTTCTCTTCTCAAAGTGAAAAGAGACAGTCACGGTTACTCACACAGTTGTGTGTTTTACTTCGGATCCTCTGTCAAGTTTTCTACAACCGGACATTAACAAATCCCAATCTGCCACATAACCGCGGGCACGGCTTTCGAAAGATCATAACCCTGAAGGGGTGTCCCAACTTAGCCCATCACAAGCTCTCACGATCAGCTGAAGTAATAATAATTATTACCCCTTATCTTAGGGAAATCCGATCAGGCTCGGCATCGCGATGCACAAGACATTTCGACAATGGTAAAACAAGTCCAGCAAGACCTCCCGGCGTGCCAACACCCTGATAGTAGCCGCGCGTGTCTCGTCTCAGGCCACAACCGGATAGGTGATCCTACGGGAGCCAATCCTCGAGTTTCCCCGTGGTGGCCCCGCAGTCTCCCCGTTTGGGACCAACACCATCAGCACTGGCCCCTCCTGCTATGTAGAAAAGAGTACCCGGGGACGCGACCCCCTATGCAATTTAATTAATTAATTAAGTTGTTATTATGAGGCAAATTAAAACCAATGTTGGGCCTTGCTAGAGGAGTTTTATTCAAAGACGAAGTGTCAAGGGGTCCCCATATACCCAACCGTGTATGGAACGCAAAATCAAGGAACATAATGCCGGTTTATCGGCGCCTAAGGTGGCATGAGTGGAACAAAAAACCGAGCAAAAGGCCAAGCCTTCCACCCATGCCCAATATATAGGTGTGTTAATAATAATAGATATTGTGATATTCCAACAACAAGTTCCCTCCTGGAACGATCTTCATCTTCACCTGCAACTAACAGCGCTATCAGAGGGGCTGAGCAAGCGGGTAACATAGCCAAACAATGGTTTTTGCTAGGAAGGTGTCAAAGGTTAGAGGTTTCATGGCAACAAGGAGAGGGGCTGACAATAAGATGGGTAGCGCGACATATAACGATAGCATCGAGACAACTAAGCAAAGGCAATGATAGTAAAGGTATCCAAGGGTATGGTCATCTTGCCTGAGATCCCGCAAGGAAGAAGAACGAATCCATGAAGAAGACGAAGAAGAATCCTTGAAGAAGAACCACGGGTAGACGAACGAATCCTCACGAAAGCAACGGAACAAACACTAGCGAGAAGAAGCAAGCAACACGGTAAACACACCACATGAGACATGACAAAATGCTCAACCAAGTATGATGCAAGACAGTTCTATATAGGATGCACTACAAGTCTATACAGGAAGCAAAACATGGCAAGGTAGGAAGCATAGGAAAACAACTCAAGAACATGATAATATGCTCAAGCAAGTATGATGCAAAACAAGTCTACATGTGATGCACAATAAGTCTGTACAGGAAGCAAAACATGGCAAGGTAGGAAGCACAGAAAAACAACACAAGTCTATATATGATGCAATACATTGCAAGGTACGAAGCACAGAAAAACAACACAAGTCTATATATGATACAATACATGGCAAGGTAGGAAGCACTGAAAAACAACACAAGACAACAAGTTTAAATGAGGCCGGAAACTACATATTACAAATCCGGTAAGTCCCCATATGCATAGTTTGAAATTAGTACAGAACTGAACAAACCTTATGTTCAAGTTGTTAAACAGCAAGTTGACATGCACCATGATGATCTACACGAAATTCTAGTCAAGTTTCTTATAAAGTTTGTTTAATTCGGAGCTACGGCCTAGAAGATATGAGCAAAACAAGTCAAACAAGGCAACGGTGCAAGATGCACCCAAACATCAAGCAAACATACTCCAAACATGAAAACAAGATGATATTATGATTCTACATGCAAAATCACACAAGTTTCATATAAAGCACACCCAAAACGAAGCAACGGGCTAAAAGATACACATGAAACAAGATACAATGCAAAGCTGAAATTAACAGCCACATAGCAACTTAGAAGCAAGATATATATACTCTACAGCACTCAAACATGGTGACAAGAAGCATGGACATGAAGTAGACATATCCTACAGCAAACAACTCCATTGGATCATCTCCATAGGAGGCATGGATCAATAGCAACAAGCTACAACATTTTGATCATGACATTAAAAACCTGACAGTAATATTTTATAGCAACTTGGGAGCAAGAAATAAATAAGCTAGAGCAGGCCAAATGAGAAAGTGAGGGCATGGATGGATAGACAACAACATATACAACAAGGAATGATCAATGGCCACCCCAAAACTAACATGGATTTGCCTAGGGCATCAAGCAAACATAGCATCAGGATATGACAGATTCCAGACTTAGTGAAATTTCACTAAGTGTTAAAACAGTAACATTGGCATGGCATGTTTGCAAGCAAGTTTAAGTCAACACAAGGCATATCATGGAAAGTTAAATGCACCACAGCAAAGACCATATGATGGGGAATCTAAAACATATGAGCATGCGACATGGGGACAAACACATCAATAGCAACGAGCTCCTCAACTAGGCATCTCGTAACAAGTTACAAAACCTAACAGCCACTTGCACTTTTGCAATAGGGATAAACATGGCAATATGAACTCTAACATGCATGCTATAGCAACCAACATGTAACGCATCTCATGATAAACATTTTGACATCTCATTTGCATCATTTGGATAAACATGCACCAAGTTATCATAGCTCAAACATGGCAACAAAATAACAAGTAGCAGCAGTTTATAACAAGTAGCACCCTTGCAACAGATATTAGAGCATCTAGATGAACTCAAATGAGCATGGCACAATGGAACAAAGTGTAGAGCATATCACCACGGTCATTTTGACATATCATTCACACAATTTGGATAAACACACAAAAAGTTAGAGCCATGCAAACATAGCAACAAAATATGCATAAAACGACTTAGCAGATCTTTAAGGCAAAGGGAAAAAAACAGAGGCGCTCACATTGGGCCTAACAGGCCGGAGGCGGTGGAGGTCCAAAGTGGATCTGGGCCGGAGGAGGCATTGCGGGGGAGGAATGGGCTGGCCCACGTGGAGGAACGGCTGGCGCTCGGGCCCAGGCGCTGGCGAGGGGAGGAGCAGCTCCTCTGCTCACTCCCGAGCCTGCCCATGGCGGCGGCGGCGGGTCCGGCAACGGAGGGACGGCGCGATGGCGCCCTCGCCGGAGGAAGGGAGGCGGGGCGGCGGACGAGCCAGATCCGGGGGCGCCAGGCCCGGATCCGACCGGAGGGAGTCGGGCGGCGGCGTCGGGGTTTCTCCGGCGAGCAGGAGCAGTGGAGAAGACCGGCGGCGAGCGGCGGCTGCCGGCGGTGAACGGGGCGTGGCGGAGCAGACGAATGTCGGCGGGGTCGCGCGCCGGCGACGGAGGCGAGGCGCTGGGCGCCTGCGGGCGGCGGCGCACGGGGATCGGGACCGAAGGGCCGGCGGTGGGCTCACGGGCCCGCGGGTGGTGGGAGGCACGGTGCAGGCGATGTGGCGGCGGGGCATTGGCTGAGGGCGCGGCTCGACATGTCCGTCGGCGGGGTGGACATGTCCGGCGCGCGGAGGAGGAAGAGGTTAGTGTTGGATCTGCGCGAAAATGGAGGGGGAGGCACATATGTATAGGTAGAGGGAGCTAGGAGTGTCCAAATGAGGAGCCGTTCGCGGCCACGCGATCGTGATTGAACGGCCAAGAGCATGGAGGGGTTAGAATGGGCTAGGTGGGCTGTGCAAAAGGGGTGCTGGGCCAAAAGACAAAAGACTTCCCGCGGTTAACACAGTTAACTGTTGGGCTATCAAACGAACTTCGACCGCGACGAAACTTGACAGGCGGTCTACCTATGCTATAATAAGACCACACGCCAAGTTTCAACCCATTCCGAGAATGTTTTTCGGCCACTCACAAATAAATATTCGGAGGCACCACGGGCACATGTGAGTGTGTCTGGGCTCAGAACGGACAACGGAGAGGACGAGGGAACTCTAACGGATGCAAGTTTTGAGAACATGCTGATTCAACACACATGATGACATGGCAAGATGCAACACGCAAGCAGATGACATGGCAACAGCGACGAATAACTAGCTGACACCTGGCGCACCGGTCTCGGGGTGTCACAACACTCCCCTACTAACAAGAGATCTCGTCCCGAGATCTTAGGAACGAGACGGAAGGAAAAAGGAAGAACAAAGTTCTTCAAGGGCAAAAGAGGTGAAATGACCGAAGCTTGAGAGGTTGAACAGCTCAAAAGAAAGAACACAACGGAGAAAAATGAGATTGAGAAGCTCCGGTAAAATAAGCAACAAGGCATAAGACGAGAACCGAGAGGGTATGGATATGAAGCACGAGTTGAAGGAACAAGAATGAATTTGAAACCACTCCGGTTAAACAGGATAGACAAGGAATTGAACGAAGTAATTCGGGCAGCACTCCGGCTGAAACTGAAAGAAATAGCACACCGGGTGAATATGAATTGAAAGAAGAATAACTTGAGAGATGGAATAATACATGACGGAATGGACAAGACAATGCCTCCGGAAGAAATAAAGAATGGAATGAGACGAAGGGGAAGAAGATGACAACTCCCATCACGAATGGATTGAAAGAACATCTTCAAGAGGAAGACTTGAACGGAGATGTTGAGAAAATCAACAACAAAAGAATGAGCTTGTTATGGAATTATTTAAACATCTCAAGACTTGAGGTGAATAATGCCGCAACGAAAATATTGAATAGATGAGAATGAAGAAAGAAATGCAAAACTCCACTTCAAAAGAATACGGAGAATTATTTGCACTCGAGAGGCAAAAGAATAAGAATGCTTGATCTTGGACAAAAGAATTTGATGAACACTAGAAGAATGAATTAAATGATGAAGAATCACCATGAGGAACTCCGGTACGAAGGATGATGATATAGAAATGAAGGACGAAAAGAATAAGATTAAAGCCTTGCGATGATTAGTCGGAGTTCCAACGAGATAACCGAGAAAAATTTGAACTCTGGAAAGAAAAGAATAAAACACTTGAAACTAGAATTTATTCGTCAAGAATAAACTCTGAAGGAAGGAATAAATCAACTTGATGAAAACGAATAAGAATTATGTTATGCTCATCCTCCATCAATTAAATTGATGCGAAGCAATGGATTCACACACTACTTATTCTCCTTGAAATGATTAAAGAGGGATATATCGCGGACTTGCGACAATCTTCATGAAACGCCGGTAGGATTGGAATAAAAGAATGGGTTCATAATACCGGAAAAGAATTGTTGAATGAAGCACCGTAAGAATTGAAACCACGTGAAGAAAATGCACGAACCACCGGGAAGAATTAATCGAATGATGAAAAGAACAAACCACCGAGAAGAATTACAATCGAGTGAAGAACGAGAATGACCACCGTAAGGAATGAAATTGAATGATGCAAGAGGACAAGCCACCGTGAAGAATTGAGAATGAGTGAACAAAAGAGAATGAATCTCCGGGAAGAATAAAGCACTTGAGGAAAATTTGAATGAAGAGATCGTGAACTGATTAAAGAATACTTGAACAAGCACCGGAAGAATGTGAGACGAACGAAGAGGCATCAATGAAGAATATTTGGAGGACGAAGTTGAAAAACTGAGAATGAAGAAATCTTCTGAAATGATGACCTTCGGAGGAACACAAAGAAAATAATTCAAGAATAACTCCGGATGAATGAGAAGAAGAAGGGTTGAACCACACATGAAAAGAATTGCAAACGAACTTCGGAAGGCACGTGACTGATGGAATTCATACTTAACGTCACACTTGAAAAGAATTACGGAACACTTCGGGAAATAAAAGAGTCAGGTAAGATCCTGGGAAAAGACCTGTGGGTTATGAGCCCACCGAAGAGAGAACTCCGTTGGAACAAATTGAAAAAGGAGATGATGCACCGGAATGTTTGAAAAACTCGAATGAGGTGACCACCTCGAATTAATTGGAACAGGGACAAATATCCTGAGATGTCTTCGGAACTCTAGAACAATTAACTGGCGAGAGACGAACGAGCAAGGTGAAGCAATTGAGCCGAGGAAAAGAATAAGATCAACACCGATAACAAATCGAATTGGAACCACCGGAAAGAAAAGAGATGAAGAATGACGAACGAGAGGAGAATTCACCAGTTGAAATAACTGGGGAAGAATGTAAAGGATCACACGAGTAGGATGGATACTCGATTACGGACTCCGGTTCCGAGAAGCAAAAGGGTGGGCGGATGGGAAAAAGAAGACCACTTCGGACAGGGAAAACAACACCGGTTGAAAAGAACTGAGGATTGAACTTGCAAAGAAGAAGAGGGTTGAATCCACTTGACGAGAGATGCACCAGATGAAAGAACTAACAACGCAATGAACGAAAACTAACCACGCGATCCTAAAAAAAATTGAAGGGGAAGAGGGGTAATTCAAAACACCTACGTCAAGATTCCTCATCAAAGCGACGAAGGGGCAGAGGAGTAAAAAGAATTCCTACTCTTCGATATAACTAGAATCCGAAAAAGTTTAATACTAGACTCGACAACGGCCAAGCTACGATCAATCAAGGGGGCTCCTATGGTCGGTCGAGGCTTTGATACCAACTTGTCAGGCCCAAGATGCGATTCTATCCCGATCACGTGACACTTACGTGACTGGGGCACAACCGCATTTCGGGCGCTTAGCAAGATGGATATCATTACATCGTACCAATTCATACATACATGGGGGATACAACAATACATACAAGTCACATGAATACAACATCATCAATACAAAGCATCCGACTACAGATGCAAACATGAAAAGAACAACGACATCCATCTGCTATCCCAGGCTGCCGACCCGGAACCTAACCCAAGACTGAAGAAGAAGAAGAAGAAGAAGAAGAAGAAGAAGAAGAAGAAGAAGAAGAAGAAGAAGAAGAAGAAGAAGAAGAAGAAGAAGAAGAAGAAGAAGAAGAAGAAGAAGAAAGAACTCCAACACAACAACATCGCTCTCACGTCAAGTCATCGGAAACCTGCACCTGAACTGTTGTTGTAGTATCTGTGAGCCACGAGGACACAGCAATCCCATAACCATGGGTAACAAGACTATCAAAGCTTAAAGGGTAGGAAGAGGTAAGTGGTGAGGTTGCAGCAGCGGCTAAGCAATATATGGTGGCTAACTTACGAGTACCAGAATAAGATGAACATCTACGCAAACGGCCGCAAACTAGTAATGATCGCTAAAGATCCTGAACTACCTACGAGTCAAACATAACCCCACCGTGTTCTCTTCTCAAAGTGAAAAGAGACAGTCACGGTTACTCACACAGTTGTGTGTTTTACTTCGGATCCTCTGTCAAGTTTTCTACAACCGAACATTAACAAATCCCAATCTGCCACATAACCGTGGGCACGGCTTTCGAAAGATCATAACCCTACAGGGGTGTCCCAACTTAGCCCATCACAAGCTCTCATGATCAGCTGAAGTAATAATAATTATTACCCCTTATCTTAGGGAAATCCGATCAGGCTCGGCATCCCGGTGCACAAGACATTTCGACAATGGTAAAACAAGTCCAGCAAGACCTCCCGGCGTACCGACACCCTGATAGTAGCCACGCGTATCTCGTTTCAGGCCATAACCGGATAGGTGATCCTACGGGAGCCAATCCTCGAGTTTCCCCGTGGTGGCCCCGCAGTCTCCCCGTTTGGGACCAACACCATCAGCACTAGTTCCCCCTGCTATGTAGAAAAGAGTACCCGGGGACACGACCCCCTATGCAATTTAATTAATTAATTAAGTTGTTATTATGAGGCAAATTAAAACCAATGTTGGGCCTTGCTGGAGGAGTTTTATTCAAAGACGAAGTGTCAAGGGGTCCCCATATACCCAACCGTGTAAGGAACGCAAAATCAAGGAACATAATGCCGGTTTATCGGCGCCTAAGGTGGCATGAGTGGAACAAAACACCGAGCAAAAGGCCAAGCCTTCCACCCATGCCCAATATATATGTGTGTTAATAATAATAATAGATATTATGATATTCCAACAACAAGTTCCCTCCTGGAACGATCTTCATCTTCACCTACAACTAACAGCGCTATAAGAGGGGCTGAGCAAGCGGGTAACATAGCCAAACAATGGTTTTTGCTAGGAAGGTGTCAAAGGTTAGAGGTTTCATGGCAACAAGGAGAGGGGCTGACAATAAGATGGGTAGCACGACATATAACGATAGCATCGAGACAACTAAGCAAAGGCAATGATAGTAAAGGTATCCAAGGGTATGGTCATCTTGCCTGAGATCCCGCAAGGAAGAAGAACGGATCCATGAAGAAGACGAAGAAGAAGCCTTGAAGAAGAACCACGGGTAGACGAACGAATCCTCACGAACGCAACGGAACAAGCACTAACGAGAAGAAGCAAGCAACACGGTAAACACCCCACATGAGACATGACAAAATGCTCAACCAAGTATGATGCAAGACAGTTCTATATAGGATGCACTACAAGTCTATACAGGAAGCAAAACATGGCAAGGTAGGAAGCACAGGAAAACAACACAAGAACATGACAATATGCTCAAGCATGTATGATGCAAAACAAGTCTACATATGATGCACAATAAGTCTGTACAGGAAGCAAAACATGCCAAGGTAGGAAGCACAGAAAAACAACACAAGTCTATATATGATGCAATACATGGCAAGGTAGGAAGTATAGAAAAACAACACAAGTCTATATATGATGCAATACATGGCAAGGTAGGAAGCACAGAAAAACAACACAAGACAACAAGTTTAAATGAGGCCGGAAACTACATATTACAAATCCGGTAAGTCCCCATATGCATAGTTTGAAATTAGTCCAGAACTGAACAAACCTTATGTTCAAGTTGTTAAACAGCAAGTCAACATGCACCATGATGATCTACACAAAATTCTAGTCAAGTTTCATATAAAGTTTGTTTAATTCGGAGCTACAACCTAGAAGATATGAGCAAAACAAGTCAAACAAGGCAACGGTGCAAGATTCACCCAAACATCAAGCAAACATACTCCAAACATGAAAACAAGATGATATTATGATTCTACATGCAAAATCACACAAGTTTCATATAAAGCACACTCAAAACGGAGCAACGGGCTAAAAGATACACATGAAACAAGATACAATGCAAAGCTGGAATTAACAGCCACATAGCAACTTGGAAGCAATATATATATACTCTACAACACTCAAACATGGTGACAAGAAGCATGGACATGAAATAGACATATCCTACAGCAAACAACTCCATTGGAGCATCTCCATAGGAGGCATGGATCAATAGCAACAAGCTACAACATTTTGATCATGACATTAAAAACCTAACAGTAATATTTTATAGCAACTTGGGAGCAAGGAATAAATAAGCTACAGCAGGCCAAATGAGCAAGTGAGGGCATGGATGGACAGACAACAACATATACAACAAGGAATGATCAATGGCCACCCCAAAACTAACATGGATTTGCCTAGGGCATCAAGCAAACATAGCATCAGGATATGACAGATTCCAGACTTGGTGAAATTTCACTAAGTGTTAAAACAGTAACATTGGCATGGCATGTTTGCAAGCAAGTTTAAGTCAACACAAGGCATATCATGGAAATTTAAATGCACCACAGCAAAGACCATATGATGGGGAATCTAAAACATATGAGCATGCGACATGGGGACAAACACATCAATAGCAACGAGCTCCTCAACTAGGCATCTCGTAACAAGTTACAAAACCTAACAGCCACTTGCACTTTTGCAAGAGGGATAAACATGGCAATATGAACTCTAACATGCATGCTATAGCAACCAACATGTAACGCATCTCATGATAAACATTTTGACATCTCATTTGCATCATTTGGATAAACATGCACCAAGTTATCATAGCTCAAACATGGCAACAAAATAACAAGTAGCAGTAGTTTATAACAAGTAGCACCCTTGCAACAGATTTTAGAGCATCCAGATGAACTCAAATGAGCATGGCACAATGGAACAAAGTGTAGAGCATATCACCACGGTCATTTTGACATATCATTCACACAATTTGGATAAGCACACAAAAAGTTAGAGCCATGCAAACATAGCAACAAAATATGCATAAAAGGACTTAGCAGATTTTTAAGGCAAAGGGAAAAAAACAGAGGCGCTCACATTGGGCCTAACAGGCCGGAGGCGGTGGAGGTCCAAAGTGGATTTGGGCCGGAGGAGGCATTGCGGGGGAGGAATGGGCCGGCCCATGCGGAGGAACGGCTGGCGCTCGGGCCCGGGCGTTGGCGAGGGGAGGAGCAGCTCCTCTGCTCGCTCCCGAGCCTGCCCATGGCGGCGGTGGCGGGTCCGGCAACGGAGGGACGGCGCGATGTCGCCCTCGCCGGAGGAAGGGAGGCGGCGCGGCGGACGAGCCAGATCCGAGGACGCCAGGCCCGGATCCGGCCGGAGGGAGTCGGGCGGCGGCGGCGGGGTTTCTCGGGCGAGCGGGAGTAGTGGAGAAGACCGGCGGCGAGCGGCGGCTTCCGGCGGTGAACGGGGCGCGGCGGAGCAGACGTACGTCGGCGGGGTCGCGCGCCGGCGACGGAGGCGAGGCGCTGGGCGCCTGCGGGCGGCGGCGCACGGGGATCAGGCCCGAAGGGCCGGCGGTGGGCTCATGGGCCCACGGGTGGTGGGAGGCACGGTGGAGGCGATGTGGCGGCGGGGGATTGGCTGAGGGCGCGGCTGGACATGTCCGACGGCGGGGTGGACAGGTCTGGCGCGCAGAGGAGGAAGAGGTTAGGGTTGGATCTGCGCGAAAATGGAGGGGGAGGCAGATATTTATAGGTAGAGGGAGCTAGGAGTGCCAAATGAGGAGCCGTTCGCGGCCATGCGATTGTGATCGAACGGCCAAGAGCATGGAGGGGTTAGCATGGGCTAGGTGGGCTGTGCAAAAGGGGTGCTGGGCAAAAAGACAAAAGACTTCCCGCGGTTAACACAGTTAACCGTTGGGCTATCAAACGAACTCCGAACGCGACGAAACTTGACAGACGGTCTACCTATGCTATAATAAGACCACACACCAAGTTTCAACCCATTCCGAGAATGTTTTTCGGCCACTCACAAAATAAATATTCAGAGGCACCGCGGGCACGTGTGAGTGTGTCTGGGCTCAGAACGGACAACGGAGAGGACGAGGGAACTCGGACGGATGCAAGTTTTGAAAACATGCTAATGCAACACACATGATGACATGGCAAGATGCAACACGCAAGCAGATGACATGGCAACGGCGACGAATAACTAGCTGACACCTGGCGCACCGGTCTCGGGGTGTCAGACGTCGGCAATAGCTTTCTAAGCCAAGGAAACTCCAAACTTGCTTGACCGATTCAGGTGGAGTCCAGTCAAGGACGGCCTGAACTCGCTCGGGATTGACGACAATACCCTTACCAGAGATTACATGACCCAGATAAGTCACTTCTAGCAACCAAAATTCACACTTGGAGAATTTGGCATAAAGGCGGTGCTCTCGAAGTTTCGTCAATACCAACCTTAGATGCTCGGCATGATCTTCCTTGTTCTTGGAGTAAATGAGTGTATCATCGAGGTATACCACGACGAATTTATCCAAGTACTCCATGAATATAGAATTCATTAGCCGGGAGAAAGTGGCTGGGGCATTGGTTAACCCGAAGGACATGACGGTGTACTCGTATTGGCCATAACGAGTAACAAATGCCGTCTTGGGAATGTCCCCATTCTTGATTTTGATTTGATGGTAGCCCAACCTCAAATCCATTTTGGAAAAGATTGAGGATCCAGCGAGCTCATCATACAGGTCGTTGATTCTGGGGAGCGGATACTTGTTCTTTATGGTGACCAAATTGACAGGTCGATAATCTACAACCATCCATTCCGTTCCATCCTTCTTCTTGACGAAGAGGACAGGACAAGCCCAGGGAGAAGAACTTGGACGGATGAAACCCTTTTTCAAGGACTCATCGAGTTGTTTCTTAAGCTCAGCTAGTTCTAGGGGTGCCATCTTGTAAGTGCATCTAGTGCCACCCCTAGTTGGTTTTGGAGTATTGAAGACAAACCTGGTTGAGGGACTAATGTGTTTGTGAGAATTGCAGGATAACACAGGTAGTAGTCCCTCATTGATTCGGTTAACCTACTGGAGATGACCCCTAAAAATGTATGAAGACATTGATAACTGTGGTAGTATACGAAGATAATCATATTGAAGACTATGACATGAGAAGACATTGAGTGAAGACTATGGAAAGCGAAGATGTAGAGTTGTCGCTGTTTCCTTTGCTTCTTTATTGAGTCATAGGAACCACCGCACTGTTAAGTGGGGTCCAAGTGAACTAACTCAGAATGACTGATGTGATCCTCAACCAAAACCTATGTCTTCGAGCGAAGACTATGAGAGCAAATCTTATCCAGAGGCGGATGAGTCAGCTTTACTTGGAGCTCAAGTAAGGTTGCCGTGTGTGTTTGAAATCTGACCATTGGAACACGTGTCAGTTCCTTAGTGACCTAGGGTCACTTCGGACAAATCAGGTCGGGTTGCCTAGTGGCTATAAATAGCCCACCCCCTACACCATAAATTGATGGCTGCTCAGAGTTATTGCACGGCTTTTGTCGTTTGAGAGCAACCCACCTTCGAAGCATTTGAGAGACAAATCCTTGCGAGGACAAAGCCCAAACACCTAGAGCCAAAGAGTGTTAGGCATCACTGAAGTCTTTCTGTCAGTGTGACCTAAAGACTTATTACACTTGAGGACTGTGTTTCCTCCAGCCGGTTAGGCGTCGCGTTCTGAGCATCCAAGATTAATTATGGATTGCCGGTGAACGAAGTCTGTGAAGGTTTGGAAGTCTACCTTGAAGACTTACCAGAGTGATTGGGCGAGGACTAGGTGTTCTTAGCTCAAGGGGAACAAGGTGAAGACGCGGTCTTCTGAGTTAAATCTCAGCCTCCCTAACCAGATGTACAGTTGTCACAGCAACTGGAACTGGTCTAACAAATCACTGTCTTCCCCGAGCTACTGGTTCTATCCTTTCCTTCCTTTTACTTACAGCTTTATGTTGTGAAGACATTGCATGTTTGCTTTATCTGATTGTCTTCACTGAGTATCTACTGGTTGTGATTTGCTTCATTCCTTCTTCCTTTGTGATCACTACTGCCTAGTTGCTATTAGTCTTCATGCTTTCACTTCATTGAATACATGACTATGGCTTATCTACTGTAGTCCACTTTCTGCTGCATACTAATCGGCTTGAGCTTATCGTTTGTCTTTGAAACTACCATGTTTTGAAGCTTTAAATAAAAATCGCCTATTCACCGCCCCCCCCCCATCTAGTCGATATACTGCACTTTCAATTGGTATCAGAGCAAGGTACTCCCTTGTTCTGTGTGATTCGGTTTAACCACCTGGAGTTTTAGCTATGTCGACTGCAGGGATAATCAAAGTCTCCGCTGCGTGCCCTGTCTTCGATGGCACCGAATATCCCTACTGGAAGAACAAGATGCGCATGCATCTTGAAGCCATTGATGTGGACCTCTAGTTTGTCGTCAAGCATGGCGTTCCCAGGACTGGAGAAGGCGTCGCCGCTGCTGATGTCAAGAGGCTCGTTCAATTGGATTCAACGGCCAAGAACATCATTTGTGGTCATCTGACCAAAGAACAGTACGGTCGTGTGAGTGCTCTGGACACGTCAAAGCAAGTTTGGGACTAGCTCTCAAAGGTTAATGAAGGAGTCTCTACCCAGAGAGATCAAAGGATCAGCGTCCTTCGCAATCTCTTCAATCGCTTCAAGAGACATGACAATGAGAATGTCCAGCACACTTTTGATCGTCTCACTGACATCACAAATGAGCTTCAAGGACTTGGCGCCACTGAGATCACCAAGCATGAAATCGTCAAGACTGTTCTGAGATCACTCGATAGCTCATTTGATATCCTTGCATTGATGATTCAAGAACGCCCTGGCTTCAAGACTCTCGATCCGTCTGATATACTTGAGAGGCTCAACACACATGAGTTTCAGCTATCTGAGAAGCGTGACATCTATGGTCCCAACTATGGCTGATCTCGCGCAATGAAGGCAAAAGCTGTTTCCTCATCTGAAGAAGAATCTGACTACAATTCTGATGATCTTGAAGACATTGGAAAGGAGCTTGCCATGCTTGTGAAGAAGTTCCAAAAATTCACTAGGAAGAAAGGCTTCAAAAAGTCTTCAAGATCCAGCTCAAGAAATGATGAAGCATCTGCTCATGACTACAAGAAAAGAACATGTCATAAGTGCAAGAAACCTGGTCACTATATTTCTGAGTGTCCTCAGTGGGACAATGAGAAGAAGAAGAAGAAGAAGAGCAAGGAATATGATTCTGATGACAAGAAAAATAAGAAATACTCAAAGTCTTCTTCAAAGTATTCATCAAAGTAATCATCACACAAGAAGAATTCATCTAGCAAGGCTCGTGCTTTTGTTGGCAAGGAGATGGATTCTGAGGAAGAGTCTGCTTCTGAAGAGGTGGAGGTGGAGTCGGAGGAAGAGTCTGATTCTGGTGCTGCAAGTCTGGCTTTAGCCACTGCTTACGTGGGCAAGTCTATCTTCAACACTGAAGACAATGGCCCCGTCAACAACAATGATGATGAGGACGACGACTCTGCACCCACCTTCTGCTTCATGGCACGCGGTGCCAAGGTAAAATCACGCGATGCTTACTTTCAAACATCTAGTGAAGATGACTCTGATTGTGAATCAAAACCTAGCTACAAAACACTTGCTAAAATTGCCACTGAACAGCAGAAAGCCATGGAACATATTCAAAAATGTTAGACAAAAGCGATGACCTGTTGGACGCGGAAATGACCCGCTCTCAGTCCTTAATTGTAGACATAAAAAATCTTCATGTTAAGTACAAAGAACTTGAAGAGCTTTATGAATTGCTTTCAAAAACTCATGAAAAGCTTTCCCACGATTACATTCAAAGGAAGCGAGAACTTGAGAAAGTGAAAGCGGCTCATGAAGATCTTCAAAAGGAGAATGAGTCACTCCGCGCACAACTGATCAACTCCACTCACGAAGAGTTTGAACCACCATGTCTAAAATGCATTGAACGTGATAATGCTACATCTGTTGCGGAATGCTCTACTGCTGCCACTGTTGCAATATCTTCAACTATTGATGTGGTGACTAACCCCTCTGCTGATGAAACCACTACTATTGCTGATGAAAATGCTAAGTTGAAGATTTTGCTTGAAACATGGATGTACAAAAGCCTCAAAGGGCATCAGACTCTATGTGATGTCCTCAAAAAGCAGATACTGAACCGAAACCCTAGGAAAGGGGGTGTTGGGTTCGACAGGAAAATGAATGTCGATGATTCATACTGGAAGCCTGAGCAGTATCCCAAAACCACATGGGTTACTGCAAAGGGACCTTCAGTGGATCCATCTACCTAATCTGGCTTCACCTGTGCTAATCATGTTATCATTGATGATTCATTTGATGCAAACTATAAACTGTTTAAGAATCAAAATGGTAAAGTGTTTGCCAGGTATATTGGTACTAACTGCAGGAATGGACCACCTATGAAGAAGATCTGGGTACCCAAAGGTTGTCTTGAGAAGCTTCCAACAAATTCTATCATGACACCTCCTGGGATGAAGACAAACCCCAGACCAAAGGCTTCATATGGTCCTAAGGCTTCATACAGACAAAGGACTCACCTGAGTCACCCTAACACAGATGCTTTTTAGGGAAATCATAGTCAGGCCCATGAATACGAGCGTGTTTCTTCAAACCGCTATGTTCATAAATCAAAGAACTTTTCTGCCTATTCTTATGAGTATTATTCTCCTCCTGCAAGACTATTTGCTAGGGCCCCAAAGCCAAAATTCTCAGATGCTGCTCTTAGACTCATTGCTTCTAAGCCACCCCTGAAGATGTGGGTGGTTAAGAAGAACTAACTTTCGCTTGCAAGGAAAGGTCTCCAGCCTGTAATCAAAGGCTTCTGATGCTATTGCTGGGGACCTAAAACACTTGTAGGGCACAAGATCAAATGCCCAAAATGACTTACTGCTCATACTAGTCATAAATCACTTGCTGAACATCTTATCAGTCCTAACTTACATCTAAAGCTTTCATAATCCACTTATGCATCAATTGTTTATGCTTCATAATGGCTTTTGGTGAAGCCTATCCTCCTAACTGCATTGTAGGGAGTGACACCAAAGTCTTCAGAATGGATTATGGATAGCGGATGCACAAATCATATGACCGGTGACCGAAATCTTCTCATGGACTCAACTTTACGTCCATCCAACAAGAGTTACATCACATTTGCTGACACTGGTAAAAGCAAAGTGTTGGGTCTAGGTAGAGTTGTAATCTCAAGAAATCAGCACATGGACAAAGTCATGCTTGTTGAATCTCTTGGCTTCAACTTAATGTTTGTATCAATGCTTTGTGACTTAAACATGATTGTGATCTTTGGTAAATTTCGTTGCATTGTACTAATGGAATCTGACAAATCTTCAGTAATTGAAGGATACAGAAAAGGTGATCTGTATATGGTAGATTTCTCAGCTGGACCACAAATGGCCGTATGTCTTCTAGCAAAAGCTTCAGAGTGCTGGCTCTGGCATCGGAGGCTAGGACATGCTGGCATGAGGAACTTGCACACTCTCGCAAAGAAGAAGCATGTCATAGGCATCGAGGAAGTCAAGTTCAAGAAAGATCATCTATGTGGTGCCTGTGAAGCTGGAAAGATGACTAGAGCCAAGCACCCCTCAAAGATAATCATGACGACATCCAAACCCTTCGAGCTGCTTCACATGGACTTATTTGGCCCTACTCACTACTCCACATTCTCTACCACAGCATGTCTCTATGGCTTCTTCATTGTTGATGATTACTCAAGATACACATGGGTACACATAATACTCTACAAGACTGAAGTGCAAGATGTCTTCAGACGCTTCGCCAACCGTGCCATGAACAATTATGGCATCAAGATCAAACATATCAGAAGTGACAATGGCACTGAATTCAGAACACTGGCCTCGATCTTTATCTGGATGAGATGGTAATCACTCATGAATTCTCAGCCCCATACACACCTCAGCAAAATGGGATTGTTGAGCGCAAGAACAGAAGCCTAATTGAGATGGCTCAAACGATGCTCGATGAGTACTAAACCCCAAGAAGATTCTGGCCCGAAGCTATTGATACTGCATGCCATACCATCAACCGTGTTTATCTTCACAAGCTTCTGAAGAAAACATCCTATGAACTCCTCACTGGAAAGAAGCCAAATGTAAGCTACTTCAGAGTATTTGGAGCTAAGTGTTGGATCAAGGATCCTCATCATAAGTCAAAATTTGCACCCAAAGCTCATGAAGGCTTCATGCTCGGATATGGAAAGGACTCACACTCCTATAGAGTCTTCAACATTTTTCTCTATAAAACTGTTGAGACTGTGGATGTGAGGTTTGATGAGACAAATGGATCACAAAGAGAATCCCAACCAAATGTGCTAGATGAAGCTTCGCCAAATGAATCTATCAAGCTTATGGGAACTGGTGAGTTCATGCCTTCTGAAGCACAACCTGACGAGGAACTCATCATCTCTGCTCCAAATCAACCTGACGACAATGCTCAGCCCGAAGACAATCCTCCTGATGAACACAATGCACAACAAAAGCAAATTCTTCGTCCAGCTCATCCTCGTGTTGCAAATGAAGTGCAAGTTGAGAAGATAATTGATAGCATAAATGCTCCTGGTCCACTCACTCGCTCTAGAGCAACACAGCTTGCCAATTTCTGTGGGCACTTTGCTTTTGTCTCAATATCTGAACCCATGAAAGTTGCTGAAGCTTTTATGGAACCTGAATGGATTCAAGCAATGCAAGAAGAGCTTCAACAGTTTGAGTTGAACAATGTGTGGGAACTTGTCAAGCGTCCTGATCCTCGAAAGCACAATATAATAGGCACAAAATGGATCTATCGCAACAAGCAAGATGAGCATGGTCAAGTGGTCAGAAACAAAGCTCGTCTCGTTGCTCAAGGATACACTCAAGTTGAAGGGATTGACTTCGATGAAACTTTTGCTCCTGTGGCTAGACTTGAAGCTATTCGAATACTGCTAGCCTATGCAAATCATCACAACATACTTATAAATCAAATGGATGTAAAGAGTGCCTTTCTCAATGGGAAAATTGAAGAAGAAGTGTATGTTGCACAACCACCTGGCTTTGAAGACCCAAAACGTCCTGATATGGTTTACAAGCTCAACAAGGCACTATATGGCCTCAAACAAGCGCCTCGTGCTTGGTATGACACCCTCAAAGACTTCCTGAAGAGCAAAGGCTTCAAACCTGGATCCCTAGATCCCACACTCTTCACGAAGACATATGATGATGAGCTATTTGTCTGCCAAGTCTATGTGGATGACATTATCTTCGGCTGCACGGACAAGAAATACAGTAATGAGTTTGGTCACATGATGCAAGAACAATATCAAATGTCTATGATGGGTGAGCTGAAGTTCTTCCTTGGTCTTCAAATTCATCAGCAAAGAAACGGCATCTTCATATCTCAAGAGAAATATCTTAAAGACTGCTTGAAGAATTTTGTAATGCAAGACTGCAAAGGGTACTCGACGCCAATGCCTGCTAAACATCATCTGGGTCCCGACACCAATGGTAAAGAGTTTGACCAATAGGTATACCGCTCCATGATTGGTCCTTTACTTTATTTATGTGAATCTAGGCCAGATATTATGCTTAGTGTTTGCATGTGTGCTCGATATCAAGCGGCACCAAAGGAGTCGCATCACTTAGCTGTGAAGCGAATACTTCGATATTTGGCTTACACCCCAACACTAGGATTATGGTATCCAAAGAGCTCAGAGTTTGATCTAGTAGGATTTTCAGATGCTGATTATGCTGGTGACAAAGTTGATCGCAAGTCCACATCTGGCACATGTAACTTTCTAGGACGATCACTTGTCTGTTGGTCTTCAAAGAAGCAGAACTGTGTATCACTCTCCACTGCTGAATCTGAATACATTGCTGCTAGATCTTGCTGCGCTCAGCTTCTATGGATGAAGCAAACACTCAAGGACTATGGAGTCCATCTGAAGCATGTGCCACTCTATTGTGATAATGAAAGCGCCATCAAGATAGCCAACAACCCAGTTCAGCACTCGAAGACAAAGCACATTGAAATTCGTCATCACTTTCTCAGAGATCATGTTATGAAGGAAGATATTGATATCATACACGTCAACACTGAAGAGCAACTGGCAGATATCTTCACAAAGCCCTTGGATGAGAAAAGGTTTTGCAAGTTGCGGTGTGAGCTATATATCTTAGAATCCTCAAATGTCTTGTGATCAGGCACACATCCTAACACTTATGCATATTGATGACTTAGATGTGCAACACACGAAGTAAAGTATATCTTCAATCAATGAAGACTTACATTCTAAGTGTGAATACATTAACATGGAATTTGACTTCGGAGCGCCACGATAATTGTGCGCCGTGTCTGGGTCTAATACTTCCTATACGGTGGGTAACGCCACCACCAAATTCTTGTTTGAAGCATTTTTCGTGGCGTTACATTTGCAAAGTCTTCGCACTTGGTTTGTCTTCACATAGGATATATATATATAGAGTTGTGTTCTGTCCTCAACAGCATTCATTTATAGCTATGTCTTCATATCTGAATCTTTTGGACTAAGTGAATGTGATCGGACCCTAACCTCTCTATGCTCTCTCATCTCACTCTGTCTGTCCAAATCATATGCATTCTGTTGAAACAGTCAAATATCTTCTCTGCATCCTTGTCAGCAGAAGATACAGAGACAAACTTTAAATTTGATTTTAATGCTCCATCCGTTATGCCTGAAACCCGGAGAAGCCGGAACGACTACTCCGACAGTCGTGGTGTACGTGGGATCGTGGGACAACTCCCAATGCATTACATGACCGCCACGTGTCACTCGTACATGAACCGTCAGGGGCACCTGAGTAATTACGCTGTGCCGTCTCCCATGCCTATAAATGCACGTCCCATCATGGTCAAAAGTTTCTTCCACCACCTCGCCACCTCAAACAACCCTAGCGCCTCCGCTAGCTTTCGACGACGCCGGCGACGAAGCGCTTCGCTGCCGCAACTTTGTCGATGCCGTCCTCACGCCGGCCGCGGATATCTTCCTCTCCGCCGTCGCCGTAGCTGTCCTCCGTCGCCAAGTTTAGGCACGGACGACCAAACTGCTGGGCATCCAACTCCTACCCCGTCTAAGCAGTTCATCGTGTGGTAAATAAACTTGCTTTTTACCATCTTCTAGATCCATAAAGATTCATCTACTTTACCACATGAGGTTTCTGCCTACTTAGATATACAGATCTATCATGTATGCATCTCATATCTTGCCTAGTACATTCACATATGCTTCAACTATAATTAGATTCCTCACTTGTACTTATTCGTGGATTCGACAAATCTGGAACCAACACCCATGAGTGAATGTCTTCGCACTATGAGGTCAAAGTCTTCAAAATTGTTTTTAAGCTTCAAAACTTCTGAGAATGCATATGACCTCTTCCCCTTCCCTCGCATCTCTAATGTTGTCACAGGTACATGTCCGTGGGAGAATCCCTTGGTTCTCATAGTCTGCATTCATTTGCAGAGTTTTTGCAGCATCACATTCATTCTCCTGAAGCTAGTTCCTGTCTGACCAGCAAACCGAAGCATTTTCCTGTTTTGAAGCCATTCAATTTGAAGCCATTCAGGTTGAAGCAAATGACAACTGACAAGACAGTTAGAAAGGGTGGCAGACAGCGCCGTGGCAACACCTCACGTGATTTGCCTCCTGATCTCAGTGAAATATACAAGACTGATCCAGAGGAGGATTATAATCAGAGGAAGACCCGAATCCAATGGATTTGAAGATACTGGGCTGAACAATGGTTCAAATACAAGTTTGTGACCCCAGAGTATGCCGAGAAAAACGCCATCAAGCATCCATGGGGAGATATCACTTATAAGAATCTTCCCCCCAAGACTCGTGCTGAAGCCATTGCTCAAGGCTTCTATCCCTGTAGGGTTAGAGGGCCACAGCCTGCTGATGCTGATCCAAGCGCTTTGCTCTGGTGTCGCGACGATAATCTTTTCAAGCGAATTCTTCAATTCGCCAAGAACTCGGCCAAGGAAAACAAGAAGCTGTGGGGATTAGACTTCAATCCTGGCCCCTCTGCACCCCGTGCTGATGGCTCGCGCGAAGCTGAACCGAATCTGGTTGGGACCTTCTACAACCTAGAGGGCCTCATTAGTCACATAAGGGTTCAAGGGGCAGATGTCAATCAACCTAAAGCTGATGATGACTCTGAAGAAGCACCTGCAACGCCGAAGCCTCAGAAGAAGAAATCAAAGGCTTCAAAGGCTACTCCACCAAGAGCTTCAAGAGTGAAACCTTTGGCCACTGCTCCACCTACACCAAGTGTGCAATCTGAGGAACACTCCAGAATTTCCAAGAGCAAACAGCTGAAGAGGAAGCCAACGCGCAATCCTAGTCCAGCTCTCACTCCTGATGCAGTACTGAAGACTGCGAATGAATCCCTCGATCTTTCAAGTGATGAAGATCTTGGAGATGATGCCTTGGAGCTATTGATCAAGAGCAAGCAGGATGCTGAAATCTTCAATGATTTGCCGCTCTTTGATGTTGAAGTGCTCAATAACTTCATTGATGAATGGTTTGACACTCCCAATCTGAGCTTCGATGATCTTCAACTTCCAGTTGGCCTCAGCGTCTCCTTCCATGGCGCCATTGCTTCTGAGCTGGCTCTGGCTCAAAGAATTGTTGAGCTGAAGCAAAAGATAGACTATGAAAAAGCTCAGTTCAAGAAGCATATGAACAAGCTCAGCGTGCAAGAAGTTCAAAACTTCAAGGTTATGATGCAAGAGCTCAAAGAAGCCTTTCGCCAGCGTCGTGAAGAAGCTAAAGGTTCACGTGAGCGCATCAAGGACTTGGCTGCAAAATGCGTCCAAGCATTCAATGAAGCTGAAAAGCGCAAGGCACTTGGGCGTCCTGGCATTGATCCAAGAATGGCTGCCAAGAAGAAGAAGAAGCAGTCTGTGCCCGAAGCTGAAGCATCTGGGCAGGAAATGCCTCGCATAGTCTTCCCTGCGAGCATGACTGGCACGAAGCCTAAGGAAACTCCAACCGCTTCAACACTCAGGAAGACTAAGGTGGCTGAAGCTGATGCTCGCAAGCGTAAGCAATCTACTGATGAAGCTCCACCCACCAAGAAGCGAAAGACCAAGAAGGATAGGGCTGCTTCCAAAGAGCCTATCTTTGTCGAGCCAATCTCAGTTGCTCGCCCTGCATCTGCCTAGAGAGAAAGAAGACTGACTGTTCATGAGCCTGCTCCTACAGAGGCTGAAGACATTCCAGCTGTCGACCCCACCGCAACTGAAGACATTGGTCCTTAAGACAATGTTGAAGATGATACCGTCCTTCCTCAGATCGAGTACAACATCAACTATTCGCCTGTTCTCACGAACAGCGAACGCATCAGCATTGGTCGTCCATTGACGCCAATTGCTCAGGATGACTCGTGGGCTGATCACCCACAGGAAACCCAAGAAACTCCCCAGCAAACTCAAGACACAAGTATGGTGTCGGAAGACGAAGACTTTGAGGCCCAACAACCTCCATCTCCTCAGGCGTCGCCAGCCTTTCGCAGGCTTCGCAAAGGACCAAGGCCTCAAGTCACTGCCTCAACAGCTCCAGAAGGAGTGGAGCAACCATCTGCACCTGATGCTGCTCCTACGGGAAGCCACTCAGAATCTGAAGCCAAAGTGGCTGAAGATATTCCGGCTGCATCAGCCAAAGAAGAAGAACCCCAAGTTGCTGAAGATATTCCGGCTGCATCAGCCGAAGAAGAACCACCCCAACAAGAAGAAGAAAGTACTGCCGCACCACCTGTTCTCGAGGAGAACGTGTCCGACCCTCCAGCTCCTGAAGTGGAGGTGACAAATTCAGAGGCTGCCACCACCAACGCTGAAGCCAATGACGTGGTCATGGCTGAAGCTTTTGTGGCACCTGAAGATACTGTGGCGCCTGAAGAACATGCGCCTGAAGTTACTGCACCTGAAGCCAGTACTATGCCTGAAGCCAGTACTGAGCCTGAAGCTAATGCTGCACCTGACGCAAATCTGCAGCTTGAAGACAATGCCTCTGCTCCTGTTCCGCCTCCACGGCCTCACACCATTGAGCAAGCATACAACAAGGATGATCAGCTTGTTACTGTCCGGTGGCCAATTTTGATTCCACCATCTACAACTGAACCACGTGCTACTGGTCCTCAGTTGATCATCATATTGCGCACAGGCCCCAAGTTCAGAAGCCTAAGCCAAGACTGCCAAGGCTTCCAGGTATTGCAACATCTTTAGGGTCATTTAATGCCAATAGCTTCACTGCGCACAACACCTTCTTTGACAGCGCCAAGAACCCATATTCCAAGCCAAGAATATCATCAGATAGATTCTGGAGCCATCAACAGCGCAGCTACTACTCAAGAGTACTATATAATCAAGGGCGCATTTTCCCTCATATGCGTCTTGACACTGAAGCTATTGCTGGTCTGCCCTACTTGGAGGAAGCCCTTGACTGCTTCCGTGATGCTGGCCTTATCAATTTTGTGCTGGATAAAGAGCATTGGAATGAAGAACTATTTCTGCAATTCTATGCAACACTTCACATCCGAGGCTACAGCGGGGATCCGGAGACAAGGGTCCTTGAGTGGATGACAGGCAATGTGCATCAAGAAGTAAAAGCCTTTGATCTCATTGAGCTCACTGGCCTGCCCACTCCAGGAGACCTATATGAACCTGGCTGTGAACTGCACACTGAAGCCTTGGAGAGCATCTTTCAGAAGCGTAAGCCCAACATGAGCCAAATGCTCAGCATGATGAAGCCTCTGCCAAGTGATGCTGAATATCCTAAGGAATTCTTTGTTGAAGACCTTGAGTACCTGCCGTGCACCATCTATCACATTATAAGGCGTACTCTATGGCCTGTCAAAGGACATTCTTCATCAGCCAAGCTTGAAGGCACTATGAAGACTTTGGTCTTCTATATCTTCAATGGCATCAGCTTCAATGCTCAAGATTTCTTCATCAGGCTAATGGCCACGTCTGGACCTGATCTATTTGGACTGAAATTTTATGCCCCTTGGATAATGCGCCTCATTAAGTTGCACTCAGCTATCACTTATCAACCCTCTGCGCGCAACCATCAAATTTTCTTGCCTGAGGTTGATATGTCAGCTAAAGCCATTTACCAAGAGCTTGCTAAGGAGCCAGTTAGTCTTCACAACGCGATCATCAAAGCTTCACTCAGCAGATTGAAGGGGTCCCAGCAGTCTCACGCGTCTATCCTCTGGCTGGCCGTACTCGTCTACCTCGACATGCTGAAACCGAAGCCACTGAAAGCACCATTGCTCAAAGGCCTCAGAAGCGATCTCGTGTCCTGAACAACCGAGAGCTTCTTGTAGCTCTTCATCAGAAACAGGACAAGCATCACCTCTGGATAAAGCGTCAGATGCAGAGCCTCTTGGTGGATGTCAATCGCATTTGCAATCTTGCCACCAAGAATGCTTTTGTTGCTCATGAAACATGCAGGCGGTCTTGAAAGAGTTTGACTTTACTAAGTGTTGAAGCGGATCTTCAAGACGATGGCTTCACTGAGAGATTCAAGTTTGACAACACTCCTCCAAGGACTGTTGTTATGCGTCGCACTCCATCCCTTGAAGACTCTGAGTACTCTACCTCCGCTGCAACAATTGACGCCAGGGTGATTGATGATCAGGATGATGCTACTTCACCACCTACTACTTCAGCGCGCATCGACACTGCACCCACCACCTCTGCACCGCCAAACGACAACACCGACCCTGCATCCTCTTCTGCTCCACCTGGGAACGAGTAGAGGCTCTATGTCTTCAAACCTTTTTGGTCCTTACTGACAAAAGGGGGAGAAGCATATGAGTTGATAGTCTTCAAGCGGGTCCATATGGGCGGGTGCTTTATAATTTGCCTAGTGTTTACAACTCTCATTTTGCTACATTTAGTTCTTTGAGTTGTAACACTTAAACTGATGGTCGTCTGCCACGTTTGTTTTGCTACTCTGCAATGCGATGATAAATTCCGCATCTGCTACCTTATATTCCGCACTTAGTCATTTCTGCAGACGTCCATTTTTCATTTTGCATGTCATTATCTTCGATATATCCATTATGCATGATGAATTGTCTTCATAAGTTGAAGAGGATCTCCACAAGTACAACCTGCCATGTGCATTTGCATTCAAAGGCAAATCAACTATATGCACATCTTCAGGGGGAGCCTTTTGCCACTTACAAAGACAATACCTTTATCCTTTACAATTTGACATATCTTTATCCCCGTTGAAAACTTCAGCCAGTTTGTCATCAATCACCAAAAAGGGGGAGATTGTAAGTGCATCTAGTGCCACCCCTAGTTGGTTTTGGAGTATTGACGACAAACCTGGTTGAGGGACTAATGTGTTTGTGAGAATTGCAGGATAACACAGGTAGTAGTCCCTCATTGATTCGGTTAACCTACCGGAGATGACCCCTAAAAATGTATGAAGACATTGATAACTGTGGTGCTATATGAAGATAATCATATTGAAGACTATGACATGAGAAGACATTGAGTGAAGACTATGGAAAGCGAAGATGTAGAGTTGTCTATGTTTCCTTTTCTTCTTTATTGAGTCATAGGAATCACCGCACTGTTAAGTGGGGTCCAAGTGAACTAAGTCAGAATGACTGATGTGATGCTCAACCAAATCCTATGTCTTCGAGCGAAGACTATGAGAGCAAATCTTATCAAGAGGCGGATGAGTCAGCTTTACTTGGAGCTCAAGTAAGGTTGTCGTGTGTGTTTGAAATCTGACCATTGGAACACGTGTCAGTTCCTTAGTGACCCAGGGTCACTTCGGACAAATCAGGTCGGGTTGCCTAGTGGCTATAAATAGCCCACCCCCTACACCATAAATTGGTGGCTGCTCAGAGTTATTGCACGGCTTTTGTCGTTTGAGAGCAACCCACCTTCGAAGCATTTGAGAGAGAAATCCTTGTGAGGACAAAGCTCAAACACCCAGAGCCAAAGAGTGTTAGGCATCAATGAAGTCTTTCTGTCTATGTGACCTGAAGACTTATTACACTTGAGGACTGTTTTTCCTCCAGCCGGTTAGGTGTCGCGTTCTGGGCATCCAAGAGTAATTGTGGATTGGCGGTGAACGAAGTATGTGAAGGTTTAGAAGTCTACCTTGAAGACTTACCAGAGTGATTGGGCGAGGACTAGGTGTTCTTAGCTCAAGGGGAACAAGGTGAAGACGCGGTCTTCTGAGTTAAATCTCAGCCTCCTTAACCAGACGTACAGTTGTCACAGCAACTGGAACTGGTCTAACAAATCACTGTCTTCCCCGAGCTACTGGTTCTATCCTTTCCTTCCTTTTACTTACAGCTTTATGTTGTGAAGACATTGCATGTTTGCTTTAGCTGATTGTCTTCACTGAGTATCTACTGGTTGTGATTTGCTTCATTCCTTCTTCCTTTGTGATCACTACTGCCTAGTTGCTATTAGTCTTCATGCTTTCACTTCATTGAATACATGACTATGGCTTATCTACTGTAGTCCACTTTCCGCTGCATACTAATCGGCTTGAGCTTATCGTTTGTCTTTGGAACTACCATGTTTTGAAGCATTACATAAAAATCGCCTATTCACCCCCCCCCCCCTCTAATCGATGTAATGCACTTTCACATCTTCTAGGGTCTCCTAGAGATTGGGACAGTTCCTGGAACAAGATCTATCACGAACTCGACATCTCTGTCAGGTGGAACACCTGGCAGTTCTTCTGGAAAGACATCCGGAAAGTCTCGGACTACCGGGATATCTTCAAGTTCTGGTAGAGGGCTGGCATTAAGGGAATAGAGCTGACGCTCAGCCATTCGGGCCAAAACATTAACTGTCTTGCCGGATGGGTGTGTAAGTTGAACAATCCTAGTGTAGCAATCAATCTTGGCGTAATGAGCTGTCATCCAGTCCATACCCAATATGATGTTTATGTCCGAGGACTTGAGAGCTATTAGTGATGCAAGGAAAACAAGTCTATCAACAAGAATTTCATTTCCATGGCTCACCCTAGAGGTTTGCCATTTTGAACCAGGAGTTTGAATAACCATGGAAGTGGGCATGTCACAAAAGGTCATGTTGTGCATTCGATCATAGCTCTCAGATATGAACGAATGAGATGCTCCAGTATCGAAAAGAACAGATGCCGGATGGCAGTTAACAAGAAGAGTACCAAGGACAACGTTAGGATCCTCATAAGCTTCCTCAGCAGAGACATAGTTGACATGACCACGTGCAGTGGGGATTGGATTGACATAGTTCACCTTGCCTGTTGGCTTACCACGGCCAACGGACCTTCCTGGCTGGTTCCGAGGACACTCACGCATGTAGTGCCCTGGTTCTCCACACTTGAAGCATGTCACAGTACCAGTGCATGGAGCAAAGTTGGTATGTGGTTCTCCATAAGTCTTGGCAGGTGCATACTGTTGGGTTGGGCGAGGTGCCTCATAGGATGGCCTTGGAGTGAAATTGGGTGGCAGAGCAGTGTTAGGAACCCACACACGGCGCTTGAGAGAGCTAGAGCCGGATGAGGGACCAAAGTCACGAGGATGCTTGCGTGTGGCTTCAAAATCAGTCTGGCCCGTCTCAGCACTGATGGCTTTGTTCACCAACTTCTGGAAGGAGGTGCACTCGTGCAGACGTAGATCTTAGCGAAGTTTAGGGCTGTGTCCCTTGCGGAACCTCGCCTGCTTCTTGGCATTGGTGGACACTTCCTCGGGAGCATAGTGTGCCAAGTTGCCAAACTCACGACTATAGCCATCCACGGTTAGCTGGCCCTGGGTGAAATTGTAGAATTCCTCCCGCTTGCGATCCATGAGACCTTCTGGAATGTGATGTTCATGGAATGCCTCACTGAACTCTGCCCAAGTAGTGATTTGGCCAGCAGGACGCATAGCTTCAAAGTTTTCCCACCAGAGGCTGGCAGGGCCTTCAAGATGGTAGGCGGCGTAAGTAACCTTGTCAGCTTCGGCCACACAGGCAGAGTGTAGCTTGTGGGTGATACTGCGAAGCCAGTCATCCGCATCAAGAGGTTCAGCGGAATGATGGAACTTCGGAGGGCACATCTTAATAAAGTCATTAATTGACACCACGTCATTCCTCTGGCGTAAGGCAGTATTCTGCTCTATGCGTTCCAGCAGACGGTTGGTCTCTCTCTTGTTCCTTTCTGCCTCGAGCATAACTTCAGCCAAGGAGGGTGGTTGGGGCAGATTCTCATCTCTAGCCCCACTGGCCTCACCCTGCTCCTGAGCAGCAGGAGTGCTGCGAGTGTTGACCATCCAAGGAAAACAAAACAACGGTTTAGACAAGGATGGCAAAACTTGACATAGGAGTGCGGAATGTAATGGATGACACGGAATGCAGATATGTTCATCCGTACGACATGGTAATATAGAAACTGCCATATATACACCGGCGGTCATACACACCATACATAGTTTAGTACAAGCCAAGGCTAAAGTACAACTGCGGTGAAAGACGATACATCTCATCAGAGGCACTCCAAGCTCCTATACATTATTTAACTACGCCCCTGGAACTCAGAACACACTAAGTCATATTCCACAAGACTCGCAGGACTATGGAAATACCACTACTACAACACTACTACTGCCACGGTCTAGCTCAAACATTTCCGTAGTAATCTTCATAAAGATTACCACCGTAGCCTGGAAGTGGAACATGTGGATCTGGAAACTCTCGAGCACTCGTAGGCTATGGACCGTAGGGACATGGATGCGGTCTCGGTCCCGCTGCTGGTGGTAACCGACGCCCACGTGGAGGTGTAATACCCCCAACGTCACGCCAATCCATACGATCGGGCAGACGAGTCCGCACGGGGTACAAATCCCGCATATCCAGATATCCGGCGTGCACGGCAGGTGCAAGCCGTGTCAAAGTAGTCCAGTGAGCGGCTCGAGTGTTATAAATCTCCATCCGGAGGGCACGGACCTCACAGTCCCTATCCTTCAGCATCTGAGTAGTAGTCTGGGGTAGTGGCTCCTCATGAGCGGCATCAGTATACAGACCAGTGTAGTAGCCTTCCTCTCCAGGAAGTGAGGCTGGCATGTAGCAGAACTCAGTGTTCAGCAGTAGGGCATGCCTAGCCCGGATGATGGTCATCATCGAGTAAGCGGCATCCTGCACTACCATCTCGATGGTAACCCTGAGTCCATAAGACCAATGGATGGGTCGGTAGCTTCGGGATACGAGGGGTATATCCGGACTGTGCAGAAATACTGACTCTGGTTGAAATCCCGGTACTGTTCCTCCACAGTGTACTCAGGATGCCAATGGTAGCCGGTCTCAGTCAACACAGGGACTAGCATAGCCGTGTGACTTGGCACATTAATGCACCGAGTCAAACGGACCACCTGGTGAGGTGTGCGGTCAGACATCTGAAACACGAAATAATGCAAAGGCATTAGAATTTCTCGAAGAAATTGGGCAGCATAACAACTGTAAATGCTCAAAAAAGATTTTGAGACATCATACAAATGATAGCATAGCCACTCAACAACATCATATCAAGGTTCCGGGTCCAACTAATCAACATACTAGAAGGGTAGAAACTGAACTGAGGCTTGAAACCAACAATCCTAAGAGTCTACGGATTAGTAACACGTGAACCTAGTAAAGATGAGAGGCCTAGTCCTAAACCCCCATAGAAAGAATAGGCTGACTCATATCAGAAGGGAATAAGGTAAAGAAGTAAAAAGAGCCTTACGTGCCCTTCGACAATCAATTCCCCTACATATAACTAAGAATTTTCTAGACTCAACATCGACCAGTTTGGCTTGAGAAACCTACATGCAGTACGGCTCTGATGCCAACGCTGTCAGGACCCCAATCCTAAGTCACAACGATCTAGCTTGTAACACATCATATCACTTTGCGGCCTCACACATGGTATCCCCACGGGTGCCACCTTACCTGGCCCAGGACAGTTTGCGCATCTTGGCACACGTATATGATAGTGTCGCTAGCATCCATATGACAGAGAACCTAGGCCGACATGGCTAGTTATAAACCAAAAGTGGCACTAAATTACAGAGATAGGCATCCATGACCCAGCAATGAATGTGTCGGTCATCAACGTATGAACCCAAGTCGTAGCAAGCTACATGGACTTAAAGGAACAACGCGTGACATTTCCCCTAAGGGACAGACACAGGAACGAAGAAGGACACATGCCGGCCAGCCTACGTGTTCCGGAGCAGTAGCAAGCTACCAAGGCTCAGTGGAAGCACTAGGAGGCATTTCCCTTTAAGATAGGCTACCAAAGATAAACAACTAGGTGTCGGATCCCACACATACCAAGCATTTCAATCATACACACAATATGCTCAATATGTGCAAATACAACATTGCATCACAACAGAACTCTATGACTCAAAGTACTTTATTTAAGAGGCTCCGAAAAGCCATACATAACATATCCATACAAATAGGGGTCACATGACCCAACACTCAAGTCATACAATCATACAAGCACAAGCGGAAGCTAACATGTCTGAGTACAGACAACTTGGAAATAAAACAGGCTTGGTGTAGCCTGACTATCTACAAGGCCCTTCACAAGCTCAGGATCTCCGTCTGGGTAGCAAGCTACTCGTCGACGTCAACGTCTATGTGAAACCCATTAGAAGGGGCAGGGTTCTCCTCTGCAACAGTTATTAAGCAAACATGAGTACAAAGGTACTCAGCAAGACTTACAACAGAACCTATCATATATGCATCATTATCAACAAGGGTAGTGGAGTTCATAGCAGTAAGCCAGCTTTGACTCTTGGCTAACCTATACTACAACTCTCAGCAGATTGCAAGATAAGACTACGTACACGAGTCCTCTACTCACCATAACAATACACTACTGTGGATCCTCTTCCGTCATCCTACGGAAGGCCATCCACGGCACTCACACTTGTCTTTAGGCTTTTAGTAGTATCCATCAACTTGTCTATGAACTGTATAAGCAACCAAGTGGTTCGTACCGCGAACAAAGGCTATTCGAATAGATTGGTAACCCTGGAGGGGTGTACTTCTTCACACATGTTTCCACCACTTAGCGTCAGCACATGACATGTGCTCGGCAGACTTCAAACGAAAGCCGGCGTGGGTGTAGACCACGACCTAACCAACCACTCAAGTCTCTAGTCCAGGTTTATCGCCTATTTGGGTTCCATCCGTGGGGAGATCCGGCAGGGGCGTCGCTCACGGCCCCAAACGATGTGTACAGGGTTCCCGAGTCACCAAACGGGCGACCGGTACACCGTGCCACGTACCTGCCGCATCACAGCCCACCCCGAGGGTCAGCGCTGCGCACGACCACCAGTAAACTACAAACACCAAAAACTAGTTGCAACTCCTGGACAGAGGACAAGGGCAGTTAATAAGTCGAGCGGGGTCATATTTCAGGGCCCAATGTGTGGTAGTAGCTGAAACTTGAACCGCACATACAGATCTCAGGTCCTATGGACGGTTCCAATGAAACAACCCACCATGTACTCCTACATGGCCTTTCATCGATACCTTTACCAAGTATATTCCACACTTCACTCTCTTTACCAGACATGATCATTTCACTCTGATCCATCACCCAGATGAACCAGACCTGACACAACTCTAAGCATAGTAGGCAACATAAACAAATATCATGGTGGAACACACATCACATGGCTCAATCAACTCCTACACATGCTAGTGGGTTTCAACTATTTAGTGTGGCAATGACAGGTCATGCAAGGGAATAGGGTTCAACTACCGCAGCAAGTAGCAGTTCACACGTTGTTGCCTTAATGCAATAAAAGAGAGGAGGAGCGAGAAGATGGGTTTGTATCGGAATGATCAATGGGTTGCTTGCCTGACAGATTGGTTGTCGGGTACTGCACTTCAGTTGGATACGCAGATGTATCCTCGGGAGCAGGACCTACCACGGAGAACACCGACGATACAATCAATATACAAACAAATGCAACAATATTATG
Source organism: Secale cereale (assembly GCA_902687465.1). Classification (NCBI taxonomy): domain Eukaryota; kingdom Viridiplantae; phylum Streptophyta; class Magnoliopsida; order Poales; family Poaceae; genus Secale; species Secale cereale. The sequence goes on from LR738713.1 coordinate 685,697,498, forward strand.
CATGCTAATGACATGGCAAGATGAATGTGTTTTGGGCTAATGCAACTATAAACAGAAAGGTTTGAGCCCATTTGAATCCAAGATTCAAATTTATACCCAAACTATTATTTATTAAAGTGCATTATCATGTTTTGAAGTGAACATCAAGGTTAACTTGCTCAAACATGGATGAAACCAGTGCCATTGGATAGATTGGATTTTTCTGATCAATTTTCATATATAAAACTTTTCCATCTGAGCTACTGTTGAATTTATAAGATTTTTTGAAGTTTAAAGCATTTTCTGGAATTTCCTGAATTGTTTTAAAACAAGTAATCCCATAAAAGCATTTACTGCGTCAGCATGACATCTTGCTGACGTCAGCAGGTCAAGAGACCTGGTCCAGGTCAAACCTGACCGGTGGGTCCCGCGTGTCAGTGTCATTAACTTAACTAATTAAACAAAACTGCTAATCCTAAATTAATTAGCCGACTGGGCCCACCTGTCATTGACTCCAAGGGGTCAACCTGGGCCCACCCGTGGTCAAACGAGGTCAAACTGACCGGCGTTTAGCCACCGGCGAGGCCAGACGCGGCGGTGCAGGGCGGGATTCGTGCTCCGGCGACCAAATCGACGGCGGAGCACGTCTACGTGATGCTGGGGAAGTGCCGCATCGAGTGGTAGTGGTGGTTGGCCTCGGGGTCGCCGAAAAAGGCACCGACGACGACCTTGGCGGCTGCCGGAGCTCGGGTGAGCTCGTTCTAGTCGCTAGGAGGCACGGCGAGGCTCGTGGTGTGGCGTGTCAGGCTCCTGGAGGTGCGGTGGAGCTGATGGACAGGGTGGCGCGGCCGTTGGGTGGCCGGAGCCTCGTCGGCGACGAGCTCCGCGGCGGCGTGTGCGGGTGAGCTTTGTGCTGTCGTTACAGAGCTCGAGAGGGGGAATGGAGAGGATGGGGAGGTGGCCAAGCTCACAACGGTCGCATAGGAACTAACGGCGAGGTCGGGGACGAGCTGCTGCAACGGTGAGGTCGCCGGCGATCTCGACGGCCGAACGGGGGAGAAGTGCTCGGGGACGGCGTGTTGGAGCTTCTGGTGATGTGTGGCTCGTAGGGGAGATGTAGCAGACGGTGCCGGAGCTCGGGGACACGACAGTAAGGCGAGGGGAGCTCGGTGGCTATGGCTATGGCGGCAGGATGGCGGCGGCAGCGTCGGCCATGGCGCGGGGAGGGCGAGGGAGAGAGGCAAGGGGAGTGGATACGTCCAGCGGCTTCAGGGCGCGACGTGGAGGTCGTCCAGGCTGTTCCCGCGGCGAGGCGGCGGCCAGGCGGCAAGCAGCTGCCGCGGTGGCGCGCGGCCGTGCGCCGGCGTCACCTGCCTGCCTGGCTGCCGAAGCAGTTGGCTGGCTCAGGCCAGCACAGTGCTGGGCCGCCAGGTGGGCTGGCTGGTCCAGGTAAGTGGGTTGTGCTCTTTCTCTCTCCTTTTTCTAATTTTCTTTCTGTTTTGTTTCTTTTTCAACTTTGTTGAATTAATAAAAATGCTAGAACATTTTTATAAATCATAAAACTAGTCATGCCCACTGTATATAATATGAACAGCATGGAACATTTGAGTTTATGATTATTAGGGCACCTAAAATATTTTATAGCATTTAAATGCCCAAATGCAAATACAATATGAATTAATCCAGAGACCTTTGGATGTCCTAGAAAATTGTGCACCATTTTTGTCAGAGGTTTAAGACCAAGGCAAAGATGATGAACATTTTTGAAGGGCATTTTGGGTACATTGGAAAATATTTTATTAAACCCTAGTTGTTAGAAAAGGGGTGCTGGGGTTTCTGTCATCCCCATTTCAAGTTTCTGGAGAAAGTAAACATGATGCACACTCTAGCTAGTCCTAAAGCAAGCACTGACTAGGGATGTGGCAATAGGTGCACTAGTTCGGCGAAGAGATGGTGATACAAGTGCAATATGGATGGTAGATATAGGTTTTTGTAATAAGAAAATATAAAAACAGCAAGGTAGCAAGTGGTAAACATGAGCATAAACGGTGTTGCAATGATAGTAGGCAAGGCCTAGGGTTCATACTTTCACTAGTGCAAGTTTTCTCAACAAGGATAACATAATTGGATCATATTACTAGCCCTCAACATGCAACAAAGAGTCACTCTAAAGTCACTAATAGCAGAGAACAAACGAAGAGATTATGGTAGGGCACGAAACCACCTCAAAGTTATTATTTCTGATCGATCTATTCAAGAGTCCGTAGTAACGTTCAATCTATCATAGAGTTTGTACTATAATAACACCTTAAGACACAAATCAATCAAAACCCTAATGTCACCTAGATACTCCATTGTCACCTCAAGTATCCGTGGGCATGATTATACGATATTCATCACACAATCTCAGAAACATCTATTCAACCAACACATAGAACTTAAAAGAGTGCCCCAAAGTTTCTACCAAAAAGTCAAGATGAAAACGTGTGCCAACCCCTATGCATAGGTTCCCAAGGTCACGGAACCCGCAAGTAGATCACCAAAACATACATCAAGTGGATCACATGATATCCCATTGTCACCATAGATGAACACGTGCAAGACATACATCAAGTGTTCTCAAATCCTTAAAGACTCAATCCGATAAGATAACTTCAAAGGGAAAACTCAATCCATTAAAAGAGAGTAGAGGGGGAGAAGCATCATAAGATCCAACTAGGATAGCAAAGCTCGCGATACATCAAGATCGTGCCATCTCAAGAACACGAGAGAGAGAGAGAGAGAGAGAGAGAGATCAAACACATAGCTACTGGTACATACCCTCAGCCCCGAGGGTGGACTACTCCCTCCTCGTCATGGAGAGCGCCGGGATGATGAAGATAGCCACCAAAGAGGGATTCCACCCCTCAGGCAAGGTGCCAGAACGGGTCTAGATGGGTTTTCGGTGGCTACATAGGCTTTCGGCGGCGGAACTCGCGATCTAGGTTAATTTCCGAAGGTTTCAGTATTTATAGGAATTTTTGGAGTCGGGGCCAAGCAAGGGGGGGCTACGGGCCGTCCCCGAGATAGGGGGGCGGACCCCCCTGCCCAAGGCGCGCCCTCCACCCTTGAGGGCAGCTCGTGGCTCTCCTGACCCAACTCTTTTGCTTCGGGGGCTTCTTTTGTTCCAGAAAAAATCATAAAAAATTGGCTCGTCAATTGGACTCCGTTTGATATTCCTTTTCTGTAAAACCCTAAAACAGGAGAAAAACAGCAACTAGCACTAGGCTCTGGGTTAATAGGTTAGTCCCAAAAATCATATAAAAGTGTATAATAAAGCCCATTAAACATCCAAGACTTCATAAATAATAGCATGTAACAATCAAAAATTATAGATACGTTGGAGACGTATCAGCTACTGTGATGCATCACCCTTTCCTCTTCGAGGGAATGCAACGTAAGCTCGAGAAGTAGCAAGAAGAATTTATGGCGCCTTTGCCGGGGAGGCTTACGCAAAAGTCATATACCAAGTACCTATCACAAACCCTTATCCTTCGCATTACATTTATTTGCCTCTCGTTTTCCTCTCCTCCACTTCACCCTTGCCGTTTTATTTGCCCTTCTTTTTGCCATGTGTTTACCATTCGCCTTGCCTTGCCGTCATGGCTAGTCCCTTATCCGCTCCTTTGTCCCCCGAGTTTGAAGTTCTTCACTTGAAGCAAAAACAAGGAGAAAATTTAAAAGAGGCTTGGTTTAGGATGATGAAATCCTACCGTAACTGTACCTTAGAGGTGAATTTTAGGATTGTACTTCACAATTTTTATGTTGGACTAAATATGACCCATAGACAACTCTTGGATTGTGTTGCCAAAGGAAATTTTATCGAAATTGATCCTAGTATTGTGCATCAACTTATAGAGGGAATAGAGGGAACACTACCTCAACAAAAAGGGTTACATCAGACCCAGGAAGAGACACATGTTTTTGAGAAAATTTGCGAAGTAATAAAAATAGTACAAAAATCTCTTGAACCTCTTAAGAGTGTTAGTGGAAATCTCCACCGCATGAATATGTTGATTACCCTTTGTAATAAGCGGTTGGATTCTTTAGATCTAAAGATTTCCGAATATGAAGTGAAACGTAAAGAACCTCCCGGATTCGAGCTTGACACTGTTAAAATGGTAAAGACCAAAGATGGCAATACCTAGATCTATCCTTGTATCGTGCCTAGCTAGGGGCGTTAAACGATAGCGCTTGTTGGGAGGCAACCCAATTTTATATTTTTAATTTTTTCTTCTGTTTAGGAATAAATATTGCATCTAGCTTCTGTTTAGGTGTGGTTTTGTGTTTCAATTAGTGTTTGTGCCAACTAGAAACTTTAGGAAGACTTGTGTGAAGTTTATATGATCTTGCTGTAAAAAATAGAAACGTTAACACTCACTAGAATAGTCACCAAATTTTACTGGAGTGTGTTATTTAGTTGATTCTTTTTGCAGATGATTAATAGACAAATTCCCCACATTTACCAATTTATTTCAAAAAATTGGAGTTACAGAAGTATGCGAAAGTTACAGGTTACTACAGATTGTTCTATTTTTGACAGATTCTGTTTTTCGTGTGGTGTTTGCTTATTTTGATGAATCCATGAGTAGTATTGGAGGATATGAATCATAGAGAAGTTGGAAAACTGTAGGTTTAACACCAATATAAACAAATAATTAGTTCATTACAGTACCTTTGAGTGGTGGTTTGTTTTCTTATACTAACGGAGCTCACGAGATTTTTGTCTAAGTTTTGTGTTGTGAAGTTTTCAAGTTTTGAGTATTGCTTTGATGGAATACGGAACAAAGAGTGGCAAGAGCATAAGATTGGGGATGCCCAAGGAACCCCAAGGTAAAATTCAAGGACAACCAAAAGCCTAAGCTTGGGGATGCCCCGGGAAGGCATCCCCTCTTTCGTGGATTTGCCTAGGGCATCAAGCAAACATAGCATCAGGATATGACAGATTCCAGACTTGGTGAAATTTCACTAAGTGTTAAAACAGTAACATTGGCATGGCATGTTTGCAAGCAAGTTTAAGTCAACACAAGGCATATCATGGAATGTTAAATGCACCACAGCAAAGACCATATGATGGGGAATCTAAAACATATGAGCATGCGACATGGGGACAAACACATCAATAGCAACGAGCTCCTCAACTAGGCATCTCGTAACAAGTTACAAAACCTAACAGCCACTTGCACTTTTGCAACAGGGATAAACATGGAAATATGAACTCTAACATGCATGCTATAGCAACCAACATGTAAAGCATCTCATGATAAACATTTTGACATCTCATTTGCATCATTCGGATAAACATGCACCAAGTTATAATAGCTCAAACATGGCAACAAAATAACAAGTAGCAGCAGTTTATAACAAGTAGCACCCTTGCAACAGATATTAGAGCATCTAGATGAACTCAAATGAGCATGGCACAATGGAACAAAGTGTAGAGCATATCACCACGGTCATTTTGACATATCATTCACACAATTTGGATAAGCACACAAAAAGTTAGAGCCATGCAAACATAGCAACAAAATATGCATAAAGGACTTAGCAAATTTTTAAGGCAAAGGGAAAAAAACAGAGGCGCTCACATTGGGCCTAACAGGCCGGAGGCGGTGGAGGTCCAAAGTGGATCTGGGCCGGAGGAGGCATTGCGGGGGAGGAATGGGCCGGCCCACGCGGAGGAACTGCTGGCGCTCGGGCCCAGGCGCTGGCGAGGAAAGGAGCAGCTCCTCTGCTCGCTCCCGAGCCTGCCCATGGCGGCGGCGGCGGGTCCGGCAACGGAGGGACGGCGCGACGGCGCCCTCGCCGGAGGAAGGGAGGCGGGGCGGCGGACGAGCCAGATCCGGGGGCGCCAGGCCCGGATCCGGCCGGACGGAGTCGGGCGGCGGCGTCGGAGTTTCTCCGATGAGCGGGGGCAGTGGAGAAGACCGGCGGCGAGCGGCGGCTGCCGGCGGTGAACGGGGCGTGGCGGAGCAGACGAACGTCGGCGGGGTCGCGCGCCGGCGACGGAGGCGAGTCGCTGGGCGCCTGCGGGCGGCGGCGCACGGGGATCGGGACCGAAGGGCCGGTGGTGGGCTCACGGGCCCGCGGGTGGTGGGACGCACGGTGGAGGCGACGTGGCGGCGGGGGATTGGCTGAGGGCACGGCTCGACATGTCCGGTGGCGGGGTGGACATGTCCGGCGCGCGAAGGAGGAAGAGGTTAGGGTTGGATCTGCGCGAAAATGGAGGGGGAGGCACATATTTATAGGTAGAGGGAGCTAGGAGTGTCCAAATGAGGAGCCGTTCGCGGCCACGCGATCGTGATCGAACGGCCAAGAGCATGGAGGGGTTAGAATGGGCTAGGTGGGCTGTGCAAAAGGGGTGCTGGGCCAAAAGACAAAAGACTTCCCGCGGTTAACACAGTTAACTGTTGGGCTATCAAACGAACTCCGAACGCGACGAAACTTGACAGGCGGTCTACCTATGCTATAATAAGACCACACGCCAAGTTTCAACCCATTCCGAGAATGTTTTTCGGCCACTCACAAAATAAATATTCGGAGGCACCGCGGGCACATGTGAGTGTGTCTGGGCTCAGAACGGACAACGGAGAGGACGAGGGAACTCGGACGGATGCAAGTTTTGAAAACATGCTGATGCAACACACATGATGACATGGCAAGATGCAACACGCAAGCAGATGACATGGCAATGGCGACGAATAACTAGCTGACACCTGGCGCACCAGTCTCGGGGTGTCACAACACTCCCCTACTAACAAGAGATCTCGTCCCGAGATCTTAGGAACGAGACGGAAGGAAAAAGGAAGAACAAAGTTCTTCAAGGGCAAAAGAGGTGAAATGACCGCAGCTTGAGAGGTTGAACAGCTCAAAAGAAAGAACACAACGGAGAAAAATGAGATTGAGAAGCTCCGGTAAAATAAGCAACAAGGCATAAGGCGAGAACCGAGAGGGTATGGATATGAAGCACGAGTTGAAGGAACAAGAATGAATTTGAAACCACTCCGGTTAAATAGGATAGACAAGGAATTGAACGAAGTAATTCGGGCAGCACTCCGGCTAAAACTGAAAGAAATAGCACACCGGGTGAATATGAATTGAAAGAAGAATAACTTGAGAGATGGAATAATACATGACGGAATGGACAAGACAATGCCTCCGGAAGAAATAAAGAATGGAATGAGACGAAGGGGAAGAAGATGACAACTCCCATCACGAATGGATTGAAAGAACATCTTCAAGAGGAAGACTTGAACGGAGTTGTTGAGAAAATCAACAACAAAAGAATGAGCTTGGTGTGGAATTATTTAAACATCTCAAGACTTGAGGTGAATAATGCCGCAACGAAAATATTGAATAGATGAGAATGAAGAAAGAAATGCAAAACTCCACTTCAAAAGAATACAGAGAATTATTTGCACTCGAGAGGCAAAAGAATAAGAATGCTTGAGCTTGGACAAAAGAATTTGATGAACACTAGAAGAATGAATTAAATGATGAAGAATCACCATGAGGAACTCCGGTACGAAGGATGATGATATAGAAATGACGGACGAAAAGCATAAGATTAAAGCCTTGCGATGATTAGTCGGAGTTCCAACGAGATAACCGAGAAAAATTTGAACTCTGGAAAGAAAATAATAAAACACTTGAAACTAGAATTTATTCGTCAAGAATAAACTCTGAAGGAAGGAATAAATCAACTTGATGAAAATGAATAAGAATTATGTTATGCTCATCCTACATCAATTAAATTGATGCGAAGCAATGGATTCACACACTACTTATTCTCCTTGAAATGATTAAAGAGGGATATATCGCGGACTTGCGACAATCTTCATGAAACGCCGGTAGGATTGGAATAAAAGAATGGGTTCATAATACCGGAAAAGAATTGTTGAATGAACCACCATAAGAATTGAAACCACGTGAAGAAAATGCATGAACCACCGGGAAGAATTAATCGAATGATGAAAAGAACAAACCACCGAGAAGAATTACAATCGAGTGAAGAACGAGAATGACCACCGTAAGGAATGAAATTGAATGATGCAAGAGGACAAGCCACCGTGAAGAATTGAGATTGAGTGAACACAAGAGAATGAATCTCCGGGAAGAATAAAGCACTTGAGGAAAATTTTAATGAAGAGATTGTGAACTGATTAAAGAATACTTGAACAAGCACCGGAAGAATGTGAGACGAACGAAGAGGCATCAATGAAGAATATTTGGAGGACGAAGTTGAAAAACTGAGAATGAAGAAATCTTCTGAAATGATGACCTTCGGAGGAACACAAAGAAAAGAATTCAAGAATAACTCCGGATGAATGAGAAGAAGAAGGGTTGAACCACACATGAAAAGAATTGCAAACGAACTTCGGAAGGCACGTGACTGATGGAATTCATACTTAACGTCACACTTGAAAAGAGTTACGGAACACTCCAGGAAATAAAAGAGTCAGGTAAGATCCTGGGAAAAGACCTGTGGGTTATGAGCCCACCGAAGAGAGAACTCCGTTGGAACAAATTGAAAAAGGAGATGATGCACCGCAATGTTTGAAAAACTCGAATGAGGTGACCACCTCGAATTAATTGGAACAGGGACAAATATCCTGAGATGTCTTCGGAACTCTAGAACAATTAACTGGCGAGAGACGAACGAGCAAGGTGAAGCAATTGAGCCGAGGAAAAGAATAAGATCAACACCGATAACAAATCGAATTGGAACCACCGGAAAGAAAAGAGATGAAGAATGACGAACGAGAGGAGAATTCACCAGTTGAAATAACTGTGGAAGAATGAAAAGGATCACACGAGTAGGATGGATACTCGATTACGGAATCCGGTTCCGAGAAGCAAAAGGGTGGGAGGATGGGAAAAAGAAGACCACTTCGGACAGGGAAAACAACACCGGTTGAAAAGAACTGAGGATTGAACTTGCAAAGAAGAAGAGGGTTGAATCCACTTGACGAGAGATGCACCAGATGAAAGAACTAACAACGCAATGAACGAAAACTAACCACGCGATCCTAAAAAAATTGAAGGGGAAGAGGGGTAATTCAAAACACCTACGTCAAGATTCCTCACCAGAGCGACGAAGGGGCAGGGGAGTAAAAAGAATTCCTACTCTCCGATATAACTAGACTCCGAAAAAGTTTTCTGCTAGACTCGACAACGGCCAAGCTACGATCAATCAAGGGGGCTCCTATGGTCGGTCGAGGCTCTGATACCAACTTGTCAGGCCCAAGATGCGATTCTATCCCGATCACGTGACACTTACGTGACTGGGGCACAACCGCGTTTCGGGCGCTTAGTAAGATGGATATCATTACATCGTACCAATTCATACATACATGGGGGATACAACAATACATACAAGTCACATGAATACAACATCATCAATACAAAGCATCCGACTACAGATGCAAACATGAAAAGAACAACGACATCCATCTGCTATCCCAGGCTGCCGACCCGGAACCTAACCCAAGACTGAAGAAGAAGAAGAAGAAAAAGAAGAAGAAGAAAGAACTCCAACACAACGACATCGCTCTCACGTCAAGTCATCGGAAACCTGCACCTGCAACTATTGTTGTAGTATCTGTGAGCCACGAGGACTCAGCAATCCCATAACCATGGGTAACAAGACTATCAAAGCTTAAAGGGTAGGAAGAGGTAAGTGGTGAGGTTGCAGCAACGGCTAAGCAATATATGGTGGCTAACTTACGAGTACCAGAATAAGATGAGCATCTATGCAAACGGCCGCAAACTAGTAATGATCGCTAAAGATCCTGAACTACCTACGAGTCAAACATAACCCCACCGTGTTCTCTTCTCAAAGTGAAAAGAGACAGTCACGGTTACTCACACCGTTGTGTGTTTTACTTCGGATCCTCTGTCAAGTTTTCTACAACCGGACATTAACAAATCCCAATCTGCTACATAACCGTGGGCACGGCTTTCGAAAGATCATAACCCTACAGGGGTGTCCCAACTTAGCCCATCACAAGCTCTCACGATCAGCTGAAGTAATAATAATTATTACCCCTTATCTTAGGGAAATCCGATCAGGCTCGGCATCCCGGTGCACAAGACATTTCGACAATGGTAAAACAAGTCCAGCAAGACCTCCCGGCGTACCGACACCCTGATAGTAGCCACGCGTATCTCGTTTCAGGCCATAACCGGATAGGTGATCCTACGGGAGCCAATCCTCGAGTTTCCCCGTGGTGGCCCCGCAGTCTCCCCGTTTGGGACCAACACCATCAGCACTAGCCCCCCCTGCTATGTAGAAAAGAGTACCCGGGGACGCGACCCCCTATGCAATTTAATTAATTAATTAAGTTGTTATTATGAGGCAAATTAAAACCAATGTTGGGCCTTGCTGGAGGAGTTTTATTCAAAGACGAAGTGTCAAGGGGTCCCCATATACCCAACCGTGTAAGGAACGCAAAATCAAGGAACATAATGCCGGTTTATCGGCGCCTAAGGTGGCATGAGTGGAAAAAAACACCGAGCAAAAGGCCAAGCCTTCCACCCATGCCCAATATATAGGTGTGTTAATAATAATAATAGATATTATGATAATCCAACAACAAGTTCCCTCCTGGAACGATCTTCATCTTCACCTACAACTAACAGCGCTATAAGAGGGGCTGAGCAAGCGGGTAACATAGCCAAACAATGGTTTTTGCTAGGAAGGTGTCAAAGGTTAGAGGTTTCATGGCAACAAGGAGAGGGGCTGACAATAAGATGGGTAGCACGACATATAACGATAGCATCGAGACAACTAAGCAAAGGCAATGATAGTAAAGGTATCCAAGGGTATGGTCATCTTGCCTGAGATCCCACAAGGAAGAAGAACGGATCCATGAAGAAGACGAAGAAGAAGCCTTGAAGAAGAACCACAGGTAGACGAACGAATCCTCACGAACGCAACGGAACAAGCACTAACGAGAAGAAGCAAGCAACACGGTAAACACACCACATGAGACATGACAAAATGCTCAACCAAGTATGATGCAAGACAGTTCTATATAGGATGCACTACAAGTCTATACAGGAAGCAAAACATGGCAAGGTAGGAAGCACAGGAAAACAACACAAGAACATGACAATATGCTCAAGCAAGTATGATGCAAAACAAGTCTACATATGATGCACAATAAGTCTGTACAGGAAGCAAAACATGGCAAGGTAGGAAGCACAGAAAAACAACACAAGTCTATATATGATGCAATACATGGCAAGGTAGGAAGCATAGAAAAACAACACAAGTCTATATATGATGCAATACATGGCAAGGTAGGAAGCACAGAAAAACAACACAAGACAACAAGTTTAAATGAGGCCGGAAACTACATACTACAAATCCGGTAAGTCCCCATATGCATAGTTTGAAATTAGTCCAGAACTGAACAAACCTTATGTTCAAGTTGTTAAACAGCAAGTCAACATGCACCATGATGATCTACATGAAATTCTAGTCAAGTTTCATATAAAGTTTGTTTAATTCGGAGCTACGGCCTAGAAGATATGAGCAAAACAAGTCAAACAAGGCAACGGTGCAAGATTCACCCAAACATCAAGCAAACATACTCCAAACATGAAAACAAGATGATATTATGATTCTACATGCAAAATCACACAAGTTTCATATAAATCACACTCAAAACGGAGCAACGGGCTAAAAGATACACATGAAACAAGATACAATGCAAAGCTGAAATTAACAGCCACATAGCAACTTGGAAGCAAGATATATATACTCTACAGCACTCAAACATGGTGACAAGAAGCATGGACATGAAATAGACATATCCTACAGCAAACAACTCCATTGGAGCATCTCCATAGGAGGCATGGATCAATAGCAACAAGCTACAACATTTTGATCATGACATTAAAAACCTAACAGTAATATTTTATAGCAACTTGGGAGCAAGGAATAAATAAGCTACAGCAGGCCAAATGGGCAAGTGAGGGCATGGATGGACAGACAACAACATATACAACAAGGAATGATCAATGGCCACCCCAAAACTAACATGGATTTGCCTAGGGCATCAAGCAAACATAGCATCAGGATATGATAGATTCCAGACTTGGTGAAATTTCACAAAGTGTTAAAACAGTAACATTGGCATGGCATGTTTGCAAGCAAGTTTAAGTCAACACAAGGCATATCATGGAAATTTAAATGCACCACAGCAAAGACCATATGATGGGGAATCTAAAACATATGAGCATGCGACATGGGGACAAACACATCAATAGCAACGAGCTCCTCAACTAGGCATCTCGTAACAAGTTACAAAACCTAACATCCACTTGCACTTTTGCAACAGGGATAAACATGGCAATATGAACTCTAACATGCATGCTATAGCAACCAACATGTAAAGCATCTCATGATGAACATTTTAAGATCTAATTTGCATCATTTGGATAAACATGCACCAAGTTATCATAGCTCAAACATGGCAACAAAATAACAAGTAGCAGCAGTTTATAACAAGTAGCACCCTTGCAACAGATATTAGAGCATCTAGATGAACTCAAATGAGCATGGCACAATGGAACAAAGTGTAGAGCATATCACCACGGTCATTTTGACATATCATTCATACAATTTGGATAAGCACACAAAAAGTTAGAACCATGCAAACATAGCAATAAAATATGCATAAAAGGACTTAGCAGATTTTTAAGGCAAAGGGAAAAAAACAGAGGCGCTCACATTGGGCCTAACAGGCCGGAGGCGGTGGAGGTCCAAAGTGGATCTGGGCCGGAGGAGGCATTGCGGGGGAGGAATGCGCCGGCCCACGCGGAGGAACGGCTGGCGCTCGGGCCCAGGCGCTGGCGAGGGGAGGAGCAGCTCCTCTGCTCGCTCCCGAGCCTGCCCATGGCGGCGGCGGCGGGTCCGGCAACGGAGGGACGGCACGGCGGCGCCCTCGCCGGAGGAAGGGAGGCGGGGCGGCGGACGAGCCAGATCCGAGGGCGCCAGGCCCGGATCCGGCCGGAGGGAGTCGGGCGGTGGTGTCGGGGTTTCTCCGGCGAGCGGGAGTAGTGGAGAAGACCGGCGGCGAGCGGCGGCTGCCGGCGGTGAACGGGGCGCGGCTGAGCAGACGTTCGTCGGCGGGGTCGCGCGCCGGCGACGGAGGCGAGGCACTGGGCGCCTGCGGGCGGCGGCGCACGGGGATCAGGCCCGAAGGGCCGGCGGTGGGCTCACGGGCCCGCGGGTGGTGGGAGGCGCAGTGGAGGCGACGTGGCGGCGGGGGATTGGCTGAGGGCGTGGCTGGACATGTCCGGCGGCGGGGTGGACATGTCCGGCGCGCGGAGGAGGAAGAGGTTAGGGTTGGATCTGCGCGAAAATGGAGGGGGAGGCACATATTTATAGGTAGAGGGAGCTAGGAGTGCCCAAATGAGGAGCCGTTCGCGGCCACGCGATTGTGATCGAACGGCCAAGAGCATGGAGGGGTTAGATTGGGCTAGGTGGGCTGTGCAAAAGGGGTGCTGGGCCAAAAGACAAAAGACTTCCCGCGGTTAACACAGTTAACCATTGGGCTATCAAACGAACTCCGAACGCGACGAAACTTGACAGGCGGTCTACCTATGCTATAATAAGACCACACACCAAGTTTCAACCCATTCCGAGAATGTTTTTCGGCCACTCACAAAATAAATATTCGGAGGCACCGCGGGCACGTGTGAGTGTGGCTGGGCTCAGAACGGACAACGGAGAGGACGAGGGAACTCGGACGGATGCAAGTCTTGAAAACATGCTGATGCGACACACATGATGACATGGCAAGATGCAACACACAAGCAGATGACATGGCAACGGCGACGAATAACTAGCTGACACCTGGCGCACCGGTCTCGGGGTGTCACACGTCGGCAATAGCTGGCTAAGCCAAGGAAACTCCAAACTTGCTTGACCGATTCAGGTGGAGTCCAGTCAAGGACGGCCTGAAATCGCTCGGGATTGACGGCAATACCCTTACCAGAGATTACATGACCCAGATAAGTCACTTCTAGCAGCCAAAATTCACACTTGGAGAATTTGGCATAAAGGCGGTGCTCTCGAAGTTTCGTCAATACCAACCTTAGATGCTCGGCATGATCTTCCTTGTTCTTGGAGTAAATGAGTGTATCATCAAGGTATACCACGACAAATTTATCCAAGTACTCCGTGAATATAGAATTCATTAGCCGGGAGAAAGTGGCTGGGGCATTGGTTAACCCGAAGGACATGACGGTGTACTCGTATTGGCCATAACGAGTAACCAATGCCGTCTTGGGAATGTCCCCATTCTTGATTTTGATTTGATGGTAGCCCAACCTCAAATCCATTTTGGAAAAGACTGAGGATCCAGCGAGCTCATCATACAGGTCGTTGATTCTGGGGAGCGGATACTTGTTCTTTATGGTGACCAAATTGACAGGTCGATAATCTACAACCATCCATTCCGTTCCATCCTTCTTCTTGACGAAGAGGACAGGACAAGCCCAGGGAGAAGAACTAGGACGGATGAAACCCTTTTTCAAGGACTCATCGAGTTGTTTCTTAAGCTCAGCTAGTTCTAGGGGTGTCATCTTGTAAGTGCATCTAGTGCCACCCCTAGTTGGTTTTGGAGTATTGACGACAAACCTGGTTGAGGGACTAATGTGTTTGTGAGAATTGCAGGATAACACAGGTAGTAGTCCCTCATTGATTCGGTTAACCTACTGGAGATGACCCCTAAAAATGTATGAAGACATTGATAACTGTGGTGGTATATGAAGATAATCATATTGAACACTATGACATGAGAAGACATTGAGTGAAGACTACGGAAAGCGAAGATGTAGAGTTGTCGCTGTTTCCTTTGCTTCTTTATTGAGTCATAGGAACCACTGCACTGTTAAGTGGGGTCCAAGTGAACTAAGTCAGAATGACTGATGTGATCCTCAACCAAATCCTATGTCTTCGAGCGAAGACTATGAGAGCAAATCTTATCCAGAGGCGGATGAGTCAGCTTTACTTGGAGCTCAAGTAAGGTTGCCGTGTGTGTTTGAAATCTGACCGTTGGAACACGTGTCAGTTCCTTAGTGACCCAGGGTCACTTCGGACAAATCAGGTCGGGTTGCCTAGTGGCTATAAATAGCCCACCCCCTACACCATAAATTGATGGCTGCTCAGAGTTATTGCACGTCTTTTGTCGTTTGAGAGCAACCCACCTTCGAAGCATTTGAGAGACAAATCCTTGCGAGGACAAAGCCCAAACACCTAGAGCCAAAGAGTGTTAGGCATCACTGAAGTCTTTCTGTCTGTGTGACCTGAAGACTTATTACACTTGAGGACTGTGTTTCCTCCAGCTGGTTAGGCGTCGCGTTCTGAGCATCCAAGAGTAATTGTGGATTGCCGGTGAACGAAGTCTGTGAAGGTTTGGAAGTCTACCTTGAAGACTTACCAGAGTGATTGGGTGAGGACTAGGTGTTCTTAGCTCAAGGGGAACAAGGTGAAGACGCAGTCTTCTGAGTTAAATCTCAGCCTCCCTAACCAGACGTACAGTTGTCACAGCAACTGGAACTGGTCTAACAAATCACTGTCTTCCCTGAGCTACTGGTTCTATCCTTTCCTTCCTTTTACTTACAGCTTTATGTTGTGAAGACATTGCATATTTGCTTTATCTGATTGTCTTCACTGAGTATCTACTGGTTGTGATTTGCTTCATTCCTTCTTCCTTTGTGATCACTACTGCCTAGTTGCTATTAGTCTTCATGCTTTCACTTCATTGAATACATGACTATGGCTTATCTAGTATAGTCCACTTTCTGTTGCATACTAATAGGCTTGAGCTTATCGTTTGTCTTTGAAACTACCATGTTTTGAAGCATTACATAAAAATAGCCTATTCACCGCCGCCCCCC
>LR738713.1:685713440-685776048 GCA_902687465.1 Secale cereale
CCGCCCCCCCCCCATCTAGTCGATATACTGCACTTTCAATTGGTATCAGAGCAAGGTACTCCCTTGTTCTGTGTGATTCGGTTTAACCACCTGGAGTTTTAGCTATGTCGACTGCAGGGATAATCAAAGTCTCCGCTGCGTGCCCTGTCTTCGATGGCACCGAATATCCCTACTGGAAGAACAAGATGCGCATGCATCTTGAAGCCATTGATGTGTACCTCTGGTTTGTCGTCAAGCATGGCGTTCCCAGGACTGGTGAAGGCGTCACCGCTGCTGATGTCAAGAGGCTCGTTCAATTGGATTCAACGGCCAAGAACATCATTTGTGGTCATCTGACCAAAGGACAGTACGGTCGTGTGAGTGCTCTGGACACGTCAAAGCAAGTTTGGGACTGGCTCTCAAAGGTTAATGAAGGAGTCTCTACCCAGAGAGATCAAAGGATCAGCGTCCTTCGCAATCTCTTCAATCGCTTCAAGAGACATGACAATGAGAATGTCCAGCACACTTTTGATCGTCTCACTGACATCACAAATGAGCTTCAAGGACTTGGTGCCACTGAGATCACCAAGCATGAAATTGTCAAGACTCTTCTGAGATCACTCGACAGCTCATTTGATATCCTTGCATTGATGATTCAAGAACTCCCTGGCTTCAAGACTCTCGATCCGTCTGATATACTTGAGAGGCTCAACACACATGAGTTTCAGCTATCTGAGAAGCGTGACATCTATGGTCCCAACTATGGACGATCTCGCGCAATGAAGGCAAAAGCTGTTTCCTCATCTGAAGAAGAATCTGACTACAATTCTGATGATCCTGAAGACATTGGAAAGGAGCTTGCCATGCTTGTGAAGAAGTTCCAAAAATTCACTAGGAAGAAAGGCTTCAAAAAGTCTTCAAGATCCAGCTCAAGAAATGATGAAGCATCTGCTCATGACTACAAGAAAAGAACAAGTCATAAGTGCAAGAAACCTGGTCACTATATTTCTGAGTGTCCTCAGTGGGACAATGAGAAGAAGAAGAAGAAGAAGAGCAAGGAATATGATTCTGATGACAAGAAAAAGAAGAAATACTCAAAGTCTTCTTCAAAGTATTCATCAAAGTATTCATCACACAAGAAGAATTCATCTGGCAAGGCTCGTGCTTTTGTTGGCAAGGAGATGGATTCTGAGGAAGAGTCTGCTTCTGAAGAGGTGGAGGTGGAGTCGGAGGAAGAGTCTGATTCTGGTGCAGCAAGTATGGCTTTAGCCACTGCTTACGTGGGCAAGTCTATCTTCAACACTGAAGACAATGGCCCCGTCAACAACAATGATGATGAGGACGACGACTCTGCACCCACCTTCTGCTTCATGGCACGCGGTGCCAAGGTAAAATCACGCGATGCTTACTTTCAAACATCTAGTGAAGATGACTCTGATTGTGAATCAAAACCTAGCTACAAAACACTTTCTAAAATTGCCACTGAACAGCAGAAAGCCATGGAACATATTCAAAAATGTTAGACAAAAGCGATGACCTGTTGGACGCGGAAATGACCCGCTCTCAGTCCTTAATTGAAGACATAAAAAATCTTCATGTTAAGTACAAAGAACTTGAAGAGCTTTATGAATTGCTTTCAAAAACTCATGAAAAGCTTTCCCACGATTACATTCAAAGGAAGCGAGAACTTGAGAAAGTGAAAGCGGCTCATGAAGATCTTCAAAAGGAGAATGAGTCACTCCGCGCACAACTGATCAACTCCACTCACGAAGAGTTTGAACCACCATGTCTAAAATGCATTGAACGTGACATCTGTTGCTGAATGCTCTACTGCTGCCACTGTTGCAATATCTTCAACTATTGATGTGGTGACTAACCCCTCTGCTGAGGAAACCACTACTATTGCTGATGAAAATGCTAAGTTGAAGACTTTGCTTGAAACAGGGATGTACAAAAGCCTCAAAGGGCATCAGACTCTATGTGATGTCCTCAAAAAGCAGATACTGAACCGAAACCCTAGGAAAGAGGGTGTTGGGTTCGACAGGAAAATGAATGTCGATGGTTCATACTGGAAGCCTGAGCAGTATCCCAAAACCACATGGGTTACTGCAAAGGGACCTTCAGTGGATCCATCTACCTTATCTGGCTTCACTTGTGCTAATCCTGTTATCATTGATGATTCATTTGATGCAAACTATAAACTGTTTAAGAATCAAAATGGTGAAGTGTCTGCCAGGTATATTGGTACTAACTGCAGGAATGGACCACCTATGAAGAAGATCTGGGTACCCAAAGGTTGTCTTGAGAAGCTTCCAGCAAATTCTATCATGACACCTCCTGGGATGAAGACAAACCCCAGACCAAAGGTTTCATATGGTCCTAAGGCTTCATACAGACAAAGGACTCACCTGAGTCACCCTAACACAGATGCTTTGTAGGGAAATCATAGTCAGGCCCATGAATATGAGCGTGTTTCTTCAAACCGCTATGTTCATAAATCAAAGAACTTTTCTGCCTATTCTTATGAGTATTATTCTCCTCCTGCAAGACTATTTGCTAGGGCCCCAAAGCCAAAATTCTCAGATGCTGCTCTTAGACTCATTGCTTCTAAGCCACCCCTGAAGATGTGGGTGGTTAAGAAGAACTAACTTTTGCTTGCAGGGAAAGGTCTCCAGCCTGTAATCGAAGGCTTCTGATGCTATTGCTGGGGACCTAAAACACTTGTAGGGCACAAGATCAAATGCCCAAAATGACTTACTGCTCATAATAGTCATAAATCACTTGCTGAACATCTTACCAGTCCTAACTTACATCTAAAGCTTTCATAATCCACTTATGCATCAATTGTTTATGCTTCATAATGGCTTTTGGTGAAGCCTATCCTCCTAACTGCATTGTAGGGAGTGACACCAAAGTCTTCAGAATGGATTATGGATAGCGGATGCACAAATCATATGACTGGTGACCGAAATCTTCTCATGGACTCAACTTTACGTCCATCCAATAAGAGTCACATCACATTTGCTGACACTCGTAAAAGCAAAGTGTTGGGTCTAGGTAGAGTTGCAATCTCAAGAGATCAGCACATGGACAAAGTCATGCTTGTTGAATCTCTTGGCTTCAACTTAATGTCTGTCTCAATGCTTTGTGACTTAAACATGATTGTGATCTTTGGTAAATTTCGTTACATTGTACTAATGGAATCTGACAAATCTTCAGTATTTGAAGGATACAGAAAAGGTGATCTGTATATGGTAGATTTCTCGGTTGGACCACAAATGGCCGTATGTCTTCTAGTAAAAGCTTCAGAGTGCTGGCTCTGGCATCGGAGGCTAGGACATGCTGGCATGAGGAACTTGCACACTCTCGCAAAGAAGAAGCATGTCATAGGCATCGAGGAAGTCAAGTTCAAGAAAGATCATCTATGTGGTGCCTGTGAAGCTGGGAAGATGACTAGAGCCAAGCACCCCTCAAAGACAATCATGATGACATCCAAACCCTTCGAGCTGCTTCACATGGACTTATTTGGCCCTACTCACTACTCCACATTCTCTACCACAGCATGTCTCTATGGCTTCTTCATTGTTGATGATTACTCAAGATACACATGGGTACACATAATACTCTACAAGACTGAAGTGCAAGATGTCTTCAGACGCTTCGCCAACCGTGCCATGAACAATTATGGCATCAAGATCAAACATATCAGAAGTGACAATGGCACTGAATTCAGAACACTGGCCTCGATCTTTATCTGGATGAGATGGTAATCACTCATGAATTCTCAGCCCCATACACACCTCAGCAAAATGGGATTGTTGAGCGCAAGAACAGAAGCCTAATTGAGATGGCTCAAACGATGCTCGATGAGTACTAAACCCCAAGAAGATTCTGGCCCGAAGCTATTGATACTGCATGCCATACCATCAACCGTGTTTATCTTCACAAGCTTCTGAAGAAAACATCCTATGAACTCCTCACTGGAAAGAAGCCAAATGTAAGCTACTTCAGAGTATTTGGAGCTAAGTGTTGGATCAAGGATCCTCATCATAAGTCAAAATTTGCACCCAAAGCTCATGAAGGCTTCATGCTCGGATATGGAAAGGACTCACACTCCTACATAGTCTTCAACATTTTTCTCTATAAAATTGTTGAGACTGTGGATGTGAGGTTTGATGAGACAAATGGATCACAAAGAGAATCCCAACCAAATGTGCTAGATGAAGCTTCGCCAAATGTATCTATCAAGCTTATGGGAACTGGTGAGTTCATGCCTTCTAAAGCACAACCTGACGAGGAACTCATCATCTCTGCTCCAAATCAACCTGACGACAATGCTCAGCCCGAAGACAATCCTCCTGATGAACACAATGCACAACAAGAGCAAATTCTTCGTCCAGCTCATCCTCGTGTTGCAAATGAAGTGCAAGTTGAGAAGATAATTGATAGCATAAATGCTCCTGGTCCACTCACTCCCTCTAGAGCAACACAGCTTGCCAATTTCTGTGGGCACTTTGCTTTTGTCTCAATATCTGAACCCATGAAAGTTGCTGAAGCTTTTATGGAACCTGAATGGATTCAAGCAATGCAAGAAGAGCTTCAACAGTTTGAGTTGAACAATGTGTGGGAACTTGTCAAGCGTCCTGATCCTCGAAAGCACAATATAATAGGCACAAAATGGATCTATCGCAACAAGCAAGATGAGCATGGTCAAGTGGTCAGAAACAAAGCTCGTCTCGTTGCTCAAGGATACACTCAAGTTGAAGGGATTGACTTCGATGAAACTTTTGCTCCTGTGGCTAGACTTGAAGCTATTCGAATACTGCTAGCCTATGCAAATCATCACAACATACTTATATATCAAATGGATGTAAAGAGTGCCTTTCTCAATGGGAAAATTGAAGAAGAAGTGTATGTTGCACAACCACCTGGCTTTGAAGACCCAAAATGTCCTGATATGGTTTACAAGCTCAACAAGGCACTGTATGGCCTCAAACAAGCGCCTCGTGCTTGGTATGACACCCTCAAAGACTTCCTAAAGAGCAAAGGCTTCAAACCTGGATCCCTAGATCCCACACTCTTCACGAAGACATAAGATGATGAGCTATTTGTCTGCCAAATTTATGTGGATGACATTATCTTCGGCTGCACGGACAAGAAATACAGTAATGAGTTTGGTCACATGATGCAAGAACAATATCAAATGTCTATGATGGGTGAGCTGAAGTTCTTCCTTGGTCTTCAAATTCATCAGCAAAGAAACGGCATCTTCATATCTCAAGAGAATTATCTTAAAGACTGCCTGAAGAATTTTGGAATGCAAGACTGCAAAGGGTACTCGACGCCAATGCCTGCTAAACATCATCTGGGTCCCGACGCCAATGGTAAAGAGTTTGACCAATAGGTATACCGCTCCATGATTGGTCCTTTACTTTATTTATGTGCATCTAGGCCAGATATTATGCTTAGTGCTTGCATGTGTGCTCGATATCAAGCGGCACCAAAGGAGTCGCATCACTTAGCTGTGAAGCGAATACTTCGATATTTGGCTTACACCCCAACACTAGGATTATGGTATCCAAAGGGCTCAGAGTTTGATCTAGTAGGATTTTCAGATGCTGATTATGCTGGTGACAAAGTTGATCGCAAGTCCACATCTGGCACATGTAACTTTCTAGGACGATCACTTGTCTGTTGGTCTTCAAAGAAGCAGAACTGTGTATCACTCTCCACTGCTGAATCTGAATACATTGCTGCTGGATCTTGCTGCGCTCAGCTTCTATGGATGAAGCAAACACTCAAGGACTATGGAGTCCATCTGAAGCATGTGCCACTCTACTGTGATAATGAAAGCGCCATCAAGATAGCCAACAACCCAGTTCAGCACTCGAAGACAAAGCACATTGAAACTCGTCATCACTTTCTCAAAGATCATGTTATGAAGGAAGATATTGATATCATACACGTCAACACTGAAGAGCAACTGGCAGATATCTTCACAAAGCCCTTGGATGAGAAAAGGTTTTGCAAGTTGCGGTGTGAGCTATATATCTTAGAATCCTCAAATGTCTTGTGATCAGGCACACATCCTAATACTTATGCATATTGATGACTTAGATGTGCAACACACGAAGTAAAGTATATCTTCAATCAATGAAGACTTACATTCTAAGTGTGAATACATTAACATGGAATTTGACTTCGGAGCGCCACGATAATTGTGCGCCGTGTCTGGGTCTAATACTTCCTATACGGTGGGTAACGCCACCACCAAATTCTTGTTTGAAGCATTTTTCGTGGCGTTACATTTGCAAAGTCTTCGCACTTGGTTTGTCTTCACATAGGATATATATAGAGTTGTGTTCTGTCCTCAACAGCATTCACTTATAGCTATGTCTTCATATCTGAATCTTTTGGACTAAGTGAATGTGATCGGACCCTAACCTCTCTATTCTCTCTCATCTCACTCTGTCTGTCCAAATCATATGCATTCTGTTGAAACAGTCAAATATCTTCTCTGCATCCTTGTCAGCAGAAGATACGGAGACAAACTTTAAATTTGATTTTAATGCTCCATCTGTTATGCCTGAAACCCGGAGAAGTCGGAACGACTACTCCGACAGTCATGGTGTACGTGGGATCGTGGGACAACTCCCAATGCATTACATGACCGCCACGTGTCACTCGTACGTGAACCGTCAGGGGCACCTGAGTAATTACGCTGTGCCGTCTCCCATGCCTATAAATGCACGTCCCATCATGGTCAAAAGTTTCTTCCACCACCTCGCCACCTCAAACAACCCTAGCGCCTCCGCTAGCTTTCGACGACGCCGGCGACAAAGCGCTTCGCTGCCGCAACTTTGTCGACGCCGTCCTCACGCCGGCCGCGGATATCTTCCTCTCCGCCGTCGCCGTAGCTGTCCTCCGTCGCCAAGTTAGGGCACGAACGACCAAACTGCTGGGCATCCAACTCCTACCCCGTCTAAGCAGTTCATCGTGTGGTAAATAAACTTGTTTTTTACCATCTTCTAGATCCATAAAGATTCATCTACTTTACCACATGAGGTTTCTGCCTACTTAGATATACAGATCTATCCTGTCTCCACCTCATATCTTGCCTAGTACATTCACATATGCTTCAACTATAATTAGATTCCTCACTTGTACTTATTTGTGGATTCGACAAATCTGGAACCAACACCCATGAGTGAATGTCTTCGCACTATGAGGTCAAAGTCTTCAAAACTGTTTTTAAGCTTCAAAACTTCTGAGAATGCATATGACCTCTTCCCCTTCCCTCGCATCTCTAATGCTGTCACAGGTACATGTCCGTGGGAGAATCCCTTGGTTCTCATAGTCTGCATTCATTTGCAGAGTTTTTGCAGCGTCACATTCATTCTCCTGAAGCTAGTTCCTGTCTGACCAGCAAACCGAAGCATTTTCCTGTTTTGAAGTCATTCAATTTGAAGCCATTCAGGTTGAAGCAAATGACAACTGACAAGACAGTAAGAAAGGGTGGCAGACAGCGCCGTGGCAACACCTCACGTGATTTGCCTCCTGATCTCAGTGAAATATACAAGACTGATCCAGAGGAGGATTATAATCAGAGGAAGACCCGAATCCAATGGATTCGAAGATACTGGGCTGAACAATGGTTCAAATACAAATTTGTGACCCCAGAGTATGCCGAGAAAAACGCCATCAAGCATCCATGGGGAGGTATCACTTATAAGAATCTTCCCCCCAAGACTCGTGCTGAAGTCATTGCTCAAGGCTTCTATGCCTGTATGGTTAGAGGGCCACAGCCTGCTGATGCTGATCCAAGCGCTCTGCTCTCGTGTCGCGATGATAATCTTTTCAAGCGAAATCTTCAATTCGCCAAGAACTCGGCCAAGGAAAACAAGACGCTGTGGGGATTAGACTTCAATCCTGGCCCCTCTGCACCCCGTGCTGATGGCTCGCGCGAAGCTGAACCGAATCTGGTTGGGCCCTTCTACAACCTAGAGGGCCTCATTAGTCACATAAGGGTTCAAGGGGCAGATGTCAATCAGCCTAAAGCTGATGATGACTCTGAAGAAGCACCTGCAACGCCGAAGCCTCAGAATAAGAAATCAAAGGCTTCAAAGGCTACTCCACCAAGAGCTTCAAGAGTGAAGCCTTTGGCCACTGCTCCACCTACACCAAGTGTGCAATCTGAGGAACACTCTAGAATTTCCAAGAGCAAACAGCTGAAGAGGAAGCCAATGCGCAATCCTAGTCCAGCTCTCACTCCTGATGTAGTACTGAAGACTGCGAATGAATCCCTTGATCTTTGAAGTGATGAAGATCTTGGAGATGATGCCTTGGAGCTATTGATCAAGAGCAAGCAGGATGCTGAAATCTTCAATGATTTGCCGCTCTTTGATGTTGAAGTGCTCAATAACTTCATTGATGAATTGTTTGACACTCCCAATCTGAGCTTCGATGATCTTCAACTTCCAGTTGGCCTCAGCGTCTCCTTCCATGGCGCCATTGCTTCTGAGCTGGCTCTGGCTCAAAGAATTGTTGAGCTGAATCATAAGATAGACTATGAAAAAGCTCAGTTCAAGAAGCATATGAACAAGCTCAGCGTGCAAGAAGTTCAAAACTTCAAGGTTATGATGCAAGAGCTCAAAGAAGCCTTTCGCCAGCGTCGTGAAGAAGCTAAAGGTTCATGTGAGCGCATCAAGGACTTGGCTGCAAAATGCGTCCAAGCATTCAATGAAGCTGAAAAGCGCAAGGCACTTGGGCGTCCTGGCATTGATCCAAGAATGGCTGCCAAGAAGAAGAAGAAGCAGTCTGTGCCCGAAGCTGAAGCATCTGGGCAGGAAATGCCTTGCATAGTCTTCCTTGCGAGCATCACTGGCACGAAGCCTATGGCAACTCCAACCGCTTCAACACTCAGGAAGACTAAGGTGGCTGAAGCTGATGCTCGCAAGCGTAAGCAATCTACTGATGAAGCTCCACCCACCAAGAAGCGAAAGACCAAGAAGGATAGGGCTGCTTCCAAAGAGCCTATCTTTGTCGAGCCAATCTCAGTTGCTCGCCCTGCATCTGCCCAGAGAGAAAGAAGACTGACTGTTCATGAGCCTGCTCCTACAGAGGCTGAAGACATTCCAGCTGTCGACCCCACCGCAGCTGAAGACATTGGTCCTTAAGACAATGTTGAAGATGATACCGTCCTTCCTCAGATCGAGTACAACATCAACTCTTCGCTTGTTCTCACGAACAGCGAACGCATCAGCATTGGTCGTCCATTGACGCCAATTGCTCAGGATGACTCGTGGGCTGATCACCCACAGGAAACCCAAGAAACTCCCCAGCAAACTCAAGACACAAGTATGGTGTCTGAAGACGAAGACTTTGAGGCCCAACAACCTCCATCTCCTCAGGCGTCGCCAGCCTTTCGCAGGCTTCGCAAAGGACCAAGGCCTCAAGTCACTGCCTCAACAGCTCTAGAAGGAGTGGAGCAACCATCTGCACCTGATGCTGCTCCTACTGGAAGCCACTCAGAATCTGAAGCCAAAGTGGCTGAAGATATTCCGGCTGCATCAGCCAAAGAAGAAGAACCCCAAGTTGCTGAAGATATTTCGGCTGCAACAGCCGAAGAAGAACCACCCCAACAAGAAGAAGAAAGTACTGCCGCACCACCTGTTCTCGAGGAGAATGTGTCCGACCCTCCAGCTCCTGAAGTGGAGGTGACAAATTCAGAGGCTGCCACCACCAACGCTGAAGCCAATGACGTGGTCATGGCTGAAGCTTTTGTGGCACCTGAAGATACTGTGGCGCCTGAAGAACCTGCGCCTGAAGTTACTGCTCCTGAAGCCAGTACTATGCCTGAAGCCAGTACTGAGCCTGAAGCTAATGCTGCACCTGATGCAAATCTGCAGCTTGAAGACAATGCATCTGCTCTTGTTCCGCCTCCACGGCCTCACACCATTGAGCAAGCATACGACAAGGATGATAAGCTTGTTACTGTACGGTGGCCAATTCTGATTCCACCATCTACAACTGAACCACGTGCTGCTGGTCCTCAGTTTGATCATCATATTGCGCACAGGCCCCAAGTTCAGAAGCCTAAGCCAAGACTGCCAAGGCTTCCAGGTATTGCAACATCTTCAAGGTCATTTAATGCCAATAGCTTCACTGCGCACAACACCTTCTTTGACAGCGCCAAGAACCCATATTCCAAGCCAAGAATATCATCAGATAGATTCTGGAGCCATCAACAGCGCAGCTACTACTCAAGAGTACTATATAATCAAGGCCGCATTTTCCCTCATATGCGTCTTGACACTGAAGCTATTGCTGGTCTGCCCTACTTGGAGGAAGCCCTTGACTGTTTCCGTGATGCTGGCCTTCTCAATTTTGTGCTGGATAAAGAGCATTGGAATGAAGAACTACTTCTGCAATTCTATGCAACACTTCACATCCGAGGCTACAGCGGGGATCCGAAGACATGGGTCCTTGAGTGGATGACAGGCAATGTGCATCATGAAGTAAAAGCCTTTGATCTCATTGAGCTCACTGGCCTGCCCACTCCAGGAGACCTATATGAACCTGGCTGTGAACTGCACACTGAAGCCTTGGAGAGCATCTTTCAGAAGCGTAAGCCCAACATGAGCCAAATGCTCAGCATGATGAAGCCTATGCCAAGTGATGCTGAATATCCTAAGGAATTCTTTGTTGAAGACCTTGAGTACCTGCCGCGCACCATCTATCACATTATAAGGCGTACTCTATGGCCTGTCAAAGGACATTCTTCATCAGCCAAGCTTGAAGGCACTATGAAGACTTTGTTCTTCTATATCTTCAATAGCATCAGCTTCAATGCTCAAGATTTCTTCATCAGGCAAATGGCCACGTCTGGAGCTGATCTATTTGGACTGAAATTTTGTGCCCCTTGGATAATGCGCCTCATCAAGTTGCACTCAGCTGTCACTTATCAACCCTCTGCGCGCAACCATCAAATTTTCTTGCCTGAGGTTGATATGTCAGCTAAAGCCATTTACCAAGAGCTTGCTAAGGAGCTAGTTAGTCTTCACAACACGATCATCAGAGCTTCACTCAGCAGATTGAAGGGGTCCCAGCGGTCTCACGCGTCTATCCTCTGGCTGGCCGTACTCGTCTACCTCGACACGCTGAAACCGAAGCCACTGAAAGCACCATTGCTCAAAGGCCTCAGAAGCGATCTCGTGTCCTGAACAACCGAGAGCTTCTTGTAGCTCTTCATCAGAAACAGGACAAGCATCACCTCTGGTTAAAGCGTCAGATGCAGAGCCTCTTGGTGGATGTCAATCGCATTTGCAATCTTGCCACCAAGAATGCTTTTGTTGCTCATGAAACATGCAGGCGGTCTTGAAAGAGTTTGACTTTACTAAGTGTTGAAGCGGATCTTCAAGACGATGGCTTCACTGAGAGATTCAAGTTTGACAACACTCCTCCAAGGACTGCTGTTATGCGTCGCACTCCATCCCTTGAAGACTCTGAGTACTCTTCCTCCGCTGCAACAATTGACGCCAGGGTGATCGATGATCAGGATGATGCTACTTCACCACCTACTACTTCAACGCGCATCGACACTGCACCAACCACCTCTGCACCGCCAAACGACAACATCGACCCTGCATCCTCTTCTGCTCCACTTGGGAACGAGTAGAGGCTCTATGTCTTCAAACCTTTTTGGTCCTTACTGACAAAAGGGGGAGAAGCATATGAGTTGATAGTCTTCAAGCGGGTCCATACGGGCGGTTGCTTTATAATTTGCCTAGTGTTTACAACTCTCATTTTGCTACATTTGGTTCTTTGAGTTGTAACACTTAAACTGATGGTCGTCTGCCACGTTTGTTTTGCTACTCTGTAATGCGATGATAAATTCCGCGTCTGCTACCTTATATTCCGCACTTAGTCATTTCTGCAGACGTCCATTTTTCATTTTGCATGTCATTATCTTCGATATATCAATTATGCATGATGAATTGTCTTCATAAGTTGAAGAGGATCTCCACAAGTACAACCTGCCATGTGCATTTGCATTCAAAGGCAAATCAACTATATGCACATCTTCAGGGGGAGCCTTTTGCCACATACGAAGACAATACCTTTATCCTTTACAATTTCACATATCGTTATCCCCGTTGAAAACTTCAACCAGTTTGTCATCAATCACCAAAAAGGGGGAGATTGTAAGTGCATCTAGTGCCACACCTAGTTGGTTTTGGAGTATTGACGACAAACCTGGTTGAGGGACTAATGTGTTTGTGAGAATTGCAGGATAACACAGGTAGTAGTCCCTCATTGATTCGGTTAACCTACCGGAGATGACCCATAAAAATGTATGAAGACATTGATAACTATGGTGGTATATGAAGATAATCATATTGAAGACTATGACATGAGAAGACATTGAGTGAAGACTATGGAAAGAGAAGATGTAGAGTTGTCGCTGTTTCCTTTTCTTCTTTATTGAGTCATAGGAATCACCGCACTGTTAAGTGGGGTCCAAGTGAACTAAGTCAGAATGACTGATGTGATGCTCAACCAAATCCTATGTCTTCGAGCGAAGACTATGAGAGCAAATCTTATCCAGAGGTGGATGAGTCAGCTTTACTTGGAGCTCAAGTAAGGTTGCCGTGTGTGTTTGAAATCTGACCGTTGGAACACGTGTCAGTTCCTTAGTGACCCAGGGTCACTTCGGACAAATCAGGTCGGGTTGCCTAGTGGCTATAAATAGCCCACCCCCTACACCATAAATTGGTGGCTGCTCAGAGTTATTGCACGGCTTTTGTCGTTTGAGAGCAACCCACCTTCGAAGCATTTGAGAGAGAAATCCTTGTGAGGACAAAGCTCAAACACCCAGAGCCAAAGAGTGTTAGGCATCACTGAAATCTTTCTGTCTATGTGACCTGAAGACTTATTACACTTGAGGACTATTTTTCCTCCAGCCGGTTAGGTGTCGCGTTCTGGGCATCCAAGAGTAATTGTGGATTGCCGGTGAACGAAGTCTGTGAAGGTTTGGAAGTCTACCTTGAAGACTTACCAGAGTGATTGGGCGAGGACTAGGTGTTCTTAGCTCAAGGGGAACAAGGTGAAGACGCGGTCTTCTGAGTTAAATCTCAGCCTCCCTAACCAGACGTACAGTTGTCACAGCAACTGGAACTGGTCTAACAAATCACTGTCTTCCCCGAGCTACTGGTTCTATCCTTTCCTTCCTTTTACTTACAGCTTTATGTTGTGAAGACATTGCATGTTTGCTTTATCTGATTGTCTTCACTAAGTATCTACTGGTTGTGATTTGCTTCATTCCTTCTTCCTTTGTGATCACTACTGCCTAGTTGCTATTAGTCTTCATGCTTTCACTTCATTGAATACATGACTATGGCTTATCTACTGTAGTCCACTTTCCGCTGCATACTAATCGGCTTGAGCTTATCGTTTGTCTTCGAAACTACCATGTTTTGAAGCATTACATAAAAATCGCCTATTCACCCCCCCCCCTCTAGTCGTGTACTGCACTTTCACGTCTTATAGGGTCTCCTAGAGATTGGGACAGTTCCTGGAACAAGATCTATCACGAACTCGACATCTTTGTCAGGTGGAACACCTGGCAGTTCTTATGGAAAGACATCCGGAAAGTCTCGGACTACCGTGATATCTTCGAGTTCTGGTAGAGGGCTGGCATTAAGGGAATAGAGCTGACGCTTAGCCATTCGGGCCAAAACATTAACTGTCTTGCCGGATGGGTGTGTAAGTTGAACAGTCCTAGTGTAGCAATCAATCTTGGCGTAATGAGCTGTCATCCAGTCCATACCCAAGATGATGTTTATGTCCGAGGACTTGAGAGCTATTAGTGATGCAAGGAAAACAAGTCTATCGACAAGAATTTCATTTCCATGGCTCACCCTAGAGGTTTGCCATTTTGAACCAGGAGTTTGAATAACCATGGAAGTGGGCATGTCACAAAAAGTCATGTTGTGCATTCGATCATAGCTCTCAGATATGAACGAATGAGATGCTCCAGTATCGAAAAGAACAGATGCCGGATGACAGTTAACAAGAAGCGTACCAAGGACGACGTTAGGATCCTCATAAGCTTCCTCAGCAGAGACATAGTTGACATGACCACGTGCAGTGGGGATTGGATTGACATAGTTCACCTTGCCTGTTGGCTTACCACGGCCAACGGACCTTCCTGGCTGGTTCCGAGGACACTCACGCATGTAGTGCCCTGGTTCTCCACACTTGAAGCATGTCATAGTACCAGTGCATGGAGCAAAGTTGGTAGGTGGTTCTCCATAAGTCTTGGCAGGTGCATACTATTGGGTTGGGCGAGGTGCCTCATAGGATGTCCTTGGAGTGAAATTGGGTGGCAGAGCAGTGTTAGGAACCCACACACGGCGCTTGAGAGAGCTAGAGCCGGATGAGGGACCAAAGTCACGAGGATGCTTGCGTGTGGCTTCAAAATCAGTCTGGCCCGTCTCAGCACTGATGGCTTTGTTCACCAACTTCTGGAAGAAGGTGCACTCGTGCAGACGTAGATCTCAGCGAAGTTCAGGGCTGAGTCCCTTGCGGAACCTCGCCTGCTTCTTGGCATTGGTGGACACTTCCTCGGGAGCATAGCGTGCCAAGTTGCCAAACTCGCGACTATATCCATCCACGGTTAGCTGGCCCTGGGTGAAATTGTAGAATTCCTCCCGCTTGCGATCCATGAGACCTTCTGGAATGTGATGTTCATGGAATGCCTCACTGAACTCTGCCCAAGTAGTGATTTGGCCAGCAGGACGCATAGCTTCAAAGTTTTCCCACCAGAGGCTGGCAGGGCCTTCAAGATGGTAGGCGGCGTAAGTAACCTTGTCAGCTTCGGCCACACAGGCAGAGTGTAGCTTGTGGGTGATACTGCGAAGCCAGTCATCCGCATCAAGAGGTTCAGCGGAATGATGGAACTTCGGTGGGCACATCTTAATAAAGTCATTAATTGACACCACGTCATTCCTCTGGCGTAAGGCAGTATTCTGCTCTATGCGTTCCAGCAGATGGTTGGTCTCTCTCTTGTTCCTTTCTGCCTCGAGCATAACTTCAGCCAAGGAGGGTGGTTGGGGCAGATTCTCATCTCTAGCCCCACTGGCCTCACCCTGCTCCTGAGCAGCAGGAGTGCTGCGAGTGTTGACCATCCAAGGAAAACAAAACAACGGTTTAGACAAGGATGGCAAAACTTGACATAGGAGTGCGGAATGTAATGGATGACACGGAATGCAGATATGTTCATCCGTACGACATGGTAATATAGAAACTGCCATATATACACCGAAGGTCATACACACCATACATAGTTTAGTACAAGCCAAGGCTAAAGTACAACTGCGGTGAAAGACGATACATCTCATCAGAGGCACTCTAAGCTCCTATACATTATTTAACTACGCCCCTGGAACTCAGAACACACTAAGTCATATTCCACAAGACTCGCAGGACTATGGAAATACCACTACTACAACACTACTACTGCCACGGTCTAGCTCAAACATTTCCGTAGTAATCTTCATAAAGATTACCACCGTAGCTTGGAAGTGGAACATGTGGATCTGGAAACTCTCGAGCACTCGTAGGATGTGGACCGTAGGGACATGGATGCGGTCTCGGTCCCGCTGCTGGTGGTAACCGACGCCCACGTGGAGGTGTAATACCCCCAACGTCACGTCAATCCATACGATCGGGCAGACGAGTCCGCACGGGGTACAAATCCTGCATATCCAGATATCCGGCGTGCACGGCAGGTGCAAGCCGTGTCAAAGTAGTCCAGTGAGCGGCTCGAGTGTTATAAATCTCCATCCGGAGGGCACGGACCTCACGGTCCCTATCCTTCAGCATCTGAGTAGTAGTCTGAGGTAGTGGCTCCTCATGAGCGGCATCAATATAAAGACGAGTGTAGTAGCCTTCCTCTCCAGGAAGTGAGGCTGGCATGTAGCAGAACTCAGTGTTCAGCAGTAGGGCATGCCTAGCCCGGATGATGGTCATCATCGAGTAAGAGGCATCCTGCACTACCATCTCGATGGTAACCCCGAGTCCATAAGACCAATGGATGGGTCGGTAGCTTCGGGATACGAGGGGTATATCCGGACTGTGCAGAAATACTGACTCTGGTTGAAATCCCGGTACTGTTCCTCCACAGTGTACTCAGGATGCCAATGGTAGCCGGTCTCAGTCAACACAGGGACTAGCATGGCCGTGTGACTTGGCACATTAATGCACCGAGTCAAACGGACCACCTGGTGAGGTGTGCGGTCAGACATCTGAAACACGAAATAATGCAAAGGCATTAGAATTTCTCGAAGAAATTGGGCAGCATAACAACTGTAAATGCTCAAAAAAGATTTTGAGACATCATACAAATGATAGCATAGCCACTCAACAACATCATATCAAGGTTCCGGGTCCAACTAATCAACATACTAGAAGGGTAGAAACTGAACTGAGGCTTGAAACCAACAATCCTAAGAGTCTACGGATTAGTAACACGTGAACCTAGTAAAGATGAGAGGCCTAGTCCTAAACCCCCGTAGAAAGAATAGGGTGACTCAGATCAGAAGGGAATAAGGTAAAGAAGTAAAAAGAGCCTTACGTGCCCTTCGACAATCAATTCCCCTACATATAACTAAGAATTTTCTAGACTCAACATCGACCAATTTGGCTTGAGAAACCTACATGCAGTCTGGCTCTGATGCCAACGCTGTCAGGACCCCGATCCTAAGTCACACCGATCTAGCTTGTAACACATCATATCACTTTGCGGCCTCACGCACGGTATCCCCACGGGTGCCACCTTACCTGGCTCGGGACCGTTTGCGCATCTTGGCACACGTATATGATAGTGTCGCTAGCATCCATATGACAGAGAACCTGGGCCGACATGGCTAGTTATAAACCAAAAGTGGCACTAAATTACAGAGACAGGCATCCATGACCCAGCAACGAACGTGTCGGTCATCAACGTATGAACCCAAGTCGTAGCAAGCTACATGGACTTAAAGGAACAACGCGTGACATTTCCCCTAAGGGACAGACACAGGAACGAAGAAGGACACATGCCGGCCAGCCTACGTGTTCCGGAGCAGTAGCAAGCTACCAAGGCTCAGTGGAAGCACTAGGAGGCATTTCCCTTTAAGATAGGCTACCAAAGGTAAACAACTAGGTGTCGGATCCCACACATACCAAGCATTTCAATCATACACACAATATGCTCAATATGTGCAAATACAACATTGCATCACAACAGAACTCTATGACTCAAAGTACTTTATTTAAGAGGCTCCGAAAAGCCATACATAACATATCCATACAGATAGGGGTCACATGACCCAACACTCAAGTCATACAATCATACAAGCACAAGCGGAAGCTAACATGTCTGAGTACAGACAACTTGGAAATAAAACAGGCTTGGTGTAGCCTGACTATCTACAAGGCCCTTCACAAGCTCAGGATCTCCGTCTGGGTAGCAAGCTACTCGTCGACGTCAACGTCTATGTGAAACCCATTAGAAGGGGCAGGGTTCTCCTCTGCAACAGTTATTAAGCAAACATGAGTACAAAGGTACTCAGCAAGACTTACAACAGAACCTATCATATATGCATCATTATCAACAAGGGTAGTGGAGTTCATAGCAGCAAGCCAGCTTTGACTCTTGGCTAACCTATACTACAACTCTCAGCAGATTGCAAGATAAGACTACGTACACGAGTCCTCTACTCACCATAACAATACACTACTGTGGATCCTCTTCCGTCATCCTACGGAAGGCCATCCACGGCACTCACACTTGTCTTGAGGCTTTTAGTAGTATCCATCAACTTGTCTATGAATTGTATAAGCAACCAAGTGGTTCGTACCGCGAACAAAGGCTATTCGAATAGATTGGTAACCCTGGAGGGGTGTACTTCTTCACACATGTTTCCACCACTTAGCGTCTGCACATGACATGTGCTCGGCAGACTTCAAACGAAAGCCGACGTGGGTGTAGACCACGACCTAACCAACCACTCAAGTCTCTAGTCCAGGTTTATCGCCTATTTGGGTTCCATCCGTGGGGAGATCCGGCCGGGGTGTCGCTCACGGCCCCAAACGATGTGTACAGGGTTCCCGAGTCACCAAACGGGCGACCGGTACACCGTGCCACGTACCTGCCGCATCACAGCCCACCCCGAGGGTCAGCACTGCGCACGACCACCAGTAAACTACAAACACCAAAAACTAGTTGCAACTCCTGGACAGAGGACAAGGGCAGTTAATAAGTCGAGCGGGGTCATATTTCAGGGCCCAATGTGTGGTAGTAGCTGAAACTTGAACCGCACATACAGATCTCAGGTCCTATGGACGGTTCCAATGAAACAACCCACCATGTACTCCTACATGTCCTTTCATCGATACCTTTACCAAGAATATTCCACACTTCACTCTCTTTACCAGACATGATCATTTCACTCTGATCCATCACCCAGATGAACCAGACCTGACACAACTCTAAGCATAGTAGGCAACATAAACAAATATCATGGTGGAACACACATCACATGGCTCAATCAACTCCTACACATGCTAGTGGGTTTCAACTATTTATTGTGGCAATGACAGGTCATGCAAGGGAATAGGGTTCAACTACCGCAGCAAGTAGCAGTTCACACGTTGTTGCCTTAATGCAATAAAAGAGAGGAGGAGCGAGAAGATGGGTTTGTATCGGAATGATCAATGGACTGCTTGCCTGACAGATTGCTTGTCGGGTACTGCTCTTCAGTTGGATACGCAGATGTATCCTCGGGAGCAGGACCTACCATGGAGAACACCGACGATACAATCAATATACAAACAAATGCAACAATATGATGCATTCTCATGACATGGCAAGATAAATGTTGGGGAACGTAGTATTTTCAAAATTTTCCTACGATCACGCAAGATCTATCTACTAGATGCATAGCAACGAGAGGGGAGAGTGTGTCTACGTACCCTCGTAGACCGAAAGCGGAAGCGTTTATCAACGCGGTTGATGTAGTCGTGCACCTTCATGATCCGTCCCGATCTAGTACCGAACATACGGCACCTCCGCGTTCAGCACACGTTCAGCTCGATGACGTCCTCGCCTTCTTGATCCAGCAAGACGGGCGAAGTAGTAGATGAGTTCCGGCAGCACGACGGCGTGGTGACGGTTGTTGATGAAGAACAATCTCTGCAGGGCTTTGCCAAGCACTGCAGAAACTAGACAGAGGATAAACTAGAGGGTCGGGGTAGCCGTCACACGGCTTGGTGTATCTTGATGTGTCTTGGGTGCTAGCCCTACCCCTCTATTTATATGTTGAGCCCTGGGGTCGAAACTTGGAGCAAAAGCCTCCTCAAAGTCGGTTTTGCCCGAAAGGAAAGAGTCCCACTCGGACTCCAGGGCTAGACGCCAGGGTTCCCGGCGTCTACCCCCTAGACGCCAGGGTTCCTGGCGTCTAGCCTCTGGTCTCCGCAAAACTTCCTTTTGCACTTTCCTAAAGCCTCGTGGGCTTTCCCCTTTGGCCCAAATAAAGTGTTCTCGTACCCAAACACTTCGGGAAACATCCGGAACCCCTTCCGGTGAATTCCGGAACCCTTCCGGAGGTCAAACACTATTATCCCATATGTTAATCTTTATCTCCGGACCATTCCGGAGTTCCTCGTCATGTCCGTGATCTCATCTGGGACTCCGAACAACATTCGGTCACCAACATACATAACTCATTCAATACTATATCGTCAACAAAATGTTAAGCGTGCGGACCCTACGGGTTCGAGAACTATGTAGACATGACCGAGACACTTCTCTAGTCAATAACCAATAGCGGAACCTGGATGCCCATATTGGCTCCTACATATTCTACGAAGATCTTTATCGGTCGAACCGCATAACAACATACGTTATTCCCTTTGTCATCGGTATGTTACTTGCCCGAGATTCGATCGTCGGTATCATCATACCTAGTTCAATCTCGTTACCGGCAAGTCTCTTTACTCGTTCCGTAATACATCATCTCGTGACTAACTCATTAGTCATTTGCTTGCAAGGCTTATTATGATGTGCATTACCGAGAGGGCCCAGAGATACCTCTCTGACACTCGGAGTGACAAATCCTAATCTTGATCTATGCCAACACCACGAATACTTTCGGAGACACCTGTAGAGCATCTTTATGATCACCCAGTTACGTTGTGACGTTTGATAGCACACAAGGTGTTCCTACGGTATTCGGGAGTTGCATAATCTCATAGTCATAGGAACATGTATAAGTCATGAAGAAAGCAATAGCAGTAAAACTAAACGATCATAGTGCTATGCTAACGGATGGGTCTAGTCCATCACACCATTCTCCTAATGATGTGATCCCGTTGATCAAATGACAACTCATGTCTATGGCTAGGAAACATAACCATCTTTGACCAATGAGCTAGTCTAGTAGAGGCATACTAGGGACATACTGTTTTGTCTATGTATCCACACATGTACTAAGTTTCCGGTTAATACAATTCTAGCATGAATAAAAGACATTTATCATGATATAAGGAAATACAAATAACATATTTATTATTGCCTCTAGGGCATATTTCCTTCAATAAATGTGTTTTGGGCTAATGCAACTATAAACAGAAAGGTTTGAGCCCATTTGAATCCAAGATTCAAATTTATACCCAAACTATTATTTATTAAAGTGCATTATCATGTTTTGAAGTGAACAGCAAGGTTAACTTGCTCAAACATGCATGAAACCAGTGCCATTGGAAATATTGGATTTTTCTGATCAATTTTCATATATAAAACTTTTCCATCTGAGCTACTATTTAATTTATAAGATTTTTTGAAGTTTAAATCATTTTCTGGAATTTCCTGAATTGTTTTAAAACAAGTAATCCCATAAAAGCATTTACTGCGTCAGCATGACATCTTGCTGACGTCAGCAGGTCAAGAGACCTGGTCCAGGTCAAACCTGACCGGTGGGTCCCGCGTGTCAGTGTCATTAACTTAACTAATTAAACAAAACTGCTAATCCTAAATTAATTAGCCGACTGGGCCCACCTGTCATTGACTCCAAGGGGTCAACCTGGGCCCACCCGTGGTCAAACGGGGTCAAACTGACCGGCGTTTAGCCACCGGCGAGGCCAGACGCGGCGGTGCAGGGCGGGATTCGTGCTCCGGCGACCAAATCGACGGCGGAGCACGTCTACGTGATGCTGGGAAGTGCCGCATCGAGTGGTAGTGGTGGTTGGCCTCGGGGTCGCCGGAAAAGGCGCCGGCGATGACCTTGGCGGCTGCCGGAGCTCGGGTGAGCTCATTCTAGTCGCTAGGAGGCACGGCGAGGCTCGTGGTGTGGCGTGTCAGGCTCTTGGAGGTGCGATGGAGCTGATGGACAGGGTGGCGCGGCCGTTGGGTGGCCGGAGCCTCGTCGGCAACGAGCTCCGCGGCGGCGTGTGCGGGTGAGCTTTGTGCTGTCGTTACAGAGGTCGAGAGGGGGAACGAAGAGGATGGGGAGGTGGCCAAGCTCACAGCGGTCGCGTAGGAACTAACGGCGAGGTCGGGGACGAGCTCCTGCAACGGTGAGGTCGCCGGCGATCTCGACGGCCGAACGGGGGAGAAGTGCTCGGGGACGGCGTGTTGGAGCTTCCGGTGATGCGTGGCTCATAGGGGAGATGTAGCAGACGGTGCCGGAGCTCGGGGACACGACAGCAAGGCGAGGGGAGCTCGGTGTCTACGGCTATGGCGGCAGGACGGCGGCGGCAGCGTTGGCCATGGCGCGGGGAGGGCGAGGGAGAGAGGCAAGGGGAGTGGATACGTCCAGCGGCTTCAGGGCGCGACGTGGAGGTCGTCCAGGCTGTTCCTGCGGCCAGGCGGCGGCCAGGCGGCAAGCAGCTGCCGCGGTGGCGCGCGGCCGTGCGCGGGCGTCACCTGCCTGCCTGGCTGCCGAAGCAGCTGGCTGGCTCGGGCCAGCATAGTGTTGGGCCGCCAGGTGGGCCGGCTGGCCCAGGTAAGTGGGTTGTGCTCTTTCTCTCTCCTTTTTCTAATTTTCTTTCTGTTTTGTTTCTTTTTCAACTTTGTTGAATTAATAAAAATGCTAGAACATTTTTATAAATCATAAAACTAGTCATGCCCACTGTATATAATATGAACAGCATGGAACATTTGAGTTTATGATTATTAGGGCACCTAAAATATTTTATAGCATTTAAATGCCCAAATGCAAATACAATATGAATTAATCCAGAGACCTTTGGATGTCCTAGAAAATTGTGCACCATTTTTGTCAGAGGTTTAAGACCAAGGCAAAGATGATGAACATTTTTGAAGGGCATTTTGGGTACATTGGAAAATATTTTATTAAACCCTAGTTGTTAGAAAAGGGGTGCTGGGGTTTCTGTCATCCCCATTTCAAGTTTCTGGAGAAAGTAAACATGATGCACACTCTAGCTAGTCCTAAAGCAAGCACTGACTAGGGATGTGGCAATAGGTGCACTAGTTCGGCGAAGAGATGGTGATACAAGTGCAATATGGATGGTAGATATAGGTTTTTGTAATAAGAAAATATAAAAACAGCAAGGTAGCAAGTGGTAAACATGAGCATAAACGGTGTTGCAATGATAGTAGGCAAGGCCTAGGGTTCATACTTTCACTAGTGCAAGTTCTCTCAACAAGGATAACATAATTGGATCATATTACTAGCCCTCAACATGCAACAAAGAGTCACTCCAAAGTCACTAATAGCGGAGAACAAACGAAGAGATTATGGTAGGGCACGAAACCACCTCAAAGTTATTCTTTCTGATCGATCTATTCAAGAGTCCGTAGTAACGTTCAATCTATCATAGAGTTTGTACTATAATAACACCTTAAGACACAAATCAATCAAAACCCTAATGTCACCTAGATACTCCATTGTCATCTCAAGTATCCGTGGGCATGATTATACGATATTCATCACACAATCTCAGAAACATCTATTCAACCAACACATAGAACTTAAAAGAGTGCCCCAAAGTTTCTACCGGAAAGTCAAGACGAAAACGTGTGCCAACCCCTATGCATAGGTTCCCAAGGTCACGGAACCCGCAAGTAGATCACCAAAAATACATCAAGTGGACTACTCCCTCCTCGTCATGGAGAGCGCCGGGATGATGAAGATAGCCACCGAAGAGGGATTCCACCCCTCCGGCAAGGTGCCAGAACGGGTCTAGATTGGTTTTCGGTGGCTACATAGGCTTTCGGCGGCGGAACTCCCGATCTAGGTTAATTTCCGAAGGTTTCAGTATTTATAGGAATTTTTGGAGTCGGGGCCAAGCAAGGGGGGCTACGGGCCGTCCCCGAGATAGGGGGGTGGACCCCCCTGCCCAGGGCGCGCCCTCCACCCTCGAGGGCAGCTCGTGGCTCTCCTGACCCAACTCTTTTGCTTCGGGGGCTTCTTTTGTTCCAAAAAAAATCATAAAAATTTGGCTCGTCAATTGGACTCCATTTGATATTCCTTTTCTGTAAAACCCTAAAACAGGAGAAAAACAGAAACTAGCACTAGGCTCTGGGTTAATAGGTTAGTCCCAAAAATCATATAAAAGTGTATAAGAAAGCCCATTAAACATCCAAGACTTCATAAATAATATCATGTAACTATCAAAAATTATAGATACGTTGGAGACGTATCAGCTACTGTGATGCATCACCCTTTCCTCTTCGAGGGAACACAACGCAAGCTCGAGAAGTAGCAAGAAGAATTTATGGCGCCTTTGCCGGGGAGGCTTACGCAAAAGTCATATACCAAGTACCTATCACAAACCCTTATCCTTCGCATTACATTTATTTGCCTCTCGTTTTCCTCTCCTCCACATCACCCTTGCCGTTTTATTTGCCCTTCTTTTTGCCATGTGTTTACCATTCGCCTTGCCTTGCCGTCATGGCTAGTCCCTTATCCGCTCCTTTGTCCCCCGAGTTTGAAGTTCTTCACTTGAAGCAAAAACAAGGAGATAATTTAAAAGAGGCTTGGTTTAGGATGATGAAATCCTACCGTAACTGTACCTTAGAGGTGAATTTTAGGATTGTACTTTGCAATTTTTATGTTGGACTAAATATGACCCATAGACAACTCTTGGATTGCGTTGCCAAAGGAAATTTTATCGAAATTGATCCTAGTATTGTGCATCAACTTATAGAGGGAATAGAGGGAACACTACCTCAACAAAAAGGGTTACATCAGACCCAGGAAGAGACACAAGTTTTTGAGAAAATTTGCGAAGTAACAAAAATCTCTTGAACCTCTTAAGAGTGTTAGTGCAAATCTCCACCACATGAATATGTTGATTACCCTTTTTAATAAGCGGTTGGATTCTTTAGATCTAAAGATTTCCGAATATGAAGGGAAACGTAAAGAACCTCCCGGATTCGAACTTGACACTGTTAAAATGGTAAAGACCAAAGATGGCAATACCTAGATCTATCCTTGTATCGTGCCTAGCTAGGGGCGTTAAATGATAGCGCTTGTTGGGAGGCAACCCAATTTTATATTTTTAATTTTTGCTTCTGTTTAGGAATAAATATTGCATCTAGCTTCTGTTTAGGTGTGGTTTTGTGTTTCAATTAGTGTTTGTGCCAAGTAGAAACTTTAGGAAGACTTGTGTGAAGTTTATATGATCTTGCTGTAAAAACAGAAACGTTAGCACTCACTAGAATAGTCACCAAATTTTACTGGAGTGTGTTATTTAGTTGATCCTTTTTGCAGATGATTAATAGACAAATTCCCCACATTTACCAATTTATTTCAAAAAATTGGAGTTACAGAAGTATGCGAAAGTTACAGATTACTACAGACTGTTCTATTTTTGACAGATTCTATTTTTCGTTTGTTGTTTTCTTATTTTGATGAATCGATGAGTAGTATTGGAGGATATGAATCATAAAGAAGTTGGAAAACAGTAGGTTTAACACCAATATAAACAAATAATTAGTTCATTACAGTACCTTTGAGTGCCGGTCATTTTGACATATCATTCACACAATTTGGATAAGCACACAAAAAGTTAGAGCCATGCAAACATAGCAACAAAATATGCATAAAGGACTTAGCAGATTTTTAAGGCAAAGGGAAAAAAACAGAGGCCCTCACATTGGGCCTAACAGGCCGGAGGCGGTGGAGGTCCAAAGTGGATCTGGGCCGGAGGAGGCATTGCGGGGGAGGAATGGGCCGGCCCACGCG
Organism: Secale cereale; assembly: GCA_902687465.1. Lineage (NCBI taxonomy): Eukaryota > Viridiplantae > Streptophyta > Magnoliopsida > Poales > Poaceae > Secale > Secale cereale. The sequence goes on from LR738713.1 coordinate 685,738,673, forward strand.
GAGGAACGGCTGGCGCTCGGGCCCAGGCGCTGGCGAGGGGAGGAGCAGCTCCTCTGCTCGCTCCCGAGCCTGCCCATGGCGGCGGCGGCGGGTCCGGCAACGGAGGGACGGCACGACGGCGCCCTCGCCGGAGGAAGGGAGGCGGGGCGGCGGACGAGCCAGATCCGGGGGCGCCAGGCCCGGATCCGGCCGGAGGGAGTCGGGCGGCGGCGTCGGGGTTTCTCCGGCGAGCGGGGGCAATGGAGAAGACCGGCGGCGAGCGGCGGCTGCCGGTGGTGAACGGGGCGTGGCGGAGCAGACGAACGTCGGCGGGGTCGCGCGCCGGCGACGGAGGCGAGACGCTGGGCGCCTGCGGGCGGCGGTGCACGGGGATCGGGACCGAAGGGCCGGCGGTGGGCTCACGGGCCCGCGGGTGGTGGGAGGCATGGTGGAGGCGACGTGGTGGCGGGGGATTGGCTGAGGGCGCGGCTCGACATGTCCGGCGGCGGGGTGGACATGTCCGGCGCGCGAAGGAGGAAGAGGTTAGGGTTGGATCTACGCAAAAATGGAGGGGGATGCACATATTTATAGGTAGAGGGAGCTAGGAGTGTCCAAATGAGGAGCCGTTCACGGCCACGCGATCGTGATCGAACGGCCAAGAGCATGGAGGGGTTAGAGTGGGCTAGGTGGGCTGTGCAAAAGGGGTGCTGGGCCAAAAGACAAAAGACTTCCCGCGGTTAACACAGTTAACTGTTGGGCTATCAAACGAACTCCGAACGCGACGAAACTTGACAGGCGGTCTACCTATGCTATATAAGAACACACGCCAAGTTTCAACCCATTCCGAGAATGTTTTTTGGCCACTCACAAAATAAATATTCGGAGGCACCGCGGGCACATGTGAGTGTGTCTGGGCTCAGAACGGACAACGGAGTGGACGAGGGAACTCGGACGGATGCAAGTTTTGAAAACATGCTGATGCAACACACATGATGACATGGCAAGATGCAACACGCAAGCAGCTGACATGGCAACGGCGACGAATAACTAGCTGACACCTGGCGCACCTGTCTTGGGGGGTCACAACACTCCCCTACTAACAAGAGATCTCGTCCCGAGATGTTAGGAACGAGACGGAAGGAAAAAGGAAGAACAAAGTTCTTCAAGGGCACAAGAGGTGAAATGACTGTAGCTTGAGAGGTTGAACAACTCAAAAGAAAGAACACAACGGAGAAAAATGAGATTGAGAAGCTCCGGTAAAATAAGCAACAAGGCATAAGACGAGAACCGAGAGGGTATGGATATGAAGCACGAGTTGAAGGAACAAGAATGAATTTGAAACCACTCCGGTTAAACAGGATAGACAAGGAATTGAACGAAGTAATTCGGGCAGCACTCCGGCTGAAACTGAAAGAAATAGCACACCGGGTGAATATGAATTGAAAGAAGAATAACTTGAGAGATGGAATAATACATGACGGAATGGACAAGACAATGCCTCCGGAAGAAATAAAGAATGGAATGAGACGAAGGGGAAGAAGATGACAACTCCCATCACGAATGGATTGAAAGAACATCTTCAAGAGGAAGACTTGAACGGAGTTGTTGAGAAAATCAACAACAAAAGAATGAGCTTGGTGTGGAATTATTTAAACATCTCAAGACTTGAGGTGAATAATGCCGCAACGAAAATATTGAATAGATGAGAATGAAGAAAGAAATGCAAAACTCCACTTCAAAAGAATACGGAGAATTATTTGCACTCGAGAGGCAAAAGAATAAGAATGCTTGAGCTTGGACAAAAGAATTTGATGAACACTAGAAGAATGAATTAAATGATGAAGAATCACCATGAGGAACTCCGGTACGAAGGATGATGATATAGAAATGACGGACGAAAAGAATAAGATTAAAGCCTTGCGATGATTAGTCGGAGTTCCAACGAGATAACCGAGAAAATTTTGAACTCTGGAAAGAAAATAATAAAACACTTGAAACTAGAATTTATTCGTCAAGAATGAACTCTGAAGGAAGGAATAAATCAACTTGATGAAAACGAATAAGAATTATGTTATGCTCATCCTCCATCAATTAAATTGATGCGAAGCAATGGATTCACACACTACTTATTCTCCTTGAAATGATTAAAGAGGGATATATCGTGGACTTGCGACAATCTTCATGAAACGCCGGTAGGATTGGAATAAAAGAATGGGTTCATAATACCGGAAAATAATTGTTGAATGAACCACCATAAGAATTGAAACCACGTGAAGAAAATGCACGAACCACCGGGAAGAATTAATCGAATGATGAAAAGAACAAACCACCGAGAAGAATTACAATCGAGTGAAGAACGAGAATGACCACCGTAAGGAATGAAATTGAATGATGCAAGAGGACAAGCCACCGTGAAGAATTGAGAATGAGTGAACACAAGAGAATGAATCTCCAGGAAGAATAAAGCACTTGAGGAAAATTTGAATGAAGAGATTGTGAACTGATTAAAGAATACTTGAACAAGCACCGGAAGAATGTGAGACGAACGAAGAGGCATCAATGAAGAATATTTGGAGGACGAAGTTGAAAAACTGAGAATGAAGAAATCTTCTGAAATGATGACCTTCGGAGGAACACAAAGAAAATAATTCAAGAATAACTCCGGATGAATGAGAAGAAGAAGGGTTGAACCACACATGAAAAGAATTGCAAACGAACTTCGGAAGGCACGTGACTGATGGAATTCATACTTAACGTCACACTTGAAAAGAATTACGGAACACTCCGGGAAATAAAAGAGTCAGGTAAGATCCTGGGAAAAGACATGTGGGTTATGAGCGCACCGAAGAGAGAACTCCGTTGGAACAAATTGAAAAAGGAGATGATGCACCGGAATGTTTGAAAAACTCGAATGAGGTGACCACCTCGAATTAATTGGAACAGGGACAAATATCCTGAGATGTCTTCGGAACTCCAGAACAATTAACTGGCGAGAGACGAACGAGCAAGGTGAAGCAATTGAGCCAAGGAAAAGAATAAGATCAACACCGATAACAAATCGAATTGGAACCACCGGAAAGAAAAGAGATGAAGAATGACGAACGAGAGGAGAATTCACCAGTTGAAATAACTGTGGAAGAATGTAAAGGGTCACACGAGTAGGATGGATGCTCGATTACGGAATCCGGTTCCGAGAAGCAAAAGGGTGGGCGGATGGGAAAAAGAAGACCACTTCGGACAGGGAAAACAACACCGGTTGAAAAGAACTGAGGATTGAACTTGCAAAGAAGAAGAGGGTTGAATCCACTTGATGAGAGATGCACCAGATGAAAGAACTAACAACGCAATGAACGAAAACTAACCACGCGATCCTAAAAAAAATTGAAGGGGAAGAGGGGTAATTCAAAACACCTACGTCAAGATTCCTCACCAGAGCGACGAAGGGGCAGGGGAGTAAAAAGAATTCCTACTCTCCAATATAACTAGACTCCGAAAAAGTTTTCTGCTAGACTCGACAACGGCCAAGCTACGATCAATCAAGGGGGCTCCTATGGTCGGTCGAGGCTCTGATACCAACTTGTCAGGCCCAAGATGCGATTCTATCCCGATCACGTGACACTTACGTGACTGGGGCACAACCGCATTTCGGGCGCTTAGTAAGATGGATATCATTACATCGTACCAATTCATACATACATGGGGGATACAACAATACATACAAGTCACATGAATACAACATCATCAATACAAAGCATGCGACTACAGATGCAAACATGAAAAGAACAACGACATCCATCTGCTATCCCAGGTTGCCGACCCGGAACCTAACCCAAGACTGAAGAAGAAGAAGAAGAAGAAGAAGAAGAAGAAGAAGAAGAAGAAGAAGAAGAAGAAGAAGAAGAAGAAGAAGAAGAAGAAGAAGAAGAAGAAGAAGAAGAAGAAGAAGAAGAAGAAGAAGAAGAAGAAGAAGAAGAAGAAGAAGAAGAAGAAGAAGAAGAAGAAGAAGAAGAAAGAACTCCAACACAACGACATCGCTCTCACGTCAAGTCATCGGAAACCTGCACCTGCAACTGTTGTTGTAGTATCTGTGAGCCACGAGGACTCAGCAATCCCATAACCATGGGTAACAAGACTATCAAAGCTTAAAGGGTAGGAAGAGGTTAGTGGTGAGGTTGCAGCTGCGGCTAAGCAATATATGGTGGCTAACTTACGAGTACCAGAATAAGATGAGCATCTACGCAAATGGCCGCAAACTAGTAATGATCGCTAAAGATCCTGAACTACCTACGAGTCAAACATAACCCCACCGTGTTCTCTTCTCAAAGTGAAAAGAGACAGTCACGGTTACTCACACAGTTGTGTGTTTTACTTCGGATCCTCTGTCAAGTTTTCTACAATCGGACATTAACAAATCCCAATCTGCCACATAACCATGGGCACGGCTTTCGAAAGATCATAACCCTACAGGGGTGTCCCAACTTAGCCCATCACAAGCTCTCACGATCAGCTGAAGTAATAATAATTATTACCCCTTATCTTAGGGAAATCCGATCAGGCTCGGCATCCCGGTGCACAAGACATTTCGACAATGGTAAAACAAGTCCAGCAAGACCTCCCGGCGTACCGACACCCTGATAGTAGCCACGCGTATCTCGTTTCAGGCCATAACCGGATAGGTGATCCTACGGGAGCCAATCCTCGAGTTTCCCCGTGGTGGCCCCGCAGTCTCCCCGTTTGGGACCAACACCATCAGCACTAGCCCCCCTGCTATGTAGAAAAGAGTACCCGGGGACGCGACCCCCTATGCAATTTAATTAATTAATTAAGTTGTTATTATGAGGCAAATTAAAACCAATGTTGGGCCTTGCTGGAGGAGTTTTATTCAAAGACGAAGTGTCAAGGGGTCCCCATATACCCAACCGTGTAAGGAACGCAAAATCAAGGAACATAATGCCGGTTTATCGGCGCCTAAGGTGGCATGAGTGGAACAAAACACCGAGCAAAAGGCCAAGCCTTCCACCCATGCCCAATATATAGGTGTGTTAATAATAATAATAGATATTATGATATTCCAACAACAAGTTCCCTCCTGGAACGATCTTCATCTTCACCTACAACTAACAGCGCTATAAGAGGGGCTGAGCAAGCGGGTAACATAGCCAAATAATGGTTTTTGCTAGGAAGGTGTCAAAGGTTAGAGGTTTCATGGCAACAAGGAGAGGGGCTGACAATAAGATGGGTAGCACGACATATAACGATAGCATCGAGACAACTAAGCAAAGGCAATGATAGTAAAGGTATCCAAGGGTATGGTCATCTTGCCTGAGATCCCGCAAGGAAGAAGAACGGATCCATGAAGAAGACGAAGAAGAAGCCTTGAAGAAGAACCACGGGTAGACGAATGAATCCTCACGAACGCAACGGAACAAGCACTAACGAGAAGAAGCAAGCAACACGGTAAACACACCACATGAGACATGACAAAATGCTCAACCAAGTATGATGCAAGACAGTTCTATATAGGATGCACTACAAGTCTATACAGGAAGCAAAACATGGCAAGGTAGGAAGCACAGGAAAACAACACAAGAACATGACAATATGCTCAAGCAAGTATGATGCAAAACAAGTCTACATATGATGCACAATAAGTCTGTACAGGAAGCAAAACATGGCAAGGTAGGAAGCACAGAAAAACAACACAAGTCTATATATGATGCAATACATGGCAAGGTAGGAAGCATAGAAAAACAACACAAGTCTATATATGATGCAATACATGGCAAGGTAGGAAGCATAGAAAAACAACACAAGTCTATATATGATGCAATACATGGCAAGGTAGGAAGCACAGAAAAACAACACAAGACAACAAGTTTAAATGAGGCCGGAAACTACATACTACAAATCCGGTAAGTCCCCATATGCATAGTTTGAAATTAGTCCAGAACTGAACAAACCTTATGTTCAAGTTGTTAAACAGCAAGTCAACATGCACCATGATGATCTACATGAAATTCTAGTCAAGTTTCATATAAAGTTTGTTTAATTCGGAGCTACGGCCTAGAAGATATGAGCAAAACAAGTCAAACAAGGCAACGGTGCAAGATTCACCCAAACATCAAGCAAACATACTCCAAACATGAAAACAAGATGATATTATGATTCTACATGCAAAATCACACAAGTTTCATATAAATCACACTCAAAACGGAGCAACGGGCTAAAAGATACACATGAAACAAGATACAATGCAAAGCTGAAATTAACAGCCACATAGCAACTTGGAAGCAAGATATATATACTCTACAGCACTCAAACATGGTGACAAGAAGCATGGACATGAAATAGACATATCCTACAGCAAACAACTCCATTGGAGCATCTCCATAGGAGGCATGGATCAATAGCAACAAGCTACAACATTTTGATCATGACATTAAAAACCTAACAGTAATATTTCATAGCAACTTGGGAGCAAGGAATAAATAAGCTACAGCAGGCCAAATGAGCAAGTGAGGGCATGGATGGACAGACAACAACATATACAACAAGGAATGATCAATGGCCACCCCTAAACTAACATGGATTTGCCTAGGGCATCAAGCAAACATAGCATCAGGATATGATAGATTCCAGACTTGGTGAAATTTCACTAAGTGTTAAAACAGTAACATTGGCATGGCATGTTTGCAAGCAAGTTTAAGTCAACACAAGGCATATCATGGAAATTTAAATGCACCACAGCAAAGACCATATGATGGGGAATCTAAAACATATGAGCATGCGACATGGGGACAAACACATCAATAGCAACGAGCTCCTCAACTAGTCATCTCGTAACAAGTTACAAAACCTAACATCCACTTGCACTTTTGCAACAGGGATAAACATGGCAATATGAACTCTAACATGCATGCTATAGCAACCAACATGTAAAGCATCTCATGATGAACATTTTAAGATCTCATTTGCATCATTTGGATAAACATGCACCAAGTTATCATAGTTCAAACATGGCAACAAAATAACAAGTAGCAGCAGTTTATAACAAGTAGCACCCTTGTAACAGATATTAGAGCATCTAGATGAACTCAAATGAGCATGGCACAATGGAACAAAGTGTAGAGCATATCACCACGGTCATTTTGACATATCATTCACACAATTTGGATAAGCACACAAAAAGTTAGAGCCATGCAAACATAGCAACAAAATATGCATAAAAGGACTTAGCAGATTTTTAAGGCAAAGGGAAAAAAACAGAGGCGCTCACATTGGGCCTAACAGGCCGGAGGCGGTGGAGGTCCAAAGTGGATCTGGGCCGGAGGAGGCATTGCGGGGGAGGAATGCGCCGGCCCACGCAGAGGAACGGCTGGCGCTCGGGCCCAGGCGCTGGCGAGGGGAGGAGCAGCTCCTCTGCTCGCTCCCGAGCCTGCCCATGGCGGCGGCGGCGGGTCCGGCAACGGAGGGACGGCGCGACGGCGCCCTCGCCGGAGGAAGGGAGGCGGGGCGGCGGACGAGCCAGATCCGAGGGCGCCAGGCCCGGATCCGGCCGGAGGGAGTCGGGCGGTGGTGTCGGGATTTCTCCGGCGAGCGGGAGTAGTGGAGAAGACCGGCGGCGAGCGGCGGCTGCCGGCGGTGAACGGGGCGCGGCGGAGCAGACGTATGTCGGCGGGGTCGCGCGCCGGCGACGGAGGCGAGGCGCTGGGCGCCTGCGGGCGGCGGCGCACGGTGATCAGGCTCGAAGGGCCGGCGGTGGGCTCACGGGCCCGCGGGTGGTGGGAGGCGCGGTGGAGGCGACATGGCGGCGGGGGATTGGCTGAGGGCGCGGCTCGACATGTCTGGCGGCGGGGTGGACATGTCCGGCGCGCGGAGGAGGAAGAGGTTAGGGTTGGATCTGCGCGAAAATGGAGGGGGAGGCACATATTTATAGGTAGAGGGAGCTAGGAGTGCCCAAATGAGGATCCGTTCGCGGCCACGCGATTGTGATCGAACGGCCAAGAGCATGGAGGGGTTAGATTGGGTTAGGTGGGCTGTGCAAAAGGGGTGCTGGGCCAAAAGACAAAAGACTTCCCGCGGTTAACACAGTTAACCGTTGGGCTATCAAACGAACTCCGAACGCGACGAAACTTGACAGGCGGTCTACCTATGCTATAATAAGACCACACACCAAGTTTCAACCCATTCCGAGAATGTTTTTCGGCCACTCACAAAATAAATATTCAGAGGCACCGCGGGCACGTGTGAGTGTGGCTGGGCTCAGAACGGACAACGGAGAGGACGAGGGAACTCGGACGGATGCAAGTTTTGAAAACATGCTGATGCAACACACATGATGACATGGCAATCAACACGCAAGCAGATGACATGGCAACGGCGACGAATAACTAGCTGACACGTGGCGCACCGGTCTCGGGGTGTCACACGTCGGAAATAGCTTGCTAAGCCAAGGAAACTCCAAACTTGCTTGACCGATTCAGGGTGGAGTCCAGTCAAGGACGGCCTGAAATCGCTCGGGATTGACGGCAATACCCTTACCAGAGATTACATGACCCAGATAAGTCACTTCTAGCAACCAAAATTCACACTTGGAGAATTTGGCATAAAGGCGGTGCTCTCGAAGTTTCGTCAATACCAACCTTAGATGCTCGGCATGATCTTCCTTGTTCTTGGAGTAAATGAGTGTATCATCAAGGTATACCACGACGAATTTATCCAAGTACTCCATGAATATAGAATTCATTAGCCGGGAGAAAGTGGCTGGGGCATTGGTTAACCCGAAGGACATGACGGTGTACGCGTATTGGCCATAACGAGTAACAAATGACGTCTTGGGAATGTCCCCATTCTTGATTTTGATTTGATGGTAGCCCAACCTCAAATCCATTTTGGAAAAGACTGAGGATCCAGCGAGCTCATCATACAGGTCGTTGATTCTGGGGAGCGGATACTTGTTCTTTATGGTGACCAAATTGACAGGTCGATAATCTACAACCATCCATTCCGTTCCATCCTTCTTCTTGACGAAGAGGACAGGACAAGCCCAGGGAGAAGAACTAGGACGGATGAAACCCTTTTTCAAGGACTCATCGAGTTGTTTCTTAAGCTCAGCTAGTTCTAGGGGTGCCATCTTGAAAGTGCATCTAGTGCCACCCCTAGTTGGTTTTGGAGTATTGACGACAAACCTGGTTGAGGGACTAATGTGTTTGTGAGAATTGCAGGATAACACAGGTAGTAGTCCCTCATTGATTCGGTTAACCTACTGGAGATGACCTCTAAAAATGTATGAAGACATTGATAACTGTGGTGGTATATGAAGATAATCATATTGAAGACTATGACATGAGAAGACATTGAGTGAAGACTATGGAAAGCGAAGATGTAGAGTTGTCGATGTTTCCTTTGCTTCTTTATTGAGTCTGTGAATTGCCGGTGAACGAAGTCTGTGAAGGTTTGGAAGTCTACCTTGAAGACTTACCAGAGTGATTGGGTGAGGACTAGGTGTTGTTAGCTCAAGGGGAACAAGGTGAAGACGCGGTCTTCTGAGTTAAATCTCAGCCTCCCTAACCAGACGTACAGTTGTCACAACAACTGGAACTGGTCTAACAAATCACTGTCTTCCCTGAGCTACTGGTTCTATCCTTTCCTTCCTTTTACTTACAGCTTTATGTTGTGAAGACATTGCATATTTGCTTTATCTGATTGTCTTCACTGAGTATCTACTGGTTGTGATTGGCTTCATTCCTTCTTCCTTTGTGATCACTACTGCCTAGTTGCTATTAGTCTTCATGCTTTCACTTCATTGAATACATGACTATGGCTTATCTAGTATAGTCCACTTTCTGCTGCATACTAATAGGCTTGAGCTTATCGTTTGTCTTTGAAACTACCATGTTTTGAAGCATTACATAAAAATAGCCTATTCACTGCCGCCCCCCCCCCATCTAGTCGATATACTGCACTTTCAATTGGTATCAGAGCAAGGTACTCCCTTGTTCTGTGTGATTCGGTTTAACCACCTGGAGTTTTAGCTATGTCGACTGCAGGGATAATCAAAGTCTCCGCTGCGTGCCCTGTCTTCGATGGCACCGAATATCCCTACTGGAAGAACAAGATGCGCATGCATCTTGAAGCCATTGATGTGTACCTCTGGTTTGTCGTCAAGCATGGCGTTCCCAGGACTGGTGAAGGCGTCACCGCTGCTGATGTCAAGAGGCTCGTTCAATTGGATTCAACGGCCAAGAACATCATCTGTGGTCATCTGACCAAAGGACAGTACGGTCGTGTGAGTGCTCTGGACACGTCAAAGATCGTTTGGGACTGGCTCTCAAAGGTTAATGAAGGAGTCTCTACCCAGAGAGATCAAAGGATCAGCGTCCTTCGCAATCTCTTCAATCGCTTCAAGAGACATGACAATGAGAATGTCCAGCACACTTTTGATCGTCTCACTGACATCACAAATGAGCTTCAAGGACTTGGCGCCACTGAGATCACCAAGCATGAAATCGTCAAGACTCTTCTGAGATCACTCGACAGCTCATTTGATATCCTTGCATTGATGATTCAAGAACTCCCTGGCTTCAAGACTCTCGATCCGTCTGATATACTTGAGAGGCTCAACACACATGAGTTTCAGCTATCTGAGAAGCGTGACATCTATGGTCCCAACTATGGCCGATCTCGCGCAATGAAGGCAAAAGCTGTTTCCTCATCTGAAGAAGAATCTGACTACAATTCTGATGATCCTGAAGACATTGGAAAGGAGCTTGCCATGCTTGTGAAGAAGTTCCAAAAATTCACTAGGAAGAAAGGCTTCAAAAAGTCTTCAAGATCCAGCTCAAGAAATGATGAAGCATCTGCTCATGACTACAAGAAAAGAACAAGTCATAAGTGCAAGAAACCTGGTCACTATATTTCTGAGTGTCCTCAGTGGGACAATGAGAAGAAGAAGAAGAAGAGCAAGGAATATGATTCTGATGACAAGAAAAATAAGAAATACTCAAAGTCTTTTTCAAAGTATTCACCACACAAGAAGAATTCATCTGGCAAGGCTTGTGCTTTTGTTGGCAAGGAGATGGATTCTGAGGAAGAGTCTGCTTCTGAAGAGGTGGAGGTGGAGTCGGAGGAAGAGTCTGATTCTGGTGCTGCAAGTCTGGCTTTAGCCACTGCTTACGTGGGCAAGTCTATCTTCAACACTGAAGACAATGGCCCCGTCAACAACAATGATGATGAGGACGACGACTCTGCACCCACCTTCTGCTTCATGGCACGCGGTGCCAAGGTAAAATCACGCGATGCTTACTTTCAAACATCTAGTGAAGATGACTCTGATTGTGAATCAAAACCTAGCTACAAAACACTTGCTAAAATTGCCACTGAACAGCAGAAAGCCATGGAACATATTCAAAAATGTTAGACAAAAGCGATGACCTGTTGGACGCGAAAATGACCCGCTCTCAGTCCTTAATTCAAGACATAAAAAATCTTCATGTTAAGTACAAAGAACTTGAAGAGCTTTATGAATTGCTTTCAAAAACTCATGAAAAGCTTTCCCACGATTACATTCAAAGGAAGCGAGAACTTGAGAAAGTGAAAGCGGCTCATGAAGATCTTCAAAAGGAGAATGAGTTACTCCGCGCACAACTGATCAACTCCACTCACGAAGAGTTTGAACCACCATGTCTAAAATGCATTGAATGTGATAATGCTACATATGTTGCTGAATGCTCTACTGCTGCCACTGTTGCAATATCTTCAACTATTGATGTGGTGACTAACCCCTCTGCTGAGCAAACCACTACTATTGCTGATGAAAATGCTAAGTTGAAGACTTTGCTTGAAACAAGGATGTACAAAAGCCTCAAAGGGCATCAGACTCTATGTGATGTCCTCAAAAAGCAGATACTGAACCGAAACCCTAGGAAAGAGGGTGTTGGGTTCGACAGGAAAATGAATGTCGATGGTTCATACTGGAAGCCTGAGCAGTATCCCAAAACCACATGGGTTACTGCAAAGGGACCTTCAGTGGATCCATCTACCTTATCTGGCTTCACTTGTGCTAATCCTGTTATCATTGATGATTCATTTGATGCAAACTATAAACTGTTTAAGAATCAAAATGGTGAAGTGTCTGCCAGGTATATTGGTACTAACTGCGGGAATGGACCACCTATGAAGAAGATCAGGGTACCCAAAGGTTGTCTTGAGAAGCTTCCAGCAAATTCTATCATGACACCTCCTGGGATGAAGACAAACCCCAGACCAAAGGCTTCATATGGTCCTAAGGCTTCATACAGACAAAGGACTCACCTGAGTCACCCTAACACAGATGCTTTGTAGGGAAATCATAGTCAGGCCCATGAATATGAGCGTGTTTCTTCAAACCGCTATGTTCATAAATCAAAGAACTTTTCTGCCTATTCTTATGAGTATTATTCTCCTCCTGCAAGACTATTTGCTGGGGCCCCAAAGCCAAAATTCTCAGATGCTGCTCTTAGACTCATTGCTTCTAAGCCACCCCTGAAGATGTGGGTGGTTAAGAAGAACTAACTTTTGCTTGCAGGGAAAGATCTCCAGCCTGTAATCAAAGGCTTCTGATGCTATTACTGGGGACCTAAAACACTTGTAGGGCACAAGATCAAATGCCCAAAATGACTTACTGCTCATACTAGTCATAAATCACTTGCTGAACATCTTATCAGTCCTAACTTACATCTAAAGCTTTCATAATCCACTTATGCATCAATTGTTTATGCTTCATAATGGCTTTTGGTGAAGCCTATCCTCCTAACTGCATTGTAGGGAGTGACACCAAAGTCTTCAGAATGGATTATGGATAGCGGATGCACAAATCATATGACTGGTGACAGAAATCTTCTCATGGACTCAACTTTACGTCCATCCAACAAGAGTCACATCACATTTGCTGACACTGGTAAAAGCAAAGTGTTGGTTCTAGGTAGAGTTGCAATCTCAAGAGATCAGCACATGGACAAAGTCATGCTTGTTGAATCTCTTGGCTTCAACTTAATGTCTGTCTCAATGCTTTGTGACTTAAACATGATTGTGAACTTTGGTAAATTTCGTTGCATTGTACTAATGGAATCTGACAAATCTTCAGTATTTGAAGGATACAAAAAAGGTGATCTGTATATGGTAGATTTCTCGGCTGGACCACAAATGGCCGTATGTCTTCTAGCAAAAGCTTCAGAGTGCTGGCTCTGGCATCGGAGGCTAGGACATGCTGGCATGAGGAACTTGCACACTCTCGCAAAGAAGAAGCATGTCATAGGCATCGAGGAAGTCAAGTTCAATAAAGATCATCTATGTGGTGCCTGTGAAGCTGGGAAGATGACTAGAGCCAAGCACCCCTCAAAGACAATCATGACGACATCCAAACCCTTCGAGCTGCTTCACATGGACTTATTTGGCCCTACTCACTACTCCACATTCTCTACCACAGCATGTCTCTATGGCTTCTTCATTGTTGATGATTACTCAAGATACACATGGGTACACATAATACTCAACAAGACTGAAGTGCAAGATGTCTTCAGACGCTTCGCCAACCGTGCCATGAACAATTATGGTATCAAGATCAAACATATCAGAAGTGACAATGGCACTGAATTCAGAACACTGGCCTCGATCTTTATCTGGATGAGATGGGAATCACTCATGAATTCTCAGCCCCATACACACCTCAGCAAAATGGGATTGTTGAGCGCAAGAACAGAAGCCTAATTGAGATGGCTCAAACGATGCTCGATGAGTACTAAACCCCAAGAAGATTCTGGCCCGAAGCTATTGATACTGCATGCCATACCATCAACCGTGTTTATCTTCACAAGCTTCTGAAGAAAACATCCTATGAACTCCTCACTGGAAAGAAGCCAAATGTAAGCTACTTCAGAGTATTTGGAGCTAAGTGTTGGATCAAGGATCCTCATCATAAGTCAAAATTTGCACCCAAAGCTCATGAAGGCTTCATGCTCGGATATGGAAAGGACTCACACTCCTACAGAGTCTTCAACATTTTTCTCTATAAAACTGTTGAGACTGTGGATGTGAGGTTTGATGAGACAAATGGATCACAAAGAGAACCCCAACCAAATGTGCTAGATGAAGATTCGCCAAATGAATCTATCAAGCTTATGGGAACTGGTGAGTTCATGCCTTCTGAAGCACAACCTGACGAGGAACTCATCATCTCTGCTCCAAATCAACCTGACGACAATGCTCAGCCCGAAGACAATCCTCCTGATGATCACAATGCACAACAAGAGCAAATTCTTCGTCCAGCTCATCCTCATGTTGCAAATGAAGTGCAAGTTGAGAAGATAATTGATAGCATAAATGCTCCTGGTCCACTCACTCGCTCTAGAGCAACACAGCTTGCCAATTTCTGTGGGCACTTTGCTTTTGTCTCAATATCTGAACCCATGAAAGTTGCTGAAGCTTTTATGGAACCTGAATGGATTCAAGCAATGCAAGAAGAGCTTCAACAGTTTGAGTTGAACAATGTGTGGGAACTTGTCAAGCGTCCTGATCCTCGAAAGCACAATATAATAGGCACAAAATGGATCTATCGCAACAAGCAAGATGAGCATGGTCAAGTGGTCAGAAACAAAGCTCGTCTCATTGCTCAAGGATACACTCAAGTTGAAGGGATTGACTTCGATGAAACTTTTGCTCCTGTGGCTAGACTTGAAGCTATTCGAATACTGCTAGCCTATGCAAATCATCACAACATACTTATATATCAAATGGATGTAAAGAGTGCCTTTCTCAATGGGAAAATTGAAGAAGAAGTGTATGTTTCACAACCACCTGGCTTTGAAGACCCAAAACGTCCTGATATGGTTTACAAGCTCAACAAGGCACTATATGGCCTCAAACAAGGGCCTCGTGCTTGGTATGACACCCTCAAAGACTTCCTGAAGAGCAAAGGCTTCAAACCTGGATCCCTAGATCCCACACTCTTCACGAAGACATATGATGATGAGCTATTTGTCTGCCAAATCTATGTGGATGACATTATCTTCGGCTGCACGGACAAGAAATACAGTAATGAGTTTGGTCACATGATGCAAGAACAATATCAAATGTCTATGATGGGTGAGCTGAAGTTCTTCCTTGGTCTTCAAATTCATCAGCAAAGAAACGGCATCTTCATATCTCAAGAGAAATATCTTAAAGACTGCCTGAAGAATTTTGGAATGCAAGACTGCAAAGGGTACTCGACGCCAATGCCTGCTAAACATCATCTGGGTCCCGACGCCAATGGTAAAGAGTTTGACCAATAGGTATACCGCTCCATGATTGGTCCTTTACTTTATTTATGTGCATCTAGGCCAGATATTATGCTTAGTGTTTTCATGTGTGCTCGATATCAAGCGGCACCAAAGGAGTCGCATCACTTAGCTGTGAAGCGAATACTTCGATATTTGGCTTACACCCCAACACTAGGATTATGGCATCCAAAGGGCTCAGAGTTTGATCTAGTAGGATTTTCAGATGCTGATTATGTTGGTGACAAAGTTGATCACAAGTCCACATCTGGCACATGTAACTTTCTAGGACGATCACTTGTCTGTTGGTCTTCAAAGAAGCAGAACTGTGTATCACTCTCCACTGCTGAATCTGAATACATTGCTGCTGGATCTTGCTGCGCTCAGCTTCTATGGATGAAGCAAACACTCAAGGACTATGGAGTCCATCTGAAGCATGTGCCACTCTACTGTGATAATGAAAGCGCCATCAAGATAGCCAACAACCCAGTTCAGCACTCGAAGACAAAGCACATTGAAATTCGTCATCACTTTCTCAGAGATCATGTTATGAAGGAAGATATTGATATCATACACGTCAACACTGAAGAGCAACTGGCAGATATCTTCACAAAGCCCTTGGATGAGAAAAGGTTTTGCAAGTTGCAGTGTGAGCTATATATCTTAGAATCCTCAAATGTCTTGTGATCAGGCACACATCCTAACACTTATGCATATTGATGACTTAGATGTGCAACACACGAAGTAAAGTATATCTTCAATCAATGAAGACTTACATTCTAAGTGTGAATACATTAACATGGAATTTGACTTCGGAGCGCCACGATAATTGTGCGCCGTGTCTGGGTCTAATACTTCCTATACGGTGGGTAACGCCACCACCAAATTCTTGTTTGAAGCATTTTTCGTGGCGTTACATTTGCAAAGTCTTCGCACTTGGTTTGTCTTCACATAGGATATATATATAGAGTTGTGTTCTGTCCTCAACAGCATTCACTTATAGCTATGTCTTCATATCTGAATCTTTTGGACTAAGTGAATGTGATCGGACCCTAACCTCTCTATGCTCTCTCATCTCACTCTGTCTGTCCAAATCATATGCATTCTGTTGAAACAGTCAAATATCTTCTCTGCATCCTTGTCAGCAGAAGATACGGAGACAAACTTTAAATTTGATTTTAATGCTCCATCTGTTATGCCTGAATCCCGGAGAAGCCGGAACGACTACTCCGACAGTCGTGGTGTACGTGGGATCGTGGGACAACTCCCAATGCATTACATGACCGCCACGTGTCACTCGTACGTGAACCGTCAGGGGCACCTGAGTAATTACACTGTGCCATCTCCCATGCCTATAAATGCACGTCCCATCATGGTCAAAAGTTTATTCCACCACCTCGCCACCTCGAACAACCCTAGCGCCTCCGCTAGCTTTCGACGACACCGGCGACGAAGCGCTTCGCTGCCGCAACTTTGTCGACGTCGTCCTCACGCCGGCCGCGGATATCTTCCTCTCCGCCGTCGCCGTAGCTGTCCTCCGTCGCCAAGTTAGGGCACGGACGACCAAACTGCTGGGCATCCAACTCCTACCCCGTCTAAGCAGTTCATCGTGTGGTAAATAAACTTGCTTTTTACCATCTTCTAGATCCATAAAGATTCATCTACTTTACCACATGAGGTTTCTGCCTGCTTAGATATATAGATCTATCATGTCTGCATCTCATATCTTGCCTAGTACATTAACATATGCTTCAACTACAGTTAGATTCCTCACTTGTACTTATTCGTGGATTCGACAAATCTGGAACCAACACCCATGAGTGAATGTCTTCGCACTATGAGGTCAAAGTCTTCAAAACTGTTTTTAAGCTTCAAAACTTCTGAGAATGCATATGACCTCTTCCCCTTCCCTCGCATCTCTAATGCTGTCACAGGTACATGTCCGTGGGAGAATCCCTTGGTTCTCATAGTCTGCATTCATTTGCAGAGTTTTTGCAGCGTCACATTCATTCTCCTGAAGCTAGTTCCTGTCTGACCAGCAAACCGAAGCATTTTCCTGTTTTGAAGCCATTCAATTTGAAGCCATTCAGGTTGAAGCAAATGACAACTGACAAGACAGTAAGAAAGGGTGGCAGACAGCGCCATGGCAACACCTCACGTGATTTGCCTCCTGATCTCAGTGAAATATACAAGACTGATCCAGAGGAGGATTATAATCAGAGGAATACCCGAATCCAATGGATTCGAAGATACTGGGCTGAACAATGGTTCAAATACAAGTTTGTGACCCCAAAGTATGCCGAGAAAAACGCCATCAAGCATCCATGGGGAGATATCACTTATAAGAATCTTCCCCCCAAGACTCGTGCTGAAGCCATTGCTCAAGGCTTCTATCCCTGTATGGTTAGAGGGCCACAGCCTGCTGATGCTGATCCAAGCACTCTGCTCTGGTGTCGCGACGATAATCTTTTCAAGCGAAATCTTCAATTCGCCAAGAACTCGGCCAAGGAAAACAAGAAGCTGTGGGGATTAGACTTCAATCCTGGCCCCTCTGCACCCCGTGCTGATGGCTCGCGCGAAGCTGAACCGAATCTGGTTGGGCCCTTCTACAACCTAGAGGGCCTCATTAGTCACATAAGGGTTCAAGGGGCAGATGTCAATCAGCCTAAAGCTGATGATGACTCTGAAGAAGCACATGCAACGCCGAAGCCTCAGAAGAAGAAATCAAAGGCTTCAAAGGCTACTCCACCAAGAGCTTCAAGAGTGAAGCCTTTGGCCACTGCTCCACCTACACCAAGTGTGCAATCTGAGGAACACTCCAGAATTTCCAAGAGCAAATAGCTGAAGAGGAAGCCAACGCGCAATCCTAGTCCAGCTCTCACTCCTGATGCAGTACTGAAGACTGCGAATGAATCCCTTGATCTTTCAAGTGATGAAGATCTTGGAGATGATGCCTTGGAGCTATTGATCAAGAGCATGCAAGATGCTGAAATCTTCAATGATTTGCCGCTCTTTGATGTTGAAGTGCTCAATAACTTCATTGATGAATGGTTTGACACTCCCAACCTGAGCTTCGATGATCTTCAACTTCCAGTTGGCCTCAGTGTCTCCTTCCATGGCGCCATTGCTTTTGAGCTGGCTCTGGCTCAAAGAATTGTTGAGCTGAAGCAAAAGATAGACTATGAAAAAGCTCAGTTCAAGAAGCATATGAACAAGCTCAGCGTGGAAGAAGTTCAAAACTTCAAGGTTATGATGCAAGAGCTCAAAGAAGCCTTTCGCCAGCGTCGTGAAGAAGCTAAAGGTTCACGTGAGCACATCAAGGACTTGGCTGCAAAATGTGTCCAAGCATTCAATGAAGCTGAAAAGCGCAAGGCACTTGGGCGTCCTGGCATTGATCCAAGAATGGCTGCCAAGAAGAAGAAGAAGCAGTCTGTGCCCGAAGCTGAAGCATCTGGGCAGGAAATGCCTCGCATAGTCTTCCCTGCGAGCATGACTGGCACGAAGCCTAAGGCAACTCCAACCGCTTCAACACTCAGGAAGACTAAGGTGGCTGAAGCTGATGCTCGCAAGCGTAAGCAATCTACTGATGAAGCTCCACCCACCAAGAAGCGAAAGACCAAGAAGGATAGGGCTGCTTCCAAAGAGCCTATCTTTGTCGAGCCAATCTCAGTTGCTCGCCCTGCATCTACCCAAAGAGAAAGAAGACTGACTGTTCATGAGCCTGCTCCTACAGAGGCTGAAGACATTCCAGCTGTCGACCCCACCGCAGCTGAAAACATTGGTCATCAAGACAATGTTGAAGATGATACCGTCCTTCCTC
The DNA here is from genome assembly GCA_902687465.1 of Secale cereale. Taxonomy (NCBI): domain Eukaryota; kingdom Viridiplantae; phylum Streptophyta; class Magnoliopsida; order Poales; family Poaceae; genus Secale; species Secale cereale. Next base: position 685,757,765 of record LR738713.1, read on the forward strand.
AGATCGAGTATAACATCAACTCTTCGCCTGTTCTCACGAACAACGAACGCATCAGCATTGGTCGTCCATTGACGCCAATTGCTCAGGATGACTCATGGGCTGATCACCCATAGGAAACCCAAGAAACTCCCTAGAAAACTCAAGACACAAGTATGGTGTCTGAAGACGAAGACTTTGAGGCCCAACAACCTCCATCTCCTCAGGCGTCGCCAGCCTTTCGCAGGCTTCGCAAAGGACCAAGGCCTCAAGTCACTGCCTCAACAGCTCTAGAAGGAGTGGAGCAACCATCTGCACCTGATGCTGCTCCTACTGGAAGCCACTCAGAATCTGAAGCCAAAGTGGCTGAAGATATTCCGGCTGCATCAGCCAAAGAAGAAGAACCCCAAGTTGCTGAAGATATTCCGGTTGCATCAGCCGAAGAAGAACCACCCCAAAAAGAAGAAGAAAGTACTGCCGCACCACCTGTTCTCGAGGAGAACGTGTCCGACCCTCCAGCTCCTGAAGTGGAGGTGACAAATTCAGAGGCTGCCACCACCAACGCTGAAGCCAATGACGTGGTCATGGCTGAAGCTTTTGTGGCACCTGAAGATACTATGGCGCCTGAAGAACCTGCGCCTGAAGTTACTGCTCCTGAAGCCAGTACTATGCCTGAAGCCAGTACTGAGCCTGAAGCTAATGTTGCACCTGACGCAAATCTGCAGCTTGAAGACAATGCCTCTGCTCCTGTTCCGCCTCCACGGCCTCACACCATTGAGCAAGCATACAAAAAGGATGATCAGCTTGTTACTGTCCGATGGCCAATTTTGATTCCACCATCTACAACTGAACCACGTGCTGCTGGTCCTCAGTTTGATCATCATATTGCGCACAGGCCCCAAGTTCAGAAGCCTAAGCCAAGACTGCCAAGGCTTCCAGGTATTGCAACATCTTCAGGGTCATTTAATGTCAATAGCTTCACTGCGCACAACACCTTCTTTGACAGCGCCAAGAACCCATATTCCAAGCCAAGAATATCATCAGATAGATTCTGGAGCCATCAACAGCGCAGCTACTACTCAAGAGTACTATATAATCAAGGCCGCATTTTCCCTCATATGCGTCTTGACACTGAAGCTATTGCTGGTCTGCCCTACTTGGAGGAAGCCCTTGACTGCTTCCGTGATGCTGGCCTTCTCAATTTTGTGCTGGATAAAGAGCATTGGAATGAAGAACTACTTCTGCAATTCTATGCAACACTTCACATCCGAGGCTACAGCGGGGATCCGAAGACATGGGTCCTTGAGTGGATGACAGGCAATGTGCATCATGAAGTAAAAGCCTTTGATCTCATTGAGCTCACTGGCCTGCCCACTCCAGGAGACCTATATGAACCTGGCTGTGAACTGCACACTGAAGCCTTGGAGAGCATCTTTCATAAGCGTAAGCCCAACATGAGCCAAATGCTCAGCATGATGAAGCCTCTGCCAAGTGATGCTGAATATCCTAAGGAATTCTTTGTTGAGGACCTTGAGTACCTGTCGCGCACCATCTATCACATTATAAGGCGTACTCTATGGCCTGTCAAAGGACATTCTTCATCAGCTAATCTTGAAGGCACTATGAAGACTTTGGTCTTCTATATCTTCAATGGCATCAGCTTCAATGCTCAAGATTTCTTCATCGGGCAAATGGCCACGTCTGGAGCTGATCTATTTGGACTGAAATTTTATGCCCCTTGGATAATGCGCCTCATCAAGTTGCACTCAGCTGTCACTTATCAACCCTCTGCGCGCAACCATCAAATTTTCTTGCCTGAGGTTGATATGTCAGCTGAAGCCATTTACCAAGAGCTTGCTAAGGAGCCAGTTAGTCTTCACAACGCGATCATCAAAGCTTCACTCAGCAGATTGAAGGGGTCCCAGCAATCTCACGCATCTATCCTCTGGCTGGCCGTACTCGTCTACCTCAACACGCTGAAACCGAAGCCACTGAAAGCACCATTGCTCAAAGGCCTCAGAAGCGATCTCGTGTCCTGAACAACCGAGAGCTTCTTGTAGCTCTTCATCAGAAACAGGACAAGCATCACCTCTGGTTAAAGCGTCAGATGCAGAGCCTCTTGGTGGATGTCAATCGCATTCGCAATCTTGCCACCAAGAATGCTTTTGTTGCTCATGAAACATGCAGGCGGTCTTGGAAGAGTTTGACTTTACTAAGTGTTGAAGCGGATCTTCAAGACGATGGCTTCACTGAGAGATTCAAGTTTGACAACACTCCTCCAAGGACTGATGTTATGCGTCGCACTGCATCCCTTGAAGACTCTGAGTACTCTTCCTCCGCTGCAACAATTGACGCCAGGGTGATCGATGATGAGGATGATGCTACTTCACCACCTACTACTTCAGCGCGCATCGACACTGCACCAACCACCTCTGCACCGCCAAACGACAACACCGACCATGCATCCTCTTCTGCTCCACCTGGGAACGAGTAGAGGCTCTATGTCTTCAAACCTTTTTGGTCCTTACTGACAAAAGGGGGAGAAGCATATGAGTTGATAGTCTTCAAGCGGGTCCATATGGGCGGGTGCTTTATAATTTGCCTAGTGTTTACAACTCTCATTTTGCTACATTTGGTTCTTTGAGTTGTAACACTTAAACTGATGGTCGTCTGCCACGTTTGTTTTGCTACTCTGTAATGTGATGATAAATTCCGCATCTGCTACCTTATATTCCGCACTTAGTCATTTCTACAGATGTCCATTTTTCATTTTGCATGTCATTATCTTCGATATATCAATTATGCATGATGAATTGTCTTCATAAGTTGAAGAGGATCTCCACAAGTACAACCTGCCATGTGCATTTGCATTCAAAGGCAAATCAACTATATGCACATCTTCAGGGGGAGCCTTTTGCCACTTACGAAGACAATACCTTTATCCTTTACAATTTCACATATCTTTATCCCCGTTGAAAACTTCAACCAGTTTGTCATCAATCACCAAAAAGGGGAAGATTGTAAGTGCATCTAGTGCCACCCCTAGTTGGTTTTGGAGTATTGACGACAAACCTGGTTGAGGGACTAATATGTTTGTGAGAATTGCAGGATAACACAGGTAGTAGTCCCTCATTGATTCGGTTAACCTACCGGAGATGACCCCTAAAAATGTATGAAGACATTGATAACTGTGGTGGTATATGAAGATAATCATATTGAAGACTATGACATGAGAAGACATTGAGTGAAGACTATGGAAAGCGAAGATGTAGAGTTGTCGCTGTTTCCTTTTCTTCTTTATTGAGTCATAGGAATCACCGCACTGCTAAGTGGGGTCCAAGTGAACTAAGTCAGAATGACTGATGTGATGCTCAACCAAATCCTATGTCTTCGAGCGAAGACTATGAGAGCAAATCTTATCCAGAGGCGGATGAGTCAGCTTTACTTGGAGCTCAAGTAAGGTTGCCGTGTGTGTTTGAAATCTGACCGTTGGAACATGTGTCAGTTCCTTAGTGACCCAGGGTCACTTCAGACAAATCAGGTCGGGTTGCCTAGTGGCTATAAATAGCCCACCCCCTACACCATAAATTGGTGGCTGCTCAGAGTTATTGCACGGCTTTTGTCGTTTGAGAGCAACCCACCTTCGAAGCATTTGAGAGAGAAATCCTTGTGAGGACAAATCTCAAACACCCAGAGCCAAAGAGTGTTAGGCATCACTGAAGTCTTTCTGTCTATGTGACCTGAAGACTTATTACACTTGAGGACTGTTTTTCCTCCAGCCGGTTAGGCGTCGCGTTCTGAGCATCCAAGAGTAATTGTGGATTGCCGGTGAACAAAGTCTGTGAAGGTTTGGAAGTCTACCTTGAAGACTTACCAGAGTGATTGGGCGAGGACTAGGTGTTCTTAGCTCAAGGGGAACAAGGTGAAGACGCGGTCTTCTGAGTTAAATCTCAGCCTCCCTAACCAGACGTACAGTTGTCACAGCAACTGGAACTAGTCTAACAAATCAATGTCTTCCCCGAGCTACTGGTTCTATCCTTTCCTTCCTTTTACTTACAGCTTTATGTTGTGAAGACATTGCATGTTTGCTTTATCTGATTGTCTTCACTGAGTATCTATTGGTTGTGATTTGCTTCATTCCTTCTTCCTTTGTGATCACTACTGCCTAGTTGTTATTAGTCTTCATGCTTTCACTTCATTGAATACATGACTATGGCTTATCTACTGTAGTCCACTTTCCGCTGCATACTAATCGGCTTGAGCTTATCGTTTGTCTTCGAAACTACCATGTTTTGAAGCATTACATAAAATCGCCTATTCACCCCCCCCCCCCTCTAGTCGATGTACTGCACTTTCACATCTTATAGGGTCTCCTAGAGATTGGGACAGTTCCTGGAACAAGATCTATCACGAACTCGACATCTCTGTCAGGTGGAACACCTGGCAGTTCTTCTGGAAAGACATCCGGAAAGTCTCGGACTACCGGGATATCTTCGAGTTCTGGTAGAGGGCTGGCATTAAGGGAATAGAGCTGACGCTCAGCCATTCGAGCCAAAACATTAACTGTCTTGCCGGATGGGTGTGTAAGTTGAACAGTCCTAGTGTAGCAATCAATCTTGGCGTAATGAGCTATCATCCAGTCCATACCCAAGATGATGTTTATGTCCGAGGACTTGAGAGCTATTAGTGATGCGAGGAAAACAAGTCTATCGACAAGAATTTCATTTCCATGGCTCACCCTAGAGGTTTGCCATTTTGAACCAGGAGTTTCAATAACCATGGAAGTGGGCATGTCACAAAAAGTCATGTTGTGCATTCGAGCATAGCTCTCAGATATGAACGAATGAGATGCTCCAGTATCGAAAAGAACAGATGCCGGATGGCAGTTAACAAGAAGCGTACCAAGGACAACGTTAGGATCCTCATAAGCTTCCTCAGCAGAGACATAGTTGACATGACCACGTGCAGTGGGGATTGGATTGACATAGTTCACCTTGCCTGTTGGCTTACCACGGCCAACGGACCTTCCTGGCTGGTTCCGAGGACACTCACGCATGTAGTGCCCTGGTTCTCCACACTTGAAGTATGTCACAGTACCAGTGCATGGAGCAAATTTGGTAGGTGGTTCTCCATAAGTCTTGGCAGGTGCATACTGTTGGGTTGGGCGAGGTGCCTCATAGGATGGCCTCGGAGTGAACTTGGGTGGCAGAGCAGTGTTAGGAACCCACACACGGCGCTTGAGAGAGCCAGAGCCGAATGAGGGACCAAAGTCACGAGGATGCTTGCGTGTGGCTTCAAAATCAGTCTGGCCCGTCTCAGCACTGATGGCTTTGTTCACCAACTTCTGGAAGGAGGTGCACTCGTGCTGACGTAGATCTCGGCGAAGTTCAGGGCTGAGTCCCTTGCGGAACCTCGCCTGCTTCTTGGCATTGGTGGACACTTCCTCGGGAGCATAGCGTGCCAAGTTGCCAAACTCGCGACTATAGCCATCCACGGTTAGCTGGCCCTGGGTGAAATTGTAGAATTCCTCCCGCTTGCGATCCATGAGACCTTCCGGAATGTGATGTTCATGGAATGCCTCACTGAACTCTGCCCAAGTAGTGATTTGGCCAGCAGGACGCATAGCTTCAAAGTTTTCCCACCAGAGGCTGGCAGGGCCTTCAAGATGGTAGGCGGCGTAAGTAACCTTGTCAGCTTCGGCCACATGGGCAGAGTCTAGCTTGTGGGTGATACTGCGAAGCCAGTCATCCGCATCAAGAGGTTCAGCGGAATGATGGAACTTCGGTGGGCACATCTTAATAAAGTCATTAATTGACACCACGTCATTCCTCTGGTGTAAGGCAGTATTCTGCTCTATGCGTTCCAGCAGACGGTTGGTCTCTCTCTTGTTCCTTTCTGCCTCGAGCATAACTTCAGCCAAGGAGGGTGGTTGGGGCAGATTCTCATCTCTAGCCCCACTGGCCTCACCCTGCTCCTGAGCAGCAGGAGTGCTGCGAGTGTTGACCATCCTAGGAAAACAAAACAACGGTTTAGACAAGGATGGCAAAACTTGACATAGGAGTGTGGAATGTAATGGATGACACGGAATGCAGAGATGTTCATCCGTACGACATGGTAATATAGAAACTGCCATATATACACCGGCGGTCATACACACCATACATAGTTTAGTACAAGCCAAGGCTAAAGTACAACTGCGGTGAAAGACGATACATCTCATCAGAGGCACTCCAAGCTCCTATACATTATTTCACTACGCCCCTGGAACTCAGAACACACTAAGTCATATTCCACAAGACCCGCAGGACTGTGGAAATACCACTACTACGACACTACTACTGCCACGGTCTAGCTCAAACATTTCCGTAGTAATCTTCATAAAGATTACCACCGTAGCCTGGAAGTGGAACATGTGGATCTGGAAACTCTCGAGCACTCGTAGGCTGTGGACCGTAGGGACATGGATGCGGTCTCGGTCCCGCTGCTGGTGGTAACCGACGCCCACGTGGAGGTGTAATACCCCCAACGTCACGCCAATCCATACGATCGGGCAGACGAGTCCGCACGGGGTACAAATCCCGCATATCCAGATATCCGGCGTGCACGGCAGGTGCAAGCCGTGTCAAAGTAGTCCAGTGAGCGGCTCGAGTGTTATAAATCTCCGTCCGGAGGGCACGGACCTCACGGTCCCTATCCTTCAGCATCTGAGTAGTAGTCTGAGGCAGTGGCTCCTCATGAGCGGCATCAGTATACAGACCAGTGTAGTAGCCTTCCTCTCCAGGAAGAGAGGCTGGCATGTAGCAGAACTCAGTGTTCAGCAGTAGGGCATGCCTAGCTCGGATGATGGTCATCATCGAGTAAGCGGCATCCTGCACTACCATCTCGATGGTAACCCCGAGTCCATAAGACCAATGGATTGGTCGGTAGCTTCGGGATACGAGGGGTATATCCGGACTATGCAGAAATACTGACTCTGGTTGAAATCCCGGTACTGTTCCTCCATAGTGTACTCAGGATGCCAATGGTAGCCAGTCTCAGTCAACACAGGGACTAGCATGGCCGTGTGACCTGGCACATTAATGCACCGAGTCAAACGGACCACCTGGTGAGGTGTGCGGTCAAACATCTGAAACACGAAATAATGCAAATGCATTAGAATTTCTCGAAGAAATTGGGCAGCATAACAACTGTAAATGTTCAAAAAAGATTTTGAGACATCATACAAATGATAGCATAGCCACTCAACAACATCATATCAAGGTTCCGGGTCCAACTAATCAACATACTAGAAGGGTAGAAACTGAACTGAGGCTTGAAACCAACAATCCTAAGAGTCTACGCTTTAGTAACACGTGAACCTAGTAAAGATGAGAGGCCTAGTCCTAAACCCCCGTAGAAAGAATAGGCTGACTCAGATCAGAAGGGAATAAGGTAAAGAAGTAAAAAGAGCCTTACGTTCCCTTCCACAATCAATTCCCCTACATATAACTAAGAATTTTCTAGACTCAACATCGACCAGTTTGGCTTGAGAAACCTACATGCAGTCCGGCTCTGATGCCAACGCTGTCAGGACCCCGATCCTAAGTCACACCGATCTAGCTTGTAACACATCATATCACTTTGCGGCCTCACGCACGGTATCCCCACGGGTGCCACCTTACCTGGACCGGGACCGTTTGCGCATGTTGGCACACGTATATGATAGTGTCGCTAGCATCCATATGACAGAGAACCTGGGCCGACATGGCTAGTTATAAACCAAAAGTGGCACTAAATTACAGAGACAAGCATCCATGACCCAGCAACGAACGTGTCGGTCATCAACGTATGAACCCAAGTTGTAGCAAGCAACATGGACTTAAAGGAACAACGCGTGACATTTCCCCTAAGGGACAGACACAAGAACGAAGAAGGACACATGCCGGCCAGCCTACGTGTTCCGGAGCAGTAGCAAGCTACCAAGGCTCAGTGGAAGCACTAGGAGGCATTTCCCTTTAAGATAGGCTACCAAAGGTAAACAACTAGGTGTCGGATCCCACACATACCAAGCATTTCAATCATACACACAATATGCTCAATATGTGCAAATACAACATTGCATCACAATAGAACTCTATGACTCAAAGTACTTTATTTAAGAGGCTCCGAAAAGCCATACATAACATATCCATACAGATAGGGGTCACATGACCCAACACTCAAGTCATACAATCATACAAGCACAAGCGGAAGCTAACATGTCTGAGTATAGACAACTTGGAAATAAAACAGGCTTGGTGTAGCCTGACTATCTACAAGGCCCTTCACAAGCTCAGGATCTCCGTCTGGGTAGCAAGCTACTCGTCGACGTCAACGTCTATGTGAAACCTATTAGAAGGGGCAGGGTTCTCCTCTGCAACAGTTATTAAGCAAACATGAGTACAAAGGTACTCAGCAAGACTTACAACAAAACCTATCATATATGCATCATTATCAACAAGGGTAGTGGAGTTCATAGCAGCAAGCCAGCTTTGACTCTTGGCTAACCTATACTACAACTCTCAGCAGATTGCAAGATAAGACTACGTACACGAGTCCTCTACTCACCATAAAAATACACTACTGTGGATCCTCTTCCGTCATCCTACGGAAGTCCATCCACGGCACTCACACTTGTCTTGAGGCTTTTAGTAGTATCCATCAACTTGTCTATGAACTGTATAAGCAACCAAGTGGTCCGTACCGCGAAATACGGCTATTCGAATAGATTGGTAACCCTCCAGGGGTGTACTTCTTAACACATGTTTCCACCACTTAGCGTCTGCACATGACATGTGCTCGGCAGACTTCAAACGAAAGCCGACGTGGGTGTAGACCACGACCTAACCAACCACTCAAGTCTCTAGTCCAGGTTTATCGCCTATTTGGGTTCCATCCGTGGGGAGATCCGGCCGGGGTGTCGCTCACGGCCCCAAACGATGTGTACAGGGTTCCCGAGTCATCAAACGGGCGACCGGTACACCGTGCCACGTACCTGCCGCATCACAGTCCACCCCGAGGGTCAGCGCGGCGCACGACCACCAGTAAACTACAAACACCAAAAACTAGTTGCAACTCCTGGACAGAGGACAAGGGCAGTTAATAAGTCGAGCGGGGTCATATTTCAGGGCCCAATGTGTGGTAGTAGCTGAAACTTGAACCGCACATACAGATCTCAGGTCCTATGGACGGTTCCAATGAAACAACCCACCATGTACTCCTACATGGCCTTTCATCGATACCTTTACCAAGCATATTCCACACTTCACTCTCTTTACCAGACATGATCATTTCACTCTGATCCATCACCCAGATGAACCAGACCTGACACAACTCTAAGCATAGTAGGCAACATAAACAAATATCATGGTGGAACACACATCACATGGCTCAATCAACTCCTACACATGCTAGTGGGTTTCAACTATTTACTGTGGCAATGACAGGTCATGCAAGGGAATAGGGTTCAACTACCGCAGCAAGTAGCAGTTCACACGTTGTTGCCTTAATGCAATAAAAGAGAGGAGGAGCGAGAAGATGGGTTTGTATCGGAATGATCAATGGGTTGCTTGCCTGACAGATTGGTTTTCGGGTACTGCTCTTCAGTTCGATACGCAGATGTATCCTCGGGAGCAGGACCTACCACGGAGAATACCGACAATACAATCAATATACAAACAAATGCAACAATATGATGCATGCTCATGACATGGCAAGATGAATGTGTTTTGGGCTAATGCAACTATAAACAGAAAGGTTTGCGCCCATTTGAATCCAAGATTCAAATTTATACCCAAACTATTATTTATTAATGTGCATTATCATGTTTTGAAGTGAACAGCAAGGTTAACTTGCTCAAACATGCATGAAACCCGTGCCATTGGAAAGATTGGATTTTTCTGATCAATTTTCATATATAAAACTTTTTCCATCTGAGCTACTGTTGAATTTATAAGATTTTTTGAAGTTTAAAGCATTTTTTGGAATTTCCTGAATTGTTTTAAAACAAATAATCCCATAAAAGCATTTACTGCGTCAGCATGACATCTTGCTGACGTCAGCAGGTCAAGAGACCTGGTCCAGGTCAAACCTGACCGGTGGGTCCCGCGTGTCTGTGTCATTAACTTAACTAATTAAACAAAACTGCTAATCCTAAATTAATTAGCCGACTGGGCCCACCTGTCATTGACTCCAAGGGGTCAACCTGGGCCCACCCGTGGTCAAACGGGGTCAAACTGACCGGCGTTTAGCCACCGGCGAGGCCAGACGTAGCGGTGCAGGGCGGGATTCGTGCTCCGGCGACCAAATCGACGGCGGAGCACGTCTACGTGATGCTGGGGAAGTGCCGCATCGAGTGGTAGTGGTGGTTGGCCTCGGGGTTGCCGGAAAAGGCGCCGGCGACGACCTTGGCGGCTGCCGGAGCTCGGGTGAGCTCGTTCTAGTCGCTAAGAGGCACGGCGAGGCTCGTGGTGTGGCGTGTCAGGCTCCTGGAGGTGCGATGGAGCTGATGGACAGGGTGGCGCGGCCGTTGGGTGGCCGGAGCCTCGTCGGCGACGAGCTCCGCGGCGGCGTGTGCGGGTGAGCTTCGTGCTGTCGTTACAGAGCTCGAGAGGGGGAACGGAGAGGATGGGGAGGTGGCCAAGCTCACAGCGGTCGCGTAGGAACTAACGGCGAGGTCGGGGACGAGCTGCTGCAACGGTGAGGTCGCCAGCGATCTCGACGGCCGAACGGGTGAGAAGTGCTCGGGGACGGCGTGTTGGAGCTTCCGGTTATGCGTGGCTCATAGGGGATATGTAGCAGACGGTGCCGGAGCTCGGGGACACGACAGCAAGGCGAGGGGAGCTCGGTGTCTACGGCTATGGCGGCAGGACGGCGGCGGCAGCATCGGCCATGGCGCGGGGAGGGCGAGGGAGAGAGGCAAGGGGAGTGGATACGTCCAGCGGCTTCGGTGCGCGACGTGGAGGTCGTCCAGGCTGTTCCCGCGGCGACGCAGCGGCCAGGCGGCAAGCAGCTGCCGCGGTGGCGCGCGGCCGTGCGCCGGCGTCACCTGCCTGCCTGGCTGCCGAAGCAGCTGGCTGTCTCGGGCCAGCACAGTGCTAGGCCGCCAGGTGGGCCGGCTGGTCCAGGTAAGTGGGCTGTGCTCTTTCTCTCTCCTTTTTCTAATTTTCTTTCTGTTTTGTTTCTTTTTCAACTTTGTTGAATTAATAAAAATGCTAGAACATTTTTATAAATCATAAAACTAGTCATGCCCACTGTATATAATATGAACAGCATGGAACATTTGAGTTTATGATTATTAGGGCACCTAAAATATTTTATAGCATTTAAATGCCCAAATGCAAATACAATATGAATTAATCCAGAGACCTTTGGATGTCCAAGAAAATTGTGCACCATTTTTGTCAGAGGTTTAAGACCAAGGCAAAGATGATGAACATTTTTGAAGGGCATTTTGGGTACATTGGAAAATATTTTATTAAACCCTAGTTGTTAGAAAAGGGGTGCTGGGGTTTCTGTCATCCCCATTTCAAGTTTCTGGAGAAAGTAAACATGATGCACACTCTAGCTAGTCCTAAAGCAAGCACTGACTAGGGATGTGGCAATAGGTGCACTAGTTCGGCGAAGAGATGGTGATACAAGTGCAATATGGATGGTAGATATAGGTTTTTGTAATAAGAAAATATAAAAACAGCAAGGTAGCAAGTGGTAAACATGAGCATAAACGGTGTTGCAATGATAGTAGGCAAGGCCTAGGGTTCATACTTTCACTAGTGCAAGTTCTCTCAACAAGGATAACATAATTGGATCATATTACTAGCCCTCAACATGCAACAAAGAGTCACTCCAAAGTCACTAATAGCGGAGAACAAACGAAGAGATTATGGTAGGGCACGAAACCACCTCAAAGTTATTCTTTCTGATCGATCTATTCAAGAGTCCGTAGTAACGTTCAATCTATCATAGAGTTTGTACTATAATAACACCTTAAGACACAAATCAATCAAAACCCTAATGTCACCTAGATACTCCATTGTCACCTCAAGTATCCGTGGGCATGATTATACGATATTCATCACACAATCTCAGAAACATCTATTCAACCAACACATAGAACTTAAAAGAGTGCCCCAAAGTTTCTACCGGAAAGTCAAGACGAAAACGTGTGCCAACCCCTATGCATAGGTTCCCAAGGTCACGGAACCCGCAAGTAGATCACCAAAACATACATCAAGTGGATCACATGATATCCCATTGTCACCACAGATGAACACGTGCAAGACATACATCAAGTGTTCTCAAATCCTTAAAGACTCAATCTGATAAGATAACTTCAAAGGGAAAACTCAATCCATTACAAGAGAGTAGAGGGGGAGAAGCATCATAAGATCCAACTAGGATAGCAAAGCTCGCGATACATCAGGATCGTGCCATCTCAAGAACACGAGAGAGAGAGAGAGAGAGAGAGAGAGAGAGAGAGAGAGAGAGAGATCAAACACATAGCTACTGGTACATACCCTCAGCCCCGAGGGTGGACTACTCCCTCCTCGTCATGGAGAGCGCCAGGATGATGAAGATAGCCACCGAAGAGGGATTCCACCCCTCCGACAAGGTGCCAGAACGGGTCTAGATTGGTTTTCGGTGGCTACATAGGCTTTCGGCGGCGGAACTCCCGATCTAGGTTAATTTCCGAAGGTTTCAGTATTTATAGGAATTTTTGGAGTCGGGGCCAAGCAAGGGGGGCTACGGGCCGTCCCCGAGATAGGGGGCGGACCCCCCTGCCCAGGGCGCGCCCTCCACCCTCGAGGGCAACTCGTGGCTCTCCTGACCCAACTCTTTTGCTTCGGGGGCTTCTTTTGTTCCAAAAAAAATCATAAAAAATTGGCTCGTCAATTGGACTCCATTTGATATTCCTTTTCTGTAAAACCCTAAAACAGGAGAAAAACAGAAACTAGCACTAGGCTCTGGGTTAATAGGTTAGTCCCAAAAATCATATAAAAGTGTATAAGAAAGCCCATTAAACATCCAAGACTTCATAAATAATAGCATGTAACTATCAAAAATTATAGATACGTTGGAGACGTATCAGCTACTGTGATGCATCACCCTTTCCTCTTCGAGGGAATACAACGCAAGCTCGAGAAGTAGCAAGAAGAATTTATGGCGCCTTTGCCGGGGAGGCTTACGCAAAAGTCATATACCAAGTACCTATCACAAACCCTTATCCTTCGCATTACATTTATTTGCCTCTCGTTTTCCTCTCCTCCACTTCACCCTTGCCGTTTTATTTGCCCTTCTTTTTGCCATGTGTTTACCATTCGCCTTGCCTTACCGTCATGGCTAGTCCCTTATCCGCTCCTTTGTCCCACGAGTTTGAAGTTCTTCACTTCAAGAAAAAACAAGGAGAAAATTTAAAAGAGGCTTGGTTTAGGATGATGAAATCCTACCGTAACTGTACCTTAGAGGTGAATTTTAGGATTGTACTTCGCAATTTTTATGTTGGACTAAATATGACCCATAGACAACTCTTGGATTGCGTTGCCAAAGGAAATTTTATCGAAATTGATCCTAGTATTGTGCATCAACTTATAGAGGGAATAGAGGGAACACTACGTCAACAAAAAGGGTTACATCAGACCCAGGAAGAGACACAAGTTTTTGAGAAAATTTGTGAAGTAACAAAAATATTACAAAAATCTCTTGAACCTCTTAAGAGTGTTAGTGGAAATCTCCACCGCATGAATATGTTGATTACCCTTTGTAATAAGCGGTTGGATTCTTTAGATCTAAAGATTTCCGAATATGAAGGGAAACGTAAAGAACCTCCCGGATTCAAGCTTGACACTGTTAAAATGGTAAAGACCAAAGATGGCAATACCTAGATCTATCCTTGTATCGTGCCTAGCTAGGGGCGTTAAACGATAGCGCTTGTTGGGAGGCAACCCAATTTTATATTTTTAATTTTTGCTTCTGTTTAGGAATAAATATTGCATCTAGCTTCTGTTTAGGTGTGGTTTTGTGTTTTAATTAGTGTTTGTGCCAAGTAGAAACTTTAGGAAGACTTGTGTGAAGTTTATATGATCTTGCTGTAAAAAACAGAAACGTTAGCACTCACTAGAATAGTCACCAAAATTTACTGGAGTGTGTTATTTAGTTGATTCTTTTTGAAGATGATTAATAGAAAAATTCCCCACATTTACCAATTTATTTCAAAAAAATTGGAGTTACAGAAGTATGCGAAAGTTACAGATTACTACAGACTGTTCTATTTTTGACAGATTCTGTTTTCCGTGTGTTGTTTGCTTATTTTGATGAATCGATGAGTAGTATTGGAGGATATGAATCATAGAGAAGTTGGAAAACAGTAGGTTTAACACCAATATAAACAAATAATTAGTTCATTACAGTACCTTTGAGTGGTGGTTTGTTTTCTTATACTAACGGAGCTCACGAGATTTTTGTTTAAGTTTTGTGTTGTGAAGTTTTCAAGTTTTGAGTATTGCTTTGATGGAATACGGAACAAAGAGTGGCAAGAGCATAAGATTGGGGATGCCCAAGGAACCCCAAGGTAAAATTCAAGGACAACCAAAAGCCTAAGCTTGGGGATGCCCCGGGAAGGCATCCCCTCTTTCGTCTTCATCTATCGGTAACTATACTCAGGACTATATTTTTATTCACCACATGATATGTGTTTTACTTGGAGCGTCATGTATGATTTGAGTCTTTGCTTGTTAGTTTGCCACAATTATCCTTGCTGGACACACTTTTTTTAGAGAGATAAATATAGCCTAGGAATTGTTAGAACACTCTATGTGCTTCACGTATATCTTTTGAGCTAAATAGTTTGCTCTAGTGCTTCACTTATATCTTTTTGAGCACGGTGGTAATTTTATTTTGTAGAAAATGTTGATCTCTCATGCTTCACTTATATCCTTTTGAGAGTCTATTAGAACAGCATGGTAATGTGCTTTGGCTATAAAACTAGCCTTAACCTGATAAGCATCCAGGATGAATGTAGTAAAAACTTTCATACAAAGTGCATTGAATATGATGAGAAGTTTGATACTTGATAATTGTTTTGAGATATGAGGATAGTGATATTGGAGTCATGCTAGTGGAGTTATTATGAAATAGATAAATACTTGTGTTAAAGTTTGTGATTCCCGTAGCATGCACTTATGGTGAACCGCTATGTGACGAAGTTAGAGCATGAGGTATTTCTAGAGTGTCATCCTTTGTGTGGAGGTCGGGGGCGCGCGATGGTTAAGTCCTACCAACCTCCCCCCTAGGAGCATGCGTTGATTGCTTTGTTTTGATGAATCGTAATTTTTTGCAATAAGTATATGAGTTCTTTATGACTAATGTTGAGTCCATGGATTATACGCACTCTCACCCTTCCACCATTGCTAGCCTCTCTTGTACCGCGCAACTTTCGCTGGTACCATACACCCACTATATACCTTCCTCAAAATAGCCACCATATACCTTCCTCAAAACAGCCACCATATCTACCTATCATGGCATTTCCATAGCCATTCCGAGATATATTGCCATGCAACTTTCCATCGTTTTGTTCACGTGACACGCTTCATATTGTCATATTGCCATGCATGATCATGTAGTTGACATCGTATTTGTGGCAAAGCCACCATGCATAATTTTCATACATGTCACTCTTGATTCATTGCACATCCCGGCACACCGCCGGAGGCATTCATATAGAGTCATACTTTGTTCTAGTATCGAGTTGTAAATCAATATAAGTGTGATGATCATCATTATTAGAGCATTGTACCAAAGCAAAAAAAAGGAAAGGCCAAGAAAAGAAAGGCCTTAAAAAAAGAAGAAAAAAGGGAAAATTGCTACTATATTTTTCCACACTTGTGCTTCAAAGTAGCATCATGTTCTTCATGATAGAGAGTCTCATGTTTAGTCACTTTCATATGCTAGTGGGAATTTTGATTATAGAACTTGGCTTGTATATTCCAACGATGGGCTTCCTCAAATGCCCTAGGTCTTCATGAGCAAGCAAGTTGGATGCACACCCACTTAGCTTATTTTGTTGAGCTTTCCTACATTTTAGCTCTAGTGCATCCGTTGCATGGCAATCCCTACTCACTTACATTGATATCTATTGATGGGCATCTCCATAGCCCGTTGATACGCCTAGTCGATGTGAGACTATCTCCCTCCTTTTTGTCTTCTCCACAACCACCACTCTATTCCACCCATAGTGCTATATCCATGGCTCACGCTCATGTATTGCGTGAAAGTTGAAAGGTTTGAAAGAATTGAGTATGAAAACAAGTGCTTGGCTGAAACCAGGGTTGTGCATGATATGAATATTTTGTGTGATGAAGAGGGAGCATAGCCAGACTATATGATTTCGTAGGGATAACTTTCTTTAGTTTGAGAAGACATGATTGCTTTGTTAGTATGCTTGAAGTATTATTATTTCTTATGTCAATATAGACTTTTGTCTTGAATCTTTCAGATCTGAACATTCATGCCACAATAAAAAGAATTACATTGAAAATTATGTTGGTTAGCATTCCACATCAAAAATTCTGTTTTTATCATTTACCTACTCGAGGACGAGCAGGAATTAAGCTTGGGGATGCTTGATACGTCTCCAACGTATCTATAATTTTTTATTGTTCCATGCTATTATTTATGATGTTTTGGATGTTTAATGGGCTTTTCTATACACTTTTATATTATTTTTGGGACTAATCTATTAACCCAAAGGCCCAGTCCAGATTGTTGTTTTTTGCCTATTTCAGGGTTTTACAGAAAAGGAATATCAAACGGAGTCCAAACGGAATGAAACCTTCGGGAGAGATATTTTTGGAGAGATATCTTCACGGGAGACTTGAGAACCACGGAATAGGGCACACGTGGCATCCACGAGGGTGGGGGGCGCCCCCCACCCCCTACAAGGCGCGCCCCCCTGCCTTGTGGGCCCCACGTTGGTCCCCCGATGCCCTCCTTCCTCCTATATATATCCATGTATCCCGAAAACATCAGAAGAGGAGAAAAAACCCTAATTCCACCACCGCAACCTTCTGTTCCCGTGAGATCCCATCTTGGGGCCTGTTCCGGAGCTCCGTCGGAGGGGGGTCTACCACGGAGTGCTTCTACATCAACACCATCGCCTCACCATGAGTTGTGAGTAGTTTACCACAGACCTTCGGGTCCATAGTTAGTACCTAGATCGCTTCTTCTCTCTCTTTGGATCTCAATACCAAGTTCTTCTCGGTCTTCGAGTAGATCTATTTGATGTAATCTCTTTTTGCGGTGTGTTTGTCGAGATCCGATGAATTGTGGGTTTATGATCAAGATTATCTATGAGAAATATTTGGTTCTTTTCTGAATTCTTTTATGTATGATTATAATATCCTTGCAAGTCTCTTCGAATTATTGGTTTGGTTTGGCCTACTAGATCTATAGTTCTTGCAATGGGAGAAGTGCTTGCCTTTGGGTTCAATCTTGCGGTGTCCTTTCCCAGTGACAGTAGGGGCAGCAAGGCACATATTGTATTGTTGCCATCGAGGATAAAAAGATGGGGTTTATATCATACTGCTTGAGTTTATCCCTCTACATCATGTCATCTTGCTTAAGGCGTTACTCTGTTCTTATGAACTTAATACTCTAGATGCATGCTCGATAGCGGTCGATGTGTGGAGTAATAGTAGTAGATGCAGAATCGTTTCGGTCTACTTGTCACGGATGTGATGCTTATACATAATGATCATGCCTAGATATTCTCATAATTATTCGCATTTCTATCAATTGCTCGACAGTAATTCGTTCACCCATTGTAGAATTCTGCTATCTTGAGAGAAGCCACTAGTGAAACCTATGGCCCCCGGGTCTATTCTCAACATATCAATCTACAATCTACTTTACTTTACCGTTTTTACTTTCTGTTCTTATATCCAAAAATACCAAACTATCGTATCTATCAGATCTCACTTTCGTAAGTGACCGTAAAGGGATTGACAACCCCTTATCGCATTGGCTGCGAAGTTCTTATTTGTTTGTGCAGGTGCGAGGGACTCGTGCGTGGTCTCCTACTGGATTGATACATTGGTTCTCAAAAACTGAGGGAAATATTTACGCTACTGTGCTGCATCACCCTTTCCTCTTCGAGGGAATACAACGCAAGCTCGAGAAGTAGCATGGCGCGCCAGGAGTAGGATTCCTACTCCTAGTAGGAATAGGAATCCCCCTTCCTATTCCTATTAGGAGTATGAAAGGAAGGAGGAGAGGGGCGCCCCCCCCCCCCCCCC
>LR738713.1:685776130-685798581 GCA_902687465.1 Secale cereale
CCCCGCCGCCCACTCCTAGTCCAACTAGGAACCCTAGGGGGTGCGGCCAGCCCTAGTGGGCTGCCTCTCTCTTTCCCTCATTGGCCCACTATGGCCCATACTCCCTCGAGGGGTTCCGCTAACCCCCTCCGGCACTCCGGTTTTATCCGATAACACCCGGAACACTTCCGGTGTCCGAATATAGTCGTCCAATATATTAATCTTTATGTCTCGGACATTCCGAGACTCCTCGTCATGTCCGTGATCTCATCCGGGACTCCAAACTACCTTTGGTACATCAAAACTCATAAACTCATAATACCGATCGTCATTGAACGTTAAGCGTGCGGACCCTACGGGTTCGAGAACTATGTAGACATGACCGAGACTCATCTCCGGTCAATAACCAATAGCGGAACCTGGATGCTCATATTGGCTCCTACATATTTTACGAAGATCTTTATCGGTCAAACCGCATAACAACATACGTTGTTCCCCTTGTCATCGGTATGTTACTTGCCCGAGATTTGATCGTCGGTATCACTATACCTAGTTAATCTGGTTACCGGCAAGTCTCTTTACTCGTTCCGTAATACATCATCTCGTGACTAACTCATTAGTCATTTGCTTGCAAGGCTTATTATGATGTGTATTACCGAGAGGGCCCAGAGATACCTCTCCGACACTCAGAGTGACAAATCCTATTCTTGATTTATGCCAACACCACGAACACCTTCGGAGACACCTGTAGAGCATCTTTATAATCACCCAGTTACGTTGTGACATTTGATAGCACACAAGGTGTTCCTCCGGTATTCGGGAGTTGCATAATCTCATAGTCATAGGAACATGTATAAGTCATGAAGAAAGCAATAGCAGTAGAACTAAATGATCAAGTTGCTAAGCTAACGGATGGGTCTTGTCCATCAAATCATTCTCCTAATGATGTGATCTCGTTGATCAAATGACAACTCATGTCTATGGTTAGGAAACATAACCATCTTTGATTAACAAGCTAGTCTAGTAGAGGCATACTAGGGACACTCTGTTTTGGTCTATGTATTCACACATGTACCAAGTTTCCGGTTAATACAATTCTAGCATGAATAATAAACATTTATCATGATATAAGGAAATATAAATAACAACTTTATTATTGCCTCTAGGGCATATTTCCTTCAGGCATCCCTCTCAGCAACTGCTAGGATTTGTGCTCCAGTTGTCAGCTTAATGAAGTAACCATCCAAACCAATGAAGGGCCTACATCCATTGAGAAAACCCTCCCTGGGTGCATTCAGACAAAAGAAAAGACCGTGGAATCTTGGACATGGATGAGGATTTCCATGTGTTCTTTTAGGAGTGACAGTTGTGACAATGCATCTTGAGCCTGGATTGCATAACTTCACAGTTTCAATGTAATCAGACAACCTAAGATATTGTTTCTTATGATCTCCCAAAACAATTTCCTTTGCTTTCTTCTTAGCTCTCCATGCCATCATCTTTGGAACTTCAATTCCAATTTTCCTCTTTGCCTCATCTACCAATGCTGGCACAGTTGTGTTTGGGTCTGATCTAATGGTGTCTAGGAAATTGTTTCCTAACCACTTAGAACTCACTATGCGATGATTGTCATCGGTTGGACAAATATGTTATGCTCTAAACTTCTTAATACAAAATGTTTTCTCGTTCTTGATCTGAGAAGCAACAATGAAAAAAGGACATCCCTTTTCCTTGTGATCACACCAGGCAATTACCCTGTCTTTGTCCTGTGATATCTGAAAGATCTCAGCTGCTTGATATGAAAGTTAACAAGAGTATATCTAAATTGGTAGACATCTTTGAAACCGAGCTTCAAACAGAATTGCTACTTTGGATTGAGTCTGCTTTCATCATACCAAATTCTTTCCTTTTTCCTCTCTGCTCTTGTTTTTATTCCCGAGGGAATAATGAAGGACATGGGCTCATTGCCATCATCATCCTCTGAATCCAAAGAACCTAGATTTCCATCTTCATCATCTGAAGGAAACCAGTCAGGCTCAATTGGGTCATTTGCTGATGAGTCTGATCTTGATGTTTGTCCTACTCTCTTTGGAATTTTCCAGAACGGGTAGCACTTCACTCAAATGTTGTTGTTCATCTTCATTTGCATCTTATTCACTCTGGTCTTCCTCTTCAACATCTGGAACATCATAAATGTCCTCTGGTTCAGTGTCACCATCACAGTGCACTGCTGCTTTCTTCTTCATATCTGCTATACCTGACTGCAAATCACCTCTATCTTCATCAGAACTATCATCCGTACTTTCTACACCAGGTACATACTCTCCATTATCTTCACTATCTGAATCCAGTTCCATGTCTGAATAATTGGCAATGTCTTCTTTTTGAAAGTGACGGTTTTCTAGCTGGGGGTGGCATTGTTTTGATGGGCTCATAGTTTACACTCAGCTGTGTGCCCATCAGTAACAACTCATCTGTGTCTGACAAATTACAGCCAATGTGATTATCAAATTCCTTATGTGCCACAGCTTCTTCATTCACTTCAAAAATTATAGGATGATCAATGTTGTATTCTTCATCACATATATCTGGTGTTGATGCTGGTGCTACTACTCGTGCTGCTGCTGGTACAATTGCCTGCTGCCTCTTGCCCTTAATAACTGACAATCTAATTTCCTTGTTGTCCTGGTATTCCCTCAACATTTCATCCACCTTAATCTGACTATCTAGAAGTTTAAAACCATCCAATCCTATGCCATCAGTACTCATGTAGTACAGATAGTCTGATTCACTGTAGCCATTCTCTGAGCACCAATGCCATAAGATAGAAATGTCTTATGTCTTTCCTATACATCTTAGTCCTCAGATATTTCCACCCTTGAAACAGAATGTGAACGTCCCACTGCTCATAGTTCAACCTACAATACAAGAGCAAAGCACATGTAAATATAAATTATATCTATCAGAGGGCAAAAACAAACAATATTCAGAACTACATTGTGAGGCTAAGTTCCATCTTGTTGAACTAAAATAGCCGAATGAGACCCAAGTACACATACAACAATAATCTAAACTACAACATTGTGAGGCTAACTTCCAGCTTGTTGAACTAAACTAGCTGAATCAAACCCTAATAGACAGAAAATGGTAATGAAAAACTACTACATTGTGAGTCTACTTGAAATCCTAAATCAACCTAATACGCGAGGAAGTAAATCAAATGACAGAGAGGTCAAATAGAGGTCGTGCTCGTCGTTGGCATTACTACAGACGGCTGTTGAATCAGCCCGCGTACGCGCAGCCACTTGCGCAGACCCCTTCTACATACGGCTCGGATCTTCCCCATCCGATTGGCCTTCCGCGCCTTCGTTATCCACGGATCTGGATCTGGAGCCACCCGTTGGATGGGGCACCACCGTCGGCGCCGCGTCCAAGCAGGAGCTGCGCGCGTGGCACGGCGAGGGCGGGCCGCCAGCAACTAAAGAGGATGACGTGAAGTCCAAGCCCAAAGGGTTCCGCCCGTGAACCCGGCCGGACCTGGAACCGCCGTCGCTGCCACCGTCCACATCACCGGTGTTTGGGCCGGACGCCATTGTTTCGCGTGCGAGAAGGGAAAGGGGTGGAATGAGAGTGAGCTCAACTGAAGAGGGAGAGGCATCAGAGTTGACTCACGACCGGAGGAAACGGCCGTCTGCCTCGCCCGTTAGCCATGGTCACACGTGGTCCCGATAGGCAGGCCGGCCATGTCAGAATCACACTTAGCCACGGGTCACAGCCCGTTTAGTGCTTTGTGTTACTCACTTGCTGCAGAAGTGGTGGCTTGTAGTTACTTTTGACCAAGTTGGTGGTTTAGGAGTACCCTAGCCCCAAATCTGGTGGGTTTGAGCAATTAACTCTACATCTGGTGGGTGGCGGCGGACATCGGGATCGAGTCGACAGAAATCAGAGGCATATGATGGCGGCGGCGGCACACGACGAAGAGAAGCAGTCTGGGTATGTAGTCTTGCGTCATGGGCTTTAGTTTTGGGAAACATTTGTATACGGATGCCCGGCGTTGGAGGATAAAGCGCCTATCTCTTTTTCATTTTTTTGCTAAAAATATTCACTATAAACGCATGCATAAGAGTCTAGCATTGTAGATGCCCTAATGGGAGTGCGTGCAGCGGAGGGAGCGGTTGACTCTTCCAGAGATAGAAGGCAAGGAGAGAGACACACGAGAGGGAGCAAATCAGACGGCGCTAATCACGTTTATCGGATGGCTAGCGCTTGACCGGCCCAAATTTGAACCGGCGCACCGACGCCTAACACTCGCCTTTAGTTTTCCTTTTTGAGTAAAACTGGTTGTTAAGTTCCAAAGTGGGCAGGTAAATGCAATTAGTCCCTTGGCTGCACGTGATGCTTAGGATTAAGATCGTGAGGTTGAAACGGAATGGCTACACGGACACATGAAATAGCGAGTACCACGACATCACTTGCAATCAGCGACACGAGGGCATCAAAAGTTTGGAGTAAAACAACACACAAATTCAGTCCTTGTGTATACACGTGTGAGTGTAGGTTGAAATGCTAATCATGTGGCCATGTGTGCAGCACTGCAGCGGTATGGATCCAATCAATAACGTTCAAATGCATATGAGCCATGGAGGATTTTGTACCCAAAAAGAACACATACATACCTCTCGTTGCAAGTTCAGTTTTCACTAACAACTGAAACTATGTATGAAGTGCTTATTTCGGTTTATTCTTGACGTTGTAGTATTTGTCTTTTACACCTGAATGTGATAGCAGTTGAAGCCTAAAGTGGGTATGTCATTTGAAGGACTAGAGGCAGTGGAGAAGTTCTATAAGGCATATGCACATGAGTCAGGTTTTGGTGTTCGTATCGGACAGCATAAAAAGATTGAGAATAAGGTGGTCCGGACTAAGCGTTTCATGTGTAATAGGGAAGGATTCGAGTCAAAAGATTGTAAGGAGATGGATGACCCCTTGAAGAAAAGGCGTAAGCAGACAAACACACGATGCGGTTTTGATGCCCATATCTTTGTTAGACTTTGTGGAGACAACACCTACTAGATAGACTCATGGGTTGAGCACCACGATCATGGTCTTATTGTATCACCTAATAAGGATCATTTGATCAGACCGAACACTAGAGTTAGTGATAGAGCAAAGAATACTTTATGCACATGTCATAAGGCAAGCATTGGAACCTCCTAGGCATACAGGCTCCTGCAAGTTAGCGAGGGTGGAATTCCCTAAGTTGGGTGCACGAGGAGGGACTTGCAGAATTACTACCATGCACTCAGGTATAAAATCAGAGACACGGGATGCTCAAATGTTTGTTACCCAATTAGCTAGAAAGCAGGAAGTGAATTCATCATTTTTCAATGATTTTGAAGTGAATGATGAGGGGAAGCTAGTGTGTGTGTCCTGGGCGGGTGCCACAAGCAGGACGAACTATAGTCACTTTGGTGATGTGGTATCCTTTGATTCTATACATACACCACTAATGAGTACAACATGATATTTGCACCATTTGCCGGGGTTAATCATCACTTACAAAGTGTATTTTGTTGTTGTTGCATTCTTATCAAATGAGAAGGATGAGTCATACATTTGGTTATTTGAGACCTTCTTGAGAGCAATGGGAGGAGTTGCACCTAGACTCATCAAAACTGATGAAGCCACTAGCATCAAGAATGGTATTGACAAATTAAAGTTCTTCCAACCATTGCTCATAGGTTGTGCATGTGGCATATAATGGAGAAGGTGCCTGAAAAAATTGGGCCTATGATCGAAGAAGATTCTCAATTTTGGACGAGATTGAAGTCATGTGTTTCGGGTTCGGAAACTTCAGCTGAGTTTGAGTCACAACGGAAGTCCATCATTATAGATTTGGGTTGGAGGAAAACGAGTGGCTGGCTAAGAGGTTTAGTATTCGAGATACATGGATACCAGCCTACTTTATGGATATATCTCTAGCGGGTATTCTCCGAACCACTTCAAGATCAGAAAGTGCAAATTCTTTTTTAACCACTTCATTCATTGAAGACTCACTTTTTTTGAGTTTTGGCTTGTTTAACACAGCTTTAGAATGCTAACGTGAGGAAGAACTAATTGCAGACAACAGAAGCATACATACCACCCCACAACTATTTACACCATGGACAATGGAGAAACAAGGTAGTGAAGTGTTCACTTATGAGATCTTCGAGAAATTTGATAGCCCAATTTTTTTAATTTTTGCTACCAATGGTGTTTTGGTTTGCTGGAACCATCTTCAATTTTTGCTACCACCGGTGTTTCGGTTTGCTCCAGCTAAGGCACCCAGCAACGCTTGCGACTCCCGCAGTGGCGGCTCCTGTGGGGCTGGAGTGGTCGGCGTACACGTCAACAAAATGGTGAGTTGGAGCGTTGCCAGACCCGCTGCAGTGGTTGGCACGCCCATTGTCGTCGTTGCATTGAATACGAGTAGGCCGAAAAACAAGTGGGGGTGGATGCCCCCCCCCCCCACTTTGTACAAAGTTAGTGTTAGCTCTCACTGTAACAAGTAAAACCTTACTATAAAGGTAACACGCAATTATGATATATCATTATGTTGTGAAGATCTCACGCCCACTTAATGGACCAGACACACAAGATTGGTATAGAGACAAGAGTTATAGTCAACAAAATAATTGCCCGTGTTAATCATCGCTCCAATTCTTTCACAAATGTGCACGCACATGTTATTATGCGCAATCACCATCAGAGGACGGGCGGTGCACCTACACACAAGCACGCTAAATCTATTACACCACCGGAGGTTCTTGCATTATCTCTTGCCAGCCATCCTTTTTTGAAACAATAGACCACACACGAGAATGGAATGCAGACAATAGTTTATCCTGAATAAAATAACGGGTCTGTGTTAACATTCGCTCAGATTCTTTCACGAATGTGCACCCGCGTGTTTGTACGCGGCATCACCATTAGCGGACAGGAGATGCACCTACACACGAGCACGCTCATGCATGGAGGCCGACGGTGCAGGGATGTCCATCTATTACACCACCGGAGGTTTTTGCATTATCTGTTAACATCACTGAGTCTCTGCTGGCGCCTTACACCCGTCCCTGCCTCTCATCAGCTTGCAATCAAGTATAGAGGCCGTGCTTTCGGTCTTCGGTTCGAGGGACTGTTCGCAGGCAGTTCATGGGATCGTTCCTCGACTGTTCGAGGGACTCCAAGTACGATCTACACCGACACGTTTTCTTCCACTGCAACTCAATGATGGTAACGATCATGACCATGACCCGATGTGCATCTTCATATTTATCTTGGGTGTTCATAGGTGCGATTTTTCTTTCTACTACGTTTCCCAATAGTAAGTACAGCATAAGCGGTAATACCGTGGGACTGCGCAGTACTACAGCTTGGGTGCTGAAAACTTGACCAAACAAACAGATGGATCCACCAAGTTGCGGGAAGGGTATGTGGGTGCATATGAAGTTGTGTACGTGTTGATTCCACCCATACCTTTTCAAAGTGGATCCCTCTTAATAGTACAGATTTCCTACGATTCAAATCAACTTAAAAGAAATGTCAGAAAACCATCATCACTCTTTCTTTCACCTAGGGGAATAAAGACGCCTTGTGACATATATATTAGAATATCTGAAATGCTCAATGCACGTGATTAATCCGCAAAACGCATTATCGTCAATCACCAAAACCACTAGATAGAAATATGCCCTAACGGCGACCCATCCTACAACATTGGTGGGAGCGTTGTTGCACTCGTCTCCTGTTTAAATCAATCAGCGCACGGCCTGCAACACCGACAATTAGTCAGCACGCACCCTCGACTCCGCGAGTGGTATGCTCCCCGGCCCGCACCACCGTAGGTCACAGCATCGCCTCCGGCTTTACAATAGTGACTCTGTCGTGAGCCCTCCATTGGCAACATCCTCATTGCCACTCGTCGTAGTGCCACGCGATTGGTAGCACACTGGCGACCTCTCGCGGTGGCACCCCCTTGCAGCATCGCCATGGCTTTGCAGCTACGGCTCTAGCTGTGCTTGCAGCGCTACTGCGAGAGTGGGGGTGCTTGCAACAACAGTGGTGGTCCTGTCATTAGCAACGGGAGTGGGGTGCTTCAATTGTGGATCTGTCATGTTTGACGTTGTGTTTTCCATGTGTTGTTTGTTTTTGCTTATCTTTGGAAGATATGTCATGTTTGCACGTGGTGTTTGTCCATGTGGTTCTCTAGTGTTTTTGTTCTTCGCCTGAATAAAAAGGCATGCAATGTCTGCATGTTCCTTACTTTTATTATAGCTTTCCGAGGCATTTTGTCACTTTGAGCGATAGTTTGCTCGGTGGGCCGTCAAAGGCGGCCTGTAGGCCCAGCCACCACATTACCGGAGTAGCCCACCACCAATCAGCCCAACAACCCTCTGTTCTCTCTCTTCCCCCCTGCTGTTCCTGATGAGTCAAACACCCGAGCAACAGAGCCGGACGCCCCGGCGCGCGAGCCGGATGGCGCGAAACTCGAGGCGGCGGCGAGGGCGGCTTGTGGTACCTTGGAACTTGTCTCGTCGACGTATGGCCGGGTAAACTGCGCGCCGGCGACCTCTCCTTCGTCCACTGGAAGTGCCACCAGGTCAGCTTCTGCCCGCCTGCTTGCACGCCAGGTGCTTGTGTTTATTCCCATCCGTTTCTAGCTGGAGTAGCAACCTAGTGACCATTGACTGACCGAGCGCGGACGCCCCCACACGCTTGCTCGGCTCCGCTGTGTTTTGCGGGCACTCCGTTCGCTGCTCCCTCAATGCAAACATTGCTACCCAAACGGAACCTGCCCTTTGTTTTGGTGTTACTTTTTACACACAAAATCAAGTTAGTGTGTGTGTGAGCTCACCGTATGCATGTGTGAGCGAGCCATGCCGAGTTTAGCGCGTCAGCATTGCCATGCTGATCCAGACTCGCAGGCATAGTGGACGCTGGATGACGGCGCATTCCAATGGTAGGGATGGCTGGAGGAGATTGGATTGTGATCCTTTTCCTTGGCATTTTCTGTTGGATTAAAGCTGACCAAGTTGTGTTTTGGGGTATGGGATTGTGATCCAACAAGAAGAAGAGAAGAGGTAGGGTAGTAACTAGTAAGAGCTGCATCCACCCTTGCTCACCTTCGACATACTATGGGAATGGGGTTCACATAAGAATTTAAGAAACAGCCCAGCTGTGTTTTTGTCTAAGCCATGTAAAATCTCACCAAGTCCTGCCCAGCACGCCTACTTTCAATTGGTATGCACATGTGGACAACATGGACAACTAGGTCATTCGATGCAAATCAAGTTAAGATGTGCTTCTGTAAATACAGCTAGAGCGTTGCTGCCTAGGTACATGAGCCATATTCGATGCAACTAGGTGATTCGATGCAAATCAAGTTATGACCTGTTGGGAGTTACTGACCTATGTCTGTCTCCTTCTGTCCAACATGGGGATGGAGACCTTGCCAGAGAGACTGCTGAGGACGGAGCTTCCAAGCCGACAAGGAAATGCCTGCTCTGCTCCATTGACTCCCCAGGTCAGCACCACCACGGGAGAAGACATTGTTTGACAAACGATGCTTACATATGGAGTCGATTTCTCCCCTGTATTTCCATCTTAATCGGTGCTTATTTGCTTTATCTGTGGAAGATTTGCCATTATGTTTCACTGTGATGTATGTATGTTTCCTAGTGTCTGTAAGTCTGAATAAGATTGAGACATGAGAGCCAGGCAATGTCTGTACTTTTCTCTTTTATTCCTTTTTTGTGGGGATACATTTATTGTTACAATGTGTGTAAGGATGGTTTGGGGCATTTGATTGCCCTGTTGATATATTACTGCCCAAATATAAGAATTCTGTAACTACTATTGCAATGTCGCTCTAACTGAAAACAGAGTGTTCAGTGATGCCAATTTTGGGGATTCTCTGCATCAGATAGTTGTGTTGAGCTTTTGCGCAGAACTGTTGGCAGTCACCTATTGACCATGATTTCTTCTTCTTCTTCTTCTGTGAACTGTAATAGATGCATAATTGGTGGTGACTTGCAGGCTAGCGTAAATCCTGGCCTATGGTAAGTCCTCAGGTATGCATGTACATGCATTTTGTGCATCTGTTGGATCTTAAAAGATAGCCTGAACACAAATTTCGCTTGTATATTTTCAGTTTACAGATGACTTGATCTGCTCCTCGATCTAGCAGGATGGACGTAGCTACCTCCTTGATTCAAATCATTACTTTGCTTCCTCTGCCGGAGCATATGGGGTTGAAGTTGGGATTCTGCATCTGGTTAGTCGATCGGACCAACATCTATTTTCAGTTTTGAGTTTATTGCAAAGGAAACGATGCTAGCTTTGTTTTTTGCCTGCATTTTAGTGGAACCATCGGCTTTATTCATTCATTTAATCTACTATTATCTGGTGAAATACTTACAAATAATGCTGTCAGGTTCATACATATATGTCAGGTCGGCCCTCAATCACAGGCCAGGGATGGCCATGGTTTTTCCACTTCAGAATTGAGCTGGATGCCCGCCCAGTGCACGAGTCTCCTGAACACGATGAGCATGCTGTGGTCTGTCGTCTGTTCCAGCAGCAACGTTCGTACGTTGTTGTCCACTACTCCAGTGCAGCAGCCGCCCGAAAATAATGGAGGTACCATATGCATGACGATTTTAAATACCTTGTTCATATTGCATCGATTAATAGAGGTATATACTTACAAGTTTTATAATATTTTATGACGATACAGAACGCATGATATTCGTGCACAGAACGCATGCTATATCGTGCACCAAAACGTATGTGTAGTGACCTGCAAAAAAAACTTATGTGTAGTGGCCGCTGCTAGTATGGTACCAATGGACTTAGAGGGAACAACTTGTCTATATATAAATGAAGCCATCGCCATGTCCATTGCATTTGCACCTTATATCCAAGTAAGTAGTCCTTCCCACACCGCACTAGCGATAATAATGTCACTCATCTCCACAGCACTTGTTCTACTTGTTCCCCTAGGTCTTTACTTGTACATGTGGTCTAGTACTCGTAGTAGATCAAATGACCCAGCATCGGTGCTCCCCACAAAATGGCCAATACTAGGCATGCTCCCTGGTCTCGTGGCCAACATCTGCAACTTCCATGAGTACAGCTATGTGCTCCTCGCCGGATCAGGCCTCAACTTCAATGGGGACGGCCCACCTGGGGCCGGGATGCGGTTCTTCATCACCTGCGACCCTGCCAACATCCAGCACATCTTCACGACCAACTACTCCAACTTCCCCAAGGGCGCCGAATTCACAGCCATATTCGACATCATGGCTGGTGGCTTCTTCACCATCGATGGCGAGCTGTGGCGCTTGCGCCGCATGAAGTTCGTGGGCGTGATCAGCAGCCCACGGTTTGCTGACCGTGTGGCAGCTCATTGCCATGACAAGGTGAAGGACCACCTCCTCCCGTTGCTCTCCCGCATGGTGAGCACCAGCACTTCGTTCGACATGCAAGAAGTAATGGCGAGGTTAATGTTTGACATCACCGCCATGACAGTCTTTGGCGTTGACCCTGGCTTCCTGTCCTTGGACATGCCTCCGATTGACGCCTCCGTTGCCATGGACACAGTCATGGAGGTGGGATTTCTCCGACACACCATGCCGGCCTCTTTGTGGAAGACATTGAGGTGGTTAAATATTGGTCCCGAGAGAAGACTCCACCAAGCGAAAAAAGTGCTCCGCATGTTTGTTGTGGATACGATGGAGAGGAGGAAGACCAACGGAGACCAAGATGAGGATGAAGAGGTTGTGGGGGATATTTTATCTCTCTACATCAATGACCCAGACTACGCTGACGATGACTTGCTCTGTGGGACACTCATTAGCTTCATGCTCGCTGGGAGGGACACAATCGGCACGACCCTGCCATGGATATTCTACAGCCTCGCCCAGAACCCTAACGTCGTGTCAATCATCCGCAATGAACTCTCACCTATTGCATCGCACAAAGTAGCCCGCGGCATGGGTACCACGGTCATCTTTGAGCCGGAGGAGACTAAATCTCTGGTCTATCTGAGAGCCACCTTGTACGAGACTCTCAGGCTATACCCGCCAGCACATATGGAGCGCAAGACGGTGGTTGCCGATGATACCATGCCAAGTGGCCATGAGGTGTACGCCGGTGATGCCATCTACATCTCTCTCTACTCCATGGGAAGAATGGAGAGCTTGTGGGGTAAAGACTGCCTCGACTTTAAACCAGACAGATGGCTCCTGGAGGATAGCAACAAGCTCAAGTATGTGCCGTCTAACAAGTTCTTGGCCTTCAACTCGGGCCCAAGGATGTGCCCAGGCAAGGAAATCGCAGTTGTGCAGATGAAGACCATCATCGCCGCTGTCGTGTGGAACTTTGACCTGGAGCTGGTGGAAGGCCAGAGCATCCAACCCAAGCTATCTTGTTTACTGCAGATGAAAAATGGGCTAATGATGAAGCTGAAGAAACGAGAAGCGTAATACAAACTTTCTTTTGTTTACCACGGTTTGGGATTTCCCAGCATGTGTGCCACGGTTGTCTTAGAATGTGTGTGTAGTGTATGTGTGTGTCCATATACATATTTTCGCTTTCATGTCTGACAACTTTATTCATGGCAATGGGTGGATTTTTTTTATGAATAGTTGCCTGAGAAATCAACTATGGCTTGGATGGTGCAAATGTTCTCAGAAATCATGCATAAAAAAATACCAGAACATCGTGATAATAATGTAAGATTATCCAAGGGAATGTCTGAAAAATTAAGCAATTCAGTGCATATATTTTTGGTAGTGAATGGGCATGTGCATCGTATGATGCAGAGGCTGAGACGATGCCTCCTTATTGAAAGAAAAAACAATATTTGTTGTAGCAAGCTGAACTGTTTGTTTTTCTTGCCGAGCACACAGGCATATGTTTTTCAGCGTATGCCTCTCTCTATGTATTTTTTTAGTACTATAGTGTTTCTTTTAATTATATATTTGTTACTCTGAAATTACTTTTACTATCTATATCATCAATCCATTTGCAAATCTCAAGCGCCAAACACTATAGCAGAAGATGTGCGTCTTGATTTTCTTCATTTGCAAAAAACTTTGTTGATCAAATTTGGTCCATGAAGCCCTGCAACTCATCCTTTGCAATTACAGCTTAAGGAGGCCTTTCGATGAGTGTTCTTCTCTGGCGCATCACCATGGATTTCTGCTTCTACTACATGAGCCCATCAGCAGATCACCGATGTACCACTGCTGCTCAGTGTATTCAAGATGCCTCTGGTGAAGGCCATGGGTGTGATGTCTGGTGTGGATGATCTCCTCACCACGGTAGATCCTCAAGGACACAAGACAATCCATGGAAGGTGATTGAGGGCCTGTGGGTGGAGATGCTCTGCTTCTCCTCGGCCGGTAGGTGCCGAGGAGAGTTTGGGCACGGGCGGGGAGCTGCTCACATATATTTGGCTCCTGCTGTCGCACATGGGGATGGAGACCTTGCCCGAGAAGCTGCAGAGGACGGAGCTTCCGAGTGGACAAGGAAATGCCGGCGCTGCTCCATCAACTTCCCAGGCCAGCACCGCGAAGCCGTTTTTTGAAAATTGATGTTTTTCTACTCTGCATTTGCTTATTTGTGGAAGCTTTTTGTAATTCATACATTGTGATGTTCCATTTGTCGCTGTTCCAAGTTGGGAGATATTATTATAACTATGTGAATTTGTGATCTGTTAGTCGACATCTCGGAGCGAACAAGATCCACGGCCTCATGAAGCTGCTGCTGCCCGCGCATATACATCTCCGCGTCAAGATATACTTTCCAGCTGAATAACTATCTGAGAAAAGCACTGGCCCAGTTTGATGCCTGGCAGTCTGGTTGGTGATGTGTTGTTTGAAGTTTGAACTACTATGGCAGAGAATAACCTGCTAAACTCCCCGCAAAAATAAAAGAATAACCTGCAAAACTATTGCTTCTTTTTCTTCTGTGTGTCAGTATTACCAGCCCACCGCTCCACTCTGATCTGATCTGATCTGCTGCTGCACGATTGTGTATTTGTGTAGAGCTTGGGTACATAACAGGGGTTGGTTCATCTCTACAGCTCGCGCTGTTTTTCTACATAGGATGTTTAGCAAGACTCGGGCCAGCAGTATTCAGATGCAATCAACATATCACCAGCTCTTGTGTGATTACAATGAAAACAAATCCCAGCTACTCCCTCCGTTCGGAATTACTTGTCGCAGAAATGAATGTAGCTAGACGTATTTTAGTTC
Source organism: Secale cereale (assembly GCA_902687465.1). Lineage (NCBI taxonomy): Eukaryota > Viridiplantae > Streptophyta > Magnoliopsida > Poales > Poaceae > Secale > Secale cereale. The sequence continues at coordinate 685,790,413 of LR738713.1, forward strand.
TAGATACATCCATATCCGAGACAAGTAATTCCGAACGGAGGGAGTATTTAACAGCAACCATATGAAATTCAAGAATTGTCCTGGATCAGAGTTCAGGACTTGCGGTTATGTTTTAGACTGGCGAATGCGCCTATCCGAGCATGCATCATAAGTTGCAGTGCAGCACATACACATCCGAGCACGCGCACGCCATAGTTTGCAATGAATTCCAGCCCGCGAGCTACTCTAACTGATGCATCTAACGTCGATTTACAACGATGGCGAACAATCATGACTACTTGCACAGTGCACAGCCACTGAATGCGAGCAAAACCAATGGTGCATCGTCGGTAGCCCATGCCATTACTTCACACAGGGAAGACGCAACGATGCGTCGCCAGGAGCAAACATCGTCCAGCCGAAAATACTGTCTTGACTCTGGCCAGAAACCCATGCCTTGCCTTGGCAACACATGGTTAGTCAGTCCGCTTGAATGAATCATTGCTGGTTTTGCTGCCTCTGCTGAGGGAAGTTCGGGTTCGGCATCTGATTCTGCAGCTGGTTTTGCATCTGATTTTGCATCTGGTTCTGCATTTGGTTCTGCTGCTGGTTCTGCATTTGGTTCTGCTGCTGGTTCTGAAGGCCCACCATGCCCTGCTGCTGCAAGCTCTGACCGCCTCCTTGCATGTTCCCATATAGCCCTTGCTGCTGCTGCTGCTGCTGTTGTTGTTGCTGCTGCTGCTGCATTTGCATTCCCATCATGCTCGTGGTATTTGCGCCTCCCATACCGTACACTGCAGCAAGCGATAAAGGAGAACTACTTGCTCAGAAAGTATATTCAAAATTAAACTGCGCTAGGGAGTGTCAAGGAGGATTTCATCGCAAACTAAAATGACACAGAAACGACACAAAGCACACAGTTATGAATCATGTGACTTAAAGCTTTTCGCCTGCACCACTATCTCAAACAACTACAGAGCTAGATACCTGCACAGAAGAAAACCAAATATATCTGCAATAGCAGTGCATCAAAAACCAGCGCATCTAACTTTTCCTCAGGACAACCATTTTTGTAAATACATGCTGAATTATGCTCCAAATTTAACTGACGAATAGTTAACTAATGTATGTTTTCTTCTGAACTGTGACTATATCACACCAGCTGTTTTTCCTAGCAGTAGTCCAATGTGCAAATCTTATGTGTTCAGCTTCAGTTCCAGAATATAAGGTGTATTGGTTCCCATGCAAGTCAACCATTTGAATGTTTGACCAAGATTACAGAATAAAATAACAACATCTGCAATACCTAGTAGATAAAATATGAAACTACTTTTCATGATGGATCAAATGATATAAATTTCGTCTTGTGAATGTTGAAATAATTTTCTAAAAACTCGGTCAAACTTGCACTCGTTTGACTCTTCAAAAAACAAATACACCTTATATAAAGGAACAGAGAGAGTAGTACACTATATAGCTGTACAGAAAATTACGCATTTCTTTAATTCATTAATAATGGCGAGAGCCTAAAAGAGGATGAACGGTACATACTTTGATCAGTCATCATTTGATGACTCCTCTGAGGATGCCCACCAGTCAAACCAAACTGCTGAACAATCATAAGAAAACAATATTACAATTTATAAGTGCAAGAAAGAATAAGTCACAGCAGAAAAAGAATGGAGAATTATAAATGCAGTGCACTATTGTGTTTCAACAAAAACATCTTCAGCCAATGCAACTTGGTGATAACGAACAAGAAAGGCATTTACCTGCATTTGTGGCATCATTGACTGTGACTGCATTGTTTGCATAGTCCCAGGTATGTTTGCCATCTAAAATGCACAAAAAAAAGGCAGTTCCATCAGCACAGGAATATGTTCAAAATATCCAGAAGAAAACCTGACAACTGAACAAACTTGAATCTTTCTTCATGAACTCGTGAATGTACGTGGTTACATCCATAGAGAGTATAATTATCCTTCTAGAACAACAATCTTATATTTTTTACATGACTTAATAAAAAGAAAGGTGTTATCTAACCATTTGTGAGTTTGAAGATGCCTGTGCAGCAGTAAACATTGCACTGTTTGCAGCTCCAGTGAACTGGCCCAAATGGCTTCTCAACTGATTTCCTTGGTTCAATTGGCTCTGAGACATGCCTGGCTGCATGCGTGCCTGCATCTGCCTATTCTGAAACTGTGACAAGGCTTGTGCTTGGCTGTACTGCATCTGCTGTTGGCCAGAGACCTACAAAAGGTTTTCAACAGCAAGTTATGAGCTTTGTGAAACTAAAAACAATTATATTTCCATGTCTAGAAAATACAGAAGTGGTCAATGGTAAAATTGCCTGTACTTTTTGTTGAGCTTGCCCCTGTAGATCTTGTAACTGAGGAACCGAGCTCTACAAGAAAAGCACCAAAAATTGTAGATTTAGCGGGCACCAAAAAGTACCATGTTGGGATAAATAGTGTAGAATTTTTGCAAGGCAGCAGTACAAAATCATAAGAAATACGCTCAGGAAACCTATAACATTGTTGCCAATGTCACAAGCGCAACAAAACCTCTTTAAAACTGAAAAGGAAAGTTACCTTACCTGTGCTAGCATACCAGCAGCTGATGGTCTCAGCTGCTGCTGCTGTTGCTGAGATGCTTGCATCAGCTTTTGCCTCTGCTGCTGTGGTGTCAGATGTTGCTGCGGTGAAGGGGTATTCATCATATTGGTGCCTGACCTAGGGGAGTTAGCATATGGCATAGGAGGAGTGGACACATTTTCAAAATTAGGGGTTCCAGCAGTTCCAGGCGATGGAGCAGATCTGCCAAGTAATTGTCCTCCAGATGCCTGCATGAAGCGTTAACACATCCGATGACTAAGATAAAAGGATCAAACGTTTCATTGAATTCAGGCTAGTCATTGCTATCATCAATCCTCAAATAAAAACAACAGAAGGTACTCAAACCAACACTTAATACAGTTCACAATACCAGGGACTGACATCATATGACCAACCAGTAAGGCCCCGCTTGGAAGCCCCGACAAAATCTTACAGGCGTAACAAATTACAACCGGATAATACTGGTGTCCAGTAATATACAGGCGATTGCTATTTCCCCTTGTAAATCCTGTCCTTCTCTGTATTCACACGTCTTCTTCCTCATTGACAGTCGTGAATGGATCAGGAAGCCGCCGCCGCCACCGTTGTTACCGTCCACCACCACCGGTCCCTCCTCCTCCTCCCTCCATTTGAGAAGTGTCATACGAGGCCGGATCGTTCGAGCGCGTCCCGGCCAGCTGCTCACCTCGCCGTTGACCAGATGCTCATGGAGCGTCTCCGCCGCGCCGGTGAAGGCGGAGCTCCAGAAGCTCTGTGGAGGCGACAACCGCCGCGCCGAGTCCACGTCGGGGGACACCAACGTCCAGACCATTAGACGTACGGCGGAGACCTCGTGGTGGTAGCGGGCAAGCTCGACCCGGTCATCGGGCGCGACGAGATCTGACGCGTGGTGCGGATCCTATAGGGCGGCAAACAAAGAAGAACCCCGGCATCATCGCCTAGCCGCCGTCGCGGTCAACGTCGTCGAGGCCTCGCCAGGGCTCCATCACGGACACCGGTGCAGGCGCCTGCCTGTTGTGGTTGCGGCGGCGAAGCCATCGCAATAGTCTCAAGAGAGGAGAGGATTACGGGGTGGTGGGGGAAAACGACGGGTTGAGGTCTGTATCAAATACCAGCTAATTCCGGGTGTAACCGATGGAACCGTGTAAATGTTACAGCTCAAAAACGATCAACCAAGCGCCCAAGCATTGCGGGTCTGGTTTTTTCTTACGGGGGTGTATTTTACCGGTGTATTTGCTTTCAAAACGACAATCCAAGCGGGCCCTAATCAGGAAAACAACACCTCACAGGGAACATTAATGGCATGCAACAAAAAAGGAAATATGAGCAATAAGATGGATTCCAATTTCAATATATTCACGACTTCCATGAGTGCTAAAATACTGATGCTACACAAACCTGCATTGGATTTCCCTGGGCGTTGACATTATTAGGTGAAAATGCTGGTGTATTTTTGGGATAGGCGCCTGCAAATATAAATAGCTGTTAAATGCTGATACTGGAGTGTTTTCTGACACGTTTTCAATGCAAAAGGTTATGATGCACTTGATGTCAGCTAACCATGGCATAAAACTTCCTAATAGAGCATGACAAAATGTGGAAATATCACACGATCTAATCTTACCAGAATTATCACCATAATTATGAGCCCCGTCTCCAGTAGCAAGTACTTCCATTAGATGGCTAGGAAGAGATGAATGCATCTGCCTTTGGTCTCCCGATACCCGCAATCCTGAGAATCAGGCTATTTCAGCATTGAGGGTCCATAACACAAATAGGAGACGCACATGAGTTATTTAATTTAGAAATCCAAAACCATCAATGTGTTTTCACCTTCACCATAATTTACTGCCGCTCTAAGTAGACTTTCCTGCTCCTGTATCTTTGCAGCTTGTGCCTTATCCAACATAGGACCAAGATTTGCCCCCTGACGGGCTCCTAGACCATGAGTCTTACGGCACTCGGCGATTACTCTCTCAGCAGTTTCACACGCATTCGCAATCATGTCTATCCGAGCCTGAAGGCAGCAAAACAAATTTTATTTAGCAGAAAACCAACAGATCAATCAATAACAGTGTGATACAGGTTTGCATTTTCCGCATCAAGCACCTTTAACTTTTCCATTTGAGAAGGCACGGGCAGATTCGTTATTCCAGACAACAACTGTTCCCTCTTTGTAGTTTCCTCAACTTCCATCTCCGGTAAGAGCTTTGATGACAGCATTACAGGCAGTACTGCAATACACACGCAGGTCAAACAGGAAAAATGATGTGATACTAGTAGCAAATGAAGAATAATACGTAGTATTCATTGGCAAAATTAACACAGGACCACTAAATTGCAACGCATCACAACAACCTAGAGAAATCAGAAATAGCATTTTGGTAGTTGATTTGATACTGATTCCTATCGCACTTATCTATCCCTAAAAAAACTTACAACAACACCACCAGCATATGAAACTGGACAGGGTTCTTCCTACCAGATGGGTTATTTTCACACCTAACTGAAATTGAAATCTCTGAATCCATTCAACCGAAACATCATACGTGCTCATAGGCTATCATGATCACAGAACAATTTTACTAGCCAGAGAAAGGAAAAGATATTGCATGGCACATATATAACTGAAAAAAAATAAAAAATTCAGAGGAGCTCACTCACTTGCAGCGTTCTCGGCGTTGACGTTCCTGGGGTACACGACGAACCCCTTGTTCACCTTCTTGATGTCCTCGACGATGTTGAAGAGCTCCATGCTCACCATGGAGAACTGCCCGAGCACGTCCTGCCTGCCAGCCGCCATACCATACCATACCAGTCAGCAGCCAATCAATCGCGCAGCAGTACCAGAACTACCGCACACAGGCCGGAGGATCCACCGAAACCCTAGGTTGGAGATTCACTCCAGGCGGCGGCGGCGAGCAATGGAGGGAGGGGGGAGGGGAGGGGGGAGCCCGTACCACTTGGGGGAGGCGCTGGGGTTGACGCGGCCGATGGCGTCGAAGTCCTCGAGGATTCGGGAGATGGCCTTGTAGAGCCCCACCGCGCGCGCCCGCATGCCCTCCAGGTTCAGCTGGATGTGCACATCCGAGTTGAGCCGCTCCGCCCGGGGAGCCGGGGGCGGCTGCTGCTGCTGCTGCCCTCCCGCCGCGGCGCCATGTGCCGCCGCCGCCGCCGCGTCCATCGCCGGAGCTGGGGCTGGCGGTGGGGCGGAGGAGGAAGGGTGAGGGGAGGTTGAATCGGGGGGGTGTTCGGATCGCCGGCGTCTGACAAGTGGGGCCTGTCCACTCGAACACTCAGCGTTGCCATAAAGAGTTTTTTTTTCAAGATTTATAATGGGAAAAGCTTACCATCAACCGGCTGATGCGCGCGCGAGCGTCCGCCGCTTGCGTAGCCGTTAGATCAATTCTGATCAAGCAGCCACGCTGGCCACAAGGCAGTCCCGCTCGATGAGTCGTTTTCTTGCAATAAGGATCTTGTTTCAGTAGATTTCTCGAACACACGACTAGTTTCAGAAAGAAAGAAAAAACGATTTCGGTGGTGAAGTTTTTTTTCTGCAACTGGGGTTCTGTTTTAAAAGATTTTTGCAACATATCTTATGTTTCAGAAAGAAAAGAAATGATTCGGTGTGAAATTCTTTTTTCTGCAACAAGGGTCTTGTTTCAGAAACATTGCCCGAGTCGCAGCGCCGCAGGAGCGCCCGACGTTAGAGAGTGAGTGGTCAGACATTGCAACATGAGGCATGTTTCAGAAACATAGCTCCGGTTGCAGAAAACGTCAAGAAGAAGCATCGGGCGTGAGAGGTCGCCGCCGTCCTACTCGATTGGAGCTAGCAGCTGCTCGCGAGGCTGAGACGTAGGAGGAACAACAACTCCGGCGAGCACGGCATAGGCTAATTCCCCGACGCGCCAGCGGTAGCGATTTTGCGGTGGTGGCGACTGCCGTCGTGCTAGGCGGAGCTGTGCAAGGACGAATGAGAGGGGATTCTGTTTCCGAAACTGAGCGGCTGTTGCAGGAAGTAGGGAGGTGGTCACGCGCATGCGATAGTTAGATCAAACGGCTGTCAGGGCGCTCATCCAACGGTCCTTCATGCGGTGGATGTTCTAATACATCCGCCGGAAGACGCGTAGCGGCGCCCATACAATGCATGACACGTGTTTAGTGAGGGCTCGTATACCGTCCTTCATCGAACGCGCTTTTGCAACAGAGGCTATGTCTCTGAAACATATGTGTTGTTGCAGTAGTTTACGACAGGTCTATGTTCTGCAACAAAACCTCGATCATGAAGATTTTCTGCAACCAGACCTCAGTTGCAAAAAAAATTGCAACAAGATCTCAGTTGCAAAAAAAATTCAACAAAACATCTGCTGCAAAAAAATTCTGAAACAAGATCTATGTTTCATAAATAATTCTGCAACAAGGCCTGTGTTGCGATAGTGAAAGCGTGCTCCGCTCAGCTTGATGCGGCAAATCGGACGGCTCCGGACCCGGCTGATCTTTTTAAAAGATCAGCTGGAGGACGCGTAGCACGCCCCCTTTATAATAAGGAGTTTTGAACTCTGAGATGAACTGAAATTCCAGAATACATGAATTTTCTACGTAATATAAATATAAACAATTGATGATACCGAGTGTAAAATAATATGGATTTTTAACTCAGCCGCAAAAAAAATTCTAAACCTCTCCAAGTACATTTCGGCTAACTACATGCTTCCTCACAGCATCCTCTCATGAAGGGTTTTATGTCGTCGGGGCGTCACATGGACTAATTTTCGCATTTGGTTTGGACTAGCGGGTGAAAATTTTGTTACTATGACATCCTTTTTCGGTTGATACTCGTCCCTCTCACATTGTATCCAAAAGGGGTATGTTCTTCGTATTGGGGGTAAACGTGCCCTTGTTTATTACTTTGCCCTAAATCATTCTCCTTCATTTCTCTGGAGCTTTCACGCCGCCACCATCATAGCCATTCCACAAATTCATCGGACGAGGTTACGGCGCAAACCTCGTGCCCTATCCTTTGACACACCTTCTTCTCAAGTTAAGTAAGCTTCGCACACGTCCTCTTTGTCTCCCTTCTTATGCACTGACTTCTTCTCCTTACACACCCCAAATTATTAATGACGGGAGAAATCACTACCACATTCATCACCAACAAGATTCCTTCAAGCACTACGCCTTGCTCTACTTTCCTCTATGACAAACTTCAAATCGTAAGATTGACGAACCATTATTCATTTACAATACCCTCTCACACACCTTCTTAAACTAACTGAACCTAGTACCCTTCCTCTTCATCTCCTTTCAGACATCTCACTCCGCCACCTTTCGGGGGGCCGTCCCACACAGTTGTCTGCCTCCAACCTTTGCTCTTACTCGGTGAGTTCTTCTTCTCACATGGTTGACGATATGTGCATCGTCCATCAGGTTAAGATGTCATAACAAATCACTAAGGATGGAAGAAAATCCATGTGAACCCTTGGCATCTTCATATTCCCTCTCCCTTCCCACTACTAACTAATCACCCCCAAGGCCGTTCACTCCATACGCATTACTGTGGAACAGTCATAAGAAC
>LR738713.1:685798841-685820693 GCA_902687465.1 Secale cereale
CCCCCCCCCCCCAACATGCAACCTCCCACTTTGACTGACGTGGAGCCTCATCATTGCTAACGAGCACCACACCAACATCGGGCCCCGCACGATCCATCGTCGCTTGGTTTAGCCACTGATCCTTTCCTCGACACCGGTGTAGGTCGGAGTTCGCCTCCGAAACAACTAGAGGGCACGATACCAACAAGGTGCTCGACGAAATTACTCAACTAAATTTTACGCAATGCGCAGAGTTCATTGACAATGTAATGGTTCATGCATACTTTTTGCAAATGAGTTCGCTTTCTGAGTTGTTTTCCGACAACTCATCATAGGACGGTGACGACGATTTGAGATGGAAACGGCTTTGTATGTGGATATGTTATCGAATAAGAGGCTGAACCATTGTGGCTCGGTGCCTGGGCGTGTGGTAGTTCACCGGAATAAGCAAGTCGAACATAAAGCTTATGTAGGGTTATTTTGGAGAAAATCCAATGATTGGCCTTAAAATTGTCCGAGAAGGTTACAAACGTCGTTGAGGGGTTTGTTCATGTCGTGGAAGATCATTGTGTGTACTTCATGCAGAAAAGGGATGCAGCTAGTCAAATTGGTCATAGTGCTTTGAAGAAGGTTGTGTCATCGGTGCGCATACTTGCATATGGTTGTCAAGTTGATTCTATTGACGACCAGATTGAAAATGTAGAGATTGCAATCATTAAAAGTTTGGAAATCAGTGAATGTTGTCGTTGATATCTTTGGAGATAGATATCTCTAGCACCAAATGAAGCTGGCACCGCAAGGCTTCTACAAATGGGTGCATCAAATGGCTTCCCCGGTATGCGTGGAAACATCAAACACCGACTCGTGCATTGAAGGCATCAAACATCGACTCATGCATTGAAGGTGGAAGAATAGCCTTGCATCATGGCATGGGCAATTCATAGGCCATTGCAAAGATGCAATAATATTTTTTGAAAATGTGGCATCAAATGATCTATCTATGGACCTGGCATTCCTATTTTGGTTTGCCAGGGTCTCACAATGACCTCAATGTCTTTGCAAAGAGATTATTTGCTAGCCATCGAGAAAGCACATCCGTTGAACTTTGAAGTCAATGGTCTCAAGCTGAATTTCATAAGGCTGGTGCCAACGCACCGCCCCACTATCGCCCCGCCACGTCAGCTTTTACCCTCACTCTCACCCCACTCTCACCCCACTCTCACATCACGGTGCCAGTGCACGGGCTGTAGTGGCAGACTACCGCCACGTCATCTTCTCTCTCCTCAGATTTAGTTATTTCACTCGCATTTCTTTAGACATTCAAAATAATGTAAGAAAATAATTTTATTCAACTACAAATTGTACTGATTACATAATAAATAAAAAAATTACATAATAAATAAAAAAATTACATAAAAAATTACAAAAATTACATAATCTAGGCATGATTATTTGCCCACACATGCTCAATCAAATCCTCCTGGAGCCGTGCATACATCGGTGAGTCCCTCATTTAACTACAAATTGTACTGATTACATAATAAATAAAAAATTACAAAAATTACATAATCTAGGCATGATTATTTAGCATGCCCGGAAAGCCACGCGCCTCGGCTTTCGCTAGTAGACGCTGAGTATCCGCGACAGTTGGTCGACGGCAAAACTCATCCCCGTAACAGTGAATGATGCCTTCACAGAATCTCTCTAGACAATCTGTAGAAGTTTGTCTAGCTAGCTTTAGCCAATCTGTAGGAGTGGAAATGGAGAGTGGAGGAGAGAAATGAGATGAAATGGGGTGTGGAATGAGTGAACCCGGTGTGGGGGTATTTATAGGGGTTGGGGATGAAATTTGGAATTTTTTGGAATTTTTTTTAAATTTTTTGGAGCTCCAACGGATACATCAACGGCTAGCTGACGTGGACGAATCAGATCGCGCCACGTCAGCTAGCCGTTACCCCCTCCCTCTCGCCCCCGCTCTCGCCCCGACCCGCCAGCGCTCTCGCCTCGCTCTCGCCCCCCTCTCGCCCCCCTCTCGCCCCCCTCTCGGCGCCAGCGCGGGCGGCAGCCGGGCGGTAGCGGGCGCTACCGCCGGGCGGTGGATCCACCGCCCCGCGCTGCCGTCTCGCCTCGCTCTCGCCTCGCTCTCGCCTCGCGACGGGCGGTACCGCCGGCGCTGTCGCCCGCGTTGGCACCAGCCTAAATGATGAATGATGTGTGTTTGAGACAGGATTATATGAGTCATTATTTATGCTAAAATGGATATGTCTATGCGTGTATAGACAAGTGTTGAAGAAACATGAAAAGTCAATTATAGTGAGAGTTTTATTGGTGGCCACAAAGTACACATCAAAATACCTGAACGGCCGGATATGCTCTAAGGTAATTTTACCACGCTTACTTTGGGGAACATATTTTTCGATCTCATAAAAATTAACATTTCACTATACACCATCGAAAAAATAACATTTCACTGCACATCTATTATTAAATAATACAGTACAAAATTGTTGACAATTGCAGTTCTATCAGGTGTAATCTGGTTTCACTGTTTGCAGAGTTGCGCCCACTCGATAATCTCATCGAATATGATCGGTTGAGCCAGTTGCTACGTTGTACAGGTGCTGCATATACATTGATAAATCTACGATTGATTTACATCCGCAGCTCTTCCAAGAAGTCATCGTCGTCCAGCGGTGGTGGAGGAGGGGCGGCGGCAGCGCGGCGGGCGGCGACGGCGGGGTCGACCTCGACCTCGGCCAGGCCGTCCTGGAACGCCCTGGCCATGTTCTCGAAGTGGTTCCTCGCCACGGTCGTCAGGCTCGACAGCTTGGGCCTGAACTCCAGGTACTTGCCGGCGACCGCGCCGTGCTCGCCGGCCGCTTCGGCGACGAGGTTGGTCCTGTCCTTCTCGGCGCACTCGTGCAGGCGCTCCAGCGACTTGTCGGCCTGGCTCTGCAGGTCCTCGAACAGGTCGCGCTTGGCCGGGTCGTCCAGGTAGTAGCCGAAGGCGTACGTCCACCGCAGCATCCGCCGGCACTCGGCCACCTGCCGGTACGCCTCCTCCAGGAAGTCGAACTCCGTCTCCACCACCCCGAACGCGGCGGCCACGGCCTCCCTCTGGGAGCCCTCCTTGCCGAGCGCCGCCATGTCCTCGAGCGCCTTCTGCCGGGACCGCTCGTGCGCGCCCCAGCGCTCGTAGTAGTGCAGGTAGCGGTCGACCGACGCCTTGGCCTGTGCCCGCCGGAGCTCCTCCTCCGTGCACTTGCCCTCCGCCCTGGCGGTGTTGTAGGTGTTGCAGTTGTAGTTGCCGCCGTCGTGGTTCTCCCAGGGGCCCAGGCAGAGCCAGCAGAACTGGTGGTCGCACGGCGGCGAGCACGTCATGTGCATGCACCCCTGGTTCTTCTCGATGGGGCGGCGGCACTCCGGGCAGTGCTTCGTGTTGGCCAGCACCCACTGCGCCGTCTCCGAGTCGGAGCGGTTCTTGTCCAGCCACTCCCGCACCGTGTCGCACGCCACCGGGCGGTGCGCCTCCTCGCCGCAGACGAGGCAGAAGCCGTGCCCGCACGCGCACCACGCGTCCAGCTGCACCGTGCATTTCTCGCCGTCGAACTCCACGGCCCGGTCGCACCCGGCCGCCGGGCACCACCGGAGCCTCTTGCTCTCCTCCACGTACGACCGGACAAGGAACTCGCCGTACCGTTTCGCGTCGTCGGCGTCGGCCACGTCGTCCACCAGGTCGCGGACCACGGCGGCGGAGCAGCCCATGTCCGGGCACCGGATCGACAGGCAGCGCGCGCCGTCCCCGACGGCGGCGCGCACGTAGCCGCTCCAGCAGTCGCGGCAGTAGAAGTGGGCGCACCCGGCGGACCGCATCTCGCCGGGGCCGTGCGCCTCGAAGCAGATGTAGCAGGTGAGGGGCGCGTCGTTGACGGCCACTGAGACGGCGTCGCCGTCCGCGGGGAGGCCGACGGCGTCGCGGACCTTGTGTTCGTCCGAGAACCACCGCTCCCACACGCCCTGGGCGCTCCACTTGAAGTGGCGGAGCACGGCGGCCGCGAGCGCGGGCGGGAGCGCGATCAGGTCGGCCACCCGCGCCGTGTGCTCCTCCTGCCGCGCGCGCACCTCGTCCATGGTCAGCACGGCGTACTGCGTGGCCGTGAACCGCATCTCGTCCAGGACGCCGCCTTCCTCATCCACCTCCTCCAGCCCCTCCTCCTCGTCGTCCTCGTATTCACCGTACAGGCAATCGTCGTCGTCGTCGCCGTCGCCGTCGCTGTCGCCATACACGCAATCATCATCGTCGGCATCAGCACCGTCGTCGGCGCCGGCGTCATTGTCGCTTTCGTTGGAGGCGGTCCGGAAGCTCAGCCGGTCGTCGTCGTCGCCGGCCTCCTCCGACTCCTCGGGGCTGCTGTAGTATTCCTCCTCGTTGTCGTTCGTCAACGCCATGGCTGCCCTAGCTAATTAACCTGGCGATCGATGGATGGATCTTGCACGTAGCTAGCTAGGTAGGTACTGCTGGTGGTATGGGGGTTTGGCCCGATCGCCGACCTCTTATAGATGCTGTATGGCGGCCATGGGGGCCGAGTCGGGCTAGGGTTCTGCTCCGCCAATCAATCTGTACTATGAAGAGCAGATCATAGTCGGATACTTTTTGGTAGCTAGTAGCAAACGTGCGCACCGCGTCTCCAGGGGAAAAAACAACGTGTCCGTGTTTCTTACTGCCTGAAACATTTTTCTTTTGGCTTGTTTATTTATAATTAATACTCCTTTCGTTCCATAATGTAGTGCCTATAGATTTTTATAAAAATCAAACATTACAAATTTTGACCATGTTTATAGAGAAAAATATGTACATCTAGAATACCAAATGCACATCATTGCATACATCGTGAGTTATATTTTCAGAATGTACATGTTTGATATTGTAGATGTAGACAATTTTCTCTATACACTTAGTCAAAGTTGGCAAAATTTGACTTTCACAAAAATCTATAGGCACTACATTATGGAACGGAGGGAGTAATAATGAATTTATGCCCGGTGCACAGTTTTGTTGCGAACATCACACCGTTTTTTTTATTCTTCATCGTGTGTCCAGTTGCGTTGCTCATGAGGAGCGTGTTCACTTTTTTTACGAAAATTCACAAACATTTAAAATGGATACAAACTTTTTTTTCAAAGCTCGCACATTATATTCTCTTGAGGATTTTTTTAACTAGTGACACACTTTATTCAAATTAAATTATGGTTACGTCTCTATTTTTTTGCAAGAAATTTTTTGATCTATTCATTTTTAATCATGGCAGTACAGCGAACATAAAAAATAATAAAAATTACATTCAGATTCATAAACCACCTAGGGACGACTACAAGCACTTAAACGAGACGAAGGCGCGCCGTCGTCATCGCCCCTCCCTCGCCGGAGCCGGGCAAAACTTGTTGTAGTAGACAGTCGGAAAGTCGTCGTGCTAAGGCCTCATAGGACCAGCTTAGCAGAACAGCAACCGCCGCTGATGAAGAGTAACATAGATCAGAAGGATCCAACCAGAAAACATACAAACACAGACGAACGACAACCAAATCCGAGCAGATCCACCAGCGATAGATCCACCGGAGACACGCCTCCACACGCCCACCGACGATGCTAGACGCACCACCGAGACGGGCCTAGGCGGCTTATTCCATCTTCAGGGAGCCCCCATCTTCCTAAGCAGGACACAAACCCTAACAAAACTCAAGGAACCATCTAAAAAGGGAGGCCCCCGTCGACAAGGGCTGGGATCCACCGCGCCCCCATGGCCCTACAGCTACCGGAGACGAGGCGGACCGACGGCAACACCGGCGAGAGGCAGAGAAACCCTAATCTTTCTTGGGGGTGAGGACTGGAGCGTTTATTCAAGAGCATCTATGATACTAAGAGGATCATGATCCCACGCAATTACATAATTTGAATCAAAAGACTCTCTAGCTAACTCATGTGCCACTATATTTGCCTCTCTAGGACAATGTGCATAAGATATCAATCCGATCATGTGAGCAAGGATGAAACAGTCACTCAAAATAGCAGAATGAGGGCTCGGTATGCCCACCTCTCCGTTGCATGCCGATCTGACTTCCAAGCAATCCGATTCAAGCGTGATAGTTGAGCATCCCAGCTGATCCGCCAAAGCCAAGCCGTTCAACAAAGCCATTGTTTCGGCAGTATGGGCATCTCACACTTGACTAAAGAGTGTCGTTGAGCCTGCAAGTGCTTGCCCATGGTGATCCCAAAGAACAGCCGCAGTTGCCCCCCTTTAGTTATCCATGAAACATGCATCAACGTTCACCTTATACTTGGTGTGTTCTAGTTTTGCTCACTTAACTTGTGGAGCCTCAACAGTCTTCTTCGCCCCAGCAAAGTTCATCATTATTGCATGTATGGAGAGGGTAGATTTCAGTCAGCTCGCCACTGCTTCACCCTTCACAAATTGCCTCTATTGACACCATATATACCAAGTCCCCACCAATATGGACTCATGGATGCCGCACTGAGTTAGTTGCACAAGATCTTGTCGTTGATCTCTAAGATACTCTTGAGGATGATACTACCGAAGGAAATATGCCTAGAGGCAATAATAAAGTTGTTATTTTATATTTCCTTATGTCATGATAAATGTTTATTATTCATGCTAGAATTGTATTAACCGGAAACTTGATACATGTCTGGATACATAGACAAAACACCGTGTTCCTGGTAAGCCTCTACTAGACTAGCTCGTTAATCAAAGATGGTTAAGTTTCCTAACCATAGACATGTGATGTCATTTGATGAACGGGATCGCATCATTAGGAGAATGATGTGATGGACATTACCCACCCGTTAGCTTAGCATAATGATCGTTCAGTTTTACTGCTATTGCTTTCTTCATGTCAAATACATATTCCTCCGACTATGAGATCATGCAACTCCCGGATACCGGAGGAATGCCTCGTGTGCGATCAAACGTCACAACATAACTGGGTGATTATAAAGATGCTCTACAGGTATCTCCGAAGGTGTCTTGTTGGGTTGGCGTGAATCGAGATTAGGATTTGTCACTCCGAGTATCGGAGAGGTATCTTTGGGCCCTCTCGGTAATACACATCATAATAAGCATTGCAAGCAAATGACTAATGAGTTCGGGATGATGTATTACGGAACAAGTAAAGAGACTTGCCGGTAACGAGATTGAACTAGGTATGAAGATACTGACGATCGAATCTCGGGCAAGTAACATACCGATGACAAAGGGAATAATGTATGTTGTCATAACGGTTCGGTCGATAAATATCTTCGTAGAATATGTGGGAGCCAATATGAGCATCCAGGTTCCGCTATTGGTTATTGACCGGAGAGGTGTATCGGTCATGTCTACATAGTTCTCGAACCCGTAGGGTTCGCACGCTTAACGTTCGATGACGATTTTGTATTATATGAGTTATGTGATTTGGTGACCGATTGTTGTTCGGAGTCCCGGATGAGATCACGGCCATGACTAGGAGTCTCAAAATGGTCGAGAGGTAAAGATTGATATATTGTATGATGGTGTTCGGACACCGGAAGGGTTCCGAGGGGTACGTGGTACATATCGGAGTTCCGGGGGGTTACCGGAACCCCCCGGAGGAAGTTATGGGCCATATGGGCCATAAGAGAGAGGCACACTAGCCCACATACAGGTGGCGCGCCCCCCACATGGAAGGAGGCCGAATTGGACTAGGGGAAGGGGCGGCGCCCCCCTTTCCTTCTCCTCCTCCCTCTCTTTCCTCCTTTCCTCCTCCAAGAGAAGGAATAAAGGGGGAGCCGAATTCTACTAGGACTGGGAGTCTTAGTAGGACTCCCCCCCCCACTTGGCGCGCCCCTAGGCTGCCTCCCTCCCTCTCCCTCCTTTATATACGTGCGTAGGGCACCCCTAGAAGACACATCAATTGTTCCTGGCCGTGTGCGGTGCCCTCCTCCACAATTTGCTCCTCTGGTCATATTGTCGTAGTGCTTAGGAGAAGCCCTGCGCCGATCACTTCACCATCACCGTCACCATGCCGTTGTGCTGACGAAACTCTCCCTCGACACTTTGCTGGATCAAGAGTTCGAGGGACGTCATTGAGTTGAACGTGTGCTGAACTCAGTGGTGCCGTACGTTCGGTACTTGATCGGTTGAATCGCGAAGACGTTCGACTACATGAACCGCGTTGAAATAACGCTTCCGCTTTCGGTCTACGAGGGTACGTGGACACACTCTCCTCCTCTCATTGCTATGAATCTCCTAGATAGATCTTGCGTGAGCGTAGAATTTTTTTGAAATTGCATGCTACGTTTCCAAACAGTGGCATCATCAGCCAAATCTATGCGTAGATGATATGCACGAGTAGAACACAAAGATTTGTGGGTGGTGATCGTCATACTGCTTACCACCAATGTCTTATTTTTATTCGGTGGTATTGTTGGATGAAGCGGCTGATACGTCCATTTTGCATCATGCTTTTATAATTATATTTATTGCATTATGGGCTGTTATTACACATTATGTCACAATACTTATGCATTTTCTCTCTTATTTTACAAGGTTTACATGAAGAGGGAGAATGCCGGGAGCTAGAATTCTGGGCTGGAAAAGGAGCAAACATTGGAGACCTATTCTGCACAACTCAAAAAGCCCTGAAACTCCATGAAAGTCAGATTTGGAAAATATAAATAATATCTGGCGAAAGAAGTACAGGAGGGGGACCACCCACCGTCCATGAGGGTGTGGGGGGCGCGCCCTACCCCCTGGGCGCGCCCCTGCCTCGTGGGCCACCTGGCAGCCCCCCGATGCCCATCTTCTGCTATATGAGGTGTTTTGACCTGGAAAAAAATCATAAGGAGGCTTTCGGGATGAAGCGCCGCCGTCTCGAGGCGGAACCTTGGCGGAATCAATCTAGGGCTCCGGCGGAGCTGTTCTGCCAGGGATATTTCCCTTCGGGAGGGGGAAATCATCACCGCCGTCATCACCAACAACTCTCCCATCTTGGGGAGGGTTATATTCATCAACATCTTCACCAGCACCATCTCCTCTCAAACCCTAGTTCATCTCTATATCCAATCTTTGTATCAAAACCTCAGATTGGTACCTGTGGGTTGCTAGTAGTGTTGATTACTCCTTGTAGTTGATGCTAGTTGGTTTACTTGGTGGAAGATCATATGTTCAGATCCATTATGCATATTAATACCCCTCTGATTATGAACATGAATATGATTTGTGAGTAGTTACGTTTGTTCCCGAGGACATGGGAGAAGTCTTGCTATAAGTAGTCATGCGAATTTGGTATTCGTTTGATATTTTTGATGAGATGTATGTTGTCTTTCCCCTAGTGGTGTCATGTGAACGTCGACTACATGACACTTCACCATTGTTTGGGCCTAGTGGAAGTCATTGGGAAGTAATAAGTAGATGATGGGTTGCTAGAGTGACAGAAGCTTAAACCCTAGTTTATGCGTTGCTTCGTAAGGGGCTGATTTGGATCCATATGTTTCATGCTATGGTTAGGTTTACCTTAATACTTTTTTTGTAGTTGCGGATGCTTGCAATAGAGGTTAATCATAAGTGGGATGCTTTTCCACACTACACCACAACACTGATGCAATGGCATCTAAACTGCCGCGAGAAAGCACTTTAGGCGGCAGGCTATCTGCCGGGACAGTATTTCTCCCGGCAGATAGAACCGCCACGAGAACGGCTGCCGGGGATTACTTCTCCCGGCAGATAAAATATTCCCGGCAGTTACACTGCCCTAGCGCATCTATTTGTCGGCAGTTTCTTTTCTCCCGGCAGATTGGGCAGGACACGTGGTACATCAGTTACTGGCAGTCAAACTCCCGGCAGAAGACATTTGACCCGGCAGTTTTTTTGCCAGGATGTAGATTTCACTACCTAATTGGTCTAGGCGCCCCCTATATATCTAATATCCATTTAATATGCTCAAGCAATCAGGACATATCAGACGTACAATTTATACATACTTCAATCAAAGTCACATATACTCTTCATCCATACACTTCAATCAAAATAACATCAGGCCTCATCCAGTACCTTAAAACTTCATTCGATAAACATATATAACGGCCATACACATATATATATAAGGAGGTTGTGCAGCCACAAAATGTACAGTACATATATGCTTAACCAACAAAATGAAGTAGTGCCACAATGGAGAAGTACATGTGTTCTGGGCGTGCCACATGACCAAAATGAGCAGAGTGGCTTAACAACCAGCAAAATGAGCGGAGCAACTGTCCAAGTTTCACAAATTAAACAAGCATATTACATAAATCACTCCACCAATTTTTGCAGGTCTTCCAAATCTTCAGGAGCTTGAAAATCTTCCAAACCTCCATCGACCTGTGTACCTTTGGGAAACCTGCAACAGATAGGATACACAAAAGGGAGCTCTCATTTCAGAATTTAAATTAGCATTGAAGTTGGCATGCTACAGATTAACTCAAGGAACATGTACAGTGACCTGGAGAGTAGTCATTCTTTGCATCTCAAGGAATAATGACACATGTACAAAAGAATACACCATACAGAGACAATATGGTAAATGCAAAATGGGATAAATACAAAATGGAACTATGTGACTTAACATGCAACTGTTAGAAAGGGTGGGATAAATAGAAAAAGCTCAATGGCAGATCCATAACTGGACTATCTTTTGGAAAAATAGAAACCACTTCCGCCAGCTTGTCGTTTCTGTACCTTTGGTACTAAACGAACATGACAACAAGTATATAGAGATACTAGTGGAAGATGTTAAATCCTAAACCAGACAATAGTGTACATTCAATTCAGAAATAGTAAATTTTCAACAACAAATTTAGAGTTGGACTAGCATTTAAGAACAAATCAAGAACTTTGTCAAACTAATCAAGAGAAACATGTATATTACCTCCTCAACCTACTTGTGGTCGCATTCCTGCTTTTCCATGGACTTGTCCACTTCCAACTGCATACATAGAAGCAAAGCTTTTTAAGCAATCAACCCTCATAGTAATTGGTAAGTTTAATCATAGCAGCATAAGAACAAAAGCTCACATGTTTGTATGGCCATGCGATACATCGCCCTTGAGCTTGCCCCATGGTGGTCATGTTCCCAACACCACGAGGTAGTATAGCATCCCTTTTTATTACATAGTTCACTGCAACCTCACAATATTCAGAGCCAAGCTCCTGACCACCTACCACCTTTCTCCGATCAATTGATAGAATGGTTGCTTTTGCCACTGGGATACTATGATCTCGATAAACATTATACAGGATCACATCCTTTCCTTTCTGAGTAAGCTTGAAAAAGAACTCAGATAAGCGGAAGTGTCTTTGTCATCCTAAACAGTGAAGAGCAACAAAATATAAACAAAGTACAATCTAACCTGCTGATTTTTTTGTGTGATTGCAACTTCCTTGCTTGTTGCCATCTTGTGGCGATGAATTGCCACATCCTTACTTTGTTGTGTGAGCCCTGTTGCCTTCTTCTTTTGCAAAATGGTTGCTTCCTTCTCCTGCAGCACCTCATGTTGAGCGGTACTAGAAAGTACAAAGTTTTTCTGAGTGGGTGCTGGTAACTTCTTTTGCAAGGTTGCTTCTTGAGCCTTCTTATGCAAAATGGTTGCTTCTTTCTCTTACCGCAACTCAAGGCTGCGGGTGGCAGATTCTGCACTCTCTTCATGCTCATACCCCCCTTCCTTTCCATACCCCCTTCATCTCCATATCCACCTCCATGTCCACCTTCATATCCATCTTCATGTCGATATCCACATCCATGGCCACCTTCATATCCATAGCCACCACCATGTCCACTTCCATATCCATATCCAGAGTGAGACAAGTCATACTCTGGATTGAACTGAATATTTTGCCGCACATTTGATTGTAACAGTCTCCTCATTTGTTGAAGTTCATCCTTTAGAGTTGTAACTACTGTTTGGAAATTATTCTCTAGTTGATCTACACGCTCGACAAGAATTGCATTTGATTGCCGAGCTTCTTTTGCTTCTTCCTCGGCCATTTGAAGCTTCGTGGATTTCAGCTTTCTAGTACCCGGCATGCCCAAATTTGCAGCACTTGGTCCTAGACCTATACACCTCACATACCCATTCCTCTCCTTTCCTACGACATGCGAGAAGAGGTCACCTTGCTGGATGCCTTTTTCTAAAAGTTCTGGACGCTCATTTGGCTTCTCTTCTATCTTTTTCTACAAGACAGAACATATGATCCATGAACACATTAGCAACATAGTGTCTACTAAAGACTATAATTCCAATGTTCTAGAAAAAACTAACAAGTACAAAGCCTAAATATTGCTGCAACTCAAAATACTTACAAACATAGTTGCTGCAGCCACATTTGAAGGGGCACCAGTCTTCTTGCACGTGTGTGTTTCTATAAACAGTTCATGTCTCTGAGGGGGATATCCATTCTTCTTATGCTACATTCATTTTCTTATAATTAGTTCATAACACTCAAGAAAGGTGCAAAATAGAGTTGTGTAAGTAAGATCAATATATACCATTTCATGAGAAACACGAGCATGACTTTTGCTCCCTGATGTATGCAATAATTCCATCTCCATTCGATTTTTTCTTCCTTGCTCGCTACGTTGCTACAAATATTGATCCAATGAATTGTAAATTAGAACCAAACTGGAGGAAAGTGCACATATATTTTCTTGCAACATACCTTCCCTGCTTCAGTTTTCCAAAAAGCAACAAGCTCTTTCCAATCAGTTGGGCTAACTCTGTTATCTGGGACAACTTCAAGTTCCTCATCGGTCATCTTATCATCAAAATACAAAGTCTTCAACTCAGATTTGAAATCCCTCCATTTCTTCACAGCGCTTCCCATTACCCAATCCTTCAGTTTGTCATCCACAACATAGTACATCTGCTTTCAAACAAGTGTAAATGGAGAGTGTAAGGATGATGTATTAGATAAAGGGGAAAATTATACTACAAGTCATCTAGAGATAAAGGGCAAGTTAAACCAGAAATCATAGAGTATACCTTTAAGGTTTTCCACAAATGTTTTTTTGCTCAACATCAACCTTTCTCCAATCATTATGCCCAAGAGATATTTTACTTTTCACAAGTGTGGAGATGAAGTTTGAAAACTCCGAGGCATTGTCCCCAATAGGTTGTCCATCATCATTGTACTCCACACGAATTGGTGGGACTGTCCCCAATCTATCATACACATTATGCATTCTAGTGCGCTTTTTCCTCTTCTTCCCTTTTGTTTCTTGATCCAACTCATGGTCTAAACATGGAAAATAGTTACTAGGCTATCTATCATGTAACTAACAGTCTATATACATATATTTTAGAGCTACATACCTTCATGCTCTTCAATGCTGTCACTTGGCATGTCCTCAACATCTCTAGTCGTTTGGGACCTAAGAACTCGAGTTACTTCAATAGTAGGCTTTTCTGCGATGCTCTACACATAACGAAACAAGATATGTAAGACTGAAGTAATGGATGCAGTTTTACAATAGATGCAATAACCAAATAGAAGCATGGTATATCACCTTCTTCCTTTTAGTTTGTCGCTGACTAGCTTTGCCTGTAGCAATTTCGTTAGCATCTGCAAATCTGAAGGACCCAAATCGTGCAAAATCCTCACTGTTTCTTGCTTTGAGATTCGCTAGCCTCTCTTCCTCTCGTGTGTTAGCATTGTCTTCGTCTCTTCCTTTTTCCATTTTTTTCCTGAAAAGAAAATTTATAGCAGATTAGAATTAACACATTGGATGTCAAGTATATAAGCATGTAACTGAAAAATGAAAGGAAAAGACACACACTTTGGTTGCTGAACTACAGGAACAAGTGTTCCATCTATATTTGTCCTACTACGAGGTATATTTCTAACATCAACACTAAGATCTACATTGGCATCCAGATCAGGGACTGTCACAGTAGGTGCATCATGGTGGTCAAAATCTTCATCTCCCAGTCCAAACATATCATACAGGTCTCGTGGATGAGGAAAGCTTCTAACAGAATACCAATCTTTATCAAGCTTATCTTGCACATAGTACACTTGGCTTGCTTGCGATGCTAAAATGAAAGGTTCGTCAGACTTGAGTAAATGCTTGAAGTTAACATGTGTGACACCAAGATCATCAACTTGAACCCACTTGTCTTCTGCATTGTTGTCAACCCAATCACATTTGAAAAGCACAATACTTCCTTTGTTGTTATAATTTAACTCAAGGATTTCAGTTATCACACCATAATATATTTTATTCCTGACCATAAGATTTTCATTATCTTCACTTGTGGGAGACAAAATCTGAGATACAAGAGCAACCCCGCTGCTTTGGGTAGGTCTTCCCTGATCATACGAATTTGTGTGGAAATTGTACCCATCTATGGTATAGCTATTACACTTCCTTGCAGCTAAGAAGGGCCCGTTAGCTAAAGTTCGAATCTCTTTAGAAATATCTTCACCATTCGCAATTAGTTGTGCCACATGGAGCTTAAACCACTCATGGAATTTCTCATGGCGAATGCGACTAACTCTAACTTATTCACGTGGCCAATCGAAGTTAAATAGGCATCATACTTGCTGCAGGAATTAAGTATGCAAATTCAGCAATATGACAGATATCGTTCATAGGCTCAAATGGAAGAAATTCTTAGAAATAAAATACCTCAAATATGAATCTATGTGATCATAATTAAACAAAACATATCGATGTGCTTGCAGCCATGACTTGTGATCTAAGGTCACTATATGCTTTCCAGCCAAAAATCGACCCTTGTTGGTAAAAAATGGCATAGTAGATACATTGGTCTCAGGGGCGTCATTTCTACATTTTCTGTTAAATCTAGTCTCACAACCATGTAAATAACGGGAGCAGAATGTAAGGCTCTCATCAAACACATAGCCCTCTGCAATTGACCCCTCGGGGTGGCTCTTGGTACGAACAAAACCCTTTAGCTTCATATTATACCTATATAGTATATACATAAGATATATCAGATTATTTTGGAGAAGAGCAAGAAACCATATGCTGCAAAGAAAATAGGTTTATAGGGATGACCTTTCTACTGGATACATGCTACTGTACTTTATTGGCCCCCCTAGCCTCACTTGCGTTGGAAGATGAACCATCAAGTGGACCATCAGATCAAAAAATGATGGTAGAAATATGGCCTCGAGAATGCTCAAGGTCTCAGCTATTTCTCCCTCAAGCTTCTCCATGTCACTTATGCTAATGACAGGTGAATATATTTTCTTGAAGAATCTGCTGACACGAACCAAGGCAACACCAACTTTCTTTGGCAATGTGTCCCGAACAGCTAGCGGAAGCAATTGCTGCAAAAGAATGTGATTGTCATGGCTCTTCAACCCAACGATCTTTTTTTGCTTCACAAGGACATTCCGGCGTATATCAGATGCACACCCATCAGGGAACCTAGCTTCCTTTAAAATTTCGCAAAATAGTTTCTTCTTTTCATTGTCCATTGCGTAGGGTGCAGCAGGCAAATCAAATTGTTCACCTACTGGGACAGGTTGGAGAGCTTTTCTTATTCCAAGATGCTCTAGATCTCTACGAGAGCTATAATCATCTTTTGATTTTCGATCCATGCATAGAAGCGTGTTAATTATATTTTCACATACATTCTTTTCAATGTGCATTGCATCAAGATTATGAGGCTGCAACAAGTCTTTCCAGTATCTCAACCTAAACCATATGGATTTTCTTTTCCGAACCACTGGTGGTTCGCCAACCTTGCGCTTCTTACTGGTTGTTTTCCCGGAAGGGTCCTTTCCAAAAACAGTCTTCATATTTTCAGTGAGGGCCAAAACTTCCTCTCCAGTAAGTGGTACAGGTGCTGTCCCCAATTCCACACCATCAAAGGATTCTTCATCAAATCTGTATTCATGGTTAGGATCAAGAAACCTTCGATGACCCATATAGCAAAATTTATTGCCTTCCTTCAACCGAAGAGAGCAAGTATGTGAGCCACACAATGGACATCCAAATTCACCCGAGGTTACAATCCCGGATAGAGTGCATAAGCCTGGGAGGTCTGATGTAGTTGACAATACAGCAGCACGCAGGTTGAAGGGTTTACCGGTTGAGGCATCATAGGTTCTAACACCCTCCTCAAAAAGCGAGTTCAAATCATCAATAAGTGGTTCAAGAAAGACATCTATATCTCTCCCAGGTGACCTTGGACCAGGAATTAGCAAAGAGAGGATGAAATTATGTTGCTTCATGCACAACCAAGGAGGAAGATTCAATGGAATTACTACAACAGGCCAGACACTATAGGATAACTTCATTGTCCTAAATGGATTTAGACCATCAGCTCCTACAAGCAGCCTCATGTTGCGACTATCTTTAGCAAAATCTGGATACTTGCCATCAAAGTCCTTCCAAGCAGGTGCATCCGCTGGATGCCTTATTAGTCCATCTCTTGTACGTTCTTCAGCATGCCATCTACAGTCCGCTGCACTCTTTGGGGACACAAAAAGGCGTTGTAGCCTCTTCTTTATTAGAAAATAACGAAGAACCTTCCTTGGGACCTTGTGTACATGTTTCCCGTCAAGGCTATTCTTTTCAGATTTCCACCGAGAAGTTTTGCATGTAGGACAAATATCCTTATTTGCATGTTCCTTCCAGAACAAAATGCAATCATTCTCACATGCATGAATTTTTATATAACCAAGCTCAAGACATTTTATCATCGTCTTAGCTTCATAATAGTTTTTGGGTAGCTTTACTGTTGGAAAGGCCTCCTTTAGCAACTCTAGCAGTATGTCGAAACTTTTATCACTCCAACCTCCAAGAGATTTTGTATGGAGTAACCTAACAACGAAACATAGCTTTGAGAAGGTTGTGCACCCTGGATAAAGCTCCTCCCTATCATCAGCTATGAATTGTCGGAAAGCATCTTCATCCTTCTTCTTTTTCTTCTCTAGAAGTGGGTCGACGCCCTCAGGCTCTACATCTTGGTGACTTGGATCCTCCCCACTAATATCACTAAAATCCCCATTTTGTTGTGCTATATCTTGAATCATTTCAAGCATCTCATCATAGTCATCTAGGTCAATATCCTCTTGGAAATCATCAGGTTGAACCTCATCATGGTCACTCTCGGATGCAAGAGGTGATGATGCCTCCCCATGATATATCCATCTTTTGTACCCACTAATAAACCCATCGCATAACAAGTGCTCATAGACAACACTAGCTTCAAACCAACAGCAGTTCAAGCAAATTCTACAAGGACATAATATAGTGTTCCCTCTTGCTGAATGAGTAAAAGCAAAATCTATGAATTTCTCTACCCCGTCTATATATGCTTGTGTATTTCTAGCTTTATCCATCCAACTCTTGTCCATTCTTGAGCAGTTTCACTAAAATTGCCTAACATGCGAAAGAAAGTATACTTCTATTAAGGAAAAAATCTAGTAACAAAATGGATATCATCAATATCTAGTACAGCCAACAAGAAATACAATACGAAGAAGAAATGCCATCACACAACAGAATATAATTAACTTAAACATGTCATTTCAGAAAATACAAAAACCAGAATAGCAGTAAGAATGTCAGCATCTATGTCATAAAAGCATAGCACCCCTGTTCTGTCCACATATCCTATTTCGCAAAGCACAAACAAATATGGTACTACTTTGGGGCATCAACTAAACAAACAAAGACTTAAATAACTAGATTTCATTCATCCCAAATTAAATGAACTCCAAAGCTCAATTAAACAACTTAGTCAGGTGTCAATGAACCTAATGAAGGGCTACTAATGAACTCCAAAACTTGCTTTCTTTCATCTCAAATTAAATGAACCTATTTTTTTGCTGTTATTACACCAAAGCAATTAAAAATTGATGCTTTGTTCTAACTGACGGAATAGTTCAGTGCTTCACTTTCAGAACAAAACAAGGCACACACAAATTGCTACAAAACCTCACCTTAGTACAGGAGGCAGCGATGTTCAGCAGGCAAAGCTACTCGCTGGGAGGAGGGCCAACACGTGGTCTGCTGCTTCGAGGGCTTGTGGAGGAGACAGACCCAGCCATGACTTGATGCTCGGTGAAGCCTGCTCGGGGAGGAACACCACTGTACAACAGTTGCTGCGACGAAGTGCTTCCACGGAGGATGGTGTCCGCCGGTGGTGTGGCTTGACGATGACGATGGTGGCCGACGGGGTGCTCGGAGATGCTGCTCTGGAGTAGGGTGACGACGGTAGTGGTCGGCAGCAGGACGCAGTGGCTGTTGGGGCGGCGGAGGGGGAGGGGATGAGTGTTGCCGCGCGCGTACGTGATGGGGGCAACGGCGACAGTGGTTTGCTGGTTGGGGCGGCGGCGGATTGCGGTCCAGTGGAGGGAGGATTGGAGCTGCGGCGGTGAGGGGGTACGCCGGCGGATCGCGGCGGTAGAGGAGCTGCGGCGGTGAGGGGGTACGCCGGCGGTCGGGGCGGGAGAGGGCACGATGGTCGAGCGCGGAGGCGGCCGCGCGGTGGTCGAGCGCGGAGGCGGCCACGCGATGGTGTAAGCGAGCGCGGTAGCTAGGTTTCGGGGTGGCGGCGGCGGTCGATCTGGTGGAGGCAGGGGGATTTGGGGGTAGGGTTCTGGATCTGGTCGTGGGAGGGCCGGCATTATTATTTCTCATATGGGCCAAAATTCACGCGCTTTTTTTCCTCTAGCGCGCGCTTATTAGGGCCCTTTTCCCGTTTCACGCCAAAGACGGTCTCCGGCATGGGCCGGCAGATTGTGGGCCGAGATTTCGTTCTCTCGGCAGACAGTGGGCCGTGAAATGTACCGGGAGTGCGGATGCCGTTGTGGCTAAAGTTCTCCTGGCAGTTACACTGCCGCAACGTGCTTCTAGCGGCAGTAACACATGTCCCGGCAGTCCATTTGCCCTTAAACAAGTTTTTCTCCCGGCAGTTAACTGCCCCCAATCAAGTGTTGTGGTGTAGTGCCAAGTAAGGACAGCACCCAAGCACCGGTCCACCCACATACCAAATTATCAAAGTAACGAACGCGAATCATATGAGTGTGATGAAAACTAGCTTGAAGATAATTCCCATGTATCCTCAGGAGCGCTTTCCTTCATATAAGAGTTCGTCCAGGCTTGTACTTTGCTACAAAAAGGATTGGACCATATTGCTGCACCTTATTTACTTTTACTACTTGTTACCTGTTACCAATTACCTTATCACAAAACTATCTCTTACCGATAATTTCAGTGCTTGCAGAGAATACCTTACTGAAAACTGTCTATCTTTCCTTCTGCTCCTCGTTGGGTTCGTCACTCTTACTTATCGAAAGGACTATGATAGATCCCCTACACTTGTGGGTCATCAAGACTCTTTTCTGGCGCTGTTGCCGGGGAGTGAAGCGCCTCTGGTAAGTGGAATTTAGTAAGGAAAAATTTATATAGTGTGCTGAAATTTACTGTCACTTGTTACTATGGAACATAATCCTTTGAGGGGCTTGTTCGGGGTATCTTCACCCCGACCCGTAGAGCAAAGAGTTGCTCCTCAACCTACTGAACCTACTAAAAATGTTTACTTTGAAATTCCTTCGGGTATGATAGAGAAACTGCTAGCTAATCCCTTTACAGAAGATGGAACATTGCATCCTGATTTGCACCAAATCTATCTGGATGAAGTTTGTGGATTATTTAAGCTTGCAGGTATGCCCGAGGATGTTATCAAGAAGAAGGTCTTCCCTTTATCTTTGAAGGGAGATGCATTGACATGGTTTAGTCTATGCGATGATATTGGATCATGGAACTACAACTGATTGAAGTTGGAATTTCATCAGAAGTTCTATCCTATGCACCAGGTTCATCGTGATCATAATTATATATATAATTTTTGGCCTCGCGAAGGACAAAGTATCACTCAAGCTTGGGGGAGGCTTAAGTCAATGTTATATTCATGCCCCAATCATGTGCTCTCAAGAGAAATGATTATTCAAAAAAATTATGCTCGGCTTTCTCTCAATAATCGCTCCATGCTCGATACTTCTTGCACTGGTTCTTTTATGATGACGACTATTGAATTCAAATGGGATATATTGGAAAGAATTATACGCAACTCTGAAGATTGGGATCTCAGACGAAGGTAAGGAGTCAGGTATAACACCTAAGTTTGATTGCGTTAAATCTTTTATGGATACCGATATTTTCCGTGAACTTAGCACTAAATATGGACTTCACTCTGAGATAGTAGCTTCTTTCTGTGAATCATTTGCTACTCATGTTGATCTCCCTAAGGAGAAGTGGTTTAAATATCATCCTCCCATTGAAGTAAAAGTAGTTGAACCTGTTAGAGTTGAAGAAAAGACTATCACTTATAATGTTGATCCTATCATTCCTACTGCTTACATCGAGAAACCACCTTTCTCTTCTAGAATAAAGGATCACGCAAAAGCTTCAACTGTAGTTTGTAAGAGTAATACTAGAATACCTATACCCTCTGAGCAAATTAAAGTTGAACCTAGTATTGCTATGGTTAAGGATCTCTTGGTCGATGATATTGATGAGCATGTTATTTACCTCTGTGATGAAGCTGCTAGAATTGCTAGACCCGATACTAAGAATAAACATAGACCTGTTGTAGGCATGTCTGTTATCTTTGTTAAAATAGGAGATCATTGCTATCATGGCTTACGTGACATGGGTTCTAGTGCTAGTGCAATACCTCATTCCTTATACGAAGAAATTATGCACGATATTGCACCTGCTGAGCTAGAGGGTATTGATGTCACTATTAAGCGTGAAAATGGACAAAATTGGCCCTTATCTGAAACTTGAACACAAAATGACCCCATTCTGAAAATATTTCACGAAATGGCCCCTTTTGCATGACGCCCGGGGCTAGGGCGCCATGCTACGTGTCGCTGCCATGGCGCCCTAGCCCGGGGAGTCATGCTCTCTAGCATGACACCTTAGCCGCGGGCGTCATACAAAAGAGGGCCATTTCATGAAATATTTTCAGATTGAGGTCATTTTGTGTTGAAGTTTCAGATAAGGGCCAATTTTGTTCATTTTCACCTATTAAGCTTGCCAATAGAGACACTATTTCACCAGTTGGGATTGTTAGAGATGTTGAAGTCTTGTGTGGGAAAGTTAAATACCCTGCTGATTTTCTTGTTCTTGGTTCCCCACAAGATGACTTTTGCCCCATTATATTTGGTAGACCCTTCTTGAATACAGTTAATGCTAGGATAGACTGCGAAAAGGATATTGTTACTGTTGGTTTAGGGGATATGTCTCATGATTTTAACTTTGCTAAATTTCGTAGACAACCCCGTGATATAAAATTGCCTAGTAAAGATGAAATTATTGGTCTTGCTTCTATTGTTGTGCCTCCTAACGATTCTTTAGAACAATATCTGCTAGATCATGAAAATGATATGTTTATGAATGAGAGAAGGGAAATAGACACTACTAGAATTAGCTTATTTGTTGTTTGCCAATTCTTTGCCATCTGCTGGCTGACAGCAAAGAAGGTCTTTGTTGCGCGCTTACAGAAAACGGACGGCAAAGAACTGGTTGATGGCAAAGAAGGTCTTTGCCATCAGCCAGTTCTTTGCCGTCTGCTAGCGGACGGCAAAGAATCTTTGCCGTTAGCTGGCAGACGGCAAAGAGAGAGGTGGGCCCCACTAACGAGCTACTTAGAAAAAACCTAACGACCCCCCTCTTTGTCGTCTACTAGCAGACGGCAAGAGCAAAAAAGCGGACGGCAAAGAAGGGCTGACGACAAAGAATTGACCTAACTAACGGAGCCCCACCCCACCCCTCTCTGTCTCTGTTTCTGTATCCTCTCTCCCTGACGACCAA
>LR738713.1:685822786-685901975 GCA_902687465.1 Secale cereale
AGCACGACACCTCGACCCCGACCCCCAACCCCCGACATCCTGTCACCACACCTCGACACCCTGACACCACCCCCGACCCCGACACCACGACACCCTGATACCCCGATCGACCCCGACACCCTGACACCACACCACACCACACCACACCCCGACCCCGATGGGGTCATATATTTGTGAATTATGAGTTAGGTCGTATATTTTTCGATTTTGTTATGCAAAACATCATATATATTTGTGTTGATCGGGTGTATTTAAATGTGTAGTTGTTTCGTCGCTGCGAGGGTGTGGTGTTTGACGACCTCCCTATGCGTTCGACGAGCTCCGCCCCTGCGTACGTTGGTAAGCACAAATGACATCTCCTCCTTCCCCCTTCATTTGATCTGTTCCGGACTTCGTGTCAGGTATTATTCATGTCAGGTATTCAATTTTTTATGTTGTACTAATTTCGTTTACCTTTTATCATTGCAGGTGTTGACAGGATGGTGGGCAAGGGTCCAGAGCGCTCGGAGCCTCCTGCGAGCGGTACTGGCCGGAGGGGTGGTTCCATTATTGCATCCCAGCCCCTTCGAAGAGCGCTGCTAGATAGTATGCAGACAGCAGCGGCAGGCGCTTCTTCTTCGGCTGGGAGAGGTCGGGGGAGCACGAAGAAGGCTGCTAGAGGTGGACATGGCAGCGGGAGAGGAAGGAAGGCTGCTACGCCTTCCTTGCCGCCACCCCCAGCTGATTCACCCAACCACAGGACTGCTCTGTCTGACGTGGACCCGTCAGACTCGGGTCCTTCGGCCCACCAGACTCGGGTCGTCGATCCTTCGCCTGACGTGGACCCATCAGACTCGGGTCCTTCGGCCCACCAGACTCGGGTCGCCGATCCTTCGCCCCACGTGAGTACGGTCCCAGAGTCTTCGTCCCAGAAGACTCCGGTCACGGAGTCTTCTTCCCATGAGACTCCGGAGGCTAGTTGCCATACTAATGGTAGCGAGGACACCTTTTCTGATGATAGCTACAACAAGGACGAGCTGGTTGAGAAGGGCAAGAAGGTCTACCAGCGTGGCGGTACAAAGCTCCCGCCCGTGCCGACGACCCCCGAGCAGAGGGTATTGATTTCGCCTAATGGGTTGAAGTAAGTGCATTTACTCATTGTAACCTTTTGCCTTCACGTTTCTTCAAATTAATATCTAATGCGTCGGCCTTGTCATACTGCAGGGGCTGGGGACACCCCTGTGGTTCCTGCAGGCCCAACCAGGTCCTTGGTGTGCTTTGCCGACAGCACTTCCCTGGGTGGGTCACATTGCCCGGTGAGGGTCAGATTCCACAGCTAGCACTGACCCGGGAGTTGTACTCGGTTGCCCCGGCCCCGCCGGAGTATTTGGTCGCAGGTGTCGTGTGCGAGACGGTGGCCGAGATTGTGTTCCGTCAGTTTTGGGTAATTTATCCTTTACAAAATTAAAAATCAACACTACCTAGTGATTGTACTAATCAGTGTTTTCTTGTTTGATTGCAAACCTTCTACAGGGTTTCAGAGGGAGAGCAGGAGGCCGCGTGTAAGGTTGTCGATGCCGAGTGCAAGCGCCTACTTCAGAACTTACGGCACGAGGCTCGGGTGCAGGCCGTTCGAGACTACTACGCCACGAAGGGTATTAGGAGGGCTAAGAAGAAGTGTCGCGGCAAGTTTCTGAGTAAGGACAAGTACATACTGGTAATTACCTATTCTTAAGGCCTTGAACTTAGTTTTCTTGATTTGATTCATAGGCGTAGCACTGAAATTTCTCTTGACTAACTTAGGTGCCCCCGAGATGGTGTGCGGATAAGATGGACTGTTGGGAGGCCTTGGTGGATGCGTGGTGTTCTCCCCAATGGCTACTCAAACACCATAGGGCCAAGGATAAGCGTGACCAAATGGAAGGTGTGCCACGCCATCAAGGGAGCTCCAACCTGTTTGAGTACGGGGATCACTAGGTATGTGTTAGCTATATAATGACCTAAACTTATCTTAGCTAGTTCATTTATGACATATTTAGCTCTAAAATGACATAATAACCTTACATAGCTGTATAAAATGTCTAAATATGCTTTAGTTAGTTATAAAATGCCATAACTACCTTCGATAGCTCAATAACGACCTAAACTAATCTGAGCTAGTTCATTCATGACATAATTAGCTCTAAAATGACTTAATCACCTTAGATAGCTCTATAAAATGCCTAAATATGCTTTAGTTAGCTAAAAATGGCATAACTACCTTGGATTGCTCAATAATGACATAATTAGCATACTTTGGTCAATAATGGCATAATAATCTTGGTTACCTCCAAAATGACCTATACTTAGTTTATTTTCCTCGAAAATGACATAATAACCTTACTTAGCTCCAAAATGACCTATTTACATAGCAATATCATTTCTTTATGCTAGCTTGAGCCCTTAACTAATATTTTGTTCCTCTCTCTCAGGCGAACCACCACAAGAAGCATGTGCCAAATCTGTTCGACCTCTATGGCATGGCCCATAGTGCCCCCTACAAGAAGGCCAAGGCATTCTCGGAGTCTGACCTAGATAATCCAGAGAGCTTCACCAACGTCTCCTCCCACAACAAGCTCGTGAGGTACAGAGATGAGGGGAAGGCGAGGAAATGGGGGACTTTAACCCGAGCCAGGATCCTTTTGATACAGAGCTGGTCATGATATCTGGTGGCGGGAAGCCCCATGGCACCATGGTCATTGGTGATGGACTGATACGTTGTCCTACGACTCTCCCGCAGATAAAGAAGCGCCAGACTAGCTCTGATCCTGAGATAATGCCTCGTGCACGGCCCGCGGAGCTCGCCATGGCGGTTAGTTATACGGACTCTCTCACCTTTCCTCCATTACATTGTGTGTGCATCCGTCGATGATTACAATGCTAACGAGGAGTGGTGTGTTGCAGGCGTTGGTTGAGAAAGAGAGATTGAACACCCATGCGCTTTTGGAGAAGGCAAAAAGGGAGGCGGCGGAGAGGGAGAAGGAGAAGGAGGAGAGGACCGCTAAGCTGTTGTAGGAGGAGAGGAACCGGAACGAGGCGTCTCACCGGGCCCTATACGAGCTCCTTATAGTACGTTTCTCGTGCATATTAGCCAAATCACGCATGTAATGTTTGCATTACTTACTAATATGACTAACTCGTGATAACCAAATGTGCACACCATGTGCAAGCAAAACGGCCAGACTCCTCCGCCGATGCCCCAGATTGCTCCTGCAACCGCGGTGAGTTTGATTTCAATGTTCGTCAGTTACTAGTATTCACATTTTCAGTTGCATCATGCTAAGGAGATATTATTGGAAATGATCTTTGGTGCAACATGCCTCCCGACAAGCATCGACCAACCATTCTGCGTCTGGCAATGGCGGAACCCCCACTGGTCCTTCATCTCCGTCTACCACTGCCGCAGCCCTGACCAGTCCTTCACCTCCGTGACCATGGTATTTTTCTTCATATTTAACCTATTTAGTCCTTTTATGACATAATTTAGCCTATTTAGTCAAAAAATGACATAATTAGCTAGGTTAGCTTCAAAATGACCAAGTTTAACTAGGTTAGCTCCAATATGATCCATTTAACCTATGTTAGCTCCTAAATAACATAATTTAGCCTATTTAGTCCACAAATGACATAATTAGCTAGGTTAGCTTAAAAATGACCAAGTTTAACTAGGTTAGCTCCAATATGATCCATTTAACCTACGTTAGCTCCTAAATGACATAATTTAGCCTATTTAGTCCACAAATGACATAATAAGATGAAGAAAACAAGGAATAGGAAGAAAAGAAAGAATAGGAAGAAAAAGAAGAAGAAGAGGTTCTTCTTCTTCTTCTTCTTCCTTTCTTCTTCTTCTTCTTCTTCTTCTTCTTCTTCTTCTTCTTTTCCTCCTCTTACTTGTTTTTATTCGTAAATGGCATAATAACCTTGCTAACCTCATAAATGTCATACACTTAGCGTGTTGTCCTCTAAAATGCCTAAATAAGCTTACTTAGGTCAAAAATGGCATAATTAGCTAGGTTAGCTTAAAAATGACCAAGTTTAACTAGGTTAGCTCCAATATGATCCATTTAACTTATGTTAGCTCCTAAATGACATAATTTAGCCTATTTAGTCCACAAATGACATAATAAGATGAAGAAAATCAAGGAAGAGAAAGAAAAGAAGGAATAGGAAGAAAAGAAGAAGAAGAAGAAGACTTCTTCTTCTTCTTCTTTTCCGCCTATTACTTGTTTTTGTTCATAAATGGCATAATAACCTTGCTAACCTCATAAATGTCATATACTTAGCTTGTTGTCCTCTAAAATGCCTAAATAATCTTAGGTAGGTCAAAAATGGCATAATTAGCTAGGTTAGCTTAAAAATGACCAAGTTTAACTAAGTTAGCTCCAATATGATCCATTTGAAGGAAATATGCCCTAGAGGCAATAATAAAGTTGTTATTTATATTTCCTTATATCATGATAAATGTTTATTATTCATGCTAGAATTGTATTAACCGGAAACTTAGTACATGTGTGAATACATAGACAAAATAGTATGTCCCTAGTATGCCTCTACTAGACTAGCTCATTGATCAAAGATGGCTATGTTTCCTAGCCATAGACATGAGTTGTCATTTGATCAACGGGATCACATCATTAGGAGAATGATGTGATGGACTAGACCCATCCGTTAGCATAGCACTTTGATCGTTTAGTTTTACTGCTATTGCTTTCTTCATGACTTATACATGTTCCTATGACTATGAGATTATGCAACTCCCGAATACCGTAGGAACACCTTGTGTGCTATCAAACATTACAACGTAACTGGGTGATCATAAAGATGCTCTACAGGTGTCTCCGAAAGAATTCGTGGTGTTGGCATTGATCAAGACTAGGATTTGTCACTCCGAGTGTCGGAGAGGTATCTCTGGGCCCTCTCGGTAATGCACATCATAGTAAGCCATGCAAGCAAATGACTAATGAGTTAGTCACGAGATGATGTATTACGGAACGAGTAAAGAGACTTGCCGGTAACGAGATTGAACTAGGTATAGAGATACCGACGATCGAATCTCGGGCAAGTAACATACCGATGACAAAAGGAACAACGTATGTTGTTATGCGGTTTGACCGATAAAGATCTTCGTAGAATATGTAGGAGCCAATATGAGCATCCAGGTTCCGCTATTGGTTATTGACCAGAAATGAGTATCGGTCATGTCTACATAGTTCTCGAACCCGTAGTGTCCGCACGCTTAACGTTTGATGACGATCGGTATTATGAGTTTATGAGTTTTGATGTACCGAAGGTAGTTCGGAGTCCCGGATGAGATCACGGACATGACGAGGAGTCTCGGAATGTCCGAGACGTAAAGATTGATATATTGGACGACTATATTCGGACACCGGAAGTGTTCTGGAAAGTTTCGGAATTTACCGGAGTGCCGGGGGGTTTACCGGAACCCCCCGGGGGAATGATGGGCCCTGGTGGGCCATAGGGGAGAGAGAGGGCAGCAGCCAGGAGGTGGCGCGCCCCCTCCCTAGGAGTAGTCTGAATAGGACTAGGGGAGGGGGGCGCGGCCCCTCTTTCCCTCTCCCTCTCCCTCTCTTTCCTTCCCCCCTTCCTTCATTGGTGGACTCCTACTAGGAATAGGATTGCAATCCTATTCCTAGTAGGATTGTACTTAGCCGCACCATAGAGGGCCGGCCGGCCTGCCCCCTTGCTCCTTTATATACGGGGGCAGGGGGCATCCAAAGACACACAAGTTGAATTGTTCTAGCCGTGTTCGGTGCTCCCCTCCGCAGTAACACACCTCGGTCATACCGTCGCAGTGCTTAGGCGAAGCCCTGCGTCGGTAGATACATCATATCCGTCACGACACCGTCGTGCTGACGAAACTCTCCCGTGAAGCTCAACTGGATCAAGAGCTCGTGGGACGTCATCAAGATGAATGTGTGCTGAACGCGGAGGTGCCGTACGTTCGGTGCTTGATCGGTTCGATCGCGAAGAAGTTCGACTACATCAACCGCGTCACTTGACGCTTCCGCTCCCGGTCTACGAGGGTACGTAGACACACTCTCCCCCTCGTTGCTATGCATCTAGTAGATAGATCTTGCGTGATCATAGGAAAATTTTGAAAATACTACCTTTCCCAACAGTGGCATCATGAGCCAGGTCTATGCGTAGATGATATGCACGAGTAGAACACAATGAGTTGTGGGCGATACTAGTCATACTGCTTACCAGCATGTCATACTTTGCTTCGGCGGTATTGTGAGATGAAGCGGCCCGGACCGACATTACGCGTACGCTTACGCGAGACTGGTTTCACCGTTATGAGCACTCGTTGCTTAAAGGTGACTGGCGGGTGTCTGTCTCTCTCACTTTAGCTGAATCAAGTGTGGCTACGCCCGGTCCTTGTGAAGGTTAAGACAACACATACTTGACGAAACATCGTTGTGGTTTTGTATGCGTAGGTAAGAACGGTTCTTTCTAAGCCCATAGCAGCCACGTAAAACTTGCAACAACAAAGTAGAGGACGTCTAACTTGTTTTTGCAGGGCATGTTGTGATGTGATATGGTCAAGACATGATGAGATATACGGTTTTGTATGAGATGATCATGTTTTGTAAAGTTATCGGCAACTGGCAGGAGCCATATGGTTGTCGCTTTATTGTATGAAATGCAATCGCCATGTAATTGCTTTACTTTATCACTAAGCGGTAGCGATAGTCGTAGAAGCAATAGTTGGCGAGATGACAATGATGCTACGATGGAGATCAAGGTGTCGCGACGGTGACGAAGGTGATCATGACGGTGCTTTGGAGATGGAGATCAAAAGCACAAGATGATGATGGCCATATCATGTCACATATTTTGATTGCATGTGATGTTTATCTTATTATGCTTCTTATTTTGCTTAGTTCGACGGTAGCATTATAAGATGATCCCTTACTAAATTTCGAGGTATAAGTGTTCTCCCTGAGTATGCACCGTTGCGAAAGTTCGTCATGCCGAGACACCACGTGATGATCGGGTGTGATAAGCTCTACGTTCAAATACAATGGGTGTAAGCCAGTTTTGCACACGCAGAATACCCGGGTTAAACTTGACGAGCCTAGCATATGCAGATATGGCCTCGAAACACTGGAGACCGAAAGGTCGAGCGTGAATCATATAGTAGATATGATCAACATAAGATGTTCACCATTGAAACTACTCCATCTCACGTGATGATCGGACATGGTTTAGTTGATTTGGATCACGTGATCATTTAGATGACTAAAGGGATGTCTATCTAAGTGGGAGTTCTTAAGTAATATGATTAAATTGAACTTTAATTTATCATGAACTTAGTCCTCGTAGTATTAGCATATCTATGTTGTAGATCAATAGCTCACGATGTTGCTCCCCGTTTATTTTTTATATGTTCCTAGAGAAAACTAAGTTGAAAGATGTTAGTAGCAATGATGCGGAATTGTTCCGTGATCTGAGGATTATCCTCATTGCTGCACAGAGAATTATGTCCTTGATGCACCGCTAGGTGACAGGCCTATTGCAGGAGTAGATGTAGACGTTATGAACGTTTTGACAAAAGCTCGGTATGATGACTACTTGATAGTTTAAGTGCACCATGCTTTACGGCTTAGAACCGGGACTTCAAAAACGTTTTGAATGCCACGGAGCATATAAGATGTTCCAAGAGTTGAAATTAGTATTTCATACTCATGCCCGTGTCGAGAGGTATAAGACTTCTGACAGTACTTTGCCTACAAGATGGAGGAGAATAGCTCAACCAGTGAGCATGTGCTCAGATTGTCTGGGTACTACAATTACTTGAATCAAGTGGGAGTTAATCTTCCAGATAAGATAGTAATTGACAAAGTTCTCTAGTCACTATCACCAAGTTAGTAGAACTTCGTGATGAACTATAATATGCAAGGGATGACGAAAGGAATTCCCGAGCTCTTCGCGATTCTGAAGTCGGCGAAGGTAGAAATCATGAAAAAGCATCAAGTGTTGATGGTTAACAAGACCACTTGTTTCAAGTAAAGGGCAAAGGGATAGAAGGGGAACTTCAAGAAGAATGACAAGCAAGTTGTCACTCCCGTGAAGAAATCCAAAGCTAAAACTCAAGCCTGAAACTAAGTGCTTCTACTGCAAAGGAAATGGTCACTGGAAGTGGAACTGCCCTAGATACTTGGCGGATAAGAAGGATGGCAAAGTGAACAAAGGTATATTTTGATATACAGACTATTGATGTGTACTTTACTAGTGTTCATAGCAACCCCTGGGTATTTGATACCGGTTCAGTTGCTAAAATTAGTAAGTCGAAACGAGAATTGCAGAATGAACAGAGACTAGTTAAAGGTGAAGTGAAGATGTGTGTTGGAAGTGGTTCCAAGATTGATATGATCATCATCGCACACTCCCTATACTTTCGGGATTAGTGCAAAACCTAAATAAATGTTATTTGGCATTTGCGTTGAGCATGAATATGATTTGATCATATTTGTTGCAATACGGTTATTCATTTAAAGTCATAGAATAATTGTTATTCTGTTTACATGAATAAAACCTTCGATGGTCATACACCCAATGAAAATAGTTTGTTGGATCTCGATCATGGTGATACACATATTCATAATATTGAAGCCAAAAGATGCAAGGTTAATAATGATAGTGCAACTTATTTGTGGCACTGCCGTTTAGGTCATAATGGTGTAAAGCGCTTGAAGAAACTCCATAGTGATGGACTTTTGGAATCACTTGATTATGAATCACTTGGTGCTTGCGAACCATGCCTCATGGGCAAGATGACTAAAACTCCGTTCTCCGGAACAATGGAGCGGCAACAGATTTGTTGGAGATCATACATACAGATGTATGTGGACCAATGAGTGTTGAAGCTCGCGGCGGGTATCGTTATTTTCTGACCTTCACTGATGATTTGAGCAGATATGGGTATATCTACTTAATGAAGCACAAGTCTAAAACATTTGAAAAGTTCAAAGAATTTCAGAGTGAAGTGGAGAATCATCGTAACAAGAAAATAAGAGTTTCTACGATATGATCGTAGAGGTAAAATATTTGAGTTAGCGAGTTTGGCCTTCAGTAAAAACAATGTGAAATAGTTTCACTACTCACGCCACCTGGAACACCACAGTGTAATGGTGTGTCCGAACGTCATAACCGTACTTTATTAGATATGGTGCGATCGATGATGTCTCTTACCGATCTACCACTATCGCTTTTGGGGTTATGCATTAGAGACAGCTACATTCACGTTAAATAGGGCACCATCTAAATCCGTGGAGATGACACCGTATGAACTGTGGTTTGACGAGAAACCTAAGCTGTCATTTCTTTAAGTTTGGGACTGCGATGCTTATGTGAAAAAGTTTCAACATGATAAGCTCGAAACCAAATCGGAGAAGTAAATCTTCATAGGATACCCAAAAGAAACTGTTGGGTACACCTTCTATCACAGATCCGAAGGCAAGGTCTTTGTTGCTAAGAGTGGATCATTTCTAGAGAAGGAGTTTCTCTCGAAAGAAGTGAGTGGGAGGAAAGTAGAACTTGATGAGGTAATTGTACCTTCTCCCGAATTGGAAAGTGGAACATCACAGAAACTAGTTCCAGTGATTCCTACACCAATTAGTGAGGAAGCTAATGATGATGATCATGAAACTTCAGATCAAGTTTCTGCTGAACTTCGTAGATCAACCAGAGTTCGTTCCGCATCAGAGTGGTACGGCAACCCGGTTCTGTAAGTCATGTTACTGGACCATGATGAACCTACGAACTATGAGGAAGCGATGATGAGCCCAGATTCCGTAAAATGGCTTGAGGCCATGAAATCTGAGATGGGATCCATGTATGAGAACAAAGTGTGGACTTTGGTTGACTTTCCCGATGATCGGCAAGCCATCGAAAATAAATGGATCTTCAAGAGGAAGACCGACGCAGATGGTAATGTTACTGTTTACAAAGCTCGACTTGTTGCGAAAGGGTTTCGACAAGTTCAAGGAGTTGACTACGATGAGACCTTCTCACCCGTAGCGATGCTTAAGTCTGTCCGAATCATGTTAGCAATTGCCGCATTTTATGAAATCTAGCAAATGGATAACAAAACTGCATTCTTTAATGGATTTATTAAAGAAGACTTGTATATGATGCAACCAGAAGGTTTTGTCAATCCTAAAGGTGCTAACAAAATGTGCAAGCTCCAGCGATCCATCTATGGACTGGTGCAAGCATCTCGGAGTTGGAATATACGCTTTGATAAGTTGATCAAAGCATATAGATTTATACAGACTTGCAGTGAAGCCTGTATTTACAAGAAGTGAGTGGGAGCACTACAACCTTTTTGATAAGTATATGTGAATGACATATTGTCGATCGGAAATGATGTAGAATTTTCTGGAAAGCATAAAGGAGTGTTTGAAAGGAGTTTTTCAAAGAAAGACCTTGGTGAAGCTGCTTACATATTGGGCATCGAGATCTATAGAGATAGATCAAGACGCTTGATAAGACTTTCGATGAGTACATACCTTGATAAGATTTTGAAGTAGTTCAAAATGGATCGTTCAAAGAAGGAGTTCTTGCCTGACTTGTAAGGTGTGAAGTTGAGTAAGACTCAAAGCCAGACCACGGCAGAAAAATATAGAGAGAATGAAAGTCATTCCCTATGCCTCAGCCATAGGTTCTATAAAGTATGCCATGCTGTGTACCAAACATGTTGTGTACCTTGCCATGAGTTTGTCAAGGGGGTACAATAGTGATCCAGGAGTAGATCATTGTACAGCGGTCAAAATTATCCTTAGTAACTGGATGACTAAGGAAATGTTTCTCGATTATGGAGGTGATAAAGAGTTCGTCGTAAAGGGTTACGTCGATGCAAGCTTTGACACTAAATCCAGATGACTCTAAGTATCAATCTGGATGCGTATTGAAAGTGGGAGCAATTAGCTAGAGTAGCTCTATGTAGAGCATTGTAGACATAGAAATTTGCGAAATACATACGGATCTGAATGTGACAGACCCGTTGACTAAACTTCTCTCACAAGCAAAACATGGTCACACCTTATTACTCTTGGGTATTAATCACATAGCGATGTGAACTAGATTATTGACTCTAGTAAACCATTTGGGTGTTGGTCACATGGCGATGTGAACTATGGGTGTTATTCACATAACGATGTGAACTATCAGTATTAAATCACATGGCGATGTGAGCTAGATTATTGACTCTAGTGCAAGTGGGAGACTGAAGGAAATATGCCCTAGAGGCAATAATAAAGTTGTTATTTATATTTCTTTATATCATGATAAATGTTTATTATTCATGCTAGAATTGTATTAACCGGAAACTTAGTACATGTGTGAATACATAGACAAAATAGTATGTCCCTAGTATGCCTCTACTAGACTAGCTCATTGATCAAATATGGCTATGTTTCCTAGCCATAGACATGAGTTGTCATTTGATCAACGGGATCACATCATTAGGAGAATGATGTGATGGACTAGACCCATCCGTTAGCATAGCACTTTGATCGTTTAGTTTTACTGCTATTGCTTTCTTCATGACTTATACATGTTCCTATGACTATGAGATTATGCAAATCCCGAATACCGTAGGAACACCTTGTGTGCTATCAAACGTGACAACGTAACTGGGTGATCATAAATGCTCTACAGGTGTCTCCGAAAGAATTCGTGGTGTTGGCATAGATCAAGACTAGGATTTGTCACTCCGAGTGTCGGAGAGGTATCTCTGGGCCCTCTCGGTAATGCACATCATAGTAAGCCTTGCAAGCAAATGACTAATGAGTTAGCCACGAGATGATGTATTACGGAACGAGTAAAGAGACTTGCCGGTAACGAGATTGAACTAGGTATAGAGATACCGACGATCGAATCTCGGGCAAGTAACATACCGATGACAAAAGGAACAACGTATGTTGTTATGCGGTTTGACCGATAAAGATCTTCGTAGAATATGTAGGAGCCAATATGAGCATAAAGGTTCCGCTATTGGTTATTGACCGGAGATGAGCCTCGGTCATGTCTACATAGTTCTCGAACCCGTAGGGTCCGCACGCTTAACGTTTGATGACGATCGGTATTATGAGTTTATGAGTTTTGATGTATCT
Source organism: Secale cereale (assembly GCA_902687465.1). NCBI lineage: Eukaryota > Viridiplantae > Streptophyta > Magnoliopsida > Poales > Poaceae > Secale > Secale cereale. The sequence goes on from LR738713.1 coordinate 685,834,945, forward strand.
AAGGTAGTTCGGAGTCCCGGATGAGATCACGGACATGACGAGGAGTCTCGGAATGTCCGAGACGTAAAGATTGATATATTGGACGACTATATTCGGACACCGGAAGTGTTCTGGAAAGTTTCGGAATTTACCGGAGTGCCGGGGGTTTACCGGAACTCCCCGGGGGAATGATGGGCCCTGGTGGGCCATAGGGGAGAGAGAGGGCAGCAACCAGGAGGTGGCGTGCCCCCTCCCTAGGAGTAGTCCGAATAGGATTAGGGGAGGGGGCGCGGCCCCTCTTTCCCTCTCCCTCTCCCTCTCTTTCCTTCCCCCCTTCCTTCATTGGTGGACTCCTACTAGGAATAGGATTGCAATCCTATTCCTAGTAGGATTGCTTCCTTAGCCGCACCATAGAGGGCCGGCCGGCCTCCCCCCTTGCTCCTTTATATACGGGGGCAGGGGGGCATCCAAAGACACACAAGTTGAATTTTTCTAGCCGTGTGCGGTGCTCCCCTCCACAGTAACACACCTCGGTCATACCGTCGCAGTGCTTAGGCGAAGCCCTGCGTCGGTAGATACATCATATCCGTCACCACGCCGTCGTGCTGACGAAACTCTCCCGTGAAGCTCAACTGGATCAAGAGCTCGTGGGACGTCATCAAGCTGAATGTGTGCTGAACGCGGAGGTGCCGTACGTTCGGTGCTTGATCGGTTGGATCGCGAAGAAGTTCGACTACATCAACCGCGTCACTTGACGCTTCCGCTCCCAGTCTACGAGGGTACGTAGACACACTCTCCCCCTCGTTGCTATGCATCTAGTAGATAGATCTTGCGTGATCATAGGAAAATTTTGAAAATACTACGTTTCCCGACACCATTTAATCTACGTTAGCTCCTAAATGACCTAATTTAGCCTATTTAGTCCACAAATCACATAATAAGATGAAGAAAATCAAGGAAGAGGAAGAAAAGAAGAAAATGATGATGAAGAAGAGGTTCTTCTTCTTCTTCTTCCTTTCTTATTCTTCTTCTTCTTCTTCTTTTTCTTCTTTTCCTCTTCTTAATTGTTTTTATTCGTAAATGGCATAATAACCTTGCTAACCTCATAAAAGTCATATACTTAGCTTCTTGTCCTCTAAAATGCCTAAATAAGCTTAGTTAGGTCAAAAATGTCATAATTAGCTAGGTTAGCTTAAAAATGACCAAGTTTAACTAGGTTAGCTCCAATATGATCCGTTTACCATACGTTAGCTCCCAATAGACATAATTTAGCCTATTTAGTCAACAAATGACATAATAAGATGAAGAAAATCAAGGAAGAGGAAGAAAAGAAGGAATAGGAAGAAAAGAAGAAGAAGAAGAAGAAGAAGAAGAAGTGGCTCTTCTTCCTTTCTTATTATTATTCTTCTTCTTCTTTTCCTCCTCTTACTTGTTTTTATTTGTAAATGGCATAATAACCTTGCTAACCTCCTAAATGTCATATACTTAGCTTGTTATCCTCTAAAATGCCTAAATAAGCTTAGTTAGGTCAAAATGGCATAATTAGCTAGGTTAGCTTAAAAATGACCAAGTTTAACTAGGTTAGCTCCAATATGATCCATTTAAACTATGTTAGCTCCTAAATGACATAATTTAGCCTATTTACTCCACAAATGACATAATAAGATGAAGAAAATCAAGGAAGAGGAAGAAAAGAAGGAATAGGAAGAAAAGAAGAAGAAGAAGGCTTATTATTCTTCTTCTTTTCCTCCTCTTATTTTTTTATTCGTAAATGGCATAATAACCTTGCTAACCTCATAAATGTCATATACTTAGCTTGTTGTCCTCTAAAATCCCTAAATAAGCTTAGTTAGGTCAAAAGTGGCATAGTTAGCTAGGTTAGCTTAAAAATGACCAAGTTTAACTAGGTTAGCTCTAGTATGATCCATTTAACCTACGTTAACTCCTAAATGACTTAATTTAGCCTATTTAGTCCACAAATGACATAATAAGATGAAGAAAATCAAGGAAGAGGAAGAAAAGAAGAAGAAGAAGAAGAAGAAGAAGAAGAGGTCCTTATTCTTCTTCTTCTTCCTTTGTTCTTCTTCTTCTTCTTCTTCTTCTTCTTCTTCTTCTTCTTCTTTTCCTCCTCTTACTTGTTTTTATTCGTAAATGGCATAATCACCTTGCTAACCTCATAAATGTCATATACTTAGCTTGTTGTCCTCCAAAATGCCTAAATAAGCTTAGTTAGGTCTAAAATGGCATAATTAGCTAGGTTAGCTTAAAAATGACCAAGTTTAACTAGGTAGCTCCAATATGATCCATTTAACCTACGTTAGCTTATAAATGACATAATTTAGCCTATTTAGTCCACAAATGACATAATAAGATGAAGAAAATCAAGGAAGAGGAAGAAAAGAAGGAACATGAAGAAAAGAAGAAGAAGAAGAAGAAGAGGTTCTTCTTCTTGTTCTTCTTCTTCTTCCTTTTTTATTCTTGTTCTTGTTCTTCTTCTTCTTCTTCTTTTCCTCCTCTTACTTGTTTTTATTCATAAATGGCATAATAACCTTGCTAACCTCATAAATGTCATATACTTAGCTTGTTGTCCTCTAAAATGCCTAAATAAGCTTAGTTAGGTCCAAAATGGCATAGTTAGCTAGGTTAGCTTAAAAATGACCAATTTTAACTAGGTTCGGTCCAATATGATCCATTTAACCTACGTTAGCTCCAAAATGACATAATTTAGCCTATTTAGTCCACAAATGACATAATAAGATGACAAAAATCAAGGAAGAGGAAGAAAAGAAGGAATATGAATAAAAGAAGAAGAAGAAGAAGAGGTTCGTCTTCTTCTTCTTCTTCCTTTCTTATTCTTCTTCTTCTTCTTCTTCTTTTCCTCCTCTTACTTGTTTCTATTCGTAAATGGCATAATAACCTTGCTAACCTCATAAATGTCATATACTTAGCTTGTTGTCCTCTAAAATGCCTAAATAATCTTAGTTAGGTCAAAAATGGCATAATTAGCTAGGTTAGCTTAAAAATGGCCAAATTTAACTAGGTTAGCTCCAATACGATCCATTTAACCTACGTTAGCTCCTAAATGACATAATTTAGCCTATTTAGTCCACAAATGACATAATAAGATGAAGAAAATCAAGGAAGAGGAAGAAAAGAAGGAATAGGAAGAAAAGAAGAAGAAGAAGAAGAAGAAGAAGCTTCCTTTCTTATTCTTCTTCTTCTTCTTCTTCTTTTCCTCCTCTTACTTGTTTTTATTCGTAAATGGCATAATAACCTTGCTAGCCTCATAAATGTCATATACTAAGCTTGTTGTCCTCTAAAATGCCTAAATAAGCTTAGTTAGGTCAAAAATGGCATAATTAGCTAGGTTAGCTTAAAAATGACCAAGTTTAACTAGGTTAGCTCGAATATGATCCATTTAACCTGCGTTAGCTCCTAATTGACATGATTTAGCCTATTTAGTCAACAAATAACATAATAAGATGAAGAAAATCAAGGAAGAGGAAGAAAAGAAGGAATAGGAAGAAAAGAAGGAGAAGAAGAAGAAGAAGAAGAAGAAGAATAAGAGGTTCTTCTTCTTCTTCTTCCTTTCTTATTCTTTTCTTCTTCTTTTCCTCCTCTTTCTTGTTTTTATTCGTAAATGGCATAATAACCTTGCTAACCTCATAAATGTCATATACTTAGCTTGTTGTCCTCTAAAATGCCTAAATAAGCTTAGTTAGGTCAAAAATGGCATAATTAGCTAGGTTAGCTTAAAAATGACCAAGTTTAACTAGGTTAGCTCCAATATGATCCATTTACCCTACGTTAGCTCCTAAATGACATAATTTAGCCTATTTAGTCCACAAATGACATAATAAGATGAAGAAAATCAAGGACGAGGAAGAACAGACGGCAAAGTGCGCAAATAGGACTGGCAAACAGGGCCAGCTATGCCGTCCGTCAGCAGATGGCAAAGATTCAAACTCTTTGCCGCCTGCTGGCCGATGGCATAGTTGGACATGTGGCAGCTTCCTGCTGCTGTCGGAGCTGAGCTGTTTGCCGTTCGCGAGCAGACGGCAAAGAGTTAGAGATCTTTGCCATCTGCTGGCGGACGGCAAAGCACGCCGTTAACCCCTAACGGCGCTCACCCCACCCCACTACCATCCACGATCTTTGCCGTATACTGGCCACAGACGGCGGACGGCAAAGCCCTTTGCCGTCCGCTTCTGTGAAGCAGACGACAAAGAAGGCCTTTGTTGGCACTCGTTCAGCCGAACCTATTGCCATCTGCTGGCGGATGGCAAAGGCCTTTGTCTTCCGCTAGGTATGACTTTGCCGTCCGCCATGGCGGACGGCAAAGTGCTTGATTCCTGTAGTGAGATGAAATATTCTTTAAACAGGGACCCTTAGTGAAACACAACTTGCATGTTGAAATTCTAGGGGATCCTCCTCCACCCAAGGGTGATCCTGTGTTTGAACTCAAGCCATTACCTGATAGTCTTAAGTATGCTTACCTTGATCAATGATCAAGAAAGCGGTTTTAAGCGCCGCTTAATCGCGCTTAAGCGCCGAGCGCCGGCTAACCGCTTTGCTTCTGCCCTTAGCGATGATTTTAGCGCTGAGCGTTTTTTGCGGCGATTTAGCGCTAGGCATTGGCGAAGCGAGCGCTGCGCGCGCTTACTCGCTGGAAAAGCGAGGGGAACGGTTAGGAAGGAGGGCCACAAGGGGTATAAAGGCCTTGGGCCAAAAGCCCAGAACAGGCATGTTCGGCTAGGGTTATAGGGTTACAAGGGGGGTGGGGGAACGAAGGGAGTTGTGTGCGGCTGCTCGATCTGGATCCAGCGACGTCTCCCTGGCATTCTTCCTCCACGGCAGTCTACTCGATTTGGACGTCGGCAGCTCCTCCTCCTCCTCCTCCTCCTCCTGGACGTCCCCTTCTATCACTTCAGGTGATGATCTCCTCCTCTCCTCTCCTCTCCTCTCCTCCTTCTCCTCAGCTCCTCTTTGTTGGAGATATGCCCTAGAGGCAATAATCAAAGCATTATTATTATATCTCCTTGTTCATGATAATTGTCTGTTATTCATGCTTGAATTGTATTGTACGGAAACAGCGATACATGTGTGAATACATAGACCACAATGAGTCCCTGGTAGGCCTCTAGTAACCAGCTCGTTGATCAACAGATGGTCACGGTTTCCTGACCATGGACATGAGATGTCAGTAATAACGGGATCACATCATTAGGAGAATGATGTGATGGACAAGACCCAAACTTGAGCATAACACGAGATCGTATAGTTCGTAATGCATAAGCTTTTCGGTGTCAAGTATTTATTCCTTAGACCATGAGGTTGTACAACTCCCGGACACCGTAGGAGTACTTTGGGTGTGCCAACCGTCACAACGTAACTGGGTGGCTATAAAGGTACGCATCGGGTATCTCCGAAAGTGTCTGTTGAGTTGGTACGAACCGAGACTGGGATGTTGTCACTCCGTATGACGGAGAGGTACCTCTGGGCCCACTCGGTAAGACATCATCATAATGAGCTCAATGTGACTAAGTAGTTAGTCACGGGATGATGGATTACGGATCGAGTAAAGAGACTTGCCATAACGAGATTGAACAAGGTATTGGGAATACCGACGATCGAATCTCGGGCAAGTACCGTACCGATGGACAAAGGGAATAACATACGGGATTGAGTGAATCCTTGACACGGTGGTTCATCCGATGAAGATCATCGAGGAACACGTGGGAACCAACATGGGTATCCAGATCCCGCTGTTGGTTATTGACCGGAGAGTGGTCTCGGTCATGTCTACGTGTCTCCCGAACCCGTAGGGTCTACACACTTAAGGTTCGGTAACGCTAGGGTCGTAGAGATTAATGCACGTGGAAACCCAAATGTTGTTCGGAGTCCCGGATGAGATCCCGGACGTCACGAGGAGTTCCGGAATGGTCCGGAGGTAAAGATTGATATATGGGAAGTCCAGTTTCGGCCAACGGGTGATCTCCGGGGGTCACCGGGAGCGTCCCGGGACCACCGGAGGGGCCCCGGGGGTCCACCGGGTGGGGCCACCCATCCCGGTGGGGCCCCTAGGCCACAAGGGGATGTGTGCAGCCCTCTGGGCTGGCGCACCACAAGGGGGCCCCACCTCCCCATGCGCATAGGGATAAAACCCTAAGGGGAGGGGGGGGGCCACCACTTGGCTTGGGGGAGGGGGACTCCTCCCTGGCCGCCGCCCCCCCTTGCAGATTGGATCTGCAAGGGGCTGGCGCCCCCCTGGCCCCCTATATATATGTGGGGGGGGGGAGAGGGCAGCCGCACCTCAGCCCTGGCGCCTCTTCCCCTCCCGTCACACCTCCCAACTCCTAACGCAGGGCGCCCGGCGAAGCCCTGCTGCGATCTCCACTGCATCCGTCATCACGCCGTCGTGCTGCCGGATCTCTGACGACTTCTCCTCCCCCCTTGCTGGATCAAGAAGGAGGTGACGTTGCTGCACCGTATGTGTGTTGAACGCGGAGGTGCCGTCCGTTCGGCGCTAGATCATCGGTGACGAAGAACGTGAAGAGTACGACTACTTCATCCCCACTTCGTTGAAAGCTTCCGCACGCGATCTACATAACGGTATGTAGATGCACTCTTACTTGCTCGTTGCTAGATGTATCCATAGTTGGATCTTGGTGAAGACGTAGAAAATTTTTGATTTATGCTACGTTCCCCAACAGTGGCATCTGAGCCTAGGTTTTATGCGTAGCATCTTGCACGAGTAGAACACAAAGCAGTTGTGGGCGTATGATCTTGTTCAACTTTCTTACCGTTACTAGTCAATCTTGATTCGGCGGTATTGTGGGATGAAGCGGCTCGGACCGACCTTACACGTACGCTTACGTGAGACTGGTTCCACCGACAGACATGCACTAGATGCATAAGGTGGCTGGCGGGTGTCTGTCTCTCCTACTTTAGTCGGATCGGATTCGATGAAAAGGGTCCTTATGAAGGGTAAATAGAAGTTGACAAATCACGTTGTGGTTTTGGCGTAGGTAAGAAATGTTCTTGCTAGAAATCCTATATAAGCCACGTAAAACTTGCAACAACAATTAGAGGACGTCTAACTTGTTTTTGCAGCATGTGTTTTGTGACGTGGTATGGCCAAGAACGAAGATGTGATGAATGATATATGTGATGTATGAGATTGATCATGTTTTTTGTAATAGGGAATCACGACTTGCATGTCGATTAACTTGACAACCGGCAGGAGCCATAGGAGTTGTCTTAATTATTGTATGACCTGCGTGTCACTGAATAACGCCATGTAATTACTTTACTTCATTGCTAAACGTTAGCTATAGTAGTAGAAGTAATAGTTGGCGTGACGACTTCTTCGAGACACGATGATGAAGATCATGATGATGAAGATCATGGTGTCGAGCCGGTGACAAGATGATCATGGTGCCCCGAAGATGGAGATCCAAGGAGCAAGATGATATTGGCCATATCATGTCACTTTAATTGATTGCATGTGATGTTTATCATGTTTATGCATCTTGTTTACTTAGAACGACGGTAGTAAATAAGATGATCTCTCACTAAAATTTCAAGTAATGTGTTTCCCCTAACTGTGCACCGTTGCTAAAGCTCGTTGTTCCGAAGCACCACGTGATGATCGGGTGTGATAGGTTCTAACGTTCGCATACAACGGGTGTAAGACAGATTTACACACGCAATACACTTAGGGTTCACTTGACGAGCCTAGCATGTACAGACATGGCCTCGGAACATGGAAGACCGAAAGGTCGAGCACGAGTCGTATAGAAGATACGATCAACATGAAGATGTTCACCGTTTTTGACTAGTCCGTCTCACGTGATGATCGGACACGGACTACTCGATTCGGATCGTGTATCACTTAAGATGATTAGAGAGATGTCATTCTGAGTGGGAGTTCATTAAAATTTGATTAAGATGAACTTAATTATCATGAACTTAGTCTAAATTCTTTACAATATCTCTTGTAGATCAAATGGCCCACGCTCAGGTTTCCCTCAACTTCAACGCGTTCCTAGAGAAAACCAAGCTGAAAGACGATGGTAGCAACTATACGGATTGGGTCCGTAACCTGAGGATTATCCTCATAGCTGCCAAGAGAACTTATGTCCTAGAAGCACCGCTAGGTGATGCACCTGCTCCCGATGCTGACCAAGACGTTTTGAACGTCTGGCAGTCGCGTAGTGATGATTACTCCCTGGTTCAGTGCGGCATGCTTTACAGTTTAGAATCGGGGCTCCAAAAACGTTTTGAGCACCACGGAGCATATGAGATGTTCGAAGAGCTGAAAATGGTTTTCCAAGCTCATGCCCGAGTCGAGAGATATGATGTCTCCGACGCATTCTACAGTTGTAAGATGGAGGAGAACAGTTCTGTCAGTGAGCACATCCTCAAGATTTCAGGATTGCACAACCGCTTGTCTCAGCTGGGAATGAATCTCCCAGATGAAGCGGTCGTTGACAGAATCCTCCAGTCGCTCCCACCAAGCTTCAAGAGCTTCGTGCTGAACTTCAATATGCAGGGGATGGAGAAGTCCATTCCCGAGGTGTATTCGATGCTGAAATCAGCGGAGGTTGACATCAAGAAAGAACATCAAGTGTTGATGGTCAATAAAACCACTAAGTTCAAGAAAGGCAAGGGTAAGAAGAACTTCAAGAAGGACGGCAAGCAAGTTGCCGCGCCTGGCAAGCCTGTTGCTGGGAAGAAGCCAAAGTATGGACCCAAGCCTGAAACAGAGTGTTTTTATTGCAAGGGAACGGGTCACTGGAAGCGGAACTGCCCCAAATACTTAGCAGACAAGAAGGCCGGCAACGTCAAAGGTATATATGATATACATGTTATTGATGTGTACCTTACCAGCACTCGTAGTAGCTCCTGGGTATTCGATACCGGTGCAGTTGCTCACATTTGTAACTCAAAACAGGAGCTGCGGAATAAACGGAGACTGGCGAAGGATGAGGTGACGATGCGCGTCGGGAATGGTTCCAAGGTCGATGTGATCGCCGTCGGCACGCTACCTCTACATCTACCCTCGGGATTAGTTTTGAACCTGAATAATTGTTATTTAGTACCAGCTTTGAGCATGAACATTGTTTCTGGATCTCGTCTTATGCGAGATGGATATTCTTTCAAATCGGAGAATAATGGTTGTTCTATTTATTTGAGAGATATGTTTATGGTCATGCCCCGCTGGTCAATGGTTTATTTTTGATGAATCTCGAACGTAGTGATACACATATTCATAGTGTAGATGCCAAAAGATGTAAAGTTGATAATGATAGTCCCACATACTTGTGGCATTGCCGCCTTGGTCATATTGGTGTCAAACGTATGAAGAAGCTCCATTCAGATGGACTTCTAGAGTCTCTTGATTATGAATCATTTGACACGTGCGAACCATGCCTCTTGGGCAAGATGACCAAGACTCCGTTCTCCGGAACAATGGAGCGAGCAACCAACTTGTTGGAAATCATACATACCGATGTGTGCGGTCCAATGAGTGTTGAGGCTCGCGGAGGCTACCGTTATGTTCTCACCCTCACGGATGACTTGAGTAGATACGGGTATATCTATTTGATGAAACACAAGTCTGAGACCTTTGAAAAGTTCAAGGAATTTCAGAATGAGGTTGAGAATCAACGTGACAGAAAAATAAAGTTCTTGCGATCGGATCGTGGGGGTGAATATTTAAGTCATGAATTTGGCACACACCTAAGGAGTTGTGGAATTGTTTCACAATTGACACCGCCCGGAACACCTCAACGTAACGGTGTGTCCGAACGTCGAAATCGTACTCTGTTGGACATGGTGCGATCTATGATGTCCCTTACCGATTTACCGCTATCTTTTTGGGGTTATGCTTTAGAGACTGCCGCATTCACTTTAAATAGGGATCCGTCGAAATCCGTTGAGACGACTCCATATGAACTTTGGTTTGGCAAGAAACCGAAACTGTCGTTTCTAAAAGTTTGGGGTTGCGATGCTTATGTCAAGAAACTTCAACCTGAAAAGCTCGAACCCAAATCGGAAAAATGCGTCTTCATAGGATACCCAAAGGAAACGATTGGGTACACCTTCTACCACAGATCTGAAGGCAAAGTCTTTGTTGCCAAGAATGGATACTTTCTGGAGAAAGAGTTTCTCTCGAAAGAAGTGAGTGGGAGGAAAGTAGAACTTGATGAGGTGACAGTCACCCCTCCTGTACCGGAAAGTAGCGCAGCACAGGAAACTGTTCCTGAGGTGCCTGCACCGACAAGGGAGGAAGTTAATGATAATGATCATGAAGAAACAGATCAAGTTACTACTGAGCTTCGAAGGTCCACAAGGGCACGTTCCGCACCAGAGTGGTACGGCAACCCTGTACTGGAAATCATGTTGTTAGACAACGGTGAACCTTCGAACTATGAAGAAGCGATGGCGGGCCCAGATTCCAATAAATGGCTTGGAGCCATGAAATCCGAGATAGAATCCATGTATGAAAACAAAGTATGGACTTTGATGGACTTGCCTGATGACAGGCACGCCATAGAAAACAAATGGATATTTAAGAAGAAGACAGACGCGGATGGTAATGTGACCATCTATAAAGCTCGGCTTGTCACTAAGGGTTATCGACAAGTTCAAGGGATTGACTACGACGAGACTTTCTCTCCCGTAGCGATGCTGAAGTCAGTCAGAATCATGTTAGCTATTGCCGCATTCTATGATTATGAGATATGGCAAATGGACGTCAAAACAGCATTCCTTAATGGCTTCCTCAAGGAAGAGTTGTATATGATGCAACCGGAAGGTTTTGTCGATCCAGAGAACGCTAACAAGGTATGCAAGCTCCAGCGCTCGATTTACGGGCTGGTGCAAGCATCTCGTAGTTGGAATATTCGCTTTGATGAGGTGATCAAAGCGTTTGGCTTTATACAGACTTATGGAGAAGCCTGTATTTACAAGAAAGTGAGTGGGAGCTCTGTAGCATTTCTCATATTATATGTGGATGACATATTGCTGATGGGAAATGATATAGAATTCTTGGAAAATGTAAAGGCCTACTTGAATAAAAGTTTTTCAATGAAGGACCTTGGTGAAGCTGCTTACATATTAGGCATCAAAATCTATAGAGATAGATCGAGACGCCTCATTGGTCTTTCACAAAGTACATACCTTGACAAAATATTGAAGAAGTTCAATATGGATCAGTCAAAGAAAGGATTCTTGCCTGTTTTACAAGGTATGAGATTGAGCAAAGCTCAGTCGCCGACCACGGCAGAAGATAGAGAAAAGATGAGTGTCATTCCCTATGCCTCGGCAATAGGTTCTATCATGTATGCCATGTTGTGTACCAGACCTGATGTGAACCTTGCCATAAGTTTGGTAGGGAGGTACCAAAGTGATCCCGGTACGGAACACTGGACAGCGGTCAAGAACATCCTGAAGTACCTGAAAAGGACTAAGGATATGTTTCTCGTTTATGGAGGTGACGAAGAGCTCGTCGTAAAGGGTTACGTCGATGCTAGCTTCGACACAGATCTGGATGACTCTAAGTCACAAACCGGATACATGTATATTTTGAATAGAGGGGCAGTCAGCTGGTGCAGTTGCAAGCAAAGAGTGGTGGCAGCATCTACATGTGAAGCGGAATACATAGCTGCTTCTGAAGCAGCGCAGGAAGGAGTCTGGATGAAGGAGTTCATCACCGACCTAGGAGTCATTCCAAGCGCGTCAAGCCCGATGACTCTCTTCTGTGACAACACTGGTGCTATTGCTATTACCAAGGAGCCCAGGTTTCACAAGAAGACCAAGCACATCAAGCGCCGTTTCAACTCCATCCGGAATTATGTTCAGGATGGAGACATAGATATTTGTAAAGTGCATACGGATCTGAATGTAGCAGACCCGTTGACTAAACCTCTTTCACGAGCAAAACATGATCAACACCAGAACTCTATGGGTGTTCGATTCATCACAATGTAACTAGATTATTGACTCTAGTGCAAGTGGGAGACTGTTGGAGATATGCCCTAGAGGCAATAATAAAAGCATTATTATTATATCTCCTTGTTCATGATAATTGTCTGTTATTCATGCTTGAATTGTATTGTACGGAAACAGCGATACATGTGTGAATACATAGACCACAATGAGTCCCTGGTAGGCCTCTAGTAACCAGCTCATTGATCAACAGATGGTCACGGTTTCCTGACCATGGACATGAGATGTCAGTAATAACGGGATCACATCATTAGGAGAATGATGTGATGGACAAGACCCAAACTTGAGCATAACACGAGATCGTATAGTTCGTAATGCATAAGCTTTTCGGTGTCAAGTATTTATTCCTTAGACCATGAGGTTGTACAACTCCCGGACACCGTAGGAGTACTTTGGGTGTGCCAACCGTCACAACGTAACTGGGTGGCTATAAAGGTACGCATCGGGTATCTCCGAAAGTGTCTGTTGAGTTGGTACGAACCAAGACTGGGATGTTGTCACTCCGTATGACGGAGAGGTACCTCTGGGCCCACTCGGTAAGACATCATCATAATGAGCTCAATGTGACTAAGTAGTTAGTCACGGGATGATGGATTACGGATCGAGTAAAGAGACTTGCCATAACGAGATTGAACAAGGTATTGGGAATACCGACGATCGAATCTCGGGCAAGTACCGTACCGATGGACAAAGGGAATAACATACGGGATTGAGTGAATCCTTGACACGGTGGTTCATCCGATGAAGATCATCGAGGAACACGTGGGAACCAACATGGGTATCCAGATCCCGCTGTTGGTTATTGACCAGAGAGTGGTCTCGGTCATGTCTACGTGTCTCCCGAACCCGTAGGGTCTACACACTTAAGGTTCGGTAACGCTAGGGTCGTAGAGATTAATGCACGTGGAAACCCGAATGTTGTTCGGAGTCCCGGATGAGATCCCGGACGTCACGAGGAGTTCCGGAATGGTCCGGAGGTAAAGATTGATATATGGGAAGTCCAGTTTCGGCCAACGGGTGATCTCCGGGGGTCACCGGGAGCGTCCCGGGACCACCGGAGGGGCCCCGGGGGTCCACCGGGTGGGGCCACCCATCCCGGTGGGGCCCCTAGGCCGCAAGGGGATGTGTGCAGCCCTCTGGGCTGGCGCACCACAAGGGGGCCCCACCTCCCCATGCGCATAGGGATAAAACCCTAAGGGGAGGGGGGCCACCACTTGCCTTGGGGGAGGGGGACTCCTCCCTGGCCGCCGCCCCCCTTGCAGATTGGATCTGCAAGGGGCTGGCGCCCCCCTGGCCCCCTATATATATGTGGGGGGGGGGAGAGGGCAGCCGCACCTCAGCCCTGGCGCCTCTTCCCCTCCCGTCACACCTCCCAACTCCTAACGCAGGGCGCCCGACGAAGCCCTGCTGCGATCTCCACTGCATCCGTCATCACGCCGTCATGCTGCCGGATCTCTGACGACTTCTCCTCCCCCCTTGCTGGATCAAGAAGGAGGTGACGTTGCTGCACCGTACGTGTGTTGAACGCGGAGGTGCCGTTCGTTCGGCGCTAGATCATCGGTGACGAAGAACGTGAAGAGTACGACTACTTCATCCCCACTTCGTTGAAAGCTTCCGCACGCGATCTACATAACGGTATGTAGATGCACTCTTACTTGCTCGTTGCTAGATGTATCCATAGTTGGATCTTGGTGAAGACGTAGAAAATTTTTGATTTATGCTACGTTCCCCAACACTCTTCTCCTCCTTTGTTCCATAGATCCATAGATCCTCCTCTCATATGTAATCTTTTCTTCAGTTCTTATCCATAGGTAGGCATGCAGCACTGCAGCAGTAGTTTCTTTGTTCTTCAGCAACAGTTTAGTCTTTAGTGGTCATTGGTGATTGGTTAACCCCTGCTCCTCCTAACAATTAGTTATTTGTTTAGGAATAGCAAAGGTGGGCACTAAGTAAGTACTAGTATGGAGTCAGGAGGAGGAGATGATGTTGATGCTAGTGCTAGTGCACCTGCAGCAGCAACAGCAGCAGAACAGAGAGCACAAATTCTCAAGAGGAATTCCGATGACATGGGTTGGGCCTATGGTCAGCTGGTTGATCCTAACAACCTTCAGAGAGTGAGGTGCATTTTTTGCAGCCAGATTTTCACAGGAGGTATTTACCGGCTGAAGCAACACATTGCGGCAAACTCAAATGCGGTGAGGACCTGCCAGCGGTGCCCACAAGAAGCTAAAGAAGCTTGCTTAAAAGCTTTTGAAGAAAAGGCAACAAAGAAGAAAAAGAAGTATGATCACGAGAAGGCTGTGAGAGATGCTGTTGTTATTGATGCATCATCCACTCCTCAAGGTCAAGCTCGAGATGATGATGAACTCACTTGTATTGGTAGCTCACAACCTCATGTGTTAGGTCCTATAGATAAGTGGACACATACCATTGACCCCAAGTTATGCGGAGAAGCAAGACTCAAGCAAATGAAGATTAACAAGGCAGCATGGGAGGAGAGATCACTTCGAGCACATGAGTACATTGCAAGATGGGTGTATACACATGGTAAGAGCTTGCTGCCCTGTTTTTTGCCAATTGAATTGTAGATTGTTTGCTGCCCTCCTATGCTAAGACGTGTCTCTCTTATATGCAATGCAGCAATACCGTTCAATGCAATTGACAATGATGAGTTTAGGCAGATGGTTCAGGCCATTGGTCAATTTGGTGCAGATGTAGATCCACCTAGTCAATATGATCTCCGGGAGACTTTGCTGAAGTCTGGGTATGCAAGAACCAAGAGTGAACTCAAGGACCGAGAGGTGGAGAAAGGCAAGCATGGTTTCTCTCTCATGACTGATGCTTGGACTGACATGAAGAGGAGAAGCATTATGAATCTGGTCACACATTGCTCGGAAGGTGTTAGCTTCATCAAGTCAAAGGAAACATCAGACACACCACATACAAGTGAGATGATCTTCAATCTAGTTGACAAGACAATTGAAGAATTAGGTGTTGAACATGTGGTGCAGGTTGTGACTGACAATGCTTCGAAGAACATGGGAGCTAAGGATCTCTTGAAAGTGAAGAGGCCGAAGATATTTTGGAGCTCGTGTGCGACTCACACTGTCAATTTGATGCTCCAAGGGATTGGCAACTTAGCTAAGTTCAAGAAGATAATTGATCAAGCCAAGGCTTTCACAATATTTGTGTATGGGCACCATCGCAACTTAGAGTGCATGAGATCATTCACCAAGAAGAGAGAAATCATAAGGCCGGGAGTAACTAGATTTGCTTCCCAATTCCTCACTTTGCAAAGCCTTGCAGACAAGGCTGATTCACTAAGAAAGATGGTGGTTTCCTCTAAGTGGGATAAGATCAAAGATGTGCACTCAAAGAAAGGAAAGGATGCTACAGCCATAATTCTCAACAAGCCGTTCTGGAAGGGTGTAAATCTTTGCATCAAGGTGTTCGAGCCGTTGGTGAAGGTCCTCCGGTTGGTTGATGGTGATGCACGACCCTCAATGGGCTTTGTGTATGGAGAGATTGTGAAGGCAAAGAAAGAAATCAAAGAGGCCTTTGGTAACGTCGAGGCACGGTACAAAGATGTGTTAGCTATAGTAGAAAAGAAGATGAAAGATAGGCTTGATGCCCCACTGCAGTTGACTGCATATTTGTTGAATCCACACTATAGCTATGCAGATGACAGCATATTTGATTCTGTTGACATCAATACAGCCTTTTATTCTTGTGTGGAGACATTTTATCATGGTGATGAAAACATGCAAGACCAAGTTGTGAACTATGAAATAAGCAAGTTCCAAAGCAGAGAGGGTTCCTTTGCAAAGAAGCTTGCTAGGACTTGCCAAAACTTTGACTACAATCCTGGTTAGTCATTACTTGCAAAACTATCACTTAACTGCATATTTTGTCCAGTACTCAAGTTCTTATAGTATTATTAGTTCCTGACTATGAAAAATTCCTCTTCCTAGTGGCTTGGTGGAGAATGTATGGAGGTGAGACACCAGGACTGAAGGACATGGCTATGAAGATCCTTTCTTTGACCTCAAGTTCTTCCGGTTGTGAGAGAAATTAGAGTTGTTTTGAGTCGGTTAGTTTCCAAAGCTGAATTTGTTCCAATGCTTTGTCAAGTTCATATTAACTAGTTCCTGACTAGTAGCATTGGCACTTGTAGATACATACCAAGAGGAGAAATAGACTTACAACAGATCGCCTCTATCAGCTTGTGTACATCCAGTTCAACTCAAGGTTGTTATCCAAGAAGAGAAAGATCAAGTAGAGGAAGAACATTGATGTTCTCCTCACTACTGATGCATCCGAAGCACAAGGCTTCTTTTTTGAGGGAGGAGATGATCATGCTTTCATGGTGTTTCCAGATGGAGATGAGGGAGCAGATGGCATACCTTGGAGTGTGGTTGGAGATGCTATGGGAACCAATGAACAACTTGAGCTTCGTCGAAGTGCAAGGGTTAGAGATCTCCATGATGAAGAGTTTGAGTCAGACGAAGAAGAAGTAGAGGAGACAGATTCAGAGGAGGAAGACATAGAGTACGAGGATGATGAAGATGAAGTGGTGATTGGGCGCACTTATGTGGATGCGGACTAATCCATGAAGTCATGAATTGCTACTTGCCTTGCCTCTTGTTGTTTGTTTGCTGCTGCTGCTGCTTGGCTGCTGTTTGGTTGTTGCTGCTGCTTGTTTGGCTGCTGCTGATGCTGATGCTTGGCTACTGCTGCTTGTTTGGCTGCTGCTGCTGCTGATGCTTGGCTGCTGCTGCATTTTATCTTATATGCTCTAAGACTATATTGTGCATTTATGTTTGTTGTGTGAACCACTGAACCTTGTCCTTATGTGTTATTTGGCTATTTGTTGTGGTTTGTGAACCACTGAACCTCAACCTTATATGCTATTTCAGATTTTCAGTTACCTATGTGCTATATTTCCTGTTTTCTTGTGCATATTATTCAAAAACAGCCAAATTCTGGCCAATTTAAAAAAACGCTTAATCCCGGTTAAGCTGCGCTTAAGCGGCCATTGCTCTAAGTTGTGGCCTTTCGCTCCGCTTACGCTTACCGCTTTCTTGAACATTGACCTTGATGAAAAGAAGATATATCCTATTATTATTAGTGCTAACTTTTTAGAGCAGGAGGAAGAGAAATTATTGAAAACTCTGAAAAAGCATCGTGCTGCTATTGGATATACTCTTGATGATCTTAAGGGCATTAGTCCTACTCTATGCCAACACAAAATAAAATTGGAGAAAGACGCTAAACCGGTTGTTGATCACGAACGACGGTTAAATCCTAAGATGAAAGAAGTGGTAAGGAAGGAAATACTAAAGCTTCTAGAGGTAGGTATAATTTATCCAGTTGCTGATAGTCAGTGGGTAAGTCCTGTCCATTGTGTCCCTAAGAAAGGAGGCATTACTGTTGTTCCTAATGATAAAGATGAATTGATCCCGCAAAGAATTGTTACAGATTATATGATGGTAATTGATTTCCGTAAATTAAGTAAAGCTACTAAGAAAGATCATCACCCTCTACCTTTTATTGATCAAATGCTAGAAAGATTATCCAAACATACTCATTTTTGCTTTCTAGATGGTTATTTTGGTTTCTCTCAAATACCCGTGTCAAAAGAGGATCAAGAAAAGACCATTTTTACTTGTCTTTTCGGTACCTTTGCTTATAGACGTATGCCTTTTGGTTTATGTAATGCACCTGCTACCTTTCAAAGATGATGATGGCTATATTCTCTGATTTTTGTGAAAAGATTGTTGAGGTTTTCATGGATGATTTTTCCGTTTATGGAACTTCTTTTGATGATTGCTTGAGCAACCTTGGTCGAGTTTTGCAGAGATGTGAAGAAACTAATATTGTCTTGAATTGGGAAAAGTGCCACTTTATGGTTAATGAAGGTATTGTCTTGGGGCATAAAATTTCTGAAAGAGGTATTGAAGTTGATAAAGCTAAAGTCGATGCTATTGAGAAGATGACGTGTCCCAAGGACATCAAATGTATAAGAAGTTTCCTTGGTCATGCCGGGTTTTATAGGAGGTTCATTAAGGACTTCTCAAAAATCTCTAGGCCTCTGACTAATCTGTTACAAAAAGATGTTCCTTTTGTCTTTGATGATGATTGAGTAGAATCATTTGAAATACTTAAGAAGGCATTGATCTCTGCACCTACCGTCCAGCCTCCTGACTAGAATTTACCCTTTGAAATTATGTGCGATGCTAGTGATTATGTTGTAGGTGCTGTTCTAGGACAAAGAGTTGATAAGAAATTGAATGTTATCCAATATGCTAGTAAAACTCTAGACAGCGCCCAGAGAAATTATGCTACTACTGAGAAATAATTTTTAGCAGTTATATTTGCTTGTGATATGTTTAGACCTTATATTATTAATTCTAAAGTAACTATTCACACCGATCACGCTGCTATCAAATATCTTATGGAAAAGAAAGACGCTAAACCTACAAAAACAGAACCGGCGCTGACGAACCCGGATCATCCGGATGTTCTCCCGGATCATCCGGACAAAGCCCGGATGAGCTGGATTTTCGACCGGATGTCCGGGTAACCCTGAAACTGACGCGGCTGAAATTTTGTTTTGGCCATAACTAATTCATCCGGAGTCCGTTTTCGACGTTCTTTAGCTCGTTTTGAAGCTATTGACATCCCCCATACCACAAAAATACTACCATCATCATTTGACTCCATTAAATTTTGTCAAATTTGGCAAGTTTGCCTAGGCCTTCCACCATATCATCCGCATAGCCACCATAGCCTTCCGCAACCTAACACATTTTGTCCACCATAGCATTTGTGGTTGCTTGAGTAGTGATTTGAGTCTCCTAAGGTGTTTAGGCTACTTAGGGACGATTGCTTCTTCATCAACCACCACCACCACTTCCGCATACACATTGCCCACCATACATTTCCGCAACCCAAACCTTAACCAAATTTTGTTCGAGCTTGTTTGAGTTGTGGCTTGTATCTCCTAAGGTGTTTCGGCTACTTAGGGACCGTGACTTCAACCCCGACAACGTGTATAGCCCTTCATACACTTGCTCCACCATAACCCATTTTGACCGGGTTTCCATCAATAATTCCGCAACCACCACCGCTTGTCCGCTACCACCATTTGACATTTGTCCTTGAGATTTTGAGTTGTGGTTTTTCCGTTTCCTAAGGTGTTTCGGCTAATTAGGAACGGGTCTACATCAAGAGCACCGCATCTCATAATCATCATCGTATGGTAACCTCGACGACATCATTGTATATTCCCCTTGCAATTGCATTGTTAACCCCTAGCCCATTTTGCGTCACTTGCCTATGGAGACTAGCCTTTGAGTATTGTCGGCAACGTTACTTGTGCACATTAGTGATCCGCCCTTCCATTGCATACATACCATATCTTGGTATCATCATATCATCCCTTGTGTCACAAGATTGTTCCCGCATATACACAATTGCTATCTTGGTTTGTGCATTTCGCATTGTGGCCATACAAAAAAAAGAGAGAATAAGCTTTTAAGCAAAAAGTGAAAGATAAAGAAGCTTGTAAGCAAGAGCCATAGCATCACACCACATTGCATATAAGATTGCCATATCCGACCATCTTGGATCATCTTGTGCTAAAAGCACCGGAACATCATACACATAGCATACTTGGGATAGAAACTTGATACATTTTGCATCTCATAAGTTGTGCACAAGTGTCGTATCCGCCTATTGAGCAATCGTGCTAGCGTCTCTCTTGAGTTGTGCAACACGAGCGTTTTCCGTGGATTCCACATTTTGTGCTCATTCCTTGGTTGCACGACCCCATCTATCTATCCGTGTGTGTGTTTCCGTGTGCCACCCATATTGCTATTGGTCCACTTGTTTCACTTGCGAATTTGTGAATCTCTTTCAACTTTATTGACTCTTGCTAACATTTTGCATCAAATTTTTGTGCCACTATCCTCACCAAGCTCCACCATAAGCTTTACTTGTGTAGGTGTGAGAAACCGACAAGAATTGGTACCAATTGTTGTATTTCCTTGTTGCACATTTGCGTGATCATTGATCCATCTTCAACATCGGTCAAGGTACATTTGGTATAGTTCTTCTCTTTCTCCCACTCATACTTGCTAGCGTCTTGTGATGGATAGGCAAAGCATTTTACCTCCGGTCTTCGACATCGATGGCGCGAACAACTACATCCACGAGCAAACCATCGGACTACAACGAGCAATGCAAGAGTGCTTGGGCAACATCGCCATCGAACTACGATACTCCGAGACAAGGACAATGGCTTCCTTTGACGACATGTGCGACTCCTTCAACAAACAAATGGCGGAGCTCCGACACTTGGTGGTCGATTACAAGTCTTCTTCCCCTTCGTCATCCTCTCAGCGGCGACGTTCAAGTCACAAGTCTTCGGAGCGCAAACATGATGCAAGTGCAAGTCTTCCACGTCCACACCGCCATGGCGACCATCGACATCGTCATGAAGGGCAAGTCACCCCCAAGCATCATGTGCACGACGACGACGAACGACATCTACCAAGAGCTCAAGCACGACAACGACATCAGCATCATGAAGATGCTCGACAAGCGCATACCTACAAGTCCGAAGAAGCTCTACATCACGCCAAGCCCAAGCTTCAAGTGCAAAAGAGAAGACCGCGAGACAAGCACCACCAAGAAGAAGCTACGGCTACAACCACCACTTCGGCATCTTCGCCAAGTGCTATCAAGGCATCTTCGCCTTTGGACGTACGGCATCTTCGCCTACTTCCCATGAGTTCGCCTACATCGACGTCTTCATCATCAAGGCGGTCATCTACGAGCGACGGTGACAAGACAGTTGAGCATGGGCCATGCCCTTCGACCAAGGCGACGAGCATGAACCTCTTCGACACCATGAAGACGGCACCCATATTGGACTCCTACTCCGGGTCAAGCAACGCGAGCAAGCATGAGACCTTCTCTTTGACCTCAGAGGAGCGTGATGGTTTGCCACACCCTACGGCATTCATCTTTGGAGGCGTTGCGGATGAGGAAGTTGAGCATGGAGACTATTGCACCTACACCTCTTCGACATCCACATATGACGAGATGCCCCAATTCCCATGTGAGGAGAGCCACCACCACATGAGTGATACGAGTGACTCCACCATATGTGACATTAAGAGTATTTCCTTTGAGAGGATGAGAGTGACCACTACTAGCCCCATACATGAGAGGATGCCACTTCTCCTATGTGAGGTTGAGAGACATTAGAGTGACTCCACCAACCATACGAGTGAGAGCATCTTAGAGGGAGTGAGTGAGCCACAACACTTAGTGAGTGAGGTAGTTGATAGGGCATGTGAGGCCAATATGATTTCTAACGACTTAACCTCTACTCCGAGTGTGTTTTCTTTGGTGCTAGGTCTCCTACAAGAGGACATGCCTACCCTCGACTAGTCCATCCCTCCAATGGACAACCCGATGGCCATGGTGGAAGAAGATGCACCACCCAGATGGTCCCATCATGATGAAGAAGAGAACAATTGGATCTTGAACACCTCACCTACAACGCATGAGCGACACTCCAAAGGTAAAATAGGTGAAGGTGATGCTCTTGTCCCACTAGTGGACTATCTTGAGAATGATTGCTTGCATGATGTTGACACACCTATTGTCATGCTTCATGCTAGTGTGACTTCATCATGTCATGACTTACCTATTTATGATGAATATGATGATGAGCATGTTGAGTTGCCTAGTTGTTATGCCATGCTCCATAGGATATCATGTGAAAATTCTTTTGGTCACATCATGTTCGATAATCCTTTGAACTTGTCATATGCTATGAGTGAGATTTCTCATATTGCTTCATTTCAATCTCAACATAGTAACTATGCATGCCCCATTAGAATCAATCATATTTGCACTTGTGGCATAGATGACAAGATGATGGTCATTGGCTTTTGTTTTTCATGCGATGATATTGCCATGCTTCCTTTACATGATTTGCGCAATTCATCCACTATGCCATGCCATGAACACATTGTTCCGGATATGCATTGTTTTGGATGTTATCAATATTCTCCATGTGATGTATCCATCAATTCTCATGAGGAGACCCCCATAGTTTCCCCATACATACTAGGAGATCTTGATGCATTCCATACCTTGTATGATTACCATGATTGTGTGCACCATATGCATTCCATGAATAACAATGCTCTACATAATTCTCATGATGCATTAAACAATTTGAGTCTCCATTATGCCATACATAACAAAAAACCTCTCATGATGGATCACATGTTTCTATATCACGCATCTCATTTATTTGAGCATTAGATATTATGTGCTAACCAAGACATGCACGCGTGCATCATGATGGATGATGTGTACATATACCACGCACACACAATTTTTCCTTTGTCTTTGTTTTGTGTAGGTACTCACCAACATTTGTCAACCTCACAATCCCATGAGTTGACAAAACGAGCTCTTGAGAGCAACGACGATTTGGGATTCCGCGGATTGTTCGTACCACCGTTCTCTTCGCGCCACTACGCGCATCTCTTTTACTTGGCTCTCGCACGACCATGGGCTATCTACCACTTGTTTCATTATGCCCATTTTATCGTGTTCACTTTGCATGTTATACCTCTTGATATGACTTTGCCATGCAATTGTGACCCTTGCTTGCCTTTACACATGATTAACCATTATGCTACTTATATGTGTATTTGCATGCTTGGTGGAGATACTTGTAGCTACTATCATGATTTCTTTGTGCCCCACGCTATTGATGCTTGTTGTGTTGGGAGAGTCATGATGCCCTATTGCTATTTACATATGGCCTCTCGCCAATACATTGATCATATTTTGCTCATATCTTGCTTTCATGCTTGTGCTATGCCTTGTGCATTACTCATGCCTACTATTTGCACACATGACATGTTTGCCATGATTACCTCTAGTACGTTGCATCTTCGCACGACTAGCTTGTTTATCTTGATCGCTATGATTGCTTGCTATGTTGCATCAGCCATGTTCCACTCTTACTTGCTTTCTTGGGATGATGACATATATGTTCATGCAATTCACATGATTCACATTGGTCATTGTCACTTGTCTCCACTAGTTGCATCTATCATATTCACTTGTATTGAGTGCAACAATGCTATATTTGTTGATCGTGGAGACTTGGACACCATACTTGTGATGCATGCTTGTTTGTTTGAGCTTCATGCCTTTGGTTGTTATCGCATCATATGCTTACATGTCGTGCCACATTACCTTGTCCTTTCTTATGATAAGCATGATGACTACACTTGTTGGGTATCTTACCATACGAATGATAGGCTTTGCAAGTCCGCTAACCTCATTTGTTTTTCCGAGTGTTTGTCATGTTCTTTCATTCTGAAGGATTCACAAGGCGGTGTCATCATGCGACAACTTGATCATGCGAAGGCATACACGATGTGCAACACCAACATTTGCAAGAACTTTCATAAGGTGAATTCCTTCTTTGTGAGCCATCCTCACTTATGCATATTGGATGGGCCATGCATTCATTGTTGTTTCCTTCTTGTTGTCTACATGACACATCTACGGGATGGAGGACCGACATTGAAGATGGACCCTTTGGGTGCACCTTCGGAACTCCACTCATGCCACAACATTGAGCATTGGTATATTACCACTCCTTCGGCACATTGCAACAAAACCTCCATATGTGTTGATTGTGTGCCCACATGCCATGCTCCATGGACGTTTCATACCCATGACAAATTTGCATCTTATGCATGGATTGACTCACATTATGATTGCCTCGTTGCATCTTGTATTCCCATGTCATCCATGATATATGAGCTTGTGCATTTCCTTAGCAAATTTGTTGTGCTCTTTCTTGACGACATATTCATACATCATGATCATATTGCCCAACATCAATTGCATGATCACATAGTCATATTGAGCACCCATTGCCATGTTCATGCTCTTGATACACCGTCCCATTATGACATCTTTTTGCACAATGGTTGCATTGATCAATCTCACAACACCTTTGTGTGCACCATGAATGAATTTGCTCACATGAATGCTTTACATGTAATTGTACATCTTTTAGATAAGCATCTTGTGCCTTGCATCGCCCAAACTTGTCACAAGGACTCATTCTTACCTGATGGACACTTTGTGTGCGCTAACCATTGTATTTCCAAGTGTACTTCGTGTTTGCTCATTTTGCATGTACCACATAACGGAGACACCGTGGAGTACTTGGATTGCGCCATGCCCTCAACTTTGTCCAACTACAAGTCCGTTCACAACAACCGTTGCCATGGTGATGAGCTTTTTGATCCGAGGTCGGATCTTTCCCAAGGGAGGGGAGATGATGCGGAGCATCCCACGATCATCCCCATGTTCACTTCGACAGGACCTCAAGTACCCACCATTGGACACAAGGTTGACTCGCTCCTCTCCGAACCTTCACTTTCCACTTGTGAGGCATGGCTACTACCTCAAACATATGTGCTATGCATGACCAGGAACCAAGAGGAAGACCATGGAGCAGCTAAGGAGCAAGTACGATCGAAGGAGAGAAGCATACGCGAAGACGGAGAAGAATCGGAGCAAGACAGAAGATGCCCAGATCATCCGGACCCCCAGCCGGACGATTCGGACCAAGCCCGGATGATCCGGACCGACACCCGGACGATCCGGGTAATATGCCCCGAGGCACCCGAAGCTTGCCCACGAAGTCGGACAATCCGGAGCAGGCCCCGGATCATCCGGACGGAGCCGGACATCCGAACCAGGCCCCGGATCATCCGGTCCATCTGCTGCGTGTCGACACCTCCGGACGATCCGGACGGTCACCCGGATCATCCGGGCCACCATCCGGATCATCCGGACCCCGCCTGTGTGCGTGACTTGGGTCGAGCCCGTGTGCCCCTTCGCCCCTCACTTACCCCTTCGTGGCTTAGACTATAAATAGACCCCCTCCTCCTCCATTTGAGGGTTAGCTTAGGTTTAGCTCATTTGAGACTAGAGCTTTGCTCATCTATGTGGTTCTACTCCTACGAGTGACCGCGGCCCCTCTACGGAGAAGATCCACACCGGATTCAAGACCCCTAACGGGAAGATCCATCGCGGATTCAAGACCTCCTCACGGAGATGAACTTTACCTTGTATCTTTCCCTTTGTTGTTCATGTACCTTGTGATCTTGTGTGTTTGATTGTCTAGTGGATGTGTGGACTTGTTCTTGAGTGTTTTCCCTCGTGATTCCCCTTTGTGTTCTTCGTGTTCATCGTGGGTTTCCCTCCTCTTCGTGAAAGATCGGCCTAGAACGGGTGGACCCCGCATCATATTCTTACGGTGTGTTGAAAGAATTGTGATTTATTATTCATTTTATCATCATGCGTGCATGAGAATCGTGATCATGGTCCCATAAAAACGATGACCCATCTATTTAAGCACCTTTATCATGAAAATTGCAACTTATAACATGATACGTGAACACCGTGCATATATTTCAACTCCTAATTCAAAACCATTTGGGATAGCTAGAATATAACTACTTCTGCAAGTCTGTTGATCACCAGAATATGTGTGTGGCTTTAGGTTGAATATCCAAACAGATGCCAAGAAGGGAAATACCCTTTGATTCCTGGTTGTATCTACACCCTATATGGAGAAAATAATTAGAAGAAAAAAAAGTCAAAATAGTTTAGAAGTTTTTTAGAGTAAATTTGACTTTCTTTTTTACTAGTATATAAATTTCATGAATAAAAAACCAGTGTTGACTTCAAGACAAAAAGGAAATTTATTTACTAGTATAGGTCACTATTCACCTATTTTGGCCGAAATTTTGTTTTTTTAAGAAGTCAAAGGGGATTTTTTTTCTTTTTGTGGAATTTTTTTCGTAAGTAAAATGGAAGGTCAAGTTTATTTCAAAACTGGATTGCTAAATCTCAGTCGAGTGAGACTTAACCAAGTCTGACTCGATGCTATATTCGTGGGATCTTACATGAAGATCCGTTCAAAAAAAATCATTTTTCCTTTCTTGTATTCGGTTTTTTATGAATTTTTATTTAACTACTAATATTTTTTTCATATAGGGTGTATATACACCCGTAGGGGTGTATATACACCCGTAGACCAAGATTCCCCTCCATGCCAAGACTCATATCGAGTAATGAAAATAAACAATAGTTCCTTTAAGAACAAAAATAACAGGGCAACCAAAAGCTCTTAAAAGCTACTCCCTCTGCCCCAAAAGCTCTTTTTTAACTCTTAAAAGTTATAACTTTGTACTAGTAAATCATAACCTTATAGTACTTAATAAGTGACACTTATTTTGGGACCGAAGTAGTAGTATACACCATATTTACTGCGTCTCATGCCCTGGTTTGATCAAAAGAGAATAGATGAACTTGGATTATAGATCTCAACATAATACTCATATAAATAAGCATTTGTTAGAGAAAGAGAATAGCATCAGCTACACATTCACGCCATGCTCAATCCAATTCACTCATAAGGCAGTGGATGCATGCTTGCACCAAGTAATGTACAGTAAATATCTTGTGTGATTACAGCTTGTAATAATAGATTTAAGAAAAAAGTTGCATGCATCCAGCACTTGCACAGTATGGTAAAATCCATGGTGTTTTGCTACCTCATCCACCTATTCACATCTGTAACAAATGTAACAATGCGGGTGTTGGGGGGAAATCCTGTAACTGCTGCGATATACCCTATCATACAATTTTCCTCAGGTGTTGCAACAATAAAACCTCAGAGTGGCAACATCCACGTCAATAACCCAAAAAAAGCCAATTATTATGGACTAAAAAATTACAATACACCAGCTTGCTCTCCCTCCCTAATGTCCACCGAGAGCGCAGCCAGGCGTCTGTGTATAGCTCCGCCGAAAATTGCTGGAAGGTCGGATTCGATGTTCAGCAGTTTGGCCCTATTGCTCGGCAGTTTGGCCCTCCTGTGCTGAGCTCTCCAACTTGCTCTGCTCGCCTTCTGCTGCGGGGTCACTTTCATTGTCAGGGAAAACCTCTGGCTGCAGCGATGGCGCGACCTTGTTGACTTGAAGCCATGTTGCTTCCCACAACGTGTTCTCCTCGCTGGCGCTTGTCTTTGACAGTACACCATTTGCTTTCATCACCAGTAGTATGTTCTTCAGTAGCTCAGGGATTGCCTCGTGTAGCTTCTCAGTCCTCCTCCCTCTAAGTTTCACTTTCATGAACTTCTCTATCATGTCGAGGACTTCCAGCCACAGCTTGCTGAAACTGCTCTGCGCAGACAAGTCTTTAAGTGACTGCAAGAACACCTTGCACAACAGTTTCACAGCATGCAAGAGGGACACCTCCATGTTTCTGAAATCCTTTGGTGAGTAACTCTGAGCAATCTCCAACAACTCGTCAAGCAACTGGAAGATAATATCGAAGGACATCAACCATGCAGAAGAGGAAACTGATATTCCATCAACTACTAAGCATCTATGCAAACATAACAGCGCATGGTTCCTCACTTCCTCCCTCTGATCCGTGCACACCTTCCTCAATGCCTGCACTAGCCGCAGCCACATCTCAGCAATTCCTTCCAATATCCTCTCCGCCTCGCCACCAGCTTCCTTGACCTCACGTGACCAGCGTGTAAGGCAATTTACTGAGTCAGCCATTAGGTTCAAGGCATGGATAGATCTCTCTGCAGACCCAAGCCGAGATTCTGCGAACTGCCTTGAGGCCTCCACTGAAACGATAAAGTTGGCAGGTGAGAGGTGTGCTCCCTCAGACATGATGAAAACCAGAGCTTCAAAGCCGGCATCAGAAGCATCAGGATGGCGAGCGGTCACACACAGCAAGGAAATTATAGTCCGCCAGCCCATCTGGGATTTGATATGGGTTGCATTGGCCTTCACAAGTCGTGTGACCTCCAACGTGATGTTCTCACAGTAAGCATCAGCTACACGAGCATCAAGTTTCAAAATCAGCTGCAGTGACCTCAGTAAATCATCTACCAGATTCTCCTTATAAGGGAGCAACCTCTGGCAGATGTGCAGGAGACCGAACACAGCCTTCTCCACCAGGTTGCAAGGCATCACTGTGGACTGAACGATATGGGTTATGTGCTCATACACACCCTGCCACAAAAGCACAATCCTGTCTCTGTTGTTTAATGTGACAGTAATTAGGAGCTCTAAGCAGAACACTGCCGTGCCTTCATCATCAAGCGAGCTGGTTATCCTCTGAGGTCGGCCTGCTGCCTGAATGAGGGCTCTTGCTAGATTTGAGAGTGAGTCAGCTTGTAAGAATTTACTCTCGGTGAAGATGGTACCTATTTGGCACTTCTTTACGGTCTCCAAAGCATTCCTTTGAGCTGCCAGTTGCTCCTCGGTTGGCTGGGACCTTGGTTCTTCAGTATCTAAGTACAGTAGTTGGCTAAACCTCCCCATCAGCCCATATGTTTTTTTAGGGGTGTTGATTGGTAAAGCTTGAGGTGCAACTGCATATGAACCAAGCTTGCTAGGCAATGAATCTGAAGACGACTCCTGATCGTCACCTGTATCGCCAGTGAGGCTGCCCGGAAGAAGGCCTATCTTGTGCAACCTTAAAATGCAATCTACTATATTCCTCCATCCGCTCCGTATATGATCACCATAAGTAGTTGCAATTGTGAAGACCGCCTCTGTTGCCATTCTAGCCTTGGTATCCACCCCAAAAGCTATTACAGGATCATCAGCATAAGAATTGTTCAACAAAGTGGTGAATTTACATAGAGCCACAACAAGATCATTCAATACATCATCAAGATGATAGAATGCAGCCAGCTTTGCTACAGATAGAAAACCATCAATGCATCCTGTAATAATCTCCTCATGCTCGACATTATCAAAAACCACGGAAATAGCAGCAACTGATGGTCCAGCCATGATAGGGAACATGTCACTATCAAGAAAAGGGTAGGAGTCACAAGCAATGTACACTGATGTCCTCTTTGACTTCCACATCAGATCGACCCAGCGGCTATAAGACATCTCAGAGCATCCAGCTCCTTGCTCGGGAATGGTTTTGATCTCATTCCGACATATAGAATAAAACAGCTCCGACAAGAACTCCCTCGGAAGATCATTCCCACCATTGATACGGCGATTGTTCCTGATAAAATCTTCTTCAGTCATCTTCTTCTTAACCCTTACATTGTGTTGATCTGTGTTGAGCATAATGACTGAATACGACAGCACCAGAGCAGCATCCCTGTTAACAAACATGTGTGGTGACTGTTCATAATACCTCTCAGAGAAGGCCTCCAAAATCCGCTGTATCTTTTGTGACTCACCAGGCAACCGGAAAGTTTCCAAGAAGAGCCTTAGGGCAGCGTCCAAGTTCATATCCTCGAAGTCAAAGGTTTTAGCAAATTCATGAAGTACCAGAATAGAGAACTCATCATGATTCCCAAGGTATTCCCCAAGAAGGTTCTTGTCCAATCCAGGTGTGTACCGAAAGAACAGAGCAACACTTCGCGCATCAAGTTTTTCAGGCAATAGGTGGACACCTTGCAGATACTCAAAGCCCTTCTTTTTGTCCCTATTGAAATGCTCAACACCAACCATTAGCTTTCTCTTGATGTTTTTTTGCTGGTGAACGAATCTAACCCATTGATCAGGATCATGACTGCCCTCGCACTTCAACTGCCAAAAGGGAAAATATTCACTTATTTCTGGCACTGTCTGCCCATGATGCTGATGTGCATGATCAGTTCTCTCTGCTATCGCCTGAATGACAGAAACCAAACCATCCAATGCAAGAACATTCAATGCAGACAATGGACTGTTTACAGGGAATGCACTTCTAGACAGAAGATTAGCTAGGTCTTCAAAAATATTTGAACACTGTAGATCACAGTCCATGTTTGCATACATCTCAGCCATAAACTCTTTCTGCCGACAGAAATCCACTAGAGCCTCCAGGGCGACTTCCTGCTGCTGATAACTAGCTCCATATCTACCCTGGGCTAATCTTAGGATCACACACGAGAAGAAAGCCTCGATTTGCAGCTTAAGTTCCTGACGTAAATGGTAGAAGAGAGTAAAAACAGTGCTGCACACTGTCGACAGAATCAAGGGGCTCATTGACAAGCCAAACTGCATTAGATTGTGGAACAGTTCATCCTGTACAAAAGCCAGCAACTTTGGGTGCCTGTCGATGGACGAAGCTGACAACTCAATGGCAGAATTTATCAACCCCAGAGCGAAGAGGGGCACGTCCTCATCATAATCAATACCATTCATCCTTTGGCTCACATCCATGTCTTCGGCTATGTTCAAGAGAGAGCACAAGAACTGTAGTATCTCTACCATGCAAGGAACCCCGAGCGGCTCCATCATGTCCTTGTCTTGAACGTCACCAAATCCACCTCCGACCTCATCCCCGGAGCTATTCAAACAAACATAATCACTCTTCCCATTCCCTAGCTCCTCAGCACCCAAATCTTGGTTCTTGCCAATCTGCAGAACAGACGCACCACCACATTAATATACCAAATTTGGTATTACCACCAGAATGCATTTTGTTCCAAACTAGCATGATACATAGTGTACAGGTACTCAAGGCAAGTAAAGAATGGAGTCGGTTTCCATGTGCACACGGTCAAATTGCTGGCATGACAGCATTTAGAAAACTAAGACTCCAATTAACCCTCCATACAAATACACACACACACACATGAATAAGTATAGTTACTTCAGTGCACTAACCTAAAAGAGCACTGCAAGTTAAACTATCACAATACTGAGTAAAAATTGGAAAAGAGCAGCATTGTCTCCAATTCTCCTTGATCATGAGTGCAAGTAATATAAAAATGTAATTGGTGGGCTGAAGACTCTGAGAAGCAATCCCACCTGCTCGTTGACTATGGCGGTTGGTTCAATGTCAGCAAGGCGGCCGAAGACACAGCGGATGACCTCCTGCATGGTCTGCCTGGAGACGCGCTGCAGGAGCTCCCCCTTGGTGCCGGCCTGCTGCACGACGCGGAAGCAGGTGGTGACGATGGCGCAGACGTGGCGGTTGGAGAGCGCGGGGGCGGCGCGGCCACGCACGCAGGCGAGCAGCACCTGCAGGACCCGGGCGAGGACGGCCTCCTCGGAGGCCGGGTCGGTGACCTCGAAGCGGCAGCCCGTGACGGCCTCGACGACGGCGCCCATGGCCTCGGCGGCACCCCCGCCGGGCGCCACGAGGTCGAGGGACAGGAGCTTGTGCAGGGAGGAGAGCGCGGAGCCGGTGATGGGCGCGCCGGTCTCGTCGGAGCGCACGACGTCGAGGAAGGGGCGGAGGCAGAGGAGCGGGTCGGCCTCGGGCCAGCGGGTCCCCCACGCGGCGGCGCGGCGGCGGAGCGACTTGAGCCCCGCGATGAGGGGGTGGTCGAGGTGCTCCTCCTCGGCGCCGCCGCCGTCGTCCCCGCCGTAGCGCACGCCCGCCCAGCGCACGTTGCGGCGCATGACGGCCAGCACCGTGGCCACCTCCGAGGCCACCACGCACGCCATCGCCACGCCCGACGACCCCGCTCCCGACGACGGCGACGCCGACGCTGACGCTGCCCTGAGGCCGCCCATGGAGGCGGGCGGCGGTCCGGTGCGAGCGCGCGGGCGGCTACGAGCGCATCCGGGGGCCGGGCTGGGATCTGATCTGGGCGGGGTGAGATCTGGCTGCTGGCGGGTTTGGTCTTCGGGGTGGGGGCTGGATCTGAGAGAGACCAGAGCTCAACTCCTAGGACTACCAGAGAATGAGTTTGGTGGGTTTTTGCCTTTGTTTGGTTTGAAATTTTGAACTTTATAAAATATTCTCTGCTTCATGTTTGGGGGTAGGCATTCCTTTTTCATGAAATTTCCTCAAATTAAAGTGGCCTTCTAAATTGATTTACATAGCACAGCGGCATATGTTTACCCCGAAAATAAGGTTTAGCACAAATAGCATATGGGTTGAAATTGGCATTGATTCCCTGGAGCCTTTACCATTTCACTGTGGATCGATTAATGTATGTGATTGGATGTGTTAAAATTTATGCTTTATTGTGGGATAGGGTTTGAATCATGGTTTGACTCGATATTTAAGTTGACCATGTGGTATGACGGAAAAAAATACAATAAGCACGCCTTCAATATATCATTGTTTGGTTATATGGTTATTAAAAATCATTGCGGTGAAGGTGTTTTTCTACCACATATCGATAGCCTAGGTTGCGGCTTATTTGGATACCGATAATTGGCTGTTGACATGGATGACCATTTTTAGTTCATGCAAGTTGGATGGTCAAATACCAAATTGTAGGTTTCTTGTACTCGTGTAGAATGAACTGCAAACATGAAACAAGATTTCATGCATGAACATATTGTCAATGTTGCTTGAAAAATAATTCTTGCTTGCATATTGAGTGAGGTGGAGGGTTTGCCTGTAGAATTCCGCCTATGGGTATTCCAAGCTGTATACAGTATTATGACCATTACGTTCATTATTTCCTTACTTTATTGTTTGAACGAATGTACAAAAAAAGTTTAACATATAAAACATAAAAGTAGGACTTGATGAAGGAAACCACATTAGAAATGGGTTGCATTGTCAAGGCATGTGGGAATGCGGATGACCAAGCCATGTGCATGTCTAGCCACATGGCCCAGCTTTGTAGCCTCTATAAACAATGAAATCCATAACAAAATTGATGAAACTCAACTGGAAAATCCTCAACAAAATATGTGTGGTTCCAGAAATGTCTTAGTCAAGTCTCGAAAAAAACATTCAAGATCAGTCAAAGCAGCTCCTAGATCGAACACCTGATTTAGATACATTATAACTAAGCACTTTTCCAGCCCTCTCAGGCCATCAGCATTCATAGCCGTTCGATCATTGATTTTGGGAAATTTCAACCATCTGATTAACTCTCAATCGCTCTTAGGCTCGCTTCGTTCGCTGCTAACCAGCGCTAGCCTTGATGGGCCGCTCCTCTGGTAACAATTTTGGGTGTCTGGCGTTAAGTTTGACTGGGCCACTGCTCCTTCTCGTGATTAGCCCACCCAAATCCACTCGCCTCCCTCTCCCTGACCTCGTCTCTCTCTCACGACCTGGGCAGTTGTGTAGCCACCGTCCAACACCACATCCATGGAACGCCGCCTCGTCTTTGCCCAGCCGCCACCATCCACTTTTTCACGTTTACCCTCGAGATGCAACAGGGAGGGGCTCTACTCTCAGATCGATCATGGTGCTAAACCACTGAGACCTGAACCAAATTTGTTCCTACATCATTTGTGGATTCCTTGGTTGCGCCGTCGCCAGATCCAACCTTGCTAGATCACCCGGGCGGAGGTAGGGTGAGCACCTCCTGGCAACCCTAAAACCAAGCTAGATTCTTGTGAATCCACGATGCAAGGAGTCCCCCCAAGCGGTTCAGAGGGGCTGGCATGGAGATAGTGGGAAGGATGTGTTGTCATGGTGACCACAACGAGGTTTCCGTCCATCCATGGTGAGATCTCTATAATCGTTTATGTACCATGGCGGTGTGCGTATTTTTCCTCGACGCCCCAATCGATCTTCTTGGCTATGTTGCCGACTGTCTCTATTGTCTATTTCCCCTCGTTCATGTATAATTTGGTGATAAATTGAGATGGTCTCCCTGTTTTTTATGTTGCGTCGCGTCCGATGGTGCTGCTGGTCAGTTACTAGCCCAATTACTTGGGTCCTGATTCCTCGTGCCTTCTTTTGTCAGGACGCTCGGCAACTTCGCGGGGGCTAACTCCAAGCTGGGTTCATAGGCTCCACTGTGGTTGTCCGCCACCAACACACTCATTCTTGCCAAGGTCGTTCCTCTCCTTGGTGTGTAACGGACTGTGGTTCAGGTTAAATACTCAGCAAGGTTATCCCGTCATTGACGCCTTCTAGGTTGATTTAAAATTGGAATAATAGGTTTCTTGATTGTTATCATGGTAACATTTTTTCTTCCGAGGTGAGGATTTCACATTGGTTCTGATCAACGATTGAGACTAAGCTTAATTATGTTCCATCTGAAAAAAGATCGGTATAATTTTAAATTTCCATAATGTTTTCACATTGTGATGATGCCGCTAATTGTTGTTGGGGAACGTACAAGAATTCAAAAAAAATCCTACGCTTCACCAAGATCAATCTAAGGAGTCATCTTGCAACGAGCATAATGGAGTGCATCTACATACCCTTTTGTAGATCGCGTGCGGAAGCGTTCGAAGGAACGTGGATGAAGTAGTCGTACTCTTCGTGTTCCTCGTCACCGAGGATCCCAGCGCCGAACGGACGGCACCTCCGCGTTCAACACACGTACGGTACAACGACGTCTCCTCCTTCTTGATCCAGCAAGGGCGGAGGAGAGGTTGTCGGAGATCCAGCAGCACGACGGCGTGGTGGTGGATGCAACAGGAAAAACTGCAGGGCTTCGCCGGCGCCCTGCGAGAGGAGATGGAAGTGTGACGGGAGGGGGGAGAGGCGCCAGAGGCTTGGGGTGCGGCTGCCCTCTCCCCCCCCCACTATATATAGGGGCCAGGGGGGCGCCGGCCCTAGGGAGATCATATCTCCAAAGGGGGCGGCGGCCAGGGGGGTAGACTTGCCCCCCAAGGCATAGGGGGCGCCCCCTCCCCCTAGGGTTTCAACCCTAGGCGCATGGACGGGGGTCCATGTGGTGCGCCAGCCCACCAGGGGCTGGCCCCTTCCCCCTTGCGGCCTATGGGACCCACCGGGATGGGTGGCCCCACCCGGTGGACCCCCGGGACCGGAGGGGTCCGGGACACTCCCGCTGACCCCCGGAATTCACCCGATGGCCGAAACTGGACTTCCTATATATCATTCTTTACCTCCGGACCATTCCGGAACTCCTCGTGACGTCCGGGATCTCATCCGGGACTCCTAACAACATTCGGGTTTCCATGTGCATGTATCTCTACAACCCTAGCGTCACTGAACCTTAAGTGTGTAGACCCTACGGGTTCGGGAGACACGCAGACATGACCGAGACGACTCTCCGGTCAATAACCAACAGCGGGATCTGGATACCCATGTTGGTTCCCACGTGTTCCTCGATGATCTCATCGGATGAACCACTGTGGCAAGGATTCACTCAATCCCGTATGTTATTCCCTTTGTCTATCGATACGGTACTTGCCCGAGATTCGATCATCGGTATGCCCGATACCTTGTTCAATCTCGTCATGGCAAGTCTCTTTACTCGTTCCGTAATCCATCATCCCGTGACTAACTCCTTAGTCACTTTGAGCTCATTATGATGATGTCTTACCGAGAGGGCTCAGAGGTACCTCTCCGTCATACGGAGTGACAATATCCCAGTCTCGGTTCGTACCAACTCAACACACACTTTTGGAGATACCCGTTGCGTACCTTTATAGCCACCCAGTTACGTTGTGACGTTTGGCATACCCAAAGTATTCCTACGATATCCGGGAGTTGCACAACCTCATGGTCTAAGGAATAAATACTTGACACCGGAAAAGCTTAAGCATTACGAACTATACGATCTCGTGCTAGGCTCAGGATTGGGTCTTGTCCATCACATCATTCTCCTAATGATGTGATCCCGTTATCAATGACATCCAATGTCCATGGTCAGGAAACCGTGACCATCTGTTGATCAACGAGCTAGTAACTAGAGGCTTACCAGGGACATGTTGTGGTCTATGTATTCACACATGTATCGTTGTTTCCGTACAATACAATTCAAGCATGAATAACAGACAATTATCATGAACAAGGAAATATAATAATAATACTTTTATTATTGCCTCTAGGGCATATTTCCAACAGTCTCCCACTTTCACTAGTGTAATGCCCAGGATGGGACTATATCTCCTACGTGTCGAGGCACGACTTAAAGACATAATCCCATTCTGGAATGATCGCAAGTTTAGTATCTTTGCACAACTCATGTAAAAATGGGGATGGAAAACATAAAATAGTTGGCTTACACTCGCCACGTCACCCAAATACATTACATGTTCAAAACATCATTCAGAGAAACATCACTGCCCATCTAAGGGTAAAATCCAAATGTCAAGATGCCAAACATGACATAAACCACAGGTCTAGATCGAATCCTAGTAGAAGAACCACTACTGATCAGTCGGATAGTTCACGTAGTAACGGCTACGCTCCTCGTCGTACTCCCAGTCTAGCTCAGTGCCATCACCAGTGTAACTCACCATCGTACCTGCATCTGGTGTTTTGAAGTAACTGTGAGCCACAGAGGACTCAGCAATCCCGTTCCCGGGTAACATGACTATTTAAGCCTTGGGTGTGGAACAAGGCAGAAGAAAAGAATAAGTGTTTGCAGCAGCAACTAGCACTAGCTTACGTATAAGAGAGCGAGAAGAGAAGGTGCCTCGGTCGAGAGAAAGATCACTAAGTGATCCTAGACTAATCAAGTCAAACATAACCCCACCGTGTTCATCTCCCGAATCCCTTTCGGAAAATGACAGTCACGGTACACACGCTGGTAGTGTATTGTAACATGGTGTCAAGTTTTCTACAACCGGATATTAACAAGCTCCCATCTGCCACATAACCGCGGGCACGGCTTTCGAAAGTTCAAAATCCTGCAGGGGTGTTCCAACTTGGCCCATGACAAGCCCACGATCCGCGGAGTCGCAACTCCCAGGTGGGAAGACCCGAGTATTCTCGGAATCCCGTGCTCAAGATACTCAGAACTAAGGTAAGGCTAATCCAGCAAATCCTCCCGGCGTGCCGACACCCTGACAATAGCCGCGCGTATCTAGTCTCAGGCCACGACCGGATGGGCGATGCTACAGGTTTATATCAATCCTCGAGTTTCCTCGTGGTGACCCCGCAAGACCCCCGTTTCGGACCAACAATCATGAGGAGCACTAGCCCGGGGTTGTTGATTAAGAACTCGGGTTTGCAAGACCCTATGCAAGTTTTATTAGTTATTAGGCGAATAGTACCAATGTTGGGACTTGCTGGAAAAGACTTAAGACTTAGCGGTTTATCGAGGGGCCCCATAACCCCAACCGTGTGAGGAACGCATAATCAAGGAACATAACACCGGTTTATACGGTTCCTAGCGGCATGAGTGGAACAAAACACCAAGAAAAAGGCTTAGCCTTCCACCCATTGCTAATATATAGATGATTTCATTTAAGCATTTATATAGTGTGATATAACCCAACGAACTTCAACATGAAGCAAGCATCTTCAACTTCACCTGCAACTAGCAACGCTATAAGAGGGGCTGAGCGAAGCGTACTTATAGCCAATCAATGGTTTGCATAGGTAGGGTGGTTAGACATGATCATGGTTACAAGTAGGAGGCTGACATGAAAGACATGGGCATCGAGGCAAAACTATAGATCGAGACTTCTAGCAATAGGCAAAAATAGTAATGGTATCCGGGTTCGGTCATCTTGCCTGAAGAGTTGTCGATGGGATCGTAAGAAAGCTCCTCGTTCTCAACCTCGGTAGTAACCTCGTTCTCGTACTCGTACTCAGCTTCCGGCTCTACTCAACACAACCACACAATGCACGAATCAACAAGATGCAATGCGCACACGAAAATATGCAGGATGCATGACTGATGCACTATGGGAGCACAAGGAGCATGGAAAATTGCACTCAAGCAAAATGCTTCAAAACATTATAAAAATAGGATATTATGAATCTACACGAAAAATCAATCAAGTTTCATATAAGACTTGCTCAAAACGGAGCTACGGGCTAAAAGTTACACACAAAACAATAAACATGCGAAAGCTGAAAATTACAGCAACATAGCAACTTCGGGGCAAGAAATAATTAAGCTACAGCACTCAAACATCATGGAAAAGAGCATGGACATGAACTAGAAATATCCTATAGCAAATAAGTCCATTGGAGCAACCCCAAAGGAGCCACGGATCAATAGCAACAAGCTATGACATATTGAACTTGATAACAAAATCCTGACAGCAGTATTTTATTGCAACTTGGGAGCAAAAGTTAAATATGCTACAGCCACTCAAATAAGCATGTGAGAGCATGAATGGATAGCCAACAATATATACTACAAGGAATCATCAAGAGTCACCCCAAAACTATCATGGATTGGCCTAGAACAACAAGCAAACATGGCATCTGGAAATTACAGATTCCAGACTTGGTGAAATTTCACTAAGTGTTGAAACAGCAGTTTCATCATGGCACCTTTGAGAGCAAGTTCAGGTCACCTCAAAACTAAACATGGCAAGTGGTAAGAACCACAGTAAAGTACACATGATGGTGAATCCAAAACACCTAAGCATGCCTCAAGAGGACAATCACATCAATAGCAATGAGCTCCTCAAGTTGACATCTCATAACAAGCTTAACAACTAAACAGCCACATAGCACTTTGCAATGGAGATAAACATGGCAAGGTTAATTCTATCATGCAAGCTTAAGCAATCAACATGTAGAGCATGACAAGACGAACACGTGGACATCTCATTTGCATCATTCGGATAAACATGCAAAAAGTTATCACCTTGCAAAGGTGACATGAAAAACAACACTAACAACAGTTTTTATCAAGATGCACTCTTCCAACAGATATTTAAGCACCTAGATGAACTCAAACATGCATGGCACAATGGAATGAAATGTAGTACATGTCTCCACGAACAATTTGACATATCATTCACTCAAAACGAAGCTTCGCACAAAAAGTTATCACCGTTCGAAAACAGCACCAGAAACTAGAAAACACAGGGACTTAGGATTTTAAAGCAACCTCAGATCTGAAAGTCAACGGGCTTCGGGCTGGAGAAGAGGCGGATCGGGTCGGCCCACCGGATCCGAAGCGGATCGGGCGGAGGAACGGGCGAGCGGAGCGGGCTCGGCCCGTTAGCGGCGACGGGATCTGGATCGGGGGCGCCTTCCCCGATCGATCCAGCGGCGGCTGGCGTCGCGGGGCCTGGGAGCTGGCGGCTGGAGGCCCGATGACTGGCGGCTGGAGGCCCAATCGACTGGCGGTGTGGATCGGCCTCGGCTCGGGCCTGCGAAGGCGGCAGGCGGGACGAGGCAGTTGGACCGGCGGCCTGGCGGAGGGAGAGGAGCGGCACGGGCCCGCGGGTGGTGGCGGCTGGGCCGGCTGGCGGATCGGCCCGCTGGGAGGAGCAGTCCACCCGGCCTAGGGTTCGGCGGGATGGATCGGGCGATCGGAGGAGCTGGGCCTGGAGGCGGGCTACCGGCCCAGGCGGCGAAGGAGCTGGCGAGGCTGCCTGCCTGGCGCTGGCGATCGGCGGGGTTGGCGGCTGGCGTCGTGCGGGATCGGGCCCCTAGGGTTTCGGCGGAGAGGCCCACCTGGCGGCGCTGGATGGATCCAGATCGAGCAGCGGCTGGCGGCGCCCTCGAGCGAAGGAGGCTCGGCGCTGGGAGATCTCTCCGGTGGAGGGAGAGGCGGCGCGGCCGGAGGTGAGGAGGAGGGCGCCGGTGGTGGGGTGGCAGCGCGGTGAGGATGAGGTGGCGGCGGTGGAGCTCCGGCGAGGGTCCGGCGAGATTCCGGCGAACTCTCCGGCGAGGTGGGGGTGGCTGGAGGAAGAAGAAGATGGGGGCTAGGGTTTCCTTGATTTGGGGCAAAATTGGGGGAAGCGGACAAATATATAGACACAAGGAGCTAGGGTTGTCCAAAAGGAGTGTGGTTTTCGGCCACGCGATCAGAATTGGATGGCCTAGATGAAGGGAGTGGTTTGGAGTGGTTTGGTGGGCTGTTGGAGGGGTGTCTTGGGCCTCAAAGTGGAGGCACTTTGAGCCCACGGGAATAACTGTAGGGGTAGCAAACGGACTCGAAACGCGACGAGATTTGACAGGCGGGTTACACACACCAAAACAAAAACACACGACAAGTCTCGCGCCAAACCGGTAACGTTACACGGCCAAACATCAAAGTAGTCCTACGGGACGCCACGGACACGTGAGGGAGCTCCGGAACGCGAAACGGGCAACGGGAAGGAACGCGTGGGACCGGATGCAAACGACAACACAAATGCAATGCGATGCACAAGACTATATGATATGAATGAAAGCCACACACGCACACAACAAAACGACGAAAACCCGAAAGACAAATAACCCGGAATGGAATAGATGAAGCCAGAGATATATTATATGCCCAAAAGGGAAAGTATTACATCCGGGGCATTACAAACTCTCCTCTACTACAAAAATATCTCGTCCCGAGATCTAGGACTGGAAAAAGGAAGGGTACTCAGAACGAAGATGATCTTCTCGTTCCCACGTAGCTTCTCGGTCGGTATGATGTGACCACTTGACTTTCAAGAATTTTATGGACTTGTTGCGGGTCTTGCGCTCGGTTTCTTCGAGAATAGCAACGGGATGCTCTCGGTAGGACAAGTCTTGTTGAAGATCAATCTCTTCAAACGGAATCATGCGTTCAGGTGTCTTGAAGCATTTGCGGAGTTGAGACACATGGAACACATCATGAACATTGGCGAAGTTTGAAGGAAGCTCAAGTTGATAGGCTAGATCGCCTCTTTTGCCAAGGATCTTGAAAGGCCCGACGTATCTAGGAGCAAGCTTTCCTTTGATACCGAATCTTTGGGTGCCTTTCATAGGAGAAACACGGAGATAGACATGATCACCAATGTTGAAAGCCAAATCACGATGCTTGCCGTCATAGTAGCTCTTCTGACGCGACTGAGCGGCCTTGAGATTCTCACGTATGACTTTGCACATTTCTTCGGCTTCTGAGATCAAGTCATTGCCAAGAAGTTGACGTTCGCCTGTCTCGGACCAGTTGAGAGGGGTACGACACTTTCTGCCATAGAGGATTTCAAACGGAGCTTTTCCTGCACTTGCTTGAAAGCTGTTGTTGTAAGAGAACTCGGCAAATGGAAGGCAATCTTCCCATTTCATGCCAAAAGATATGACACGGGCTTTGAGCATGTCTTCTAGAATCTGATTCACTCGCTCGACTTGACCACTAGTCTGAGGGTGAAAAGCAGTGCTGAACCTGATCTTAGTGCCCATGGCAGACTGAAAGGAGTCCCAGAACTTTGAAGTGAACAAACTTCCACGGTCTGAGGAGATAACTTGAGGAATGCCATGTAAGGACACAATTCTGGAAGTGTACAACTCTGCCAATTGAGCTGCATTGATGGATTCTTTGACTGGAAGGAAGTGAGCAACTTTGGTAAGCTTGTCAATCACCACAAAGATAGAATCATTCCCTCTCTTGGACTTAGGAAAGCCAGTGACGAAATCCATTTCAATGTGGTCGAATTTCCACTCGGGAATAGGAAGAGGTTGGAGAAGACCGGCTGGACGTTGATGCTCTGCCTTCACTCTTCTGCAGACATCACATTCATTCACGAATTGGGCAATCTCCCTTTTCATGCGAGTCCACCAGTAATATTGCTTGAGGTCTTGGTACATCTTGGAACTACCAGGATGAATGGAAAGGAGGGAATCATGTGCTTCTTCCATTATGAGCTTTCTGAGATCACCTTTGGGAACGACGAGTCTGTCCTCAAAGAACAAGGTATCTCTCTCATCAACGCGATAGCACTTGTATTTCGGATCGCCCTTTGCAATACCATGTTTCACCTTCTGCACCATGGCATCACTGAGTTGGGCCTCACGGACCTGATCTTCCAAGGTAGGAGCAACTTGAAGATTTGCAAGAAAACCCTGCGGAACAACTTGGAGGTTGAGCTTCCTGAATGCTTCACAAAGCTCAGGCTGGAACGGCTTGATTAGAAGGCTGTTGCAATATGCCTTTCTGCTCAAAGCGTCTGCAATCACATTCGCCTTGCCAGGAGTGTATTCAATGCTGGGATCATACTCTTGGATCATTTCAACCCAACGAGTCTGGCGGAGGTTCAGATTCGGCTGTGTGAAGATGTACTTCAAGCTCTTGTGATCAGTGAAGATGTCGACTTTTCTGCCCAACAACAGATGTCTCCACGTAATCAAAGCATGTACCACAGCTGCTAGCTCGAGATCATGTGTGGGATAGTTCTTCTCACTTGGCTTCAGCTGACGAGAAGTGTATGCCACAATTCTCTTGTCTTGCATAAGCACACCACCAAGACCTTGAAGAGAAGCATCACAGAATACTTCGTAGGGCTTGGACTCATCTGGAGGAGTTAGAACTGGAGTAGAGACGAGCTTTTCTTTGAGAGTTTTGAATGCCACTTCACACTCTGGAGACCAGTAGTACTTGACATTCTTCTGCAGCAAGTTGGAGAGAGGCTTGGCAATCTTGGAGAAGTTCTCAATGAACCTTCTGCAATAGCTGGCAAGACCAAGAAAGCTTCGGAGTTGCTTGACGTTCTGAGGAGCTTCCCAGTTGACAATTGCTTCAACTTTCTCGGGGTTTACCGCAATACCGTCAGCGGAGATGATATGGCCCAGGTACAAAACCTTATCGAGCCAAAATTCGCACTTGGAGAACTTTGCATAGAACTTGTGCTCACGGAGTCGGTCAAGAACCAGACGTAAGTGCTTTTCGTGATCTTCTTCATTCTTGGAAAATACCAGAATATCATCCAGATACACAAGCACAAACTCGCCGGTGTAGGGGTTGAAAATGTAGTGCATCATTCTCGAGAAGGTAGGTGGAGCATTGGCGAGACCAAATGACATGACTGTATACTCATATGAGCCGTAGCTCATTCTGAAGGCAGTCTTGGGGATGT
Organism: Secale cereale; assembly: GCA_902687465.1. Lineage (NCBI taxonomy): Eukaryota > Viridiplantae > Streptophyta > Magnoliopsida > Poales > Poaceae > Secale > Secale cereale. The sequence continues at coordinate 685,877,670 of LR738713.1, forward strand.
CTTCCTCGCGAATGCGAATTTGGTGATAGCCCATTCGGAGATCGAGCTTAGAGAATACTTTAGCTCCTTTGAGCTGCTCGAACAGTTCGTTGATGTTGGGGAGCGGATACTTGTTCTTTATTGTCTTCTTGTTCAATGGCCGGTAATCAACGCAGAGGCGCTCCGTGCCATCCTTCTTCTTGACAAATAAGACACCACAGCCCCAAGGAGACGTACTAGGCCTGATCAAACCCATACGCTCCTGTTCATCAAGCTGTTTCTTCAACTCCTTCAACTCTTCAGGAGAGAGCTTGTACGGACGCCGGCATGCTGGCTCAGTACCCGGCTGGAGTTCAATGACGAATTCCACCTTACCGTGTGGAGGCATGCCTGGAAGTTCTTCAGGAAAGACGTCTTCGTATTCGTTAACCACCGGAATTTGAGATATGGCATTCATTTCGCCCTTGTCATTGAGAGAGAAAAGCCTGATTGTGTTATCCCTGGAGGCGAAGATAATCACATCATCATCGGAATGAGTAATCTTGACTTCCTTCTGTGCACAGTCAATTTGAGCATCATGCTGAGAAAGCCAGTCCATTCCGAGGATAAGGTCAATGTCAGAATTGCCGAGAACCACTGGAGAAGCCAGAAATCGATAATCACCCATGCGAATAGAAACATCCGGAGCATAAACACTGGAGTGCATTCGTCTCCCCGGAGAAATAACTGTTAACTCCCTTAGCAGATTTTTAGTGACAACATCGTGCTTGGATGCAAATGGATATGACATGAAGGAACATGAAGCACCCGAATCAAACAACACTTTAGCAGGAAAAGAGTTAACTCAAAGGTTACCCAAAATCACATCAGAAGAATTCTCCGCTTGCGCTGCATTCATCAGATTCTCCCTTACTGCCTTTGGATCATGCTTGACCATAGCGGTACCGACAGGAGGAGGAGGCGGAAGGCGCCTTGGGTTGTTGCACTTGTTGGAATAATGACCCTTCTGGCCACACTTGTAGCAAGTCACCTCAGAAAGTGGACGAGTAGGAGGATCACTTAGTCTCGGAGCTTGGAACTGCTGCTTGGACTGCTTGTTGGAGTTGGGTGGGTGGGAGAAACCACGACCACCAGCATTCTTGTTGTTGTTGGAGTTGTTGGAGTAGGGAGCTCGGATCACAGGAGGAGGTGGAAGCCAAAATTTCTGTTGTTTCGCGGCCACTTGAGAAGATGAGGAGGAGTGAACGGCATCTCGAATCCTCTTTTTGGAAGCCTCCATCTTGAGCTGGGCTGCCTCTTGCTTGAGCGCCATGTTATAGAATTTGTCAAACTCATCAGGCTCGAACAAGGTGAGAGCAAGTTGAAGTTCATCTTTCAGACCTCCACGGAACTGATAGATCTTGCTCTTGGCATCTGGTATGTCTTGCTTAGCATAGCGGGCGAGGTTTTGGAACTTGACATTATACTGGTAGACAGTCATTGAGCCTTGCTTCAGGTTGCGGAATTGCTCACGCATACCCTCGATGACACTTGTTGGAATGTGGTGAGAGCGAAAATCCTTGCACAAATCCTCCCAAGAGATCACACGCCCTGGCCTGGAGTCTTTGTACTGCTGCCACCAGTCAGCTGCTTGGTCTTTGAGTTGGAAGGCTGCAAACTTCACATAGTCCTCTTCCCTCATGTTACTGCACTCAAAATGCTTCTTGATATCGGTTAACCAATCTTCAGCATCAAGAGGGTCGACACAGTAACTGAAAGCTTTTGGTTGATTGGCCAAGAACTGGTTGAGAGTAGCATGGCGCTGTTGGTTGAAGAAATTGCCTTGATTCCCTGGAACACCCTGATTAGCTTGCATCTGCTGCATCATCTGCATCAACATCTGGGTGTTCTGATTTGTAGTCTGCATAATCGCTCTCCAAGCCTCAGACGGAGGAGGAGGGGAAGGAGGACGCTCTGGGACCTCTTCACCCTCTGGGTTAGCGTTGGGAACTCGTTTCGGAGCCATCCTGAAAGAGATGACCACGAATCAGCAATTTGATTGAAAGAATGTATAATCTGAATCAACGGATTGAAATGCAACATAGTCTTCACAATAATCATTCGAACGAGAGGAACGAATGAAATTCTCAGTTAAATGATAACAGCAATCTTCACGAGAAGCCATTGGGAGACAAAAGGTAAATAAGAAAAAAACAAGGTACACATGGAAACAAACACAAGATAGGAGCTTCGTTCTAACATCTTTGTGCTGAAAGCTTATGAACGCGTTACGAAAGGGTTTTGCAATCCCCGGATCAGCATAGCCAAGGACCCTTTAAGATGCAACTCCCGATCGGAACATCGGCCATAAAACCACTCCACTCAATGTAGAACCCCGAACTCACTAACCTGCATTCGTTGGAAGAATGCCTACGATCTACTGGATAAACCCACCTATGAATTTCCGAAAGTTTCCAGTTATGCAATCAGGTGTTGGGGATACAGGGGAAGCACCGCGCAATCAACTCTAAACCTACATCCAGCTGTATCCATCCTTCAACACATAACCAGTCTTTCTCGGAAACCGTCTACCTCAGACCTTCGAAAAGCATCCACTATAACAAGCTATGGCAATACTCCCGAACTACCTCCCCAGTACTGGGTAATGTCGGGGTTATCTTGCCACTAACCGTATAGGAGAGATTTTCTATGTCGGCCGTCTTAAGTATTTAGTACTGTCGCGATATGCTTGTGACGACAATACCCCGAAGCTCAACTCCCCGGGACACTGCCACAACCCCTAATGTCAGGAGGCATCGAGAACAATATTCTCGTCACAAGAACATCGAAACAATCCCACAATACTCGCGAGATTCCTAAAAAAAAATTGGTGCAATTTTTTGAAAGTAGAAGAGGCAAGAGTAGTCGTCAGGAGTCCTCACCAGAGAGAAAGGGGAATGAGAAGCAAAGAAATCCTACTCTCCAATATGATATAGGACTCAAAATATTTTTCAGTGTGTGCCTAGACTCGACCGTCAACGATTCGATCAATCAGTGGGGGCTTCTAGGTCGGAGAAGGCTCTGATACCAACTTGTAATGCCCAGGATGGGACTATATCTCCTACGTGTCGAGGCACGACTTAAAGACATAATACCATTCTGGAATGATCGCAAGTTTAGTATCTTTGTGATACGTCCAAAACGTATCTATAATTTCTGCTTGCTCCATGCCTCTTTTGTGTGATATTGCTATGTTATTTATACACTTCCATACACTTTTGATCATATTTGGACTAACCTATTAACTCAGTGCACCCCAGTGCCAGTTTCTGTTTTCTGCTGTTTTTGTATTTCAGGTTTTCCCATTACGTAAATTGCCAGAAAAATTCCGGGGAAAATATATAAAAAATCAGCATTCCGGAAGCTTCCATGCGGCCAAAGTAGGGCCGGAGGGGACCCACAGGGGCTCCAGGCGGCCTGCCCACGCGGCCCCCCTGGCCGCGCCGGGGGGCGCCTGGGCACCCCTGACCCCCTCTGATGCCCCCCTTTGGCATATATTTACACCGTGTCGCGGAAACCCTGATTCCAAACCCCTTTTCTCCAGACGCGATTCCGATCTCCGCCGCCATCGCCATCAAGCTTTGGGGGACCAGAATTCCTGTGCCGGCACCCTGCCGGGACGGGAAGTGCCCCCGGATTCATCTCCATCGACGTTGCTTCCTCCCTCCATGATGCGGGAGTAGTTCCTCCTCGGGGCTGAGGTTTCTACCAGTAGCTATGTGGTCAATTCTCTCTCCCATGATGTGATCTTCGTTGTGATCATAGGCTATGTTAATATAGGGTGATCCCATGATATTTCCCCTTCCTCTATGTATTGGATTGATGTACTCACTTGTCTTTATCTAGTATAATCCCCGAGACCAAGGTGACAACGGTCTATTGGACATGGATTAGAAGAATAATTTCATGAGTGATTTCCTTTTTGTGTGTTGATTGAAGATTGAGAGTCTCTTGGTGCTTGTCTTTGACTATCCTTTAGATATGTTGTGGTGATTGTGGGACTCTCTTTGGATGGCCGCGGTGACATTGGGAAATCCTTAGATTGAGAACTACGAACTTCGAGGTGTGCTTTTGTAGCCCTACATAATTCTCGTCCTCTCTTGACCACGAAGGAATGACCTCCGAGTGCGTCCCCTTTGCATGTTTTATGGGAAATATCATGTGATTCGATTATGTTAATGTTGTTGGGAGTTGCCACTAGTGAAAGTATGAAGCCTAGGCCTTGTTTCCACCATTGCAATACCATTTGTGCTCACGTTTACCACTTGTTTGCTTGCTGCACTTTTTATTACAGATTTATATTACTTTGTTTTGCCATCCATATCACTTGCCATTTAACATCTCTTCGCCGAACTAGTGCACCTATACATCTGACAAGTGTATTAGGTGTGTTGGGGACACAAGAGACTTCTTGTATCTTAGTTGCAGGGTTGCTTGAGAGAGACCATCTTCAACCTCTACTTCCCTGAGTTCGATAAACCTTAGGTCATCCACTTGAGGGAAATTTGCTGCTGTCCTACAAACCTCTGCGCTTGGAGGCCCAACATAGTCTACGAGAGTAGAAGCGTGTGTAGACATCAAGCTATTTCTGGCGCCGTTGCCGGGGAGGTGAGCGCTTGAAGGTATATCTTTAGATCTTGCAATTAAATCTTTTTGTTTCTTGTTTTTATTTCACTAGTTATGTTTATGGAAAACCGTGCTATTGGATCGTTGCTTGCGGGAAGACGCCCCACACCTGTGGTGGTTGCTCCTCCCCCTACTGAAATTGTGCCCTATAAAATACCAGCTGGTATTATCGATTATGTTTTGGCTAATCGTTATGCAGGAGACAGACATCCCGGTGAACACTTGCTATATCTGTCACAACTATGTTCATTATTTAAGCTTGCAGGTGTATCGAGGGAGTTTATCATGAGGAAATTGTTTGCCTTGTCACTGAAAGGAAAAGCATTGGAATGGTATAGGCTACTAAATGACTCTCACCTGCTGGAGTGGGAAGAGACCCAGTCTCTCTTTTACTCCAAGTTTTATCCTCTTCATGAAGTACATGAGAATAGGAATTATGTTTATAATTTTTATCCTCATGACGGAGAGAGCATAGCTCAAGCTTGGGGGAGACTGAAAACATTAATGCTAAAATGTCCTAACCATGGGCTCCCCAAAGATATGATTATTACTAATTTCTATGCGAGGCTCTCTCGACAGGATAAAGATTTGCTCGATGCTTCCTCTATGGGTTCTTTCACAAATGAAAAGACTGATGCGAAATGGGAACTCCTTGAAAGAATTCAACGCAACACTGAAGATTGGGAGATCGACAAAGGTAAAGAGTAAGGTATAATTTATGAGTATGATTGCATTAAGTCCTTTGTTGAAACTACAAGTTTTAATAAGTTTAGTGCTAAGTTTGGACTTGATTCTCAACTCCTTGTTGATTTCCTCAAATCTTTTGCTTCACATCTTAATATGTCTAAGGAGGATTGGATCAAGCATCATAAACCTTTTAAAGAGATTTGCAAAGAAAATGAAATTGTTCATGATGATTGCAACATGCATGATCCAATTCCTAAAAATGAAGTTTTATATAAGCATGTTAATTTTTGTGGAGTGGATAGTGTTGGAAATATGCCCTAGAGGCAATAATAAATTGGTTATTATTATATTTCCTTGTTCACGATAATCGTTTATTATCCATGCTAGAATTGTATTGATAGGAAACTCAGATACATGTGTGGATACATAGACAAACACCATGTCCCTAGTAAGCCTCTAGATGACTAGCTCGTTGATCAATAGATGGTTACGGTTTCCTGACCATGGACATTGGATGTCGTTGATAACGGGATCACATCATTAGGAGAATGATGTGATGGACAAGACCCAATCCTAAGCCAAGCACAGATCGTGTAGTTCGTATGCTAAAGCTTTTCTATATGTCAAGTATCTTTTCCTTAGACCATGAGATTTTGCAACTCCTGGATACCGTAGGAATGCTTTGGGTGTACCAAACGTCGCAACGTAACTGGGTGGCTATAAAGGTGCACTACAGGTATCTCCGAAAGTGTCTGTTGGGTTGGCACGAATCGAGACTGGGATTTGTCACTCCGTATGACGGAGAGGTATCTCTGGGCCCACTCGGTAGGACATCATCATAATGTGCACAATATGTGATCAAGGAGTTGATCACGGGATGATGTGTTACGGAACGAGTAAAGAGACTTGCCGGTAACGAGATTGAGCAAGGTATCGGTATACCGACGATTGAATCTCGGGCAAGTGCTATACCGATAGACAGAGGGAATCGTATACGGGATTGATTGAATCCTTGACATCGTGGTTCATCCGATGAGATCATCGTGGAACATGTGGGAGCCAACATGGGTATCCAGATCCCGCTGTTGGTTATTGGCCGGAGAGTTGTCTCGGTCATGTCTACATGGTTCCCGAGCCCGTAGGGTCTACACACTTAAGGTTCGATGATGCTAGGGTTATAGGGAAAGTATGTACGCGGTTACCGAATGTTGTTCGGAGTCCCGGATGAGATCCCGGACGTCACGAGGAGTTCCGGAATGGTCCGGAGGTAAAGATTCATATATGGGAAGTCCTGTTTTGGTCACCGGAAAAGTTTCGGGCGATATCGGTAATGTACCGGGACCACCGGGAGGGTCCCGGGGGTCCACCAGGTGGGGCCACCAGCCCCAGAAGGCTGCGTGGGCTAAGTGTGGGAGGGGACCAGCCCCAAGGGGGCTGGTGCGCCCCCCCAACAAGTCCCTAGGCGCATGGAGAGGGGAAGGGGGCAAACCCTAGGTCCAGATGGGCCTTAAGGCCCACCCTAAGGCGCCCCCTCTCTCTCCCCCCCCCTTGGCCGCACCCTAGATGGGTTTTCTAGGGCTGGCCGCACCCCTAGGGGTGGGAAACCCTAAAGGGGGCGCAGCCCTCCCTTCCCCCTATATATATGTGAGGTTTTGGGGCTGCTAGACACATGAGAACGTCTCCTTCTTGGCGCAGCCCTACCCCTCTCCCTCCTCGTCTCTTGCAGCGCTTGGCGAAGCCCTGCTGGAGTCCCGCGCTCCTCCATCACCACCACGCCGTCGTGCTGCTGTTGGTTGGAGTCTTCCCAACCTCTCCCTCTCTCCTTGTGGATCAAGGCGTGGGAGACGTCACCGGGCTGCACGTGTGTTGAACGCGGAGGCGTCGTCCGTTCGGCGCTAGGATCATCGGTGATTTGGATCACGACGAGTACGACTCCATCAACCGCGTTCTAGTAACGCTTCCGCTTAGCGATCTACAAGGGTATGTGGATCCAACTCTCCTCTCGTAGATGTGCATCTCCTAGATTGATATTGGTGAGCGTAGGAAAATTTTTGTTTCCCATGCTACGTTCCCCTACAGTGGCATCATGAGCTAGGTTCTTGCGTAGATGCAATCACGAGTAGAACACAAAGGAGTTTGTGGGCGTTGATGTTTAGATTGCTTCCCTCCTTGGTCTTTTCTTGATTCAGCGGTATTGTGGGATGAAGCGGCTCGGACCAACCTTACATGTCCTCGTACATGAGACCGGTTCCATCGACAGACATGTGACTTTTGTTGCATAAGATGGCTAGCGGGTGTCTGTCTCTCCCACCTTAGTTGAATCGGATTCGACAAAGGCGGTCCTTGTAGAAGGTTAAATAGCAACTTAAATATCACCGTTGTGGCTTTGCGTAGGTAAGAAGCGTTCTTGCTAGATACCCATAGCAGCCACGTAAAACATGCAACAACAAATTAGAGGACGTCTAACTTGTTTTTGCAGGGTATGTTTGTGATATGATATGGCCAATGACATGATGAGATATATTTGATGTATGAGATGATCATGTTGTAATAGTTAATATCGACTTGCATGTCGATGTATACGGCAACCGGCAGGAGCCATAGGGTTGTCTTTAATTTTTGTATGACCTGCGTGTCAATCATTAAGCGCTATGTAATGCTTTACTTTATCGCTAAACGGTAGCAATAGTAGTAAGAGCATGGTGGTGTTGGGGAACGTTGCATGGAAAACAAAAATTTTTCTCTACGTTCACCAAGATCAATCTAGTAGATGCAACTACGAGGGGAGAGTAGGATCCACATACCCTTGTAGATCGCTAAGTGGAAGCGTTAAGAACGCGGTTGATGGAGTCGTACTCGCCGCGATTCAGATCGCTGAAGATCCAAGCACCGAAGCAACGGTGCCTCCGCGTTCTTCACACGTACGGCTCGGGGACATCTCCTCCTTCTTGATCCAGCAAGGGGTGGAGGAGAGGTTGATGGAGAACCGGCAGCACGACGGCGTGGTGGTGATGGTGTAGAAGAATTCCAGCAGGGCTTCGCCTAAGCACCGCGGGAGAAGAAGATGTTATGGGAGAGGGAGGGCAGCACCGAGGCACGAACTTGTGTTTGCTGCCCTCCCTTTGCCTCACTATATATAGGGGGGTGGAGAGGGGAGGGGCGCCCTAGGGTTTCCCCTAGGGGCGGCGGCCAGGGCAAGGGGGAAGGGGGCGGCGCCCCCTGGGGTTAGGGTTTCCCCCCCAGGTGCCTTGCCCCCCAAGGCTAAGGGGGTGCGGCCACCCTAGGGGGGTCCACCTCCCTTGGCGCACAAGGAGAGGGCCCAGGGGGGGCGCACAGCCCTATGAGGGCTGTGGTGTCCCCCCTTGTGGCCCATTAGGCCCAAAAACACTTCCGGGACCCCCGAAACCCTTTCCGGTACTCCGCCGATTTCCCGATGCTCCCCGGAACACTTCCGGACTCCGAAACCTTTCATCCTATATATCAATCTTCGTCTCCGGACCATTCCGGAGACCCTCGTCATGTCCGGGATCTCATCCGGGACTCCGAACAACCTTCGGTAACCATGCACTATTCTCACTAACAACCCTAGCGTCACCGAACCTTAAGTGTGTAGACCCTGCGGGTTCGGAAACCATGTAGACATGACCGAGACACTCCCAGGTCAATAACCAATAGCGGGATCTGGATACCCATATTGGTTCCCACATGTTTCTCGATGATCTCATCGGATGAACCACGATGTCAAGGATTCAGGCAATCCCGTATACAGTTCCCTTTGTCTCGTCGGTATGTTACTTGCCCGAGATTCGATCGACGGTATCTCTATACCTAGTTCAATCTCGTTACCGGCAAGTCTCTTTACTCGTTACCGTAATACATAATCCCGTGACCAACTACTTAGTCACTTTGAGCTCATTGAGATGACGTATTACCGAGTGGGCCCGGAGATACCTCTCCGTCACACGGAGTGACAAATCCCAGTCTCGATCCATGTCAACTCAACAGACACCCTCGGAGATACCTGTAGAGTACCTTTATAGTCACCCAGTTACGTTGCGACGTTTGGCACACACAAAGCACTCCTACGGTGTCAGTGAGTTACATGATCTCATGGTCATAGGAACTTATACTTGACATGCAGAAAACTATAGCGATAACTGACACGATCAAAAGCTATGTTTAACGTTTGGGTCTTGTCCATCACATCATTCTCCTAATGATGTGATCCCGTTATCAAATGACAACTCATGTCTATGACCTGGAAACCGCGGTCATCTTTGATCAACGAGCTAGTCCGGTAGAGGCTCACTAGGGACACAAAGTCTGTCTATTCATCCACACATGTATTTGAGTTTCCAATCAATACAATTACAGCATGGATAATAAACGATTATCAAGAACAAGGAAATATAATAATAACTCTTTTATTATTGCCTCTAGGGCATATTTCCAACAGTCTCCCACTTGCACTAGAGTCAATAATCTAGCATTACAAGGTAATGAATCTAACACCCATAGAGTCTTGGTGTTGATCGTGCTTAGCCCGTGGAAGAGGCTTAGTCAACGGATCTGCAACATTCAAATCCGTGTGTACTTTGCAAATGTTTATGTCCTCCTCCTTGACCGAATCGCGGATGGAATTGAAGCGTCGCTTTATGTGTCTGGTCCTCTTGTGAAACCTTGGTTCCTTGGCTAGAGCAATGGCACCAGTGTTGTCACAGAACAGAGTCATTGGGTTCAGTGCACTAGGCACAACTCCAAGATCTGTCATGAACTCCTTCATCCAGACACCTTCCTTTGCCGCCTCCGAGGCAGCTATATACTCCGCTTCACATGTAGAATCAGCTACCACGCTCTGCTTGGAACTGCACCAGCTTACCGCTCCCCCGTTGAGAATATATACGCATCCGGTTTGAGACTTAGAGTCATCCGGATCAGTGTCAAAGCTTGCATCGACGTAACCCTTTACGACGAGCTCTTGATCACCTCCATAAACGAGAAACATATCCTTAGTCCTTTTCAGGTACTTTAGGATATTCTTGACCGCTGTCCAGTGATCCATACCAGGATTACTTTGAAACCTTCCGGCCATACTTATGGCAAGGCTGACATCTGGTCTTGTGCACAGCATTGCATACATGATAGAGCCTATGGCTGAAGCATAGGGGACGACACTCATCTTTTCTCTATCTTCCGCAGTCACTGGGCACTGAGTCTTACTCAACTTTGTACCTTGCAATACCGGCAAGAACCCCTTCTTGGATTGATCCATTTTGAACTTCTTCAAAACTTTATCAAGGTATGTGCTTTGTGAAAGTCCTATCAAGCATCTTGATCTATCTCTATAGATCTTGATGCCCAATATGAAAGCAGCTTCACCGAGATCCTTCATTGAAAAACTCTTGTTCAAATACCCCTTCACACTATCCAAAAATTCTATATTGTTTCCAATCAGCAATATGTCATCCACATATAATATTAGAAACGCTATAGAGCTCCCACTCACTTTCTTGTAAATACAAGCTTCATTGTAAACTTGTATAGACCCAAACGCTTTGATCACCTCATCAAAGCGAAGATTCCAACTCCGAGATGCTTGCACCAGCCCATAAATGGAACGCTGGAGCCTGCATACTTTGTCAGCATTCTCTGGATCGACAAAACCTTCTGGTTGCATCATATACAACTCTTCCTTAAGAAAACCGTTAAGGAACGCTGTCTTGACATCCATCTGCCAAATTTCATAATCGAAATATGCAGCTATTGCTAACATGATTCGGACGGATTTAAGCATCGCTACGGGTGAGAAAGTCTCATCGTAGTCAATCCCTTGAACTTGTGAAAAACCCTTTGCCACAAGTCGAGCTTTATACACGGTGACATTACCGTCAGCGTCCGTCTTCCTCTTAAAAATCCATTTATTCTGAATGGCCTTCCGCCCTTCAGGTAATACTTCCAAAGTCCATACTTTGTTTTCATACATGGATCCCATCTCGGATTTCATGGCCTCTAACCATTTATCGGAATCCGGGCCCACCATCGCTTCTCCATAGCTCGTAGGTTCACCGTTGTCTAACAACATGACCTCCAAGACAGGGTTACCATACCACTCAGGTGCAGTGCGTACCCTTGTCGACCTACGAGGCTCGGTAGTAACTTGATCAGAAGCTTCTTGATCATCATCATTGGCTTCCTCTTCAACCGCTGCAGGTTCCACAAAAACATCTTTCTGTGCTGCGCAACTCTCTGGTTGAAGCAGAGGTTCAATAACCTCATCAAGTTCTACCTTCCTCCCACTCAATTCTTTCGAGAGAAACTCTTTCTCGAGAAAGGACCCGTTCTTAGCGACAAACACTTTGCCTTCGGATCTGAGATAGAAGGCGTACCCAACAGTTTCTTTTGGGTATCCTATGAAGACACATTTGTCCGCTTTGGGTTCGAGCTTTTCTGGCTGAAGCCTTTTGACATAAGCATCGCAACCCCAAACCTTGAGAAAAGACAACTTAGGTTTCTTACCAAACCACAGTTCATACGGTGTTGTCTCAACGGACTTAGATGGAGCCCTATTTAAAGTGAATGCAGCTGTCTCTAACGCATATCCCCAAAACGATAGTGGCAAATCGGCAAGAGACATCATAGAACGTACCATATCTAATAGGGTTCGATTACGATGTTCGGACACACCATTACGCTGTGGTGTTCCAGGTGGCGTCAACTGTGAAACAATTCCACATTTTCTTAAGTGATCACCAAACTCATAACTCAGATATTCTCCCCCTCGATCAGATCGTAGGAACTTGATCTTCTTGTTACGATGATTTTCAACTTCACTCTGAAATTGCTTGAACTTTTCAAAAAGTTTCAGACTTATGCTTCATCAAGTAAATATACCCATATCTACTTAAGTCGTCAGTGAAGGTGAGAAAATAACGATATCCACCGCGCGCCGTTACACTCATCGGACCGCACACATCAGTATGTATGATTTCCAATAAGTCACTTGCCCGTTCCATTGTCCCTGAAAACGGGGTCCTTGTCATCTTGCCCATGAGGCACGGCTCGCACGTGTCAAGTGATTCAAAATCAAGAGACTCCAAAAGTCCATCAGCATGGAGCTTCCTCATGCGTTTCACGCCGATATGACCCAGACGGCAGTGCCACAAGAAAGTGGTATTATCATTATCAACTCTACATCTTTTGGCATCAATGTTATGAACATGTGTATCATTACTATCGAGATTCAATAAGAATAAACCCCTAACTTCGGGTGCATGACCATAAAAGATATTACTCATATAAATAAAACAACCATTATTCTCTGACTTAAATGAGTAACCGTCTCGCAATAAACAAGATCCAGATATAATGTTCATGCTTAACGCAGGCACTAAATAACAATTATTCAGGTTCATAACTAATCCCGATGGTAATCGAAGAGCGAGCGTGCCGACGGCGATCACATCAACCTTGGAACCATTTCCCACGCGCATCGTCACTTCGTCCTTCGCCAGCCTCCGTTTATTCCGCAGTTCCTGTTTAGAGTTGCAAATGTGAGCAACCGAACCGGTATCAAATACCCAGGCACTACAACGAGAGTTGGTAAGGTACACATCAATAACATGTATATCACATATACCTTTGTTGTTGTTGGCCCCCTTCTTGTCCGCCAGATACTTGGGGCAGTTCCGCTTCCAGTGGCCGTTCCCCTTACAATAGAAACACTCAGTCTCTGGCTTGGGCCCAGCCTTGGGTTTCTTCACTGGATTAGCAACTGCTTTGCCACCCTTCTTAGAGTTACCCTTCTTGCCCTTGCCATTCTTCTTGAAACTGGTGGTTTTATTGACCATCAACACTTGATACTCCTTCTGGATGTCTGCCTCAGCGACTTTCAGCATCGAAAACAGCTCGGCGATGGTCTTGTTCATCCCTTGCATGTTATACTGCTGCACGAAGCTCTTGTAGCTTGGAGGGAGTGACTGGAGAATTCTGTCAATGATAGCCTCATCCGGGAACACAAGTCCCAGATCAGCTATGCGGGTATAGTACCCAGACATCTTCAGTAAGTGCTCACTGACAGACGAATTCTCCTCCATCTTGCAAGCAAAGAATTTATCGGTGGTCTCATACCTCTCGATCTTAGCATTCTTCTCAAAGATGAACTTCAACTCCTGGTACATCTCATATGCACCATGACGTTCAAAACGCCTTTGAAGTCTTCCTTCCAAGCCGTACAACATGGCACACTGCACTATCGAATAGTCATCCGAACGTGTCTGCCAGACGTTCAAAACGTCTGCAGGGGCTGTAGGAGCGGGGGGGTCACCTAGCGGTGCATTTAGGACATAAACCTTTTGGGCAGCTGTGAGGATGATCCTCAGATTGCGGAGCCAGTCCACAAAGTTGCTCCTGTCATCTTTCAGTTTAGCTTTCTCTAGGAACGCATTAAAATTCAGGGGAGCTACTGCGCGAGCCATCTACAACCAAAAATTTGCAAAGACATTTTAGACTATTGTTCATGATAAGTGAGTTATTACCTAATCAAATTATTTATAACTCCCACTCAAATTGACATCCCTCCGGTCATTCGAGCGTGACATGATCCAAATTCACCAACCCAAGTCCGATCATCACGTGAGATGAGGTGGTGTCAATGGTGAACATCAACATGTTGATCATATCTACTATATGACTCATGCTCGACCTTTCGGTCCTCCGTGTTCCGAGGCCATGTCTGTACATGCTAGGCTCGTCAAGTCTAACCCGAGTGTTCTGCATGTGCAAAACTGGCTTGCACCTGTTGTATGCGAACGTAGAGTCTATCACACCCGATCATCACGTGGTGCTTCGAAACGACGAACCTTCGCAACGGCGCACACTCGGGGGGAACACAATTTTATCTTGAAATTTTAGTGAAGGATCATCTTATAATGCTACCGTCGTCCTAAGCAAAATAAGATGCATAAAAGGATTAACATCACATGCAAATCATAAGTGACATGATATGGCCATCAACTCGTGCTTTTGATCTCCATCTCCAAAGCACCGGCATGATCTCCATCGTCACCGGCGCCACACCATGATCTCCATCATCGTGTCGCCATCGGGGTTGTCGGCGCCCACCATGCTCTTACTACTATTGCTACCGTTTAGCGATAAAGTAAAGCATTACAAAGCGCTTAAAGATTGACACGCAGGTCATACAAAAATTAAAGACAACCCTATGGCTCCTGCCGGTTGCCGTATGCATCGACATGCAAGTCGATATTAACTATTACAACATGATCATCTCATACATCAAATATAATTCATCATGTCATTGGCCATATCATATCACATGCATACCCTGCAAAAACAAGTTAGACGTCCTCTAATTTGTTGTTGCATGTTTTACGTGGCTGCTATGGGTATCTAGCAAGAACGTTTCTTACCTACGCAAAACCACAACGGTGATATTCAAGTTGCTATTTAACCTTCTACAAGGACCGCCTTGTTCTATTCCGATTCAACTAAGATAGGAGAGACAGACACCCGCCAGCCATCTTATGCAACAAAAGTCACATGTCTGTCGATGGAACCGGTCTCATGTACGTGGACATGTAAAGTTGGTCCGGGCCGCTTCATCCTATAATATCGCTGAATCAAGAAAGACTAAGGAGGGCAGCAATTTAAACATCAACGCCACAAACCCTTTTGTGTTCTACTCGAGACAGCATCTACGCAAGATCCTAGCTCATGATGCCACTGTTGGGGAACGTTGCATGGAAAACAAAAATTTTTCTCTACGTTCACCAAGATCAATCTAGTAGATGCAACTACGAGGGGAGAGTAGGATCCACATACCCTTGTAGATCGCTAAGCGGAAGCGTTATGAACGCGGATGATGGAGTCGTACTCGCCGCGATTCAGATCGCCGAAGATCCTAGCACCGAAGCAACGGTGCCTCCGCGTTCTTCACACGTACGGCTCGGGGACGTCTCCTCCTTCTTGATCCAGCAAGGGGTGGAGGAGAGGTTGATGGAGAACCGGCAGCACGACGGCGTGGTGGTGATGGTGTAGAAGAATTCCAGCAGGGCTTCGCCTAAGCACCGCGGGAGAAGAAGATGTTATGGGAGAGGGAGGGCAGCACCGAGGCACGAACTTGTGTTTGCTGCCCTCCCTTTGCCTCACTATATATAGGGGGGTGGAGAGGGGAGGGGCGCCCTAGGGTTTCCCCTAGGGGCGGCGGCCAGGGCAAGGGGGAAGGGGGCGGTGCCCCCTGGGGTTAGGGTTTCCCCCCCCCCAGGTGCCTTGCCCCCCAAGGCTAAGGGGGTGCGGCCACCCTAGGGGGGTCCACCTCCCTTGGCGCACAAGGAGAGGGCCCAGGGGGGCGCACAGCCCTATGAGGGCTGTGGTGTCCCCCCTTGTGGCCCATTAGGCCCAAAAACACTTCCGGGACCCCCGAAACCCTTTCCGGTACTCCGCCGATTTCCCGATGCTCCCCGGAACACTTCCGGACTCCGAAACCTTTCATCCTATATATCAATCTTCGTCTCCGGACCATTCCGGAGACCCTCGTCATGTCCGGGATCTCATCCGAGACTCCGAACAACCTTCGGTAACCATGCACTATTCTCACTAACAACCCTAGCGTCACCGAACCTTAAGTGTGTAGACCCTGCGGGTTCGGAAACCATGTAGACATGACCGAGACACTCCCAGGTCAATAACCAATAGCGGGATCTGGATACCCATATTGGTTCCCACATGTTTCTCGATGATCTCATCGGATGAACCACGATGTCAAGGATTCAGGCAATCCCGTATACAGTTCCCTTTGTCTCGTCGGTATGTTACTTGCCCGAGATTCGATCGTCGGTATCTCTATACCTAGTTCAATCTCGTTACCGGCAAGTCTCTTTACTCGTTACCGTAATACATAATCCCGTGACCAACTACTTGGTCACTTTGAGCTCATTGAGATGACGTATTACCGAGTGGGCCCGGAGATACCTCTCCGTCACACGGAGTGACAAATCCCAGTCTCGATCCATGTCAACCCAACAGACACCCTCGGAGACACCTGTAGAGTACCTTTATAGTCACCCAGTTACGTTGCGACGTTTGGCACACACAAAGCACTCCTACGGTGTCAGTGAGTTACATGATCTCATGGTCATAGGAACTTATACTTGACATGCAGAAAACTATAGCGATAACTGACACGATCAAAAGCTATGTTAACGTTTGGGTCTCGTCCATCACATCATTCTCCTAATGATGTGATCCCGTTATCAAATGACAACTCATGTCTATGACCTGGAAACCGCGGTCATCTTTGATCAACGAGCTAGTCCTGTAGAGGCACACTAGGGACACAAAGTCTGTCTATTCATCCACACGTGTATCTGAGTTTCCAATCAATACAGTTATAGCATGGATAATAAACGATTATCATGAACAAGGAAATATAATAATAACTCTTTTATTATTGCCTCTAGGGCATATTTCCACTGTTGGGGAACGTTGCATGGGAAACAAAAATTTTTCCTACCGTTCACCAAGATCAATCTAGTAGATGCAACTACGAGGAAGGAGTGTGATCTACGTACCCTTGTAGATCGCTAAGCGGAAGCGTTATGAACGCGGATGATGGAGTCGTACTCGTCGCGATTCAGATCGCCGAAGACCTAGCACCGAAGCAACGGTGCCTCCGCGTTCTTCACACGTACGGCTCGGGGACGTCTCCTCCTTCTTGATCCAGCAAGGGGTGGAGGAGAGGTTGATGGAGAACCGGCAGCACGACGGCGTGGTGGTGATGGTGGAGAAGAACTCCAGCAGGGCTTCGCCTAAGCACCGCGGGAGAAGAAGATATGACGGGAGAGGGAGGGCAGCACCGAGGCACGAACTGTGTTGGCTGCCCTCCCTTTGCCCCACTATATATAGGGGGGGTGGAGAGGCTAGGGCGCCCTAGGGTTTCCCCCTAGGGGCCGGCGGCCAGGGCAAGGGGAGGGGGCGGCGGCCAGGGCAGGGGGAGGCGCCCAGGCCCTAGGGTTTCCCCCCTAGGTGCCTTGCCCCCCAAGTCCCAAGGGGTGCGGCCAGCCCTAGGGGGTCCCACCCCCTTAGCCGCATGGGGAGAGGGCCCAGGGGGGGCGCACAGCCCCCTGAGGGCTGTGGTGTCCCCCCTTGTGGCCCAATAGGCCCAGAACACCTTCCGGACCCCCCGAAAACCTTCCCGGTACTCCGCCGATTTCCCGATGCTCCCCGGAACACTTCCGGTACTCCGAAACCTTTCATCCTATATATCAATCTTCGTCTCCGGACCATTCCGGAGACCCCCGTCATGTCCGGGATCTCATCCGGGACTCCGAACAACCTTCGGTAACCATGCACTCTTCTCACTAACAACCCTAGCGTCACCGAACGTTAAGTGTGTAGACCCTGCGGGTTCGGAAACCATGTAGACATGACCGAGACACTCCCAGGTCAATAACCAATAGCGGGATCTGGATACCCATATTGGCTCCTACATGTTTCTCGATGATCTCATCGGATGAACCACGATGTCAAGGATTCAGGCAATCCCGTATACAGTTCCCTTTGTCTCGTCGGTATGTTACTTGCCCGAGATTCGATCGTCGGTATCTCTATACCTAGTTCAATCTCGTTACCGGCAAGTCTCTTTACTCGTTACTGTAATACATAATCCCGTGACCAACTACTTAGTCACTTTGAGCTCATTGAGATGACGTATTACCGAGTGGGCCCGGAGATACCTCTCCGTCACACGGAGTGACAAATCCCAGTCTCGATCCATGTCAACTCAACAGACACCCTCGGAGATACCTGTAGAGTACCTTTATAGTCACCCAGTTACGTTGCGACGTTTGGCACACACAAAGCACTCCTACGGTGTCAGTGAATTACATGATCTCATGGTCATAGGAACTTATACTTGACATGCAGAAAACTATAGCGATAACTGACACGATCAAAAGCTATGTTTAACGTTTGGGTCTCGTCCATCACATCATTCTCCTAATGATGTGATCCCGTTATCAAATGACAACTCATGTCTATGACCTGGAAACCGCGGTCATCTTTGATCAACGAGCTAGTCCTGTAGAGGCTCACTAGGGACACAAAGTCTGTCTATTTATCCACACATGTATTTGAGTTTCCAATCAATACAATTATAGCATGGATAATAAACGATTATCATGAACAAGGAAATATAATAATAACTCTTTTATTATTGCCTCTAGGGCATATTTCCAACAGGTGGGCGCGCGACAACCCCGATGGCGACACGATGATGGAGATCATGATGATGGGGATCATGGTGTTACGCCGGTGACGATGGAGATCATGCCGGTGCTTTGGAGATGGAGATCAAAAGCACGAGTTGATGGCCATATCATGTCACTTATGATTTGCATGTGATGTTAATCCTTTTATGCATCTTATTTTGCTTAGGACGACGGTAGCATTATAAGATGATCCCTCACTAAAATTTCAAGATAAAATTGTGTTCCCCCCGAGTGTGCGCCGTTGCGAAGGTTCGTCGTTTCGAAGCACCACGTGATGATCGGGTGTGATAGACTCTACGTTCGCATACAACGGGTGCAAGCCAGTTTTGCACATGCAGAACACTCGGGTTAGACTTGACGAGCCTAGCATGTACAGACATGGCCTCGGAACACGGAAGACCGAAAGGTCGAGCATGAGTCATATAGTAGATATGATCAACATGAAGATGTTCACCATTGACACCACCTCATCTCACGTGATGATCGGACTTGGGTTGGTGGATTTGGATCATGTCACGCTCGGATGACCAGAGGGATGTCAATTTTGAGTGGGAGTTATAAGTAATTTGATTAGTTAAACTCACTTATCATGAACAATAGTCTAAGTTGCCTTTGCAAATTATGTTGTAGATCAATAGCTTGCGTTGTAGCTCCCTGTTTCATACGATCCTAGAGAAAGACTAAGTTGAAAGATATTGTAAGCAAGGATGCGGACTGGGTCCGTAGTCCGAGGAGTGTCCTCACTGCTGCACAGAAAGCTTACGTCTTTGATGCACCGCTCAATGTGCAAACCCCTACAACGTTGTCTGTGGATGTTGTGAACACCTGAGAGACACGTCCTGATGACTACTTGATAGTTTAGTGCACCATACTTTACGGCTTAGAATCGGGATTCCAATGACGTTTTGAATGCCATGGAACATATGAGATGTTCTAAAAGCTGAAATTTGGATTTCAGGCTCATGCCCGTGTTGAGAGGTATGATACCTCTAACAAGTTCCTTTGCCAAAAAGATGGAGGAGAATGGCTCAACTGGTGAGCATGTGCTCAGAATGTCTGGGTGCTAAAACCACTTGAACCAAGTGGGAGTTAATCTTCCAGGTAAGATAGTGGTTGACAGAATTCTCCAGACACTATCACCAAGCTACTAGAACTTCGTGATGAACTATGACATGCAAAGGATGGAGATGATCCCGGTGCTGTTAGCGGTTCTTAGTACCGCAAAAGTAGAAATCAAGAAGGAGCATCAAGTGTTGATGGTTTAACAAGACCACTGGTTTCAACAGGGGCAAGGGCTAGAAGGGAAACTTCATGAATGGCAAACCAGTTGTCGCTCTAATGAGGGAACCCAAGGTTGCACCCAAACCTCGAGACTAAGTGCTTCGATTGTAAGGGTAACGGTCACATGGTAGCGGAATTACCCCAAATACATGGTAGATAAGAAAAGCTGGCAACTTCAACAAAGTATATTTGATATACGTGTTATTGATGTGTACCTTACTAGTACTCCTTGTAGCACATGGGTATTGGATACCGGTTCAGTTGCTATTATTAGTGACTTGAAGCAAAAGCTACGGACTGAACGAAGACTAGCTAAGGGCGAGGTGACGATATGTTGGAAGTGTTTCCCAGGATGATAAGATCACCATCGCACGCTCCCTCTATTTTCGGGATTAGTGTTGAACCTAGATAAATGTTATCAGGTGTCTACGTTGAGCATGAATATGATTAGATCATGTTCATTGCAATACGGTTATTCATTTAAGTTAGAGAATAATGGTTATTCTGTTTACATGAATAATACCTTTATGGTCATGCACCCAATGGTTTATTGAATCTTGATTATAGCAATACACATGACGATAATATTAATGCCAAAAGATGTAGAGTTAATAATGATAGTACCACTTTCTTGTGGCACTGCCGCTTAGGTCATTTTGGCATAAAATGCATGAAGAAACTCCATGCTGATGGATGTTTGGAGTCACTTGATTTTGAATCACTTGACACATGCGAGCCATGCCTCATGGGCAGGATGACTGAGATCCCGTTTTCAGGTACAATGAAACGGGCAAGTGACTTGTTGGAAATCATACATGCTGATGTATGTGATCCAATGAGAATTAAGGCGTGTGGTGGATATCGTTATTTTCTCATCTTCACTGACGATTTGAGTAGATATGGTATATTTACTTAATGAAGCAAAAGTCTGAAACGTTTGAAAGGTTCAAAAAATTTCAGAGTGAAGATTAAGAATCATCATAACAAGAAGATCATGTTCCTATGATCTGATCAAGGGGATATTATCTGAATTATGAGTTTGGCAATCACTTAAGACATTGTGGAATTGTTTCGCAGTTGAAGTCCCCTGGAACACCACAGCGTAATGGTGTGTCCGGACATCGTAATCGAACCTTATGAGATATGGTGCGATCTATGATGTATCTTACCGATCTACCGCTGTTATTTTAAGGTTATGCATTAGAGACAGCTGCATTCACTTTAGATAGGGCACCATCTAAGTCCGTTGAGACGACGTCGTATGGTTTGGCAAGAAACCAAAGTTGTCGTTTTCTTAATGTTTGGGGCTGCGATGCTTATGGCTTCAGCCGGGAAAAGCTCGAACCCAAAGCGGACAAATACATCTTCATGTGATACCCAAAGGTAACAGTTGGGTATACCTCCTATCTCAGATCCAAGGGCAAAAATGTTTGTCCCTAAGAATGGGTCCTTTCTCGAGAAGGAGTTTCTCTCGAAAGAATTGAGTGGGTGGAAGATAGAACTTGATGAGGTTGTCGAACCCTCACTTCAACCGGATAGTAGTGCAACACAGAAAGATGTTTCTGTGGAACCTACGACAGTTGAAGAGGAAACTAATGATAGTGATCATGAAGCTCCAGATCAAGTTGCTATCGATCCTCGTAGGTCGACAAGGGTATGTACTACTCCTGAGTGGTACGGTGATCCTGTCTTAGATGTCATGTTGTTGAACAACAATGAACCTACGAACTATGGAGAAGCGATGGTGGGCCCATATTCCGACAAATGGTTAGAAGCCGATAAATCCGAGATAGGATCCATGTATCAAAACAAAGTATGGACTTTGGTGGACTTGCCCTATAATCGGCAAGCCATTGAGACAAATGGATCTTTAAGACTAAGACGGACGTGGACGGTAATGTCACCGTCTATGAAGCTCGACTTGTGGCGAAGAGTTTTCCACAAGTTCAAGGAGTTGACTACGATGAGATTTTCTCACCCGTAGCGATGCTTAAGTCCGTCGGAATCATGTTAGCATTAGCTGCATTTATGAAATCTGGCAGATGGATGACAAAACAAGTTTCCTTACCAGTTTTCGTAAGGAAAGGTTGTATGTGATACAATTAGAAAGGTTTTGTCGATCCTAAGGATGCTAAAAGGATATGCTAGCTCCAGCGATCCTTCCATGGACTAGAGCAAGCATCTCGGAGTCGGAATATACACTTTGATGGAGTGATCAAAGTTTTTGGGTATACAAAGTTTGTTGGAAACTTGTATTTGCAATAAAGTGAGTGGGAGCACTACAACATTTCTGATAAGTATATGTGAATGACATATTGTTGATCCGAAATGATGTAGAATTTCTGGAAAGCATAAAGGGTTGTTTGAAATGAGTTTTTCAAAGGAAGACCTGGATAAAGCTGCTTACATATTGGGCATCAAGACCTATACAGATAGATCAAGACGCCTGATGATACTTTCAAAAGAACACACACCTTTGACATGATTTTGAAGGAGTTCAAAATAGATCAGTCAAAGAAGGAGTTCTTACCTGAGTTGTAAGGTGTGAAGTTGAGTAAGACTCAAAACTTGACCACGGAAGAAGGAAGAGGAAGGACGAAGGTCGTCCCCTATGCTTTTGTCATAGGCTCTGTACGGTATGCCATGCTAAGTACCGCACCTGATGTGTGCCTTGCCACATGTCTGGCAAGAGGGTACAAAGGTGATCCAGTAGTGGATTACTAGATAGTGGTCAAAATTATCCTTAGAGGAGTAAGGATATGTTTCTCGATTATGGAGGTGATAAAGAGTTCGACGTAAAGAGTTACGTCGATGCAAGCTTAACACCTATCCGGATAACTCTAAGTGGAGATACCAGATACGTATAATGGAGCAACAGTTTGGAATAGCTCCAAGTGGAACGTGATAGCAGCATCTACGATATGACATAAGGTTTTGCGAAGAACATAGGGATCTGAATGTTGCAGACCCGTTGACTACAACCTCTCTCACAAGCATAACATGATCAAACCCAGAACTCATTGAGTATTAATCACATATTGATGTGAACTAGATTACTGACTCTAGTGAACTCTTGGGTGTTAGTCACATGGCGATGTGACCTGTGAGTGTTAATCACATGGCGATGTGAACTAGATTATTGACTCTAGTGCAAGTGGGAGACTGTTGGAAATATGCCCTAGAGGCAATAATAAATTGGTTATTATTATATTTCCTTGTTCACGATAATCGTTTATTATCCATGCTAGAATTGTATTGAAAGGAAACTCAGATACATGTGTGGATACATAGACAGACACCATGTCCCTAGTAAGCCTCTAGACGACTAGTTCGTTGATCAATAGATGGTTACGGTTTCCTAACCATGGACATTGGATGTCGTTGATAACGGGATCACATCATTAGGAGAATGATGTGATGGACAAGACCCAATCCTAAGCCTAGCACAGATCGTGTAGTTCGTATGCTAAAGCTTTTCTATATGTCAAGTATCTTTTCCTTAGACCATGAGATTGTGCAACTCCCGGATACCGTAGGAATGCTTTGGGTGTACCAAACGTCACAACGTAACTGGGTGGCTATAAAGGTGCACTACAGGTGTCTCCGAAAGTGTCTGTTGGGTTGGCACGAATCGAGACTGGGATTTGTCACTCCGTATGACGGAGAGGTATCTCTGGGCCCACTCGGTAGGACATCATCATAATGTGCACAATATGTGATCAAGGAGTTGATCACGGGATGATGTGTTACGGAACGAGTAAAGAGACTTGCCGGTAACGAGATTGAGCAAGGTATCGGTATACCGACGATCGAATCTCGGGCAAGTGCTATACCGATAGACAGAGGGAATCGTATACGGGATTGATTGAATCCTTGACATCGTGGTTCATCCGATGAGATCATCGTGGAACATGTGGGAGCCAACATGGGTATCCAGATCCCGCTGTTGGTTATTGGCCGGAGAGTTGTCTCGGTCATGTCTACATGGTTCCCGAGCCCGTAGGGTCTACACACTTAAGGTTCGATGACGCTAGGGTTATAGGGAAAGTATGTACGCGGTTACCGAATGTTGTTCGGAGTCCCGGATGAGATCCCGGACGTCACGAGGAGTTCCGGAATGGTCCGGAGGTAAAGATTCATATATGGGAAGTCCTCTTTTGGTCACCGGAAAAGTTTCGGGCGATATCGGTAATGTACCGGGACCACCGGGAGGGTCCCGGGGGTCCACCAGGTGGGGCCACCAGCCCCAGAAGGCTGCGTGGGCTAAGTGTGGGAGGGGACCAGCCCCAAGGGGGCTGGTGCGCCCCCCCCCACCAAGTCCCTAGGCGCATGGAGAGGGGAAGGGGGCAAACCCTAGGTCCAGATGGGCCTTAAGGCCCACCCTAGGGCGCCCCCTCTCTCTCCCCCC
>LR738713.1:685902054-685938120 GCA_902687465.1 Secale cereale
CCCCTTGGCCGCACCCTAGATGGGTTTTCTAGGGCTGGCCACACCCCTAGGGGTGGGAAACCCTAAAGGGGGCGCAGCCCTCCCTTCCCCCTATATATATGTGAGGTTTTGGGGCTGCTAGACACATGAGAACGTCTCCTTCTTGGCGCAGCCCTACCCCTCTCCCTCCTCGTCTCTTGCAGCGCTTGGCGAAGCCCTGCTGGAGTCCCGCGCTCCTCCATCACCACCACGCCGTCGTGCTGCTGTTGGTTGGAGTCTTCCCAACCTCTCCCTCTCTCCTTGCTGGATCAAGGCGTGGGAGACGTCACCGGGCTGCACGTGTGTTGAACGCGGAGGCGCCGTCCGTTCGGCGCTAGGATCATCGGTGATTTGGATCACGACGAGTACGACTCCATCAACCGCGTTCTAGTAACGCTTCCGCTTAGCGATCTACAAGGGTATGTGGATCCAACTCTCCTCTCGTAGATGTGCATCTCCTAGATTGATCTTGGTGAGCGTAGGAAAATTTTTGTTTCCCATGCTACGTTCCCCTACAGATAGACCTTGTGAAAAGCCTATGATTGAAGAAGAGAAGTATTGTAAGCAACATAAGCATGAAAGAACAATCACTTGGGTCAGAGATTTAAATGAAATTGCTAGAGAATTGTGTGACCTTTATCCTTTTACTTGTGAACTTTGTCGTATAGAGGGTCACTTTAATTTTCAATGCATGCACTTTCAAAACATAACTGTTAACCAGTTGTGTGATAACATGATCACCTCTGATCTTTATGATGAGCTTATGTTATTTTTGATGTGTGAAGAGTTATCAGAAAAGACTTCATGGCTAGATGTTAATGCCATAGGAATAAAAAACACTTTGCAAAATTGCCATCTCTATTGTGTTGTTAATTGCCATGAAAATGATTACATAGGTAAGATTATAAAGGAGGGAACTTTACCAAAGTATAAAAATGTCTCTTATATTTCTGCTAATAAAAAGGAGAGTTTCTCCCAAGTTTCCCCTATTGTTTCTAATGATAAACCAGGATATGTGGAGAAGCTTCATCTCCAACCACTCCCTCCTAAGGTTAAGAAGAAGAAAAAGAAGAGGAGGAGGAAGAGGAGCAAGAAAGAAAAAGAATGGGTATCAACCTGGCCTGAGCATATTCCTCCCATCAACTTTTATCCTAATGATTGCAAGTTTAAAGAAGAAGGTGAAGTTTATTGCCTTAATTATCATCTTGATGATACGTCCGTAGGTACTATTGAAGATAATTTTGATTATGATATGCATGTTACTTATTGTGATTGGGAAAATGATGATAATGCTACTTATGATCTTGAAAATCTTTTTGGTACCAACTCTAAAAGTGATGATATGGGAAGCTCTAAGCTTGGGGATGATAGGATTGCAAGTCCTTTACCCACTAGTGATGTGATAATTGATAATTCTTTTGCTAGTAAGAATAAAGACAACATGTTTACAAATATAGTTGCTAGCAATGATAATGCTCTTCTCTACCATGATGATGTTATAACTCCAATCTATAGTGATTATAAAGGTACCTATGACATAAGGAGAAATTATCCTTATGAAACTTGTCATAATCATGGAGGGAATTACTCCCTTGTTTAACACCACCCTCCTAATATACAATTAATCTATAGTGTTCAAGTTGTTTATGATAGTCCTACTCCCACTATTACCAATGAGAAAGATTATGCTTATGTGGAGAGTAAGAGTACCTTTTTGCATGTCGATCATGGTAACAATGCTTTATGTGATGCTTATATTGTTGAGTTCATCCATGATGCCACTGAAATTTATAATGAGAGAGGGAGACTTGGTTCTAAATATCTTAATAATAAGAAGTTTCCTCTCTTTATGGTGAATATTTTGAAGTTATGCTTGTTTTGCCTTCCTATGCTAGTTGCTTTATGCTTCAATGAATTATTCTATTGCAATATTCCTATGCATAGGAAGCATGTTAGGCTTAAATGTGTTTGGTATTTGCTTCTTGATGCTCTCTTTTGTTCTTCAACTCTTATTCCTACGAGAGCATCATTAAAGTCTTATGCCTAGCTTAAAGGCATAAAAGAAAGCGCTTTTGGGAGGCAGCCCACAATGAATAAAATTTTATTTCGCTTTTGTTGTGTCTTGATGGTTGTTACTACAGTAGCATCATCATTGTATCTTTACTTTTCAGCTTTGTGCCAAGTTTAGCCTCTGATTGCAAGAAAGTTCAAAAGTTGTGACGTGCTGTCCAGGAAACAGATTCTATCCTTGGACAGAAAAATTCGTATAAAATCACCAGATCATCTTTTTGGTCTGAATTTTTTCGACAGCGTGCTCTATATAATTGTCTTTCGTGCGTCTGTTCTGAGTTTTTTGATTAGAGTTGTAGAAGTGCCCCGAACAAATCATTTACTACCTGCTGTTATGTTTTTCACAGATTCTGTCCTGTTTTGCCTTTCCTTCATTTTGCAAACCTTGAGCTTGCTTTTTCTTTGCAAAAACCTTTTGGCAATCTTGAGAAACAGTAGAACTTCAAGAATATATTTATTTCCAGCAAGGAACAATTATTTTATTAAGGGTACTAACCTCGCTAATCAGATTATGATGAGTTATGTATGAAGGGAGTTTTCAAGTGTGCGAGGGAAGATGATAAAAAGATTCAGGAGTGTCAAACGCTCAAGCTTGGGGATGCCCCCATGCACCCCCAAGAAATATTCAAGGAGACTCAAGCATCTAAGCTTGGGGATGCCCCTGTGCATCCCCTTCTCCATCAACATTATCAGTTCGTCTTTCGTTCCACTATATTTTTATCACTTCATGTGTTATGTGCTATGCTTGGAGCGTCTTGCTTTTAGTTTTCCTTTTTAGTTTTCTTTAGCTTTTCATAACGAGTCGGAACTTAGCTTTCTTTATGTGGGATAGGAACACGCTCCACTTCTACCTAGAACATTACATAGAATTTTCATGTCTATCTATGTTGTGTGTGTTCTTTGTCTTTCAATAGCTACTATCATGTTTAGCTTTTAGTTTTCATGCTTATCTTTTTAAAGAGCTTTTGTTTAGTTGATTGCTTGAACTCTCTTTATTTATCATGATTATCTTATTAAGAGAGTTTGCTTCCGTTGCATTGGTTGGTATGTCTATGATAAAGATGCTACGTGCATAATGGCGCTTAGTAGTTCATGTTTTCTTATGGTTAGTCTCAAATAGCTGGGGGATTCCCAATGTGTTATTGGAGTACCAACATGATTTGTTTGCCTATGATGTGGTATGGTTTAGTAATATCTTCCTTCAAGAATTTATTTTGATTGACTTGGCGTATGCTCACGCATATTTAAGACTGTAAAGAAAGTCTGTCAAGCCTTGATGATCTTTTGTTTCTGAGTAGCGATATAGCTTCCATGCCTGATTCAATGTTGCTTTGTCGCTCTGCATGATTATGACCGTCATTGCTCTCTTAGTTGGTCGCTCCCAGTCTTTTGCTAACCTTCGCCTGTACTAAGCGGACTGACTGCTTGTGCATCCAAATTCTTTTAAACCAGTTATGCCATATGAGTCCACCATACTTTCCTACATGGTATTTACCTGCCATTCCTAACGGAGACTTGCATGTACCATCTCGAAATTATTCAAAGAAAAAAATGCATTCCTATTTTGTGCCTCTGTTTTAAGTTCATGAGGAAGTAGTAGTTAATTCATGATCTTTTTAAGTTGGACAAGCTTCACCCCGGGATTGCATGTATAATGTGCAAACCCATAATACGAGAAGGAACTGGCATTGAGTGCGCCCGGCTCAAAATTAATATAACAAACAAACCCTCCTTCATGCTTTGTTCATGAGAAATCAGAAAACTTTGGCAGTGATAAACAAAGGAGATTAACAGGATGTGATCGTCCTCATTCGGGAGCCGTTCCTCGAAACTTGTCCATCTCAAGAAGTGATTTAGTCATCTGCTAGCATTCGTTGACGGAACATGCATAATCAAAAATAATAATAATTATTACCTCTGTTTTTAAAACCAAGAGCTCTGGTACATGTTTTGTCTTTGTTTCCGACTACGGGTTTTCAACTTTGCCAACAAAAGCCACGGTTCGAGAGTCTCCACCTTCTTATTAAAGCACCAACTACTGAGAGCATGATTGTCATTCTGAGTGTAATGTGCATTGTCCCAAAGTAGCATTGTCTTTTGCATGATTATGATATCGTTTATTTTGAAATCATTGTATCTAGTCATCACTTAAACCTTGGAGGTGCCCCTGCATTTATGTTTTGCTTCACTAAAGGGGGCAAGCGAGATATCACTTTATCATATTTGCACACCATGCTCATTACAAATCTATTTGATGTTTCAGTATCATGTTGTAAAACTTTCAGTTCTTTGTGATTTTCTCATGAGGCAACTTAATTACTACAGATTCATTGTCTTAGTAAGCTTTTGTCATATGACTATGAAAAAAAGTCCTATATGGTTAATAGCATGTCACCACAGAAATTATTCTTGTTATCATTTACCTACTCGAGGACGAGCAGGAATTAAGCTTGGGGATGTTGATACGTCCAAAACGTATCTATAATTTCTGCTTGCTCCATGCCTCTTTTGTGTGATATTGCTATGTTATTTATACACTTCCATACACTTTTGATCATATTTGGACGAACCTATTAACTCAGTGCACCCCAGTGCCAGTTTCTGTTTTCTGCTGTTTTTGTATTTCAGGTTTTCCCATTACGTAAATTGCTAGAAAAATTCTGGGAAAAATATATAAAAAATCAGCGTTCCAGAAGCTTCCATGCGGCCAAAGTAGGGCCGGAGGGGACCCACAGGGGCTCCAGGCGGCCTGCCCACGCAGCCCCCCCTGGCCGCGCCGGGGGGGCGCCTGGGCACCCCTGACCCCCTCTGATACCCCCCTTTGGCATATATTTACACCGTGTCGCGGAAACCCTGATTCCAGACCCCTTTTCTCCAGACGCGATTCCGATCTCCGCCGCCATCGCCATCAAGCTTCGGGGGACCAGAATTCCTGTGCCGGCACCCTGCTGGGACGGGGAAGTGCCCCCGGATTCATCTCCATCGACGTTGCTTCCTCCCTCCATGATGCGGGAGTAGTTCCTCCTCGGGGCTGAGGTTTCTACCAGTAGCTATGCGGTCAATTCTCTCTCCCATGATGTGATCTTCGTTGTGATCATAGGCTATGTTAATCTAGGGTGATCCCATGATATTTCCCCTTCCTCTATGTATTGGATTGATGTACTCACTTGTCTTTATCTAGTATAATCCCCGAGACCAAGGTGACAACGGTCTATTGGACATGGATTAGAAGAATAATTTCATGAGTGATTTCCTTTTTGTGTGTTGATTGAAGATTGAGAGTCTCTTGGTGCTTGTCTTTGACTATCCTTTAGATATGTTGTGGTGATTGTGGGACTCTCTTTGGATGGCCGTGGTGACATTGGGAAATCCTTAGATTGAGAACTACGAACTTTGAGGTGTGCTTTTGTAGCCCTACATAATTCTCGTCCTCTCTTGACCACGAAGGAATGATCTCCGAGTGCGTCCCCTTTGCATGTTTTATGGGAAATATCATGTGATTCAATTATGTTAATGTTGTTGGGAGTTGCCACTAGTGAAAGTATTAAGCCTAGGCCTTGTTTCCACCATTGCAATACCATTTGTGCTCACGTTTACCACTTGTTTGCTTGCTGCACTTTTTATTACAGATTTATATTACTTTGTTTTGCCATCCATATCACTTGCCATTTAACATCTCTTCGCCGAACTAGTGCACCTATACATCTGACAAGTGTATTAGGTGTGTTGGGGACACAAGAGACTTCTTGTATCTTAGTTGCAGGGTTGCTTGAGAGAGACCATCTTCAACCTCTACTTCCCTGAGTTCGATAAACCTTAGGTCATCCACTTGAGGGAAATTTGCTGCTGTCCTACAAACCTCTGCGCTTGGAGGCCCAACATAGTCTACGAGAGTAGAAGCGTGTGTAGACATCACTTTGCACAACTCATGTAAAAATGGGGATGGAAAACATAAAATAGTTGGCTTACACTCGCCACGTCACCCAAATACATTAGATGTTCAAAACATCATTCAGAGAAACATCACTGCCCATCTAAGGGTAAAATCCAAATGTCAAGATACCAAACATGACATAAACCACATGTCTAGACTGAATCCTAGTAGAAGAACCACTACTGATCAGTCGGATAGTTCACGTAGTAACGGCTACGCTCCTCGCCGTACTCCCAGTCTAGCTCAGTGCCATCCCCAGTGTAACTCACCATCGTACCTGCATCTGGTGTTTTGAAGTAACTGTGAGCCACAGAGGACTCAGCAATCCCGTTCCCGGGTAACATGACTATTTAAGCCTTGGGTGTGGAACAAGGCAGAAGAAAAGAATAAGTGTTTGCAGCAGCAACTAGCACTAGCTTACGTATAAGAGAGCGAGAAGAGAAGGTGCCTCGGTCGAGAGAAAGATCACTAAGTGATCCTAGACTAATCAAGTCAAACATAACCCCACCGTGTTCATCTCCCGAATCCCTTTCGGAAAATGACAGTCACGGTACACACGCTGGTAGTGTATTGTAACATGGTGTCAAGTTTTCTACAACCGGATATTAACAAGCTCCCATCTGCCACATAACCGCGGGCACGGCTTTATAAAGTTCAAAACCCTGCAGGGGTGTTCCAACTTGGCCCATGACAAGCCCACGATCCGCGGAGTCGCAACTCCCAGGTGGGAAGACCCGAGTATACTCGGAATCCCGTGCTCAAGATACTCCGAACTAAGGTAAGGCTAATCCAGCAAATCCTCCCGGCGTGCCGACACCCTGACAATAGCCGCGCGTATCTAGTCTCAGTCCACGACCGGATGGGCGATGCTACAGGTTTATATCAATCCTCGAGTTTCCTCGTGGTGACCCCGCAGGACCCCCGTTTCGGACCAACACTCATGAGGAGCACTGGCCCGGGGTTGTTGATTAAGAACTCGGGTTTGCAAGACCCTATGCAAGTTTTATTAGTTATTAGGCGAATAGTACCAACGTTGGGACTTGTTGGAAAAGACTTAACACTTAGCGGTTTATCGAGGGGGGCCCATTGTTGGAAATATGCCCTAGAGGCAATAATAAAAGAGTTATTATTATATTTCCTTGTTCATGATAATCGTTTATTATCCATGCTATAACTGTATTGATTGGAAACTCAGATACACGTGTGGATGAATAGACAGACTTTGTGTCCCTAGTGTGCCTCTACAGGACTAGCTCGTTAATCAAAGATGACCGCGGTTTCCAGGTCATAAGACATGAGTTGTCATTTGATAACGGGATCACATCATTAGGAGAATGATGTGATGGACGAGACCCAAACGTTAACATAGCTTTTGATCGTGTCAGTTATCGCTATAGTTTTCTGCATGTCAAGTATAAAGTTCCTATGACCATGAGATCATGTAACTCACTGACACCGTAGGAGTGCTTTGTGTGTGCCAAACGTCGCAACGTAACTGGGTGACTATAAAGGTACTCTACAGGTATCTCCGAGGGTGTCTGTTGAGTTGACATGGATCGAGACTGGGATTTGTCACTCCGTGTGACGGAGAGGTATCTCCGGGCCCACTCGGTGATACGTCATCTCAATGAGCTCAAAGTGACTAAGTAGTTGGTCACGGGATTATGTATTACGGTAACGAGTAAAGAGACTTGCCGGTAACGAGATTGAACTAGGTATAGAGATACCGACGATCGAATCTCGGGCAAGTAACATACCGACGAGACAAAGGGAACTGTATACGGGATTGCCTGAATCCTTGACATCGTGGTTCATCCGATGAGATCATCGAGAAACATGTAGGAGCCAATATGGGTATCCAGATCCCGCTATTGGTTATTGACCTGGGAGTGTCTCGGTCATGTCTACATGGTTTCCGAACCCGCAGGGTCTACACACTTAACGTTCGGTGACGCTAGGGTTGTTAGTGAGAAGAGTGCATGGTTACCGAAGGTTGTTCGGAGTCCCGGATGAGATCCCGGACATGACGAGGGTCTCCGGAATGGTCCGGAGACGAAGATTGATATATATGATGAAAGGTTTCGGAGTACCGGAAGTGTTCCGGGGAGCATCGGGAAATCGGCGGAGTACCGGGAAGGTTTTCGGGGGGTCCGGAAGGTGTTCTGGGCCTATTGGGCCACAAAGGGGGACACCACAGCCCTCAGGGGGCTGTGCGCCCCCCCTGGGCCCTATCCCCATGCGGCTAAGGGGGTGGGACCCCCTAGGGCTGGCCGCACCCCTTGGGCTTGGGGGGCAAGGCACCTAAGGGGGAAACCCTAGGGCCTGGGCGCCTCCCCCTGCCCTGGCCGCCGCCCCCTCCCCTTGCCCTGGCCGCCGGCCCCTAGGGGGAAACCCTAGGGCGCCCTAGCCTCTCCACCCCCCCTATATATAGTGGGGCAAAGGGAGGGCAGCCAAGACAGTTTGTGCCTCGGTGCTGCCCTCCCTCTCCCGTCATATCTTCTCCTCCCGCAGTGCTTAGGCGAAGCCCTGCTGGAGTTCTTCTCCACCATCACCACCACGCCGTCGTGCTGCCGGTTCTCCATCAACCTCTCCTCCACCCCTTGCTGGATCAAGAAGGAGGAGACGTCCCCGAGCCGTACGTGTGAAGAACGCGGAGGCACCGTTGCTTCGGTGCTAGGTCTTCGGCGATCTGAATCGCGACGAGTACGACTCCATCATCCGCGTTCATAACGCTTCCGCTTAGCGATCTACAAGGGTACGTAGATCACACTCCCCTCTCGTAGTTGCTTCTACTAGATTGATCTTGGTGAACGGTAAGAAAATTTTTGTTTCCCATGCAACGTTCCCCAACAGTGGTATCAGAGCTAGGATCTTACGTAGATGCTTTCTCGAGTAGAACACAAAGAAGTTTGTGGCGTTGATGTTTAAATTGCTGCCCTCCTTAGTCTTTCTTGATTCAGCGGTATTATAGGATGAAGCGGCCCGGACCAACTTTACATGTCCACGTACATGAGACCGGTTCCATCGACAGACATGTGACTTTTGTTGCATAAGATGGCTGGCGGGTGTCTGTCTCTCCTATCTTAGTTGAATCGGAATAGAACAAGGCGGTCCTTGTAGAAGGTTAAATAGCAACTTGAATATCACCGTTGTGGTTTTGCGTAGGTAAGAAGCGTTCTTGCTAGATACCCATAGCAGCCACGTAAAACATGCAACAACAAATTAGAGGACGTCTAACTTGTTTTTGCAGGGTATGCATGTGATATGATATGGCCAATGACATGATGAGATATATTTGATGTATGAGATGATCATGTTGTAATAGTTAATATCGACTTGCATGTCGATGCATACGGCAACCGGCAGGAGCCATAGGGTTGTCTTTATTTTTTGTATGACCTGCGTGTCAATCATTAAGCGCTTTGTAATGCTATACTTTATCGCTAAACGGTAGCAATAGTAGTAAGAGCATGGTGGGCGCCGACAACCCCGATGGCGACACGATGATGGAGATCATGGTGTGGCGCCGGTGACGATGGAGATCATGCCGGTGCTTTGGAGATGGAGATCAAAAGCACGAGTTGATGGCCATATCATGTCACTTATGATTTGCATGTGATGTTAATCCTTTTATGCATCTTATTTTGCTTAGGACGACCGTAGCATTATAAGATGATCCTTCACTAAAATTTCAAGATAAAATTGTGTTCCCCCCGAGTGTGCGCCGTTGCGAAGGTTCGTCGTTTCGAAGCACCACGTGATGATCGGGTGTGATAGACTCTACGTTCGCATACAACGGGTGCAAGCCAGTTTTGCACATGCAGAACACTCGGGTTAGACTTGACGAGCCTAGCATGTACAGACATGGCCTCGGAACACGGAGGACCGAAAGGTCGAGCATGAGTCATATAGTAGATATGATCAACATGTTGATGTTCACCATTGACACCACCTCATCTCACGTGATGATCGGACTTGGGTTGGTGAATTTGGATCATGTCACTCTCGAATGACCGGAGGGATGTCAATTTGAGTGGGAGTTATAAATAATTTGATTAGGTAATAACTCACTTATCATGAACAATAGTCTAAAATGTCTTTGCAAATTTTTGGTTGTAGATGGCTCGCGCAGTAGCTCCCCTGAATTTTAATGCGTTCCTAGAGAAAGCTAAACTGAAAGATGATGGGAGCAACTTTGTGGACTGGCTCCGCAATCTGAGGATCATCCTCACAGCTGCCCAAAAGGTTTATGTCCTAAATGCACCGCTAGGTGAACCCCCCGCTCCTGGAGCCTCTGCGGACGTTATGAACGTTTGGCAGACGCGTTCGGATGACTATTCGATAGTGCAGTGTGCCATGTTGTACGGCTTGGAAGGAGGACTTCAAAGACGTTTTGAACGTCATGGTGCATATGAGATGTACACGGAGTTGAAGTTCATCTTTGAGAAGAATGCTAAGATCGAGAGGTATGAGACCACCGATAAATTCTTCGCTTGCAAGATGGAGGAGAATTCGTCTGTCAGTGAGCACTTACTGAAGATGTCTGGGTACTATACCCGCATAGCTGATCTGGGACTTGTGTTCCCGGATGAGGCTATCATTGACAGAATTCTCCAGTCACTCCCTCCAAGCTACAAGAGCTTTGTGCAGCAGTATAACATGCAAGGGATGAACAAGACCATCACCGAGCTGTTTTCGATGCTGAAAGTCGCTGAGGCAGACATCCAGAAGGAGTATCAAGTGTTGATGGTCAATAAGACCACCAGTTTCAAGAAGAATGGCAAGGGCAAGAAGGGTAGCTCTAAGAAGGGTGGCAAAGCAGTTGCTAATCCAGTGAAGAAACCCAAGGCTGGGCCCAAGCCAGAGACTGAGTGTTTCTATTGCAAGGGGAACGGCCACTGGAAGCGGAACTGCCCCAAGTATCTGGCGGACAAGAAGGGGGCCAACAACAACAAAGGTATATGTGATATACATGTTATTGATGTGTACCTTACCAACTCTCGTTGTAGTGCCTGGGTATTTGATACCGGTTCGGTTGCTCACATTTGCAACTCTAAACAGGAACTGCGGAATAAACGGAGGCTGGCGAAGGACGAAGTGACGATGCGCGTGGGAAACGGTTCCAAGGTTGATGTGATCGCCGTCGGCACGCTCGCTCTTCGATTACCATCGGGATTAGTTATGAACCTGAATAATTGTTATTTAGTGCCTGCGTTAAGCATGAACATTATATCTGGATCTTGTTTATTGCGAGACGGTTACTCATTTAAGTCAGAGAATAATGGTTGTTCTATTTATATGAGTAATATCTTTTATGGTCATCACCCGAAGTTAGGGGTTTATTCTTATTGAATCTCGATAATGATGATACACATGTTCATAACATTGATGCCAAAAGATGTAGAGTAGATAATGATAATACCACTTTCTTGTGGCACTGCCGTCTCGGTCATATCGGCGTAAAACGCATGAGGAAGCTCCATGCTGATGGACTTTTGGAGTCTCTTGATTTTGAATCACTTGACACGTGCGAGCCGTGCCTCATGGGCAAGATGACAAGGACCCCGTTTTCAGGGACAATGGAACGGGCAAGTGACTTATTGGAAATCATACATACTGATGTGTGCGGTCCGATGAGTGTAACGGCGCGCGGTGGATATCGTTATTTTCTCACCTTCACTGACGACTTAAGTAGATATGGGTATATTTACTTGATGAAGCATAAGTCTGAAACTTTTGAAAAGTTCAAGCAATTTCAGAGTGAAGTTGAAAATCATCGTAACAAGAAGAGCAAGTTCCTACGATCTGATCGAGGGGGAGAATATCTGAGTTATGAGTTTGGTGATCACTTAAGAAAATGTGGAATTGTTTCACAGTTGACACCACCTGGAACACCACAGCGTAATGGTGTGTCCGAACGTCGTAATCGAACCCTATTAGATATGGTACGTTCTATGATGTCTCTTGCCGACTTGCCACTATCGTTTTGGGGATATGCGTTAGAGACAGCTGCATTCACTTTAAATAGGGCTCCATCTAAGTCCGTTGAGACAACACCGTATGAACTATGGTTTAGTAAGAAACCGAAGTTGTCTTTTCTCAAGGTTTGGGGTTGCGATGCTTATGTCAAAAGGCTTCAGCCAGAAAAGCTCGAACCCAAAGCGGACAAATGTGTCTTCATAGGATACCCAAAAGAAACAGTTGGGTACACCTTCTATCTCAGATCCGAAGGCAAAGTGTTTGTCGCTAAGAACGGGTCCTTTCTCGAGAGAGAGTTTCTCTCGAAAGAATTGAGTGGGAGGAAGGTAGAACTTGATGAGGTTATTGAACCTCTGCTTCAACCAGAAAGTAGCGCAGCACAGAAAGATGTTTTTGTGGAGCCTACAGAGGTTGAAGAGGAAGCCAATGATGATGATCAAGAAACTTCCGATCAAGTTACTACCGAACCTCGTAGGTCGACAAGGGTACGCACTGCACCTGAGTGGTATGGTAACCCTGTCTTGGAGGTCATGTTGTTAGACAACGGTGAACCTACGAGCTATGGAGAAGCGATGGTGGGCCCAGATTCCGACAAATGGTTAGAGGCCATGAAATCCGAGATGGGATCCATGTATGAAAACAAAGTATGGACTTTGGAAGTATTTCCTGAAGGGCGGAAGGCCATTCAGAATAAATGGATTTTTAAGAGGAAGACGGACGCTGACGGTAATGTCACCGTGTATAAAGCTCGACTTGTGGCAAAGGGTTTTTCACAAGTTCAAGGGATTGACTACGATGAGACTTTCTCACCCGTAGCGATGCTTAAATCCGTCCGAATCATGTTAGCAATAGCTGCATTTTTCGATTATGAAATTTGGCAGATGGATGTCAAAACAGCGTTCCTTAACGGTTTTCTTAAGGAAGAGTTGTATATGATGCAACCAGAAGGTTTTGTCGATCCAGAGAATGCTGACAAAGTATGCAAGCTCCAGCGTTCCATTTATGGGCTGGTGCAAGCATCTCGGAGTTGGAATCTTCGCTTTGATGAAGTGATCAAAGCATTTGGGTTTATACAAGTTTACAATGAAGCTTGTATTTACAAGAAAGTGAGTGGGAGCTCTATAGCGTTTCTAATATTATATGTGGATGACATATTGCTGATTGGAAACAATATAGAATTTTTGGATAGCGTGAAGGGGTATTTGAACAAGAGTTTTTCGATGAAAGATCTCGGTGAAGCTGCTTTCATATTGGGCATCAAGATCTATAGAGATAGATCAAGACGCTTGATAGGACTTTCACAAAGCACGTACCTTGATAAAGTTTTGAAGAAGTTCAAAATGGATCAATCCAAGAAGGGGTTCTTGCCGGTATTACAAGGTACAAAGTTGAGTAAGACTCAATGCCCAGTGACTGCGGATGATAGAGAAAAGATGAGTGTCGTCCCCTATGCTTCAGCCATAGGCTCTATCATGTATGCAATACTGTGCACAAGACCAGATGTCAGCCTTGCCATAAGTATGGCCGGAAGGTTTCAAAATAATCCTGGTATGGATCACTGGACAGCGGTCAAGAATATCCTAAAGTACCTGAAAAGGACTAAGGATATGTTTCTCGTTTATGGAGGTGATCAAGAGCTCGTCGTAAAGGGTTACGTCGATGCAAGCTTTGACACTGATCCGGATGACTCTAAGTCACAAACCGGATACGTATATATTCTCAACGGGGGAGCGGTAAGCTGGTGCAGTTCCAAGCAGAGCGTGGTAGCTGATTCTACATGTGAAGCGGAGTACATAGCTGCCTCGGAGGCGGCTAAGGAAGGTGTCTGGATGAAGGAGTTCATGACAGATCTTGGAGTTGTGCCTAGTGCACTGAACCCAATGACTCTGTTCTGTGATAACACTGGTGCCATTGCTCTAGCCAAGGAACCAAGGTTTCACAAGAGGACCAGACACATAAAGCGACGCTTCAATTCCATCTGCGATTCAGTCAAGGAGGAGGACATAAACATTTGCAAAGTACACACGGATTTGAATGTTGCAGATCCGTTGACTAAGCCTCTTCCACGGGCTAAGCACGATCAACACCAAGACTCTATGGGTGTTAGATTCATTACCTTGTAATGCTAGATTATTGACTCTAGTGCAAGTGGGAGACTGTTGGAAATATGCCCTAGAGGCAATAATAAAAGAGTTATTATTATATTTCCTTGTTCATGATAATCGTTTATTATCCATGCTATAACTGTATTGATTGGAAACTCAAATACACGTGTGGATGAATAGACAGACTTTGTGTCCCTAGTGAGCCTCTACAGGACTAGCTCGTTGATCAAAGATGACCGCGGTTTCCAGGTCATAGACATGAGTTGTCATTTGATAACGGGATCACATCATTAGGAGAATGATGTGATGGACGAGACCCAAACGTAAACATAGCTTTTGATCGTGTCAGTTATCGCTATAGTTTTCTGCATGTCAAGTATAAGTTCCTATGACCATGAGATCATGTAACCCACTGACACCGTAGGAGTGCTTTGTGTGTGCCAAACGTCACAACGTAACTGGGTGACTATAAAGGTACTCTACAGGTATCTCCGAAGGTGTCTGTTGAGTTGACATGGATCGAGACTGGGATTTGTCACTCCGTATGACGGAGAGGTATCTCCGGGCCCACTCGGTAATACGTCATCTCAATGAGCTCAAAGTGACTAAGTAGTTGGTCACGGGATTATGTATTACGGTAACGAGTAAAGAGACTTGCCGGTAACGAGATTGAACTAGGTATAGAGATACCGACGATCGAATCTCGGGCAAGTAACATACCGACGAGACAAAGGGAACTGTATACGGGATTGCCTGAATCCTTGACATCGTGGTTCATCCGATGAGATCATCGAGAAACATGTAGGAGCCAATATGGGTATCCAGATCCCGCTATTGGTTATTGACCGGGGAGTGTCTCGGTCATGTCTACATGGTTTCCGAACCCGCAGGGTCTACACACTTAACGTTCGGTGACGCTAGGGTTGTTAGTGAGAAGAGTGCATGGTTACCGAAGGTTGTTCGGAGTCCCGGATGAGATCCCGGACATGACGAGGGTCTCCGGAATGGTCCGGAGACGAAGATTGATATATAGGATGAAAGGTTTCGGAGTACCGGAAGTGTTCCGGGGAGCATCGGGAAATCGGCGGAGTACCGGGAAGGTTTTCGGGGGGTCCGGAAGGTGTTCTGGGCCTATTGGGCCACAAGGGGGGACACCACAGCCCTCAGGGGGCTGTGCGCCCCCCCTGGGCCCTCTCCCCATGCGGCTAAGGGGGTGGGACCCCCTAGGGCTGGCCGCACCCCTTGGGCTTGGGGGGCAAGGCACCTAGGGGGGGAAACCCTAGGGCCTGGGCGCCTCCCCCTGCCCTGGCCGCCGCCCCCCTCCCCTTGCCCTGGCCGCCGGCCCCTAGGGGGAAACCCTAGGGCGCCCTAGCCTCTCCACCCCCCCTATATATAGTGGGGCAAAGGGAGGGCAGCCAACACAGTTCGTGCCTCGGTGCTGCCCTCCCTCTCCCGTCATATCTTCTTCTCCCGCGGTGCTTAGGCGAAGCCCTGCTGGAGTTCTTCTCCACCATCACCACCACGCCGTCGTGCTGCCGGTTCTCCATCAACCTCTCCTCCACCCCTTGCTGGATCAAGAAGGAGGAGACGTCCCCGAGCCGTACGTGTGAAGAACGCGGAGGCACCGTTGCTTCGGTGCTAGGTCTTCGGCGATCTGAATCGCGACGAGTACGACTCCATCATCCGCGTTCATAACGCTTCCGCTTAGCGATCTACAAGGGTACGTAGATCACACTCCTTCCTCGTAGTTGCATCTACTAGATTGATCTTGGTGAACGGTAGGAAAAATTTTTGTTTCCCATGCAACGTTCCCCAACAGTGGAAATATGCCCTAGAGGCAATAATAAAAGAGTTATTATTATATTTCCTTGTTCATGATAATCGTTTATTATCCATGCTATAACTGTATTGATTGGAAACTCAGATACACGTGTGGATGAATAGACAGACTTTGTGTCCCTAGTGTGCCTCTACAGGACTAGCTCGTTGATCAAAGATGACCGCGGTTTCCAGGTCATAGACATGAGTTGTCATTTGATAACGGGATCACATCATTAGGAGAATGATGTGATGGACGAGACCCAAACGTTAACATAGCTTTTGATCGTGTCAGTTATCGCTATAGTTTTCTGCATGTCAAGTATAAGTTCCTATGACCATGAGATCATGTAACTCACTGACACCGTAGGAGTGCTTTGTGTGTGCCAAACGTCGCAACGTAACTGGGTGACTATAAAGGTACTCTACAGGTATCTCCGAGGGTGTCTATTGAGTTGACATGGATCGAGACTGGGATTTGTCACTCCGTATGACGGAGAGGTATCTCCGGGCCCACTCGGTAATACGTCATCTCAATGAGCTCAAAGTGACTAAGTAGTTGGTCACGGGATTATGTATTACGGTAACGAGTAAAGAGGCTTGCCGGTAACGAGATTGAACTAGGTATAGAGATACCGACGATCGAATCTCGGGCAAGTAACATACCGACGAGACAAAGGGAACTGTATACGGGATTGCCTGAATCCTTGACATCGTGGTTCATCCGATGAGATCATCGAGAAACATGTAGGAACCAATATGGGTATCCAGATCCCGCTATTGGTTATTGACCTGAGAGTGTCTCGGTCATGTCTACATGATTTCCGAACCCGCAGGGTCTACACACTTAACGTTCGGTGACGCTAGGGTTGTTAGTGAGAAGAGTGCATGGTTACCGAAGGTTGTTCGGAGTCCCGGATGAGATCCCGGACATGACGAGGGTCTCCGGAATGGTCCGGAGACGAAGATTGATATATAGGATGAAAGGTTTCGGAGTACCGGAAGTGTTCCGGGGAGCATCGGGAAATCGGCGGAGTACCGGGAAGGTTTTCGGGGGGTCCGGAAGGTGTTCTGGGCCTATTGGGCCACAAGGGGGGACACCACAGCCCTCAGGGGGCTGTGCGCCCCCCCCTGGGCCCTCTCCCCATGCGGCTAAGGGGGTGGGACCCCCTAGGGCTGGCCGCACCCCTTGGGACTTGGGAGGCAAGGCACCTAGGGGGGAAACCCTAGGGCCTGGGCGCCTCCCCCTGCCCTGGCCGCCGCCCCCCTCCCCTTGCCCTGGCCGCCGGCCCCTAGGGGAAACCCTAGGGCGCCCTAGCCTCTCCACCCCCCCTATATATAGTGGGGCAAAGGGAGGGCAGCCAACACAGTTCGTGCCTCGGTGCTGCCCTCCCTCTCCCGTCATATCTTCTTCTCCCGCGGTGCTTAGGCGAAGCCCTGCTGGAGTTCTTCTCCACCATCACCACCACGCCGTCGTGCTGCCGGTTCTCCATCAACCTCTCCTCCACCCCTTGCTGGATCAAGAAGGAGGAGACGTCCCCGAGCCGTACGTGTGAAGAACGCGGAGGCACCGTTGCTTCGGTGCTAGGTCTTCGGCGATCTGAATCGCGACGAGTACGACTCCATCATCCGCGTTCATAACGCTTCCGCTTAGCGATCTACAAGGGTACGTAGATCACACTCCTTCCTCGTAGTTGCATCTACTAGATTGATCTTGGTGAACGGTAGGAAAAATTTTTGTTTCCCATGCAACGTTCCCCAACACCCATAACCCCAACCGTGTGAGGAACGCATAATCAAGGAACATAACACCGGTTTATACGGTTCCTAGCGGCATGAGTGGAACAAAACACCAAGCAAAAGGCTTAGCCTTCCACCCATTGCCAATATATAGATGATTTCATTTAAGCATTTATATAGTGTGATATAACCCAACGAACTTCAACATGAAGCAAGCATCTTCAACTTCACCTGCAACTAGCAACGCTATAAGAGGGGCTGAGCGAAGCGTACTTATAGCCAATCAATGGTTTGCATAGGTAGGGTGGTTAGACATGATCATGGTTACAAGTAGGAGGCTGACATGAAAGACATGGGCATCGAGGCAAAACTATAGATCGAGACTTCTAGCAATAGGCAAAAATAGTAATGGTATCCAGGTTCGGTCATCTTGCCTGAAGAGTTGTCGATGGGATCGTAAGAAAGCTCCTCGTTCTCAACCTCGGTAGTAACCTCGTTCTCGTACTCGTACTCAGCTTCCGGCTCTACTCAACACAACCACACAAGGCACGAATCAACAAAATGCAATGCGCACACGAAAATATGCAGGATGCATGACTGATGCACTATGGGAGCACAAGGAGCATGGAAAATTGCACTCAAGCAAAATGCTTCAAAACATGATAACAATAGGATATTATGAATCTACACGAAAAATCAATCAAGTTTCATATAAGACTTGCTCAAAACGGAGCTACGGGCTAAAAGTTACACACAAAACAATAAACATGCGAAAGCTGAAAATTACAGCAACATAGCAACTTCGGGGCAACAAATAATTAAGCTACAGCACTCAAACATCATGGCAAAGAGCATGGACATGAACTAGACATATCCTACAGCAAATAAGTCCATTGGAGCAACCCCAAAGGAGCCACGGATCAATAGCAACAAGCTATGACATATTGAACTTGATAACAAAATCCTGACAGCAGTATTTTATTGCAACTTGGGAGCAAACGTTAAATATGCTACAGCCACTCAAATAAGCATGTGAGAGCATGAATGGATAGCCAACAATATATACTACAAGGAATCATCAAGATTCACCCCAAAACTATCATGGATTGGCCTAGAACAACAAGCAAACATGGCATCTGGAAATTACAGATTCCAGACTTAGTGAAATTTCACTAAGTGTTGAAACAGCAGTTTCATCATGGCACCTTTGAGAGCAAGTTTAAGTCACCTCAAAACTAAACATGGCAAGTGGTAAGAACCACAGTAATGTACACATGATGGTGAATCCAA
Source organism: Secale cereale (assembly GCA_902687465.1). Classification (NCBI taxonomy): domain Eukaryota; kingdom Viridiplantae; phylum Streptophyta; class Magnoliopsida; order Poales; family Poaceae; genus Secale; species Secale cereale. The sequence continues at coordinate 685,921,009 of LR738713.1, forward strand.
AACACCTAAGCATGCCTCAAGAGGACAATCACATCAATAGCAATGAGCTCCTCAAGTTGACATCTCATAACAAGCTTAACAACTAAAGAGCCACATAGCACTTTGCAACGGATATAAACATGGCAAGGTTAATTCTATCATGCAAGCTTAAGCAATCAACATGTAGAGCATGACAAGACGAACACGTGGACATCTCATTTGCATCATTCGGATAAACATGCAAAAAGCTATCACCTTGCAAAGGTGACATGAAAAACAACACTAACAGCAGTTTTTATCAAGATGCACTCTTCCAACAGATATTTAAGCACCTAGATGAACTCAAACATGCATGGCACAATGGAATGAAATGTAGTATATGTCTCCACAAACAATTTGACATATCATTCACTCAAAACGGAGCTTCGCACAAAAAGTGATCACCGTTCGAAAACAGCACCAGAAACTAGAAAACATAGGGACATAGGATTTTGAAGCAACCTCAGATCTGAAAGTCAACGGGCTTTGGGCTGGAGAAGAGGCGGATCGGGTCGGCCCACCGGATCCGAAGCGGATCGGGCGGAGGAACGGGTGAGCGGAGCGGGCTCGGCCCGTTAGCGGCGACGGGATCTGGATCGGGGGCGCCTTCCCCGATCGATCCAGCGGCGGCTGGCGTCGCGCGGCCTGGGAGCTGGCGGCTGGAGGCCCAGGCGGCAGGCGGTGTGGATCGGCCTCGGCTCGGGCCTGCGAAGGCGGCAGGCGGGACGAGGCAGTTGGACCGGCGGCCTGGCGGAGGGAGAGGAGCGGCGCGGGCCCGCAGGTGGTGGCGGCTGGGCCGGCTGGCGGATCGGCCCGCTGGGAGGAGCAGTCCACCCGGCCTAGGGTTCGGCGGGATGGATCGGGCGATCGGAGGAGCTGGGCCTCGAGGCGGGCTACCGGCCCAGGCGGCGAAGGAGCTGGCGAGGCCGCTTGCCTGGCGCTGGCGATCGGCGGGGTTGGCGGCTGGCGTCCCGCGGGATCGGGCCCCTAGGGTTTCGGCGGAGAGGCCCACCTGGCGGCGCTGGATGGATCCAGATCGAGCAGCGGCTGGCGGCGCCCTCGAGCGAAGGAGGCTCGGCGCTGGGAGATCTCGCCGGTGGAGGGAGATGCGGCGCCGCCGGAGGTGAGGAGGAGGGCGCCGGTGGTGGGGTGGCGGCGCGGTGAGGATGAGGTGGCGGCGGTGGAGCTCCGGCGAGATTCCGGCGAACTCTCCGGTGAGGTGGGGGTGGCTGGAGGAAGAAGAAGATGGGGGCTAGGGTTTCCTTGATTTGGGGCAAAATTGGGGGAAGCGGACAAATATATAGGCACAAGGAGCTAGGGTTGTCCAAAAGGAGTGTGGTTTTCGGCCACGCGATCAGAATTGGATGGCCTAGATGAAGGGAGTGGTTTGGAGTGGTTTGGTGGGCTGTTGGAGGGGTGTCTTGGGCCTCAAAGTGGAGGCACTTTGAGCCCACGGGAATAACTATAGGGGTAGCAAACGGACTCGAAACGCGACGAGATTTGACAAGCGGGTTACACACACCAAAACAACAACACACGACAAGTCGCGCGCCAAACCGGTAACGTTACACGGCCAAACATCAAAGTAGGCCTACGGGACGCCACGGACACGTGAGGGAGCTCCGAAACGCGAAACGGGCAACGGGAAGGAACGCGTGGGACCGGATGCAAACGACAACACAAATGCAATGCGATGCACAAGACTATATGATATGAATGAAAGCCACACACGCACACAACAAAACGACGAAAACCCGAAAGACAAAGAACCCGGAATGGAATAGATGAAGCCAGAGATATATTATATGCCCAAAAGGGAAAGTATTACATCCGGGGCATTACAACTAGAGTCAATAATCTAGTTACATTGTGATGAATCGAACACCCATATAGTTCTGGTGTTGATCATTTTTTGCCCGTGGAAGAGGTTTAGTCAACGGGTCTGCGACATTCAGATCCGTATGCACTTTACAAATATCTATGTCTCCATGTTGAACATAATTCCGGATGGAGTTGAAACGGCGCTTGATGTGCTTGGTCTTCTTGTGAAACCTGGGCTCCTTGGTAATGGCAATAGCTCCAGTGTTGTCACAGAAGAGAGTCATCGGGCTTGACGCGCTTGGAATGACTCCTAGGTCGCTGATGAACTCCTTCATCCAGACTCCTTCTTGCGCTGCTTCGCAAGCAGCTATGTACTCCGCTTCACATGTAGAATGCGCCACGACGCTCTGCTTGCAACTGCACCAGCTGACTGCTCCACCATTCAAAATATACACGTATCCAGTTTGTGACTTTGAGTCATCCAGATCTGTGTCGAAGCTAGCATTGACGTAACCCTTTACGACGAGCTCTTCATCACCTCCATAGACGAGAAACATATCCTTAGTCCTTTTCAGGTACTTTAGGATGTTCTTGACCGCTGTCCAGTGTTCCATACCGGGATCACTTTGGTACCTCCCTACCAAACTTATGGCAAGGTTCACATCAGGTCTGGTACACAGCATGGCATACATGATAGAACCTATGGCCGAGGCATAGGGAATGACACTCATCTTTTCTCTATCTTCTGCCGTGGTCGGGGACTGAGCCTTGCTCAATCTCATACCTTGCAAAACAGGCAAGAACCCTTTCTTGGACTGATCCATATTGAACTTCTTCAATATCTTGTCAAGGTATGTGCTTTGTGAAAGACCAATGAGGCGTCTTGATCTATCTTTATAGATTTTGATGCCTAATATGTAAGCAGCTTCTCCAAGGTCCTTCATTGAAAAACTCTTATTCAAGTAGGCCTTTATACTTTCCAAGAATTCTATATCATTTCCCATCAGCAATATGTCATCCACATATAATATGAGAAATGCTACAAAGCTCCCACTCACTTTCTTGTAGATACAGGCTTCTCCCCAAGTCTGTATAAAGCCAAACGCTTTGATCACATCATTAAAGCGAATATTCCAACTCCGAGATGCTTGCACCAGCCCGTAGATCGAGCGCTGGAGCTTGCATACCTTGTTAGCATTCTCTGGATCGACAAAACCTTCCGGTTGTATCATATACAGCTCTTCCTTGAGGAAACCATTAAGGAATGCCGTTTTGACGTCCATTTGCCATATCTCATAATCATAGAATGCGGCAATTGCTAACATGATTCGGATTGACTTCAGCATCGCTACGGGAGAGAAAGTCTCGTCGTAGTCAATCCCTTGAACTTGTCGATAACCCTTAGCGACAAGCCGAGCCTTATAGATGGTCACCTTACCATCCGCGTCTGTCTTCTTCTTAAATATCCATTTATTTTCTATGGCGTGCCTATCATCGGGCAAGTCCACCAAAGTACATACTTTGTTTTCATACATGGATTCTATCTTGGATTTCATGGCTCCAAGCCATTTATTGGAATCCGGGCCCGCCATCGCTTCTTCATAGTTCGAAGGTTCACCGTTGTCCAACAACATGATTTCCATGACAGGATTGTCGTACCACTCTGGTGCGGAACGTGTCCTTGTGGACCTTCGAAGTTCAGTAGTAACTTGATCTGTATCTTCATGATCATCATCATTAACTTCCTCCCTTGTCGGTGCAGGCACCTCAGGAACAATTTCCTGCGCTGCGCTACTTTCCGGTTCGGGAGGGGTGACTGTCACCTCATCAAGTTCTACTTTCCTCCCACTCACTTCTTTCGAGAGAAACTCTTTCTCCAGAAAGGATACATTCTTGGCAACAAAGACCTTGCCTTCGGATCTGTGGTAGAAGGTGTACCCAATCGTTTCCTTCGGGTATCCTATGAAGACGCATTTTTTCGATTTGGGTTCGAGCTTCTCAGGTTGAAGTTTCTTGACATAAGCATCGCAACCCCAAACTTTTAGAAACGACAGCCTAGGTTTCTTGCCAAACCAAAGTTCATACGGTGTCGTCTCAACGGATTTCGACGGAGCCCTATTTAAAGTGAATGCGGCAGTCTCTAAAGCATAACCCCAAAAAGATAGCGGTAAGTCGGTGAGAGACATCATAGATCGCACCATGTCCAACAGGGTACGATTTCGATGTTCGGACACACCGTTACGCTGAGGTGTTCCGGGCGGTGTCAATTGTGAAACAATTCCACAGTTCCTTAGGTGCGTGCCAAATTCATGACTTAAATATTCACCCCCACGATCTGATCGCATGAACTTTATTTTTCTGTCACGTTGATTCTCAACCTCATTCTGAAATTCCTTGAACTTTTCAAAGGTCTCAGACTTGTGCTTCATCAAGTAGATATACCCATATCTACTCAAGTCATCTGTGAGGGTGAGAACATAACGATAGCCTCCGCGAGCCTCAACACTCATTGGACCGCACACATCAGTATGTATGATTTCCAATAAGTTGGTTGCTCGCTCCATTGTTCCGGAGAACGGAGTCTTGGTCATCTTGCCCAAGAGGCATGGTTCGCACGTGTCAAATCATTCATAATCAAGAGACTCCAGAAGTCCATCAGCATGAAGCTTCTTCATACGTTTGACACCAATATGACCAAGGCGGCAATGCCACAAGTATGTGGGACTATCATTGTCAACTTTACATCTTTTGGCATTCACACTATGAATATGTGTATCATCACGATTGAGATTCATCAAAAATAAACCATTGACCAGCGGGGCATGACCATAAAACATATCTCTCAAATAAATAGAACAACCATTATTCTCGGATTTAAATGAGTAGCCATCTCGCATCAAACAAGATCCAGATACAATGTTCATGCTCAAAGCTGGTACTAAATAACAATTATTAAGGTTTAAAACTAATCCCGAGGGTAGATGTAGAGGCAGCGTGCCGACGGTGATCACATCGACCTTGGAACCATTCCCGGCGCGCATCGTCACCTCGTCCTTTGCCAGTCTCCGTTTATTCCGCAGCTCCTGCTTTGAGTTACAAATATGAGCAACTGCACCGGTATCAAATACCCAGGAGCTACTACGAGCGCTGGTAAGGTACACATCAATAACATGTATATCACATATACCTTTGACGTTGCTGGCCTTCTTGTCCGCTAAGTATTTGGGGCAGTTTCGCTTCCAGTGACCCGTTCCCTTGCAATAAAAGCACTCAGTCTCAGGCTTGGGTCCATACTTTGGCTTTTTCCCGGCAACTGGCTTACCGGGCGCGGCAACTCCTTTGTCGTCCTTCTTGAAGTTCTTCTTACCCTTGCCCTTCTTGAACTTAGTGGTTTTATTGACCATCAACACTTGATGCTCTTTCTTGATCTCCACCTCCGCTGATTTCAGCATTGAATACACCTCGGGAATGGACTTCTCTATCCCCTGCATATTGAAGTTCCACACGAAGCTCTTGTAGCTAGGTGGGAGCGACTGGAGGATTCTGTCAACGACCGCTTCGTCTGGGTGATTCATTCCCAACTAAGACAAGCGGTTGTGCAACCCAGAAATCTTGAGTATGTGCTCACTGACAGAACTATTTTCCTCCATCTTACAGCTATAGAATGCGTTGGAGACATCATATCTCTCAACTCGGGCATGAGCCTGGAAAACCATTTTCAGCTCTTGGAACATCTCATATGCCCCGTGGTGCTCAAAATGCTTTTGGAGCCCCGATTCTAAGCTGTAGAGCATGTTTTTTTGACTATATACTGCAGGGCAAAAGCCCCACAACCCACTTTATTTATTTATAAAAGAATGAAAATACAAAAAAGTTAGAGATACTTACAAAGGTTGAGGAAAAGAAGGGGCTAAGGTAAATTAGCTAACCAATACATGAAGCTATCCTTATATTTACATTTTATCCTATGAGATAAGAGAGTCATGTCATGAATAAAGTTGTGCCTCCATCGCCTGAAAAGAGGAGATACATTCCTGAAGACCTTTCCATTCCTGGTAATCCAAATATTCCAGGCAGCAGTAAAAACCACTTCAGTAAAGAAATATGCTGTAGAGCATGTTGCACTGAACCAGGGAGTAATCATCACAACGCGACTGCCAAGCGTTCATAACATCTTGGTTTGCCGGGGCGGGTCCGTCACCTAGCGGTGCTTCTAGGACATAAGTTTTCTTGGCATCTATGAGGATGATCCTCAGGTTACGGACCCAGTCCGTATAGTTGCTACCATCGTCTTTCAGCTTCAATTTCTCTAGGAACGCGTTGAAGTTGAGGGTGACATGAGCGTGGGCCATTTGATCTACAAGACATATTGTAAAGAATTTAGACTAAGTTCATGATAATAAAGTTCATCTTAATCAAATTTTAATGAACTCCCACTCAGATTGACATCTCTCTAGTCATCTAAGTGATACATGATCCGAATCGACTAGCCCGTGTCCGATCATCATGTGAGACGGACTAGTCATCAACGGTGAACATCTTCATGTTGATAGTATCTTCTATACGACTCATGTTCGACCTTTCGGTCTTTCGTGTTCCGAGGCCATGTCTGTACATGCTAGGCTCGTCAAGTGAACCCTAAGTGTATTGCATGTGTAAATCTGGCTTACACCCGTTGTATGCGAACGTTAGAGCCTATCACACCCGATCATCACGTGGTGCTTCGAAACAACGATCCTTAGCAACGGTGCACAGTTAGGGGGAACACAATTCTTGAAATTTTTAGTGAGAGATCATCTTATTTACTACCGTCGTTCTAAGTAAACAAGATGCATAAACATGATAAACATCACATGCAATCAATTAAAGTGACATGATATGGCCAATATCATCTTGCTCCTTCGATCTCCATCTTCGGGGCACCATGATCATCTTTGTCACCGGCTCGACACCATGATCTCCATCATCATGATCTCCATCATCGTGTCTTCATGAAGTCGTCACGCCAACTATTACTTCTACTACTATGGCTAACGTTTAGCAATAAAGTAAAGTAATTACATGGCGTTATTCAGTGACACGCAGGTCATACAATAATTAAGACAACTCCTATGGCTCCTGCCGGTTGTCAATTTCATCGACATGCAAGTTGTGATTCCCTATTACAAGAACATGATCAATCTCATACATCACATATATCATTCATCACATCTTCTTGGCCATACCACATCACATAGCACATGCTGCAAGAACAAGTTAGACGACCTCTAATTGTTGTTGCAAGTTTTACGTGGCTTCTATAGTTTTTCTAGCAAGAACGTTTCTTACCTACGCCAAAACCACAACGTGATTTGTCAATTTCTATTTACCCTTCATAAGGACCCTGTTCATCGAATCCGATCCGACTAAAGTGGGAGAGACAGACACCCGCCAGCCACCTTATGCAACTAGTGCATGTCTGTCGGTGGAACCAGTCTCACGTAAGCGTACGTGTAAGGTTGGTCCGGGTCGCTTCATCCCACGATGCCGCCGAATCAAAATTGGACTAGTAACGGCAAGAAAATTGAGCAAACTCAACGCCCACAACTTGTTTGTGTTCTACTCGTGCAAGATGCTACGCAAAGACCTAGCTCAGATGCCACTGTTGGGGAACGTAGCAGAATTCAAAAAATTTCCTATGCTTCACCAAGATCAATCTAAGGAGTCATCTAGCAACGAGCATAATGGAGTGCATCTACATACCCTTTTGTAGATCGTGTGCGGAAGCGTTCGAAGGAACGTGGATGAACTAGTCGTACTCTTCGTGTTCCTCGTCACCGATGATCCCAGCGTCGAACGGACGGCACCTCCGTGTTCAACACACGTACGGTACAGTGACGTCTCCTCCTTCTTGATCCATCAAGGGCGGAGGAGAGGTTGTCGGAGATCCAGCAGCACGACGGCGTGGTGGTGGATGCAACAGGAAAACCTGCAGGGCTTCGCCGGCGCCCTCCGAGAGGAGATGTAAGTGTGACGGGAGGGGGGAGAGGCGCCAGAGGCTTGGTGTGCGGCTGCCCTCTCCCCCCCACTATATATAGGGGCCATGGGGGCGCCGTCCCTAGGGAGATCAGATCTCCAAATGGGGCGGCGGCCAGGGGGTAGACTTGCCCCCCCAAGGCATAGGGGGCGCCCCCTCCCCCTAGGGTTTCAACCCTAGGCACATGGACGGGGGTCCATGTGGTGCGCCAGCCCACCAGGGGCTGGCCCCTTCCCCCTTGCGGCCTATGGGACCCACCGGGATGGGTGGCCCCACCCGGTGGACCCCCGGGACCCCTCCGGTGGTCCCGGGACACTCCCGGTGACCCCCGGAATTCACCCGATGGCCGAAACTGGACTTCCTATATATCATTCTTTACCTCCGGACCATTCTGGAACTCCTCCTGACGTCCAGGATCTCATCCGGGACTCCAAACAACATTCGGGTTTCCATGTGCATGTATCTCTACAACCCTAGCGTCACTGAACCTTAAGTGTGTAGACCCTACGGGTTCGGGAGACACGCAGACATGACCGAGACAACTCTCCGGTCAATAACCAACAGCGGGATCTGGATACCCATGTTGGTTCCCACGTGTTCCTCGATGATCTCATCGGATGAACCACTGTGTCAAGGATTCACTCAATCCCGTATGTTATTCCCTTTGTCTATCGGTACGGTACTTGCCCAAGATTCGATCGTCGGTATGCCCGATACCTTGTTCAATCTCGTCATGGCAAGTCTCTTTACTCGTTCAGTAATCTATCATCCCGTGACTAACTCCTTAGTCACTTTGAGCTCATTATGATGATGTCTTACCGAGAGGGCCCAGAGGTACCTCTCCGTCATACGGAGTGACAATATCCCAATCTCGGTTCGTACCAACTCAACAGACACTTTCGGAGATACCCGTTGCGTACCTTTATAGCCACCCAGTTACGTTGTGACGTTTGGCATACCCAAAGTATTCCTACGGTATCCGGGAGTTGCACAACCTCATGGTCTAAGGAATAAATACTTGACACCGGAAAAGCTTAAGCATTACGAACTATACGATCTCGTGCTAGGCTCAGGATTGGGTCTTGTCCATCACATCATTCTCCTAATGATGTGATCCCGTTATCAATGACATCCAATGTCCATGGTCAGGAAACCGTGACCATCTGTTGATCAACGAGCTAGTAACTTGAGGCTTACTAGGGACATGTTGTGGTCTATGTATTCACACATGTATCGTTGTTTCCGTACAATACAATTCAAGCATGAATAACAGACAATTATCATGAACAAGGAAATATAATAATAATACTTTTATTATTGCCTCTAGGGCATATTTCCAACAATTGTTGCTACTCTACTTCGCATATATCAATTTATTTCCAGAGTCATTCGCCGACCTCTCCTCTCTCTCGTGACTTGGGCAAGTCTTATGTGCGCCACTGCCGCCACTGCCACCGCCAGCCCCCCCTATACGGCAACGAAATCTGCCTTCCACCTCGTCCAACTTGTGCGATGGCGCTGGTGTCCATGAGCAACTTCTTAGGGAGCACACCAATTCACGAGATCCATGAGGTGCATGGCCGCAAGGGCATCGACACACAAATGGTCTCTATGGACCTCGAGCACGGAAAGGGTACCACCGTCCAATCAGCCGCTACCTGCTGTACCTAGAATGACTATCAGGTCCATTTCTCTCCCCTTTTCACTTTTACTGATCCATTTAGCTCTGTTTGCTTAGTGATTAAAAAAACACAATGGGAGCTTTAGTTACAATGGTATGATAAATTTACTGTGAGAGAATGATCTATTGCCTCATGCCTTTCCACGTTTGAAGCTAACTGTAATTCATTTTGTTAATCAGTGTGATAAGGATATCGTGTTATATTTTATTTACTATGAGCTTCTTTCAATTATCAGCAGCTTATATGGTTCCTTGCTTAAAAGGTTAATTAGTCAATGAATGCATCAAATTCCTTTAGTAAATCCTAACTGATAAACTTGAAAAAAAAATACCGTAGTTCTGGTTTTTATTCCTGTAAGAAAATGCACTTCTTGGATCTTCTACTATTCTGCCAAGAATATTTACCTCTCCATGCTATAATACCTCAAATTCTATTAGCATAACAAAATGCACATTCTCAGTTTCCAGTTAATCTTTCTCCTGACATGAGAAGAAGCTAACATCTTAGCCTCTAAATTCATATGCAAAACCAGGATTGTTACCCTGAATTTAGCAATGGAAGCACACCTTTAGTGCCCACCCATCAAACAATTGCAGCGTGCAGCTTCTTCTTCCTCTCCTGTATCATCGTTACTCCTCATCTTTATTCCCTCCCAGGCTAACTCAGGTCCAGCGATAGTAAATGTAAACAACTTTCTTCGTCAGTTACCAAGAATATATTTACTAATCAGTTACAGCTATATGGTGCAAAATGATAATTGAATACTTATAAATGCATGCACATTACACACCAATTAAACACCATATAATGACCATTAGCCTTACCACTCACACACCGTTCTTCTATAAGTATAGAACATCTTCAGTACAAGTTAAAGAACTAACCAATTCATGCCAAAAGTCCTTTTAGAAAAATTCCTTCCCAAAGGTACCTAAGTTCTCAGTTTATGTTTGTTGTGTGGTTTTTTTTAGATCTGACATATTTTCATACCCTTCATCGATAAACCTACCAATCAATACCTCCCAGGGACTGTCGAACATTTCCCTTCTGTATCTGGTGACAAACTGAATCACGATGCTCACATAGAAATCCACACTGGAGCACTTACTACTCCATACGACCAGGTACCAACATATTTTGAAGCCATCAGAAGGCTTCTCTCCTTGGGAAGTTTTTTTTAATGCGAGATTTCCTTACCAATGTTTGTTGTCACTTCTTCCTGCAGATACGTCAATCTCACAATGAAAATTATACACGGACTCTTTGAACGACAGATCCTGAAGCTGATACAAAACTAACTACAAAAGGTACAAGGGTACTTCCACGTCCAATTCCTCTCACAATGCCCGCAAAATCTTCACTCGGAAAAATATTATAGGCCATTCTCGGTGAACCAGATGCAGGACCTACAACCAAATTAATCCATGTACCTGGTGTAAGTTGTCCTTCATCTCCACAGTTACCACACCTACTGCCTAGAAATAACTTTTCATCCACTTTTTAGGTGGCAGCAAAAGCATATGTTTCTAGACATGTAATGTTAATGCAGATTGCAAGTGCACTTGGACTGTCTACTGAGACTTTTCATGAATCCACCATCGATATAAGAGGTTGGACTGAGATAGAAGTACTCCGAAGTAGGGGAAATGCTTTTGCAAATGAGTAGAGATTCTATGGGGACACTGCACGCACCACATACTACTTTTAAGTATCTTGACTTTCTATTGATTTGTGGCTGCCAATTTTGTCCTTCAAGTTACTTTGGTAAGAAGAATTGCATGTAGCTGCAAATTAACTCTATCTCGAAGATAGCCAAAAGATTTTAACTTTGGTGTTTGCCAGTTTTAATTTTAGAAATATTTTGAGAGAGTTAAGATGCTTAGAAGTTTCTTGTCGTTTGATCCTGCATTGCGTTCAGCTATTTTTGCTACAAACAATTGTTTCATCTTCCTCTACATGCCCTATATCGGCATCTGTTATATTGTGCTAGAGAGTGAAGATAAATATTTAACTTTGATTCCAATGCCCAGGTTTTTGTGCTTTTCATGTTGGTAGTATTGCAACACTATAGTAGCTATAATCCATGTGGCAATTGTTGTGTAATTATATCATCACACATGGACAATGTGAGGGGCTTTCAAAGCATTGGGAGATGCTAAATAGACTTATGTTTTTGTCCTTGCAGCTACCATTAGGTATTACCATACTTCAATAGATAATAGTTTTACTTTTCACATTTTCTTCCAAGTGAATTTATTCTTCTTATACCGTTGTACCATCTGCTATATCTAGTTAGTGAGGGTTTGATGTGTTAGTTCTCTCTGCTTATATGAGCAGGCCAAAGTTGATGATTTAAGCAGGTAAGGCCAAAGCCAAAGTTGTTCCTGAAACTTACGCTGGAAGGGTTTGGCTTTTTAGAGGAGAGAAAATGCCAAGAGTTACTATTATTCGTAGTGTGCCTGTTCCCAAACAAGAATTTAGTGCTGCTGCATTGATTCTTTTCAATGTTATTGCACAAAAGTTGGATGATGGAGACAAATTGAATGGGTCTGAGAGGGAGTACTTGTTTTCTTCCATCCATATCTATTTCTAACCGGTGCATCATGTATTGCAGATGAATTGGCGACTGAGGTGACTAGAAGGAAGGGCTCACCCTTGACTGTATTCACCCAAGAAAAAAATATAATCAAAACCGAGTCTAATGCTCTGGCACAATAGGACTATAGGATTAGTACTCATGTGTACCTTCGCTAACACACCGTGAAAAACAATGCATCACACGTGCACCTAATTGTAACTATGTTAGAGATGATGAAAAATTCTATTCCCAATAAGGATATATATTTTCTTGGTTAAGAGTTAAAAGTTGGTTTCCCAGACTGGGTGTGGAAGCAGTCTATGTTAAGCATTGTTATTATTTGTAAGAGTCAGACTACTTTAAAGCTTGTCTTGCGTGGTGCTCTAAGTTGAGCACCAGTCTTCTAATACATCTTCCAATCCTGAAAACCGAAACATGTGTCAGTCCTGACCTCCAAGTCCATAACCGATGCCATTCTACATTGCAGACCAAATAAAATTCACTTTTTTATTGATCAATAATGTGCTCCATTATTTCATACTGATGAAAAAATGGGAAATGTTTCCTACTTTGATTACTGACAAAATATGGCTATGCTTACACACATACAACATCTACCTATGGTAATACCTATCATTCCATTGTAAAGACGGACGGGTGCGGCAACGCGCGCCGTCAATGATCTAGTTCATATACATGACCCCTATACGTCTCGAACGTATATATACTTTTTGATTATTTTATGCTATTACAACATCACTTTTGAATACTTTTTAAAGCATTTTTTGGACTAATCTATTAATTTAGTGTCCGAAGCTGGTTGTTGTTTTCTGCATGTTTTTTTTTTACTTTTCAGAAAATCCATATCTATGGAGGTAAAAAAACTAAGGATTTAATAGAATTATTTTGTGTCACGAAGATTTCAGAAAGTGTCGGGACCTGCCAAGGGCCCCCTGCGGCCAGGCGGCGTGACCAAGGGCTGGGCTGCACCACTAGGACGTGTGGGCCCCTGTGCACCATCTTTTGTCCATTCTTTCGCCTATAAATTCCATAAATCGAGAAACCATGTGTATCATCTTTCTCCATTTTTTCTTCGCCGCAAATTCTTGTTTCGAGGAGATTCAATCTGGAGACGTGTTCCGGCACCCTGTCGGAGGGGGGATCCATCACGGAGGATTCTTCGTCAACTTGTTTGCCTCCATGACCATGTGTGAGTAGTTCCTTTACGACCTTACTGTTCATAGCAGTAGCTAGATGGCATTTTCTCTCCCTTGTGATCGAATACAAAGTTCCCGTGAGCTACCTCACATGATCGAGATCCATATGATGTAACCGGTTGTGTGTTTGTTGGGATATAATGAATTGCAACTTTATATTCAGATTGTTCATTGAATTTCATTGAATCACCTGGTTACCCTTCGTTAAGTCTGCCCCGAGATGTTGTTCTATTTGCAGGGAATCGATATAACTCGATAGGAACCGCCGCGAGGCCTCAATAGGGACTGGATGTGTATGGTGTGTGCTCTCATTTCTTGCTTACCAAATCCTCCACATGATCACCGAAGAAGCAAGGTTATGCATATCTGGCAGTTTGTCAAGCAAGCGTGATAACCAATCTGGCTTACCGTCGCGCAGGTCGGCATGGTGATGGTGTCCTGGAATAGCGGGTGCTAACCACGTCGGCCCATCATAGTGGGTCGAGTCGATGACCCTTGGATCGTCAGCAGATGGGCCAAAGCTTCCATGCCCAAGGCATGCTCAAGATGGAGCCCTCCGAAGATCTGGCACAAAATCCAAGACACATTTGAATCTTTGGCATGTTTATCCCTAAATGTAAGAGACCTACATGTAACCCTAGGTACCATCGGTCTTATATAAGCCAAGGGTTTTTAGTTCTTAGGGTAGATAAGCATACATTCACATACTATCTCGAGGTAGATAATCATGTACTTTCTACTTGAACCACAATCAATATAGAAGTAGGACGTAGGGTTCTACCTCCTCAAGAGGGCCCAAACCTGGGTAAACATTGTCTCCATTGTTCATCCTGTTACCATCTAGTTAAGATCACTAACTCGGGACCCCCTACTCGAGATCTACCAGATTCAATCCCTACATTGAGGTTGGTAGCACCCAATGCTCTCGCATAGCCTCCCATAGCGCCGCTGCATGAGGACATGTGACAAGAGCATGGTGCACGTCTTCCTTTACATGGCCACACAAGAAAAAAATCTCTTTTTTGTGGAGTGTGCATGCGTTCATAGCTTTTCACCAGATTTTGCAAGTGTACATGTCATATCATGATGAACATCCATAAAGAATTTCAAGAACAACTACAATGCTCCAAGAGGTAATGATTATGTATATTTACAATCTTATTCTGGAATTATTTTCCCAAACATATTGACAAATACCTTGTAGGTACAAATGTGTCAGATATAAATCATATTAGTTCATATGAACATACTTGTGGGTATAAATCGTGACTCACTAAATAGTGATCAAAGGAAATTTTGTCATTGAGGTTAGAAGGTAAAAATATAAGACCCCTCGAAAGAAAGTCAATCTTCATGTTCATTTTCTTGTTTGTATCTAGTGCATATAAATTTAGCATAGTGCTTTTTAAATTGGTGGGGGAAATGGTCTCCTTACCTAGAGTTAGTATTCAGATAAATGAAGCATAATATATAATTGCATGCAGTAGCATAAAAGAAGTCATAACAGTCCGAGAGGGTAGTTTGGGCACCCGGGAGCATATGCTCCTGATTTTATAATGTATTTTGAAGTGTCACAGAATTCCGACAAAAAGTTTCGCGCATGCATCTCAACATTCTACGTGCTCACAAAGTCGTTTTACGAAAAACCGAGAACTTTTGCGTCGCATGTGAAAAAGACAAAATTCAATGTTAAAAAGAGCTTTTCACGAGCGCTTTTATTGTCTTTTCCACACATGCCACAAAAAATGTCAGTATTTCGAAACTTGGCGTGCGCACATAGAATGTCGAGATGTACGCGCTCATTTTTGTTTAGAATATTTTAACATCTTGACATGTTTATTGCCAGTGGCAGGAGCATATACTGCCATGTGCCAAAGTGAATTGTCGTGATAGTCCTAGGTACAAAGCATTGTCCGACCATCACTTCTTCTATAGGATATATCATATCTAACAATCAAGCTTTAGCCAATGTAGAAAAAGTGACAGTCAAATTTGAACCCCTAGTTATGTCACAACCATTTCATTTGCCCCTAAATTCAAGAACCCTCGTTTCTGCCGAAGCCCGTTTGCTCCTCTTATACTTTTTCCCTTTGACCGTTTGATAGTGACTTATAAAATTTCATAACCAGTTCAAATTAACTCAGAAAAATGCAAATAAAATATCAAACTGTTCATAAGAAACATCACCTATATGTGCATGTGTAAGGGCATATTTCTCCCTAAGTAGTTTTGGTGATTGATGACAATGCATTTGCGGACTAATCGTGTGCTCTAAACTCTTTCAGATATATCTCACCTAGGCACAAGACGATAGTGAGCCCCTCGGATTCTATGGAAGACGGTGTTTCCTTTTTACTCTCTTTCGGTGGTTTTGAGTAATAGGAAAGCCGTACTATTAAGAGGGGGTCCGCTTCAGAAAGGTTTGGGTGGAATCAACACGTACACATCTATACTCTCGCACCACCTTTCCTTTGCTTCTCTGGAGCTCCGGCCGTTTTTCTCGTATATGCAAACCATGGCTTCCTACTAGTACAACTGTCTGGCAAGCGGTAGTACCGCTTATGTAAGTGGTAGTACCGCACAGCCACACAGTAGTACCGCCTATGTACGTGGTAGTACCGCATCCCGAGGACGGTAGTACCGTGTATCTGGTCCGGCACTACGCCAAGTATGGTAGTAGGTGCGGAAGTAATTTTTTACTTCCGCATCCTACGCGGTAGTACCGCTTGAGTCAAGCGGTAGTACCGAGCCGTGTTTTTGCTACTACCGTATTTCTGCGGATGTAGCTACGGATGTTATTTATTTCATCCGTGCTTGTCCTCAGCCTGCTTGTCTCTGCCCTGCGGTAGTACCGCAAGGACGAGCGGTAGTACCGCTCAGGCAGTACTACCGCCCGTATGTCTTTGCAACATAGTGCATTCTTGGCTAGTACTGCTCTAGCGGTAGTACCGCACCCAGAGCGGTAGTACCGCTGGCCAAGCGGTAGTACCGCAACTTACGTGCGGTAGTACCGCGCTCTGCGGGCAGAAATGTGGATAACGGTTGGATTTGTTCTCCCACTATACATAGGGAGTCTTCTTCTCCAAGAAGACTTACCTCTTCCACCCCAAAGTTCCATTGTTGCTCAAAGCTCAATTTCCGCCCGATCTCTCTCCCTAGCCAATCAAACTTGTTGATTTCCTCGGGAGAGCTTGAGGAGGCATCGATCTACACTTCCACCAAGAGATATTTGATTCCCCCCACTAATCCTTGTGGATCTTGTTACTCTTGGGTGTTTGAGCACCCTAGACGGTTGAGGTCACCTCGAAGCCATATTCCATTGTGGTGAAGCTTCGTGGTGTCGTTGGGAGCCTCCAATTCGGTTGTGGAGATAGCCCCAACCTTGTTTGTAAAGGTTCAGTTGCCGCCTTCAAGGGCACCACTAGTGGAATCATGGCACCTTGCATTGTGTGAGGGCGTGAGGAGAATACGATGGCCCTAGTGGCTTCTTGGGGAGCATTGTGCCTCCACACCGCTCCAACGGAGACGTACTTCCCCTCAAAGGGAAGGAACTTCGGCAACACATCCTCGTCTTCACCGGTTCCACTTGTGGTGATTTCTTACCTTTACTTGTGCAAGCTTTACTTGTTTATCTTATATAGCTTGCTTGTGAGGTTGTTATCTTTACTTCCTATTAGTTGTCATCTTAGTAGCTCATCTAGACAACTTACTTTTACGCTTAATTTAAAGTGGTTAAGAAAAGCTAAAAATTGTTAGTTGCCTATTCACCCCCCCCCCCCT
>LR738713.1:685938176-685993436 GCA_902687465.1 Secale cereale
TATCAGAGCCTCGTCTCTTTTTAAGGACTTTACCGTCCAAAGAGTATGGGTGACAACGTAGTTGAGACTAGACCTGGCCAAACCTCGGGCCGGACCGGGCTTCGGGCCGGGCCGACCCAAGCCCGGTGCAAAAAACCCAGGCCCGAGCCCAGCCCGGCCCGGCCCGGCCGTCGGGCCTAAAAATCAGGCCCGAGCCCGGCCCGAACATGCAAAAGCCCGACGGGCCTCGGGCCGGGCTCCTTCGCTAATGTGCAAAAATGACGGGCCTGGGCCCGGCCCGGCCCGGCCACCGGGCCTGAAATCTAGGCCCGAGCCCGGCCCATGGACAAGGTCGGGTCGGGCTTTTTCGGGCCGGGCCGGGCTGCCCATGGCCAGGTCTAGTTGAGACGGAGGGACATTCCGGTGGAACTCCGTCCTTGCCTACGTCCGATGGGGGAGCCTCGGTCTCTTGTGAGGAGTTCAATGTGGCTATGACCACATTGAAAGAATCACTAGCGACCGAGGTCAAAGGCATGTTTAAAGATTTGCTTGAGGGGCTTAAATTATCCACCACACCGTTGGAAGTGGCTCATCTCGCTACCAACGTGTCGGAGGCTAATCCCGACAAGGGAGAAGCTAGTAGTGAACAAGCCCCGGTTACTAAGAATGGGAGTGGGATCTTTGCCCACTCCGCTCCTCCTACTCACTATGGAGGACCCGTTCCCACACGGCATTTAAATTCCATTGGGCCTCCTCCCAAGTTTATAAAAAAAACTCTAATTTTTCTACTTGGGTGTTTCGCTTCAAACGTCATATAAATCATTACTCTACTAATCTTTGGAGAATCATTGAGCAAGGTTTTTATCCACGTGATCCCGACAACATGACTCCGAGAGAAACTGCGGATCATCAATTCAATGAGTTCGTTCTCTGCATACTTCAAGATGCCATTCCTCCTGAAGACATTGCACATCTTCGACCCTTCACTGTGGCCAAGGAAGCTTGGGAGCATGTTGGCACTATGTACAAGGGGAGCACTAGCATTCAACGCTCAAACTATGAAGTTGTGCAAGATGAAGCCGATGAGTTTGCTATGATCGAAGAAGAAGATCCTCGTGAACTTTATCAGAGATTAACCACTCTTGCGGTCTCTCTTCAAGATCATGGGAGTAAGGACACGGATGACAATTGGATCAAGTGCAAGTTTCTCAAGGCCATGATGCCCTATCATAAGGCCATGTCCTCTGTCATCCGTCAAAGACCGGACTTCCACCACTTGTCATCAAATGAAGTGTTGGATGAGTTCGTTGCCATGAGGATCGTGGACACGACCGCCGACAATGCGGTCTTGAGAGCTCAACAATCTAAGAAGCCTAACCTCGCCTTGAAGGCCAAGGCTTGTGTGGAAGAAGATGAGGTGGAGGATGATGATGAGAGTAGCCCCGAGGACACCAAATATGCCTATCATGAGCACATGGCTCTTGCTTCACGGCAATTTTGGGGCAACAAGAAGAACACAAGACCCAACTTCAACAAGAACAACTCAAGTGGCAACAAGGGCAAGCAACGAGTGAGGACTTGCTTCAATTGTGGGAATGTTAGCCACTTTGTTGTAGATTGCCCATATGAGAAAAGAGAGGACTTTGGATGCAAGCTTATCCGGAAGGACAAGGCCAAGTCTTATCCCAACAAGAACAACTTCAACAAGAAGACCCCTCCTAAAGGGTTGGTGGCCCAAGAAGAATATGCTGAGGATGATGATAATGATGAAGATGATGAGGTGGTCACCATGGCCACAATTGCTATTGCTACTACTCCGCGTTCATCTCTCTTCAACTCGCCTAATGAGAACATCACCGCCAAGTGTCTCATGGCCAAGGCCACCAACAAGGTAACCCCAAACATCAATACTACAGTCACTTCTAATCATTCACTTACGGATTGTATTCATGAGAGTGAGGGAACTAAGGAGGGAGAGAATGAATTTGAGGTGTTCATGAGCAAACTTAAGGGCAATCCCAAGAAGCACTTTGTTGCTCTCTTGGAACAACTCGGTGAGGCCAATGACATGATCGAGGCTCATGAGGAGACCATTACTAAAATGGAAGGACATAGTCGAGACTATGCCGATGAGATATCGGATCTCTCTAACGCCCTAGAGGAAGAGCGTGGTCTTCGTTTGGCTCTTGAGGAGTCACACAACGATGATCATGCTAAATTAAAGAAAGATCTCGATCATGCTTTAGTTGTCTCTCGTATGCTTAATTCCGAGAAGGCAAAACTTGTGGTTGACCATGCTAAACTCAAGGAGGAGTTTGTTATACTCGACAAGGCTCACAAGGCCTTGAAAAGTATGCATGCTTCTCTCAAGCAGTCTCATGATCAACTCCAAGTTTCGCTAACCAAGGAAAAGGCTATCTTTCCTCGCATGGTGTTAATTGATAATGCAAATGTTACTAACTGATGGCTTCTCGCCCCTCGTTGGTTACCCCAAGTGGAAGGTTTGAGATGTAGCGTAGCAGCAAATTTCCCTTGGCAAAGATACCAAGGATCGAATCTCGTGAGACTCCGAGGGTCGACAAGAAGGTGTCAACGGCGCCAGAAACTTAGCGGTTGACAGGACCTGCACACAGATACAAATAACTTTGCTCCCAACGAGTACAGAGAGGTTGTCAATCCCTCCGGCCTTGTTGTTTACAAAGGATCAAACACAAGAGATAATAATGATAGGTATGACTGCAACTAGGAAATAAGAACAGGAAGTAAATAGCGGGTGAGATCAGTGGTGGTAATATGGACCGGGGTCCCATGATGTTCACTAGTGATGTCTCTCTCCCAAAAGACGATAAAACAGCAAAGCGAGGTAAACAAATTACAGCTGGGCAATTGACAGGATTATGTGCGCAAACCAATGCTAACTATGCTGCAAAGAAATGTAGAGGCTCAAAAGCATGGGCGGTACGCCAAGGCAAGTAGACCGAAATCCATCTGCATCTACTACTAATCATCCACCTTGAGATATCTATCCAGAACATCTCGCTGGTATTAAGTTGCGAATCCCACCCAAAGTGTAAACTCAAAGCAACAGACAACTGCATTAAAAGAACTTTGCGTAAAGTAAACAATCCTTGCACGCGCAAGTACAAGCACCGTTGTTTTCCCCCTTGTGGCAACAGCACATCCCCTAGACTCATGTTTCTGTCACTCAAGCTAGTCATCAAGGGGAATGAACCCACAATCAAGCATAACGCTACCTCTTGGAGTTACTACCTACTACTTGGCCAAAGCAATAAACAGCAACGGAGAACATGCAAGAATTACTCAAGAACATAAATATAAAAGAGGTGAATCAAATATATTACTCACACACAATCTGAACATAATCTCATAATCCATCGCATCCCAGCAAACGCAGCAGAGCAACAGCATAAAGATTACATATGTGCCTCGATCATGTAGGGCAGCTCACGAGGTCTAAACCATGAAGAACAAAGAGGGGAGGAGAACATCACATAGCTACTGATCATGGACCCATGGTCCAAGGTGGACTACTCACGACTCATCCGGGAAGCGTCCATGGTGGTGGAGAAGCTCCCGGTGGTGGTTCTCCCCTCCGGCAGGGTGCCGGGAAGAGTTCTCCTGATGCTCCCGATCTTGGGAGCGCGGCGGCGGCGGAACAGAGGCGAGATCGCGAAAAATGGTTCCATCCTCGAGGGTTTCGGGACGCGAGGAATATATATGCGAAGGGGGGTCACCAGAGGCGGAGCCGGGGCCCCAAGCGCCCCCCTGGCGCGGCCAGGGGTGGGGCCGCGCTGGGTGGCCGCCTGGGCCACCCCTGGCTCCCCTCTGGCCCCGCTTTGGTTTTTCTCGAAGCTTCCTGTACGCTGATTTTTCCTGTATTTTTCCCGGAATTTTTGAAGCACTTTTAATATGGGGGAAACCTGAAATAGAAAAACAGCAGAAAACAGGAACTGGCACTGGGATGCACTGAGTTAATAGGTTAGTCCAAATATGGTCAAAACTGTATGGAAGTGCATAAATATCATAGCAATATCACACAAAAGAGGCATGGAGCAAGCAGAAATAATAGATACGTTTTGGACGTATCAACATCCCCAAGCTTAATTCCTGCTCGTCCTCGAGTAGGTAAATGATAACAAGCATAATTTCTGTGGTGACATGCTACCAATCATATAAGAACTTTTAAGTAAAGCAATCAAGTCATGTAATTCAATTAAAGTCATAACAAGCAAGAGTCTATATTAGCATTGTAACAAGCAACATAAGAACATAAAGGTGCAAGAGCTCTCGCTGTCCGTGACTCGAATGTCTCCAAATGGTGTTTGCGTGCAAGAAAGGGGATAGGGATATACGAGAGAGTAAAACATAGTTTTTGTATCGTTGAGAACTTAATCTACTAAAGTTTCACACTTGGTCTTCTTTGCAATCTTATCTTGACTCATCCACAGACCATCAGCCAGGTACAAGTCAAAATGATCCACTCCCTTTCGATATTTTGAGCACTCATGCAATGGATGAGCGTAAGCAAGAAAGTCGACACTTAGGATGGCAAAGAGAGAAAAATGATGAAGGGGGAAGACAAGAAAGGTGTGAAAAGCTCACATCAATGAGGACAATCATAGGCGAGAGAAAGCCAAATGATAGATATGATGTGAGGAGTAGGGATTGCCATGCAACGGATGCACATATGAGCTAAGGTAAGCTCTCCAATGGAACTAGTGGGGGTGCATCCAACTTGCTTGCTCAAGAAGACCTAGAGCTCTTTTGAGGAGGCTCATCATTGGAATATACAAGCCAAGTTCTATAGTGTGAAGGTCCCCACATAGTTATATGCATGAATGATAATCTCTATGGAGTACAAGGTATAAGATGGAGTACGAGTGTGGATCTCTCAAAAGGAATAGTAGTGTGCCCCCTTCTCTCTTTTTATTTCTTTTTTCTCTTTTTTCTATATTTTTTTGTGGCCTCAATGGCTCTTTCTATTTAACTCTCATTTGTCCTCTTTGGGATCTTTTGATTTTGTCCTCTTTGGGATCTTTTCCTCACTTTAGGGGCAACACTCTATTTATTACAAGAAGTATAGAAGATCTTTCACACTTTACAAAAGTACACAACATAAAGAAAATGAAACTATCATGATGTATGCAAATGTATGCCTCTGCCAGTGTAGCAGGATATGCAATGATACTAGCGCGTCATGTAGGAATGATTAGAGCAAGGCCCAACTAGCATGCGGCTCATCGATCATGCAAAAAGCATGTATGACATGAAGATCAAGTCATGAGAAGATGGATGTTGCATGACAATGTATCTCGGAAAGGCTATGGAAATGCCTTGATAGGTAGGCACGGTGGTTGTTTTGAGGAAGGATATAATGAGGCTTATGATGACAGAACGTATCGTGCCAAGGATTTGGATGTACCGGCGTAGTATGTGCCAACTCTCGAGGTGAGAAAGGGCAATGCACGGTACCGAAGAGGCTAGAAAAATATGGCTAGGTGGACGTGTCAACTTTCGAATACTCACATTAGTCCGAAGAACTCATGCACTTATTATCGGTAACTCTCAATCTAATTAGGAGGTTCACAAAGAGACAAGTACCCCGAGGAGGGGTGTATGGGGGTTTGGTTATCCTTGCGCATCCTCGGCTCATGGTACGTGAGTGTACTCTAATATTCGATCCCTCCAAAGATTAGTGATCCATTTAGTAG
Source organism: Secale cereale (assembly GCA_902687465.1). Taxonomy (NCBI): domain Eukaryota; kingdom Viridiplantae; phylum Streptophyta; class Magnoliopsida; order Poales; family Poaceae; genus Secale; species Secale cereale. The sequence goes on from LR738713.1 coordinate 685,943,888, forward strand.
CTAAAGTTCTCAACTATTTGTAGATTTTCGAAAATAAACACGAATTGCCCAAAATACGACATCTATCACTAATAGGCTAAAGCTCTTGACACCAAAAGTTCAGACATTACTCATGGCATACCTCAAAACTATTGCAAGTTACTACTAAAATTAAATAGCAACCTCAGTTACCTACTTTAAGTTAAGACACACAACTCAGTGCAACAGGCAAACTCTCTTAACAAGATAAACATGAAAACTCAAGAGAGTTCAGCAACCAACTAAACAAAAGCTCTTTAAAGAGAAAAGCATGAAAACTAAGAGCTAAACATGAGAGCAGCTAAGAAAAGACAAAGAACACACACAACAAAGATAAGCATGAAAATCCTATGTTGTGTTCTAGGTTGAATTGGAGCGTGTTTCTCTCCCACACAAAGAAAGTTGGGTTCTAACTTGTTATGAACAGCATGCAAAGCTAAAGAAAACTAAAAAGGAAACTAAGAGCGAGACGCTCCAAGCATAGCACATAACACATGAAGTGATAAATATAATGGAACGAAAGACTAACTGATGATTGTTGATGGAGAAGGGGATGCATGGGGGCATCCCCAAGCTTAGACGGTTGAGTCTTCTTGAATATTTCTTGGGGGTGCATGGGGGCATCCCCAAGCTTGAGCGTTTCACCCTCCTGAATCTTCTTTTATCATCTTCCCTCGCACACTTGAAAACTCCCTTCATACATAACTCATCATAATCTGATTAGCGAGGTTAGTACCCACGCTAAAATAACCTTTCCCTGCTGGAAATAAAGATAATCTTGAAGAGCTACTGTTTCTCAAGATTGCCAAAAGGTTTTTGCAAAGAAAAAGCAAGCTCAAGGTTTGCAAAACAAAGAAAAGGCAAAACAGGACAGAATCTGTGAAAAACAGACCAGCAGGTAGTAAATAATTTTTCCGGGGCACTTCTGCAACTCAAATCAAAAAACTCAGAACAGATGTCCGACAGCCAATTGTATAGAGCACGCTGTCAAAAAAATTCAGATCAAAAAGATGATCTGGTTATATTATTCGAATTTTTCTGTCCAAGGACAGAATCTGTTTCCTGGACAGCACGTCACAACTTTTGAACTTTCTTGCAATCGGAGGCTAAACTTGGCACAAAGCTGAAAAGAAAAGATACAATGATGATGCTACTGTAGTAACAAACATCAAGACACAACAAAAGCAAAATAAAATGATAGGAGTGACAAAGCAAAGTAATATAAATCTGTAATAAAAAGTGCAGCAAGCAAACAAGTGGTAAACGTGAGCACAAATGGTATTGCAATGGTGGAAACAAGGCCCAGGCTTCATACTTTCACTAGTGGCAACTCCCAACAACATTAACATAGTCTAAGCACATGATATTATAAAACATGCAATGGAGACGCACTCGGAGGTCATTCCTTTGTGGTCAAGAGAGGACGAGAATTATGTAGGGCTACAAAAGCACACCTCAAAGTTCGGAGTTCTCAATCTATGGATTTCCCAATGTCATCGCGGCCATCCAAAGAGAGTACCACAATCACCACAACATATCTCCAGGATAGTCAAAGACAAGCACCAAGAGACTCTCAATCTTCAATCAACACACAAAAGAGGAAATCACTCATGCAAATATTCTTCTAATCCATGTCCAATAGACCGCTGTCACCTTGGTCTCGGGGATTATACTATATAAAGACAAGTGAGTACATCAATTCAATACATAGAGGAAGGGGAAATATCATGGGATCACCCTAGATTAACATAGCCTATGATCACAACGAAGATCACATCATGGGAGAGAGAATTGACCACATAGCTACTGGTAGAAACCTCAGCCCCGAGGAGGAACTACTCCCGCATCATGGAGGGAGGAAGCAACGTCGATGGAGATGAATCCGGGGGCACTTCCCCGTCCCGGCAGGATGCCGGCACAGGAATTCTGGTCCCCCGAAACTTGGTGGCGATGGCGGCGGAGATCGGAATTGCTTCTGGAGAAAAGGGTTCTGGAATCAGGGTTTTCGCGACGGGAGATAAATATATGCGAAGGGGGGTCACCAGAGGCGGAGAGGGGGGCCCAGGCGCCCCCCCAGGGCGGCCAGGGGTGGGGCCGCCCCGGGTGGCCGCCTGGGCCGCCCCTGGCTCCCCTCTGGCCCACTTTGGTTTTTCTCGAAGCTTCCTGTACGCTGATTTTTTCTGTATTTTTCCCGGAATTTTTGGAGCACTTTTAATATGGGGGAAATCTGAAATAGAAAAACAGCAGAAAACAGGAACTGGCACTGTGGTGCACTGAGTTAATAGGTTAGTCCAAATATGATCAAAAGTGTATGGAAGTGCATGAATATCATAGTAATATCACACAAAAGAAGCATGGAGCAAGCAGAAATTATAGATGCGTTTTGGACGTATCAACATCCCCAAGCTTAATTCCTGCTCGTCCTCGAGTAGGTAAATGATAACAAGCATAATTTCTGTGGTGACATGTTGGAAATATGCCCTAGAGGCAATAATAAATTGGTTATTATTATATTTCCTTGTTCACGATAATCGTTTATTATCCATGCTAGAATTGTATTGATAGGAAACTCAGATACATGTGTGGATACATAGACAAACACCATGTCCCTAGTGAGCCTCTAGACGACTAGCTCGTTGATCAATAGATGGTTACGGTTTCCTAACCATGGACATTGGATGTCGTTGATAACGGGATCACATCATTAGGAGAATGATGTGATGGACAAGACCCAATCCTAAGCCTAGCACAGATCGTGTAGTTCGTATGCTAAAGCTTTTCTATATGTCAAGTATATTTTCCTTAGACCATGAGATTGTGCAACTCCCGGATACCGTAGGAATGCTTTGGGTGTACCAAACGTCACAACGTAACTGGGTGGCTATAAAGGTGCACTACAGGTATCTCCGAAAGTGTCTGTTGGGTTGGCACGAATCGAGACTGGGATTTGTCACTCCGTATGACGGAGAGGTATCTCTGGGCCCACTCGGTAGGACATCATCATAATGTGCACAATATGTGATCAAGGAGTTGATCACGGGATGATGTGTTACGGAACGAGTAAAGAGACTTGCCGGTAACGAGATTGAGCAAGGTATCGGTATACCGACGATCGAATCTCGGGCAAGTGCTATACCGATAGACAAAGGGAAACGTATACGGGATTGATTGAATCCTTGACATCGTGGTTCATCCGATGATATCATCGTGGAACATGTGGGAGCCAACATGGGTATCCAGATCCCGCTGTTGGTTATTGACCGGAGAATTGTCTCGGTCATGTCTACATGGTTCCCGAGCCCGTAGGGTCTACACACTTAAGGTTCGATGACGCTAGGGTTATAGGGAAAATATGTACGCGGTTACCGAATGTTGTTCGGAGTTCCGGATGAGATCCCGGACGTCACGAGGAGTTCCGGAATGGTCCGGAGGTAAAGATTCATATATGGGAAGTCCCGTTTTGGTCACCGGAAAAGTTTCGGGCGCTATCGGTAGCGTACCGGGACCATCGGGAGGGTCCCGGGGGTCCACCCGGTGGGGCCACCGGCCCCAGAAGGCTGCGTGGGCCAAGTGTGGGAGGGGACCAGCCCCAGGTGGGCTGGTGCGCCCCCCTAACCGGGCCCAAGGCAAAGAGAGAAGAAAAAGGGGGGAAACCCTAGGCTCAGATGGGCCTAAGGCCCACATAGTGGTGCGCCTCCCCCTCTCTCCCCCTTGGCCGCCCCCCTAGATGGGATCTCGGGCTGGCCGCACCCCTAGGGGTGGGAAACCCTAAAGGGGGCGCAGCCCTCCCTTCCCCCTATATATATGTGAGGTTTGGGGCTGCCCATAGCACGTATTGGACCTCTGTCGCTTGGCGCAGCCCTACCTCTCTCCCTCCTCATCTCTTGCAGCGCTTGGCGAAGCCCTGCTGGAGTCCCGCGCTCCTCCACCACCACCACGCCGTCGTGCTACTGTTGGATGGAGTCTTCCCCAACCTCTCCCTCTCTCCTTGCTGGATCAAGGCGTGGGAGACGTCACCGGGCTGCACGTGTGTTGAACGCGGAGGCGCCGTTGTTCGGCGCTTAGATCGGAATCAACCGCGATCTGAATCGCAGCAAGTACGACTCCTTCATCCGTGTTCTTGCAACGCTTCCGCATCGCGATCTACAAGGGTATGTAGATCCACTCTCCTTTATGCTCGTTGCTAGATTACTCTATAGATAGATCTTGGTGACGCGTAGGAAAAATTTTGATTTTCTGCTACGAACCCCATCAGTGGCATCATGAGCTAGGTCTTATGCGTAGTATCTTGCACGAGTAGAACACAAAGTAGTTGTGGGCGTAGATCATGTCAATTCTCTTGCCGTTACTAGTCTTATATTGATTCGGCGGCATCGTGGGATGAAGCGGCCCGGACCGACCTTACACGTACTCTTACGTGAGACAGGTTCCACCGACTGACATGCACTAGTTGCATAAGGTGGCTAGCGGGTGTCTGTCTCTCCCACTTTAGTCGGATCGGATTCGATGAAAAGGGTCCTTATGAAGGGTAAATAGAAATTGGCATATCACGTTGTGGTTTTGGCGTAGGTAAGAAACGTTCTTGCTAGAAACCTATAGCAGCCACGTAAAAACTTGCAACAACAATTAGAGGACGTCTAACTTGTTCTTGCAACATGTGCCGTGTGATGTGATATGGCCAAAAGGATGTGATGAATGATATATATGTGATGTATGAGATTGATCATGTTCTTGTAATAGGAATCACGACTTGCAGGTCGATGAGAATGACAACCGGCAGGAGCCATAGGAGTTGTCTTATTTATTGTATGACCTGCGTGTCACTGAATAACGCCATGTAATTACTTTACTTTATTGCTAAACATTAGCCATAGTAGTAGAAGTAATGTTTGGCGAGACGACTTCATGGAGACACGATGATGGAGATCATGATGATGGAGATCATGGTGTCATGCCGGTGACAATGATGATCATGGAGCCCCGAAGATGAAGATCAAAAGGAGCAAAATGATATTGGCCATATCATGTCACTATTTGATTGCATGTGATGTTTATCATGTTTTACATCTTATTTGCTTAGAACGACGGTAGTGAATAAGATGATCTCTCACTAAAATTTCAAGAATTGTGTTTCCCCTAACTGTGCACCGTTGCTAAGGTTCGTTGTTCCGAAGCACCACGTGATGATCGGGTGTGATAGGTTCTAACGTTCGCATACAACGGGTGTAAGCCAGATTTACACACGCAATACACTTAGGGTTGACTTGACGAGCCTAGCATGTACAGACATGGCCTCGGAACACGGAAGACCGAAAGGTCGAACATGAGTCGTATAGAAGATACGATCAACATGAAGATGTTCACCGTTGATGACTAGTCCGTCTCACGTGATGATCGGACACGGCCTAGTCGATTCGGATCATGTATCACTTAGATGACTAGAGAGATGTCTATCTGAGTGGGAATTCATTAGATGAACTTCATTAGCATGAACAATAGTCTAAGTTGTCTTCGCAAATTATGTAGTAGACCAATAACTGCGTTGTAGCTCCCTGTTTAAATACGATCCTAGAGAAAGACTAAGTTGAAAGATATTGTAAGCAAGGATGCGGACTGGGTCCGTAGTCCGAGGAGTGTCCTCACTGCTGCACAGAAAGCTTATGTCTTTGATGCACCGCTCGATGTGCAAACCCCTACAACGTTATCTGTGGATGTTGTGAACACCTAAGAGACACGTCCTGATGACTACTTGATAGTTTAGTGCACCATACTTTACGGCTTAGAATCGGGATTCCAATGACGTTTTGAACGCCATGGAACATATGAGATGTTCTAAGAGCTGAAATTGGGATTTCAGGCTCATGCCCGTGTTGAGAGGTATGAGACCTCTGACAAGTTCCTTTGCCAAAAAGATGGAGGAGAATAGCTCAACTAGTGAGCATGTGCTCAGAATGTCTGGGTGCTAAAATCACTTGAACCAAGTGGGAGTTAATCTTCCAGGTGAGATAGTGGTTACAGAATTCTCTAGACACTATCACCAAGCTACTAGAACTTCGTGATGAACTATGACATGCAAAGGATGGAGATGATCCCGGAGCTATTAGCGGTTCTTAAGACCGTGAAAGTAGAAATCAAGAAGGAGCATCAAGTGTTGATGGTTTAACAAGACCACTGGTTTCAAAAGGGCAAGGGCTGGAAGGGAAACTTCATGGATGGCAAACCAGTTGTCGCTTTGATGAAGGAACCCATGGTTAAACCCAAACCTCGAGACTAAGTGCTTCTATTGTACGGGGAACGGTCACATGATAGCGGAACTACCCCAAATACATGGTAGATATGATAGCTGGAGACTTCAACAAAGTATATTGTTATTGATGTGTACCTTACTAGTACTTCTTGTAGCACCTGGGTATTGGATACCGGTTCAGTTGCTATTATTAGTGACTTGAAGCAAAAGCTACGGACTAAACGGAGACTAGCTAAGGGCGAGGTGACGATGTGTGTTGGAAGTGTTTCCAAAGTTGATAAGATCACCATCGCACACTCCCTCTATTTTCGAGATTAGTGTTGAACCTAGATAAATGTTATCGGGTGTCTACGTTGAGCATGAATATGATTAGATCATGTTCATTGCAATATGGTTATTCATTTAAGTCAGAGAATAATGGTTATTCTGTTTACATGAATAATACCTTTATGGTCATGCACCCAATGGTTTGTTGAATCTCGATCATAGTAATACACATGATGATAATATTAATGCCAAAAGATGTAGAGTTAATAATGATAGTACCACTTTCTTGTGGCACTGCCGCTTAGGTCATTTTGGCATAAAATGCATGAAGAAACTCCATGCTGATGGATGTTTGGAGTCACTTGATTTTGAATCGCTTGACACATGCGAGCCATGCCTCTTGGGCAGGATGACTAAGATCCCGTTTTCAGGTACAATAAAACGGGCAAGTGACTTGTTGGAAATCATACATACTGATGTATGTGATCCAATGAGAATTAAGGCGTGTGGTGGATATCGTTATTTTCTCATCTTCACTGACGATTTGAGTAGATATGGGTATATTTACTTAATGAAGCAAAAGTCTGAAACGTTTGAAAAGTTCAAGCAATTTCAGAGTGAAGTTAAGAATCATCATAACAAGAAGATCATGTTCCTACGATCTGATCAAAGGAGAGATTTTCTGAATTATGAGTTTGGCAATCACTTAAGACATTATGGAATTATTTCGCCGGGCTGCACGTGTGTTGAACGCGGAGGCGCCGTTGTTCGGCGCTTAGATCGGAATCAACCGCGATCTGAATCGCAGCGAGTACGACTCCTTCATCCGTGTTCTTGCAACGCTTCCGCATCGCGATCTACAAGGGTATGTAGATCCACTCTCCTTTATGCTCGTTGCTAGATTACTCCATAGATAGATCTTGGTGACGCGTAGGAAATTTTTTGATTTTCTGCTACGATCCCCATCATGACATGCTATCAACCATATAAGAACTTTTTAAGTAAAGCAATCAAGGCATGTAATTCAATTCAAGTCATAACAAGCAAGAGTCTATATTAGCATTGTAACAAGCAACATAAGAACATAAAGGTGCAAGAGCTCTCGCTGTCCGTGACCCGAATGTCTCCAAATGGTGTTTGCGTGCAAGAAAGGGGATAGGGATATGAGAGAGAGTAAAACATAGTTTTTGTATTGTTGAGAACTTAATCTACTAACGTTTCACACTTGGTCTTCTTTGGAATCTTATCTTGACTCATCCCCAGACCGTCAGCCAGGTACAAGTCAAAATGATCCACTCCCTTTCGATATTTTGAGCACTCATGCAATGGATGAGCGTAAGCAAGAAAGTCAACACTTAGGATGGCAAAGAGAGAAAAATGATGAAGGGGGGAGACAAAAAAGGTGTGAAAGGCTCACATCAATAAGGACAATCATAGGCGAGAGAAAGCCAAATGATAGATATGATGTGAGGAGTAGGGATTGCCATGCAACAGATGCACATATGAGCTAAGGTAAGCTCTCCAATGGAACTACTGGGGGTGCATCCAATTTGCTTGCTCAAGAAGACCTAGAGCTCTTTTGAGGAGGCTCATCATTGGAATATACAAGCCAAGTTCTATAGTGTGAAGGTCCCCACATAGTTATATGCATGAATGATAATCTCTATGGAGTACAAGGTATAAGATGGAGTACGAGTGTGGATCTCTCAAAAGGAATAGTAGTGTGTCCCCTTCTCTCTTTTTATTTCTTTTTCTCTTTTTTTCTCTTTTCTTATTTTTTTTGTGGCCTCAATGGCTCTTTCTATTTAACTCTCATATGTCCTCTTTGGGATCTTTTGATTTTGTCCTCTTTGGGATCTTTTCCTCACTTTAGGGGCAACACTCTATGTATTACAAGAAGTATAGAAGATCTTTCACACTTTACAAAAGTACTCAACATAAAGAAAATGAAACTATCATGATGTATGCAAATGTATGCCTCTGCCAGTGTAGCAGGATATGCAATGATACTAGCGCGTCATGTAGCAATGATTAGGGCAAGGCCCAACTAGCATGCGGCTCATCGATCAAGCAAAAAGCATGTATGACATGAAGGTCAAGTCATGAGAAGATGAATGTTGCATGGCAATGTATCTCGGAAAGGCTATGGAAATGCCTTGATAGGTAGGTATGGTGGCTGTTTTGAGGAAGGATATAATGAGGCTTATAATGACAGAGCATATCGTGCCAAGGATTTGGATGCACCGGCGAAGTATGCGCCAACTCTCGAGGTGAGAAAGGGCAATGCACGGTACCGAAGAGGCTAGAAAAATATGGCTAGGTGGAAGTGTCAACTTTCGAATACTCACATTAGTCCGAAGAACTCATGCACTTATTATCGGTAACTCTCAATCTAATTAGGAGGTTCACAAAGAGACAAGTACCCCGAGGAGGAGTGTATGGGGGTTTGGTTATCCTTGCGCATCCTCGACTCATGGTACGTGAGTGTACTCTAATATTCGATCCCTCCAAAGATTAGTGATCCATCTAGTAGCTAAAGTTCTCAACTATTTTGTAGGTTTTCGAAAATAAACACGGATTGCCCAAAATACGACATCTATCACTAATAGGCTAAAGCTCTTGACACCAAAAGTTCAGACATTACTCATGGCAATACCTCAAAACTATTGCAGGTTACTACTAAAATTAAATAGCAACCTCAATTACCTACTTTAAGTTAAGACACACAACTCGGTGAAACAGGCAAACTCTCTTAACAAGATAAACATGAAAACTCAAGAGAGTTCAACAACCAACTAAACAAAAGCTCTTTAAAAAGAAAAGCATGAAAACTAAGAGCTAAACATGACAGTAGCTAAGAAAAGACAAATAACACGCACATCAAAGATAAGCATGAAAATCCTATGTTGTGTTCTAGGTTGAAGTGGAGCGTGTTTTTCTCCCACACAAAGAAAGCTGGGTTCTAACTTGTTATGAACAGCAAGCAAAGCTAAAGAAAACTAAAAAGGAAACTAAGAGCAAGATGCTCCAAGCATAGCACATAACACATGAAGTGATTAAAATATAGTGGAACGAAAGACGAACTGATAATTGTTGATGGAGAAGGGGATGCACGGGGGCATCCCCAAGCTTAGACTCTTGAGTCTTCTTGATTATTTCTTGGGGGTGCATGGGGGCATCCCCAAGCTTGAGCGTTTGACACTCCTGAATCTTCTTTTATCATCTTCCCTCGCACAGTTGAAAAATCCCTTCATACATAACTCATCATAATCTGATTAGCGAGGTTAGTACCCACAATAAAATAATTTTTCCCTACTGGAAATAAGGATAATCTTGAAGAGCTACTGTTTCTGAAGATTGCCTAAAGGTTTTTGCAAAGAAAAAGCAAGCTCAAGGTTTGCAAAACGAAGAAAAGGCAAAACAGGACAGAATCTGTGAAAAACAGACCAGCAGGTAGTAAATAATTTGTTCGGGGCACTTCTGCAACTCAAATAAAAAAACTCAGAACAGACGCTCGAAAGCCAATTGTATAGAGCACGCTGTCAAAAAAATTCAGATCAAAAAGATGATCTGGTGATTTTATTCGAATTTTTCTGTCCAAGGACAGAATCTGTTTTCTGGACAGCACGTCACAACTTTTGAACTTGCTTGCAATCGGAGGCTAAACTTGGCACAAAGCTGAAAAGAAAAGATACAATGATGATGCTACTGTAGTAACAAACATCAAGACCACTAAAAACTGAAAGAACAAACTGAAAGCAAAGATAACAAGGGTTGTCTCCCTAGAGCTCTTTCTTTATAGCCATAAAGATAGGCTTAAGACTTTAATGATGCTCTCGTAGGAATAAGAGTTGAAGAACAAAAGAGAGCATCAAGAAGCAAATACCAAACACATTTAAGCCTAACATGCTTCCTATGCATAGGAATATTGCAATAGAATAATTCATTGAAGCACAAAGCAATAAGCATAGGAAGACAAAACAAGTGCACCTTCAAAACCTTCAACATAAAGAGAGGGAACTTGATATTATTGAAATATCTATAAGCATATGTTCCCTTCTCATAATAATTTTCAGTGGGATCACGAATAAACTCAACAATATAAGCATCATATAAAGCATTGTTACCATGATCCACATGCAAAAAGGTACTCTTACTCTCCACATAAGCATAATCTTTCTCATTGGTAATAGTGGGAGTAGGACTATCATAAACAACTTGAACACTATAGATTAACTGTGTATTAGGAAGATGGTGTTCAACAAGGGAGTAATTCCCTCCATGATTATGACAAGTTTCATAAGGATAATTTCTCCTTATGTCATAGGTACCTTTATAATCACTATAGATTGGAGTTATAACATCATCATAGTAGAGAAGAACATTATCATTGCTAGCAACTATATTTGTAAACATGTTGTCTTTATTCTTACTAGCAAAAGAATTATCGATTATCACATCACTAGTGGGTAAAGGATTTGCAATCCTATCATCCCCAAGCTTAGAGCTTTCCATATCATCACTTTCAGAGTTGGTACCAAAAAGATTTTCAAGATCATAAGTAGCATTATCATCATTTTCCCAATCACAATAAGTGAAATGCATATCATAATCAAAATCATCTTCAATAGTACCTACGGACGTATCATCAAGATGATAATTAAGGCAATAAACTTCACCTTCTTCTTTAAACTTACAACCGTTAGGATAAAAGTTGATGGGAGGAATATGCTCAGGCCAGGTTGATACCCATTCTTCTTCCTTCTTGCTCCTCTTCCTCTTCCTCCTCCCTTTCTTCTTCTTCACCTTAGGAGGGAGTGGTTGGAGATGAAGCTTCTCCACATATCCTGGTTTATCATTAGAAACAATAGGGGAAACTTGGGAGAAACTCTCCTTTTTATTAGCAGAAATATAAGAGACATTTCTATACTTTGGTAAAGTACCCTCCTTTCTAATCTTACTTATGTAATCATTTTTATGGCAATTAACAACACAATAGAGATGGAAATTTTGCAAAGTGTTTTTTATTCCTATGGCATTAACATCTAGCCAAGAAGTCTTTTCTGATAACTCTTCACACATCGAAAATAACATAAGCTCATCATAAAGATCAGGGGTGATCATGTTATCACACAACTGGTTAACAGTTATGTTTTGAAAGTGCGTGCATTGAAATTTAAAGTGACCCTCTATACAGCAAAGTTCACAAGTAAAAGGATAAAGGTCACACAATTATCTAGCAATTTCATTTAAATCTTTGACCCAAGTGATTGTTCTTTCATGCTTATGTTGCTTACAATACTTCTCTTCTTCAATCATAGGCCTTTCACAAGGTCTATCCACTCCACAAAAATTAACATGCTTATATAAAACTTCATTTTTAGGAATTGGATCATGCATGTTGCAATCATCATGAACAATTTCATTTTCTTTGCAAATCTCTTTAAAAGGTTCATGATGCTTGATACAATCCTCCTTAGGCATATTAAGATGTGAAGCAAAAGATTTGAGGAAATCAACAAGGAGTTGAGGATCAAGCCCAAACTTAGCGCTAAACTTATTAAAACTTGTAGTTTCAACAAAGGACTTAATGCAATCATACTCATAAATTATACCTGACTCTTTACCTTTGTCGATCTCCCAATCTTCAGTGTTGCATTGAATTCTTTCAAGGAGTTCCCATTTAGCATCAATCTTTTCGTTTGTGAAAGAACCCGTAGAGGAAGCATCGAGCAAATCTTTATCCTGTCGAGAGAGCCTCGCTTAGAAATTAGTAATAATCATATCTTTGGGGAGCCCATGGTTAGGACATTTTAGCATTAACATTTTCAGTCTCCCCCAAGCTTGAGCTATGCTCTCTCCGTCATGAGGATAGAAATTATAAACATAATTCCTATTCTCATGGACTTCATGAAGAGGATAAAACTTGGAGTAAAAGAGAGACTGGATCTCTTCCCAATCCAGCAGGTGAGAGTCATCTAGTAGCCTATACCATTCCAATGCTTTTCCTTTCAGTGACAAAGCTAATAATTTCCTCATGACTCCATCTCTTGTCAAACCTGAAATCTTAAACAACTCACAAAGTTCTGTAAGTTTCAACAAATGAATACTAGGATTGACTGTCCCATCATAACAATCATTCCTAATTATTTCAATTATCCCAAGTGGTATTTGGAATGGGATACATTCAGTAGGTGGAGGAGACTTCTCTACCACGGGTGTGGTAAAGCGGCCTTCCCCAAGCAGCGAACTAAGAGTGCGGTTTTCCATAAACATAACTAGTGAAACTAAAAACAAGAAACGAAAAGATTTAATTACAAGATCTAAAGATATACCTTCAAACACTTACTTCCCCGGCAACGGCGCCAGAAATAGCTTGATGTCTACACACGCTTCTATTCTTGTAGACTATGTTGGGCCTCCAAGCGCAGAGGTTTGTAGACAGTAGCAATTTCCCTCAAGTGGATGACCTAAGGTTTATCGAACTCAGGGAAGTAGAGGTTGAAGATGGTCTCTCTCAAGCAACCCTGCAACTAAGATACAAGAAGTCTCTTGTGTCCCCAACACACCTAATACAACTAGGAGTTGTATAGGTGCACTAGTTCGGCGAAGAGATGGTAAAATATGGATGATAGGAGTGGCAAAGCAAAGTAATATAAATCTGTAATAAAAAGTGCAGCAAGCAAACAAGTGGTAAACGTGAGCACAAATGGTATTGCAATGGTGGAAACAAGGCCTAGGCTTCATACTTTCACTAGTGGCAACTCCCAACAACATTAACATAGTCTAAGCACATGATATTATAAAACATGCAATGGAGACGCACTCGGAGGTCATTCCTTTGTGGTCAAGAGAGGACGAGAATTATGTAGGGCTACAAAAGCACACCTCAAAGTTCGTAGTTCTCAGTCTATGGATTTCCCAATGTCACCGCGGCCATCCAAAGAGAGTACCACAATCACCACAACATATCTCCAGGATAGTCAAAGACAAGCACCAAGAGACTCTCAATCTTCAATCAACACACAAAAGAGGAAATCACTCATGCAAATATTCTTCTAATCCATGTCCAATAGACCGCTGTCACTTTGGTCTCGGGGATTATACTAGATAAAGACAAGTGAGTACATCAATTCAATACATAGAGGAAGGGGAAATATCATGGGATCACCCTAGATTAACATAGCCTATGATCACAACGAAGATCACATCATGGGAGAGAGAATTGACCACATAGCTACTGGTAGAAACCTCAGCCCCGAGGAGGAACTACTCCCGCATCATGGAGGGAGGAAGCAACGTCGATGGAGATGAATCCGGGGGCACTTCCCCGTCCCGACAGGATGCCGGCACAGGAATTCTAGTCCCCCGAAACTTGGTGGCGATGGCGGCGGAGATCGGAATTGCTTCTGGAGAAAAGGGTTCTGGAATCAGGGTTTTCGCGACGGGAGATAAATATATGCGAAGGGGGATCACCAGAGGCGGAGAGGGGGCCCCAGGCGCCCCCCCAGGGCGGCCAGGGGTGGGGCCGCCCCGGGTGGCCGCTTGGGCCGCCCCTGGCTCCCCTCTGGCCCCACTTTGGTTTTTCTCGAAGCTTCCTGTACGCTGATTTTTTCTGTATTTTTCCCGGAATTTTTGGAGCACTTTTAATATGGGGGAAATCTGAAATAGAAAAACAGCAGAAAACAGGAACTGGCACTGTGGTGCACTGAGTTAATAGGTTAGTCCAAATATGATCAAAAGTGTATGGAAGTGCATAAATATCATAGCAATATCACACAAAAGAAGCATGGAGCAAGCAGAAATTATAGATACGTTTTGGACGTATCAACATCCCCAAGCTTAATTCCTGCTCGTCCTCGAGTAGGTAAATGATAACAAGCATAATTTCTGTGGTGACATGCTATCAACCATATAAGAACTTTTTAAGTAAAGCAATCAAGGCATGTAATTCAATTCAAGTCATAACAAGCAAGAGTCTATATTAGCATTGTAACAAGCAACATAAGAACATAAAGGTGCAAGAGTTCTCGCTGTCCGTGACTCGAATGTCTCCAAATGGTGTTTGCATGCAAGAAAGGGGATAGGGATATACGAGAGAGTAAAACATATTTTTTGTATTGTTGAGAACTTAATCTACTAAACTTTCACACTTGGTCTTGTTTGGAATCTTATCTTGACTCATCCCCAGACCATCAGCCAGGCACAAGTCAAAATGATCCACTCCCTTTCGATATTTTGAGCACTCATGCAATGGATGAGCGTAAGCAAGAAAGTCGACACTTAGGATGGCAAAGAGAGAAAAATGATGAAGGGGGAAGACAAAAAAGGTGTGAAAGGCTCACATCAATGAGGACAACCATAGGCGAGAGAAAGCCAAATGATAGATATGTTGTGAGGAGTAGGGATTGCCATGCAACGGATGCACATATGAGCTAAGGTAAGCTCTCCAATGGAACTAGTGGGTGTGCATCCAACTTGCTTGCTCAAGAAGACCTAGAGCTCTTTTGAGGAGGCTCATAATTGGAATATACAAGCCAAGTTCTATAGTGTGAAGGTCCCCACATAGTTATATGCATGAATGATAATCTCTATGGAGTACAAGGTATAAGATGGAGTACGAGTGTGGATCTCTCAAAAGGAATAGTAGTGTGCCCCCTTCTCTCTTTTTATTTATTTTTCTCTTTTTTTTATTTTTTTGTGGCCTCAATGGCTCTTTCTATTTAACTCTCATATGTCCTCTTTGGGATCTTTTGATTTTGTCCTCTTTGGAATCTTTTCCTCACTTTAGGGGCAACACTCTATGTATTACAAGAAGTATAGAAGATCTTTCACACTTTACAAAAGTACTCAATATAAAGAAAATGAAACTATCATGATGTATGCAAATGTATGCCTCTGCCAGTGTAGCAGGATATGCAATGATACTAGCGCGTCATGTAGCAATGATTAGGGCAAGGCCCAACTAGCATGCGGCTCATCGATCAAGCAAAAAGCATGTATGACATGAAGGTCAAGTCATGAGAAGATGAATGTTGCATGGCAATGTATCTCGGAAAGGCTATGGAAATGCCTTGATAGGTAGGTATGGTGGCTGTTTTGAGGAAGGATATAATGAGGCTTATAATGACAGAGCGTATCATGCCAAGGATTTGGATGCACCGGCGAAGTATGCGCCAACTCTCGAGGTGAGAAAGGGCAATGCACGGTACCGAAGAGGCTAGAAAAATATGGCTAGGTGGAAGTGTCAACTTTCGAATACTCACATTAGTCCGAAGAACTCATGCACTTATTATCGGTAACTCTCAATCTAATTAGGAGGTTCACAAAGAGACAAGTACCCCGAGGAGGAGTGTATGGGGGTTTGGTTATCCTTGCGCATCCTCGACTCATGGTATGTGAGTGTACTCTAATATTTGATCCCTCCAAAGATTAGTGATCCATCTAGTAGCTAAAGTTCTCAACTATTTTGTAGGTTTTCGAAAATAAACACGGATTGCCCAAAATACGACATCTATCACTAATAGGCTAAAGCTCTTGACACCAAAAGTTCAGACATTACTCATGGCAATACCTCAAAACTATTGCAGGTTACTACTAAAATTAAATAGCAACCTCAATTACCTACTTTAAGTTAAGACACACAACTCGGTGCAACAGGCAAACTCTCTTAACAAGATAAACATGAAAACTCAAGAGAGTTCAACAACCAACTAAACAAAAGCTCTTAAAAAAGAAAAGCATGAAAACTAAGAGCTAAACATGACAGTAGCTAAGAAAAGACAATGAACACACACAGCAAAGATAAGCATGAAAATCCTATGTTGTGTTCTAGGTTGAAGTGGAGCGTGTTTTTCTCCCACACAAAGAAAGCTGGGTTCTAACTTGTTATGAACAGCAAGCAAAGCTAAAGAAAACTAAAAAGGAAACTAAGAGCAAGACGCTCCAAGCATAGCACATAACACATGAAGTGATTAAAATATAGTGGAACGAAAGACGAACTGATAATTGTTGATGGAGAAGGGGATGCACGGGGGCATCCCCAAGCTTAGACTCTTGAGTCTTCTTGAATATTTCTTGGGGGTGCATGGGGGCATCCCCAAGCTTGAGCGTTTGACACTCCTGAATCTTCTTTTATCATCTTCCCTCGCACACTTGAAAAATCCCTTCATACATAACTCATCATAATCTGATTAGCGAGGTTAGTACCCACAATAAAATAATTTTTCCCTACTGGAAATAAGGATAATCTTGAAGAGCTACTGTTTCTCAAGATTGCCTAAAGGTTTTTGCAAAGAAAAAGCAAGCTCAAGGTTTGCAAAACGAAGAAAAGGCAAAACGGGACAGAATCTGTGAAAAACAGACCAGCAGGTAGTAAATAATTTGTTCGGGGCACTTCTGCAACTCAAATAAAAAAACTCAGAACAGACGCTCGAAAGCCAATTGTATAGAGCACGCTGTCAAAAAAAATCAGATTAAAAAGATGATCTGGTGATTTTATTCGAATTTTTCTGTCCAAGGACAGAATCTGTTTTCTGGACAGCACGTCACAACTTTTGAACTTGCTTGCAATCGGAGGCTAAACTTGGCACAAAGCTGAAAAGAAAAGATACAATGATGATGCTACTGTAGTAACAAACATCAAGACCACTAAAAACTGAAAGAACAAACTGAAAGCAAAGATAACAAGGGTTGTCTCCCTAGAGCTCTTTCTTTATAGCCATAAAGATAGGCTTAAGACTTTAATGATGCTCTCGTAGGAATAAGAGTTGAAGAACAAAAGAGAGCATCAAGAAGCAAATACCAAACACATTTAAGCCTAACATGCTTCCTATGCATAGGAATATTGCAATAGAATAATTCATTGAAGCACAAAGCAATAAGCATAGGAAGACAAAACAAGCGCAGCTTCAAAACCTTCAACATAAAGAGAGGGAACTTGATATTATTGAAATATCTATAAGCATATGTTCCCTTCTCATAATAATTTTCAGTGGGATCACGAATAAACTCAACAATATAAGCATCACATAAAGCATTGTTACCATGATCCACATGCAAAAAGGTACTCTTACACTCCACATAAGCATAATCTTTCTCATTGGTAATAGTGGGAGTAGGACTATCATAAACAACTTGAACACTATAGATTAACTGTGTATTAGGAAGATGGTGTTCAACAAGGGAGTAATTCCCTCCATGATTATGACAAGTTTCATAAGGATAATTTCTCCTTATGTCATAGGTACCTTTATAATCACTATAGATTGGAATTATAACATCATCATAGTAGAGAAGAGTGATACGTCCAAAACGTATCTATAATTTCTGCTTGCTCCATGCCACTTTTGGGTGATATTGCTATGATATTCATACACTTCCATACACTTTTGATCATATTTGGACTAACCTACTAATCCAGTGCACCCCGGTGCCAGTTTCTGTTTTCGGCTGATTTTGTATTTCAGGTTTTCACGTTACGAGGACTGCTAGGAAAAATCCAGAAAAATTATATAAAAAATCAGCGTTCCGGAACCGACCTTGCGCCCAAAGTACAGCCGGGGGGGCCACCAGGGCTCGGGGCGCCCTGTGGGCGCCCCCCCCCCCTGGGCCGCGCCGGGGGGCGCCTGGGCCCCCCGAAGCCCGTCCGGTGCCCCCCTTTGGCATATATTTAGAGGGTCCCTCGAAACCCTCGGGACGGGAACTCTTTTTCGCGATCTCATCTCTGTTCCGCCGCCGCCGCCGCTTCCAAGATCGGGAGCACGAGGAGAACTCTTCCCGGCACCCTGCCGGAGGGGAGGATCACCACCGGGAGCTTCTCCACCACCATGGACGCCTCCCGTATGACTTGTGAGTAGTCTCCCTTGGACCATGAGTCCATGACCAGTAGCTATGTGATGTTCTCCTCCCCTTCTTGTGCTTCACTAATTAGTCCTCGTGAGCTTCCCTACATGATCGAGGCACATATGTAATCCTTATGCTGTTGCTATGATGAGTTTGCTGGGATCCGATGGATTATGAGATTATGTTCAGATTGTGATTGAGTAATATATTTGATCTACCTCTTTTATATTTATGTTCATAAGTAATTCTTGCATGTTCTCCGTTTTTATTTATTGCTTAGGCCAAGTAATACGTAGTGACTCCAAGAGGGAACGTTATGCTCGATTGTGGGTTCATGCCCCTCGATGACTAGCTTGAGTGACAGAAACATGAGTCTAGGGGATGTGATGTTGCCACAAGGGGGAAAACAACGGTGCTTGTGCCCGCGGGTACAAGGATTGTTTACTTTACGCAAAGTTCTTTTAATGCAGTTGTCTGTTGCTTTGAGTTTACACTATGGGTGGGGCTCGCAACTTAATACCAGCGAGATGTTCTGGATAGATATCTCAAGGTGGATGATTAGTAGTAGATATTGATGGATTTCGGTCTACTTACTTTGGCGTACCGCCCATGCTTTGAACCTCAACCTTTCTTGCAATGTAGTCAGCATTGGTTTGCGTTCGTGGTCCTGTCAATTGCCCAGCTGTAATTCGTTTACCTCACATAGCTGTTTTATCGTCTTTTGGGAGAGAGACATCACTAGTGAACATCATGTGACTCCGGTCCATATTACCATCATTGATCACATCTGCTATTTACTTTTCGCTTTTACTTACTATTGCAAAACACTATCTATCACTACTATCATTTGCGTTTAATCCTTTGTGAACTACAAGGCCGGAGGGATTGACAACCTCTCTGTACTCGTTGGGAGCAAAGTTATTTGTATTTGTGTGCAGGTCCACGTTGATTGCTAATTTGCGCCGTTAGCAGTTGACACCTACTTGTTGAACCTAGGATTCTCTGGGGATTCGATCCTTGGCATCTTTGCTAAGGGAAAACACTTCCACAACACTGCATCTTTCACCTTCCACTTGGGGTAACCAACGAGGGGTTAGAGGCCCATCAAGGAGTATTTTATGGCGCCGTTGCCGGGGACTCCACTCTTCAGGATAGGGGAGTTGCATGCTATCTTTTACCTTTGCTTTTTAGTCTTGTTAGTTTACCTTTCAGTTTTTGCTTTAGTACCTTTTTATCGAAAATCACAAAAATAGTTATCTTGCTTGCTTGCTACTATGGGTTCCACCGAGAACACCAAGTTGTGTGACTTCACTAGTCACAACAACGATGACTTTATCAGCACACCTATCACTACACCTGCCACTTCAGCACCTTCATATGAAATTAAACCTGCTTTACTGAACTTAGTCATGAAAGATCAATTCTCCGGTGCTGGAGATGATGCTGATTTACACTTAAACAACTTTGTTGAACTTTGTGATATGCAAAAGTACCACGAAATAGATGGTAATATTGTTAAGCTTAAGCTTTTTCCTTTCTCCTTGAGAGGAGGAGCTAAAATTTGGTTTCAGTCTTTGCCTAGAAATAGCATAGATTCATGGGACAAGTGCAAAGATGCTTTTATCGGAAAATACTATCCACCTGCTAAAATTATCCAACTTAGAAGTAACATAATGAATTTTAAACAATTGGATAATGAACACGTTGCCCAAGCTTGGGAACGTATGAAATCTCTTATCAAGAACTGCCCTACTCATGGTTTGACTACTTGGATGGTTATCCAAACTTTTTATGCAGGCTTGAACTTTACCTCGCGGAACTTGTTAGATTCGGCCGCGGGAGGAACTTTTATGTCAACTACACTTGGTGCTGCCACAAAGCTTCTCGATGAGATGATGACCAACTATTCCCAATGGCACACCAAACGCGCTCCAACAGGTAGGAAGGTAAACTCTGTCGGGGAGATTTCCTCCTTAAATGAAAAGGTTGACTTAATCATGTCTCTACTTTCGAAGCAATCTTCTGTTGATCCTCGTGATGTTCCTTTAAATTCTTTGATTGCTCAAGAACAAGTAGATGTGAACTTTATCTCTAGAAACAATTTTAACAACAATGCTTATAGGAGTAACTTTGGTAACAATCCTAGACCGTTCCCCTCTAATTCTTATGGGAACAACAATGCTTATCCTATCACCAAGAACTCCACTACTGAACTAGAGATTATGCTTAAGATTTCATCACTACCCAAAAAGCCTTTAATAAGAGTGTAGAAGAAAAACTACATAAACTAGATGATCTTTCTTTTAAGGTAGACTATTTAGCCAATGAGGTAAAATTGCTAAAAATTGAAACTTCTCCTCTTGAGGAGAGGAAGGTCACTCCTATTAATGCTACTCAAGTGCAAATTAATGAAAATATTAGGATGATGGCTAAACTTAAAGAGAGATGGGCTAGAGAAAGGGAGGAAGAGGATAGAATTAAGAGCCTTCCTACCCACCACACTGTTGTTACTATCCAAGTTATTGAGGATGTTCAAACTCTTAGCACCCAATGTACTCCTGGTCCCAATGGACCTATTAATGGTGATGCTATGACTATAGAAACTACCAAACATGTGAACCTAAAGGATACTAGTACCACTTTACTTGATGCTCGTGACCTTGATTTTGATAATTGCACTCTTACCGAAGTTATTGATTTCCTTCACAAGATGTCTAGAGACCCCCGCACTAGCACGCTTAACCTTGCCTTCATGGAGCATATCACTAATGCTCTTATCAAAGCTAGGGAGGAGAAACTTAGAGTAGAAGCCTCCATACCTAGAAAGCTAGAAGATGGTTGGGATCCTATGATAAAAATTAAATTGAATGACTTCTCTTGCTATGCATTATGTGATGTTGGAGCTAGTACCTCTGTTATGCCCAAAAGACTATATGATATGCTTAAATTGAAACCTCATGATTCTTGTTCTTTTGGTGTTCGTCTCGTTGATTCTTCCATAAAGAAACCTTTGGGGAGGATCGACGATGTTCTTATCGTTGTTAATGATAATTATGTTCCCGTTGATTTCACTATTATGGATATTGAATGTGATCCTTCATGTCCAATTATTTTGGGACGTCCCTTTTTACGCACCATTGGTGCTATCATTGACATGAAAGAGGGTAATATAATATTTCAGTTTCCTCTCAAGAAAGGGATGAAACACTTCCCTCGAAAGAAGATCAAGTTACCTTTTGAGTCCGTTGTACGGGCTAGCTATTCTTTTACTCTTGATAAAACTTGATCTCTATGCATTATGCCTAGCTTAAAGGCATAAAAGAAAGCGCTTTTGGGAGGCAGCCCACATGAATAAATATTTTGCTTTTGTTGTGTCTTGATGTTGTTTACTACTGTAGCATCATCATTGTATCTTTACTTTTCATATTTGTGCCAAGTATAGCCTCTGATTGCTAGAAAGTTGTGAGGTGATGTCCAGGAAACAGATTCTGTCCTTGGATGGAAAAATTCGTATAAAATCACCAGATCATCTTTTTGGTCTGAATGTTTTCGACAGCGTTCTCTATATAATTGTATTTCGTGCGTCTGTTCTGAGTTTTTTGATTTGAGTTGCAGAAGTATCCCGAACAAATCGATTACTACCTGTTGTTCTGTTTTTCACAGATTCTGTCCTGTTTTGCCTTTCCTTCAGTTTGCAAACCAAGAGCTTGCTTTTTCTTTGCAAAAACCTTTTGGCAATCTTGAGAAACAGTAGAACTTCAAGAATATCTTTATTTCCAGCAAGGTACAATTATTTTATTAAGGGTACTAACCTTGCTAATCAGATTATGATGAGTTATGTATGAAGGGAGTTTTCAAGTGTGCGAGGGAAGATGATAAGAAGATTCAGGAGTCTCAAGCGCTCAAGCTTGGGGATGCCCCCGTGCACCCCCAAGAAATATTCAAGGAGACTCAAGCGTCTAAGCTTGGGGATGCCCCCGTGCATCCCCTTCTCCATCAACATTATCAGTTAGTCTTTCGTTCCTCTATATTTTTATCACTTCATGTGTTATGTGCTATGCTTGGAGCGTCTTGCTTTTAGTTTTCTTTTTAGTTTTTCATAACGAGTTGGAACTCAGCATTCCTTTATGTGGGAGAGAAACACGCTCCACTTCTACCTAGAACATAACATAGAATTTTCATGTCTATCTTTGCTGTGTGTGTTCTTTGTCTTTTAATAGCTACTATCATACTCTACTCTTAGTATTCATGCTTATCTTTTCAAGGAGCTTTTGTTTAGTTGGTTGCTTGAACTCTCTTTAATTACCATGCTCACCTTATTAAGAGAGTTTGCTTTTGTTGCATTGGTTAATATGTCTATGATAAGGATGCTACGTGCATAATGGTGCTTAGTAGTTCAGGTTTTCTTATGGTTAGTCTCAAATAGCTGTGGGATTCCCAATGTGTTATTGGAGTACCAACATGATTTGTTTGCCTATGATGTGGTATGGTTTAGTAATATCTTCCTTCGAGAATTTATATTGATTGACTTGGCATATGCTCACGCATATTTAAGACTGTAAAGAAAGTCTGTCAAGCCTTGATGATCTTTTATTTCTGAGTAGCGATATAACTACCATGCCTGATTCAATGTTGCTTTGTCGCTCTGCATGATTATGACCGTCATTGCTCTCTTAGTTGGTCGCTCCCAGTCTTTTGCTAACCTCCACCTATACTAAGCGGAATGACTGCTTGTGCATCCACATCCTTTTAAACCAGTTATGCCATATGAGTCCACCATATCTACCTATACGTGGTATTTCACCGCCACTCCAAGTAATTTACATGTGCTACCTTTAAAACCTTTAATCTTTGCAATACATAACTCATGGGAAAGTAGCTTAAAAACTATTGTGGTAAAGAATATGTTGCTTATGTATCTTATTTCTTATAAGTTGCTTGCTGAGCGGTAACCATGTTTCTGGGGACGCTATCAACTGTCACACTTTTGTTGAATATCATGTGAGTTGCTATGCATGTCCGTCTTGTCTGAAGTAAGGGTGATTTGCCGTGGGTTGAATAAGTATGCATATTGTTAGAGAAGAACATTGGGCCGCCAACCAAAGCCATGTATCATGGTGGAAGTTTTAGCTTGGACCTTAATCCTCAATCTCTTATGAGAATATGCCTATGCATTAAAGAGGAGTCCATCATCTATTTTCTATGTTGTCCCGGTATGGATGTCCTCAAGTTGAGATCTATCAAAAACGAGAAATCAAATGCGATTTATCTCCTTGGACCTTTGTAGAGGTGGCATAGAGGTACCCCTTTGTGACACTTGGTTGAAACATATGTAATGCAATGATAACCCATGGAAATCCGAGCTAATTAGGACAAGGTGCGGGCACTATTGGTATTCGATGCATGAGGCTTGCAACTTATAGGATGTCTTATGCATGACACATATGAAGTACTACTACCGTTGACAAAATTGCTTCTATATTTTCAAAATAAAAAGCTCTAGCACATAACCATTCTTTTACTTTTATGTTGAGTCTCCACCTTCTTTTAAAAGCACCAACTACTGAGAGCATGATTGTCATTCTGAGTGTAATGTGCATTGTCCCAAAGTAGCATTGTCTTTTGCATGATTGTGATATCGTTTATTTTGAAATCATTGTATCTAGTCATCACTTAAACCTTGAAGGTGCCCCTGCATTTATGTTTTGCATCACTAAAGGGGGCAAGCTAGATATCACTTTATCATATTTGCACATCATGTTCATTGCAAATCTTTTTGATGTTCCAGTTTCATATTGTAAAACTTTCAGTCATTTGTGATTTTCTCATGAGGCAACTTAATTACTATAGAATCATTGTCTCACTAAGCTTTTGTCATATGACTATGAAAAGTCCTATATGGTTAATAGCATGTCACCACAGAAATTATTCTTGTTATCATTTACCTACTCGAGGACGAGCAGGAATTAAGCTTGGGGATGTTGATACGTCCAAAACGTATCTATAATTTCTGCTTGCTCCATGCCACTTTTGGGTGATATTGCTATGATATTCATACACTTCCATACACTTTTGATCATATTTGGACTAACCTACTAATCCAGTGCACCCCGGTGCCAGTTTCTGTTTTCGGCTGATTTTGTATTTCAGGTTTTCACGTTACGAGGACTGCTAGGAAAAATCCAGAAAAATTATATAAAAAATCAGCGTTCCGGAACCGACCTTGCGCCCAAAGTACAGCCGGGGGGGCCACCAGGGCTCGGGGCGCCCTGTGGGCGCCCCCCCCCCTGGGCCGCGCCGGGGGGCGCCTGGGCCCCCCGAAGCCCGTCCGGTGCCCCCCTTTGGCATATATTTAGAGGGTCCCTCGAAACCCTCGGGACGGGAACTCTTTTTCGCGATCTCATCTCTGTTCCGCCGCCGCCGCCGCTTCCAAGATCGGGAGCACGAGGAGAACTCTTCCCGGCACCCTGCCGGAGGGGAGGATCACCACCGGGAGCTTCTCCACCACCATGGACGCCTCCCGTATGACTTGTGAGTAGTCTCCCTTGGACCATGAGTCCATGACCAGTAGCTATGTGATGTTCTCCTCCCCTTCTTGTGCTTCACTAATTAGTCCTCGTGAGCTTCCCTACATGATCGAGGCACATATGTAATCCTTATGTTGTTGCTATGATGAGTTTGCTGGGATCCGATGGATTATGAGATTATGTTCAGATTGTGATTGAGTAATATATTTGATCTACCTCTTTTATATTTATGTTCATAAGTAATTCTTGCATGTTCTCCGTTTTTATTTATTGCTTAGGCCAAGTAATACGTAGTGACTCCAAGAGGGAACGTTATGCTCGATTGTGGGTTCATGCCCCTCGATGACTAGCTTGAGTGACAGAAACATGAGTCTAGGGGATGTGATGTTGCCACAAGGGGGAAAACAACGGTGCTTGTGCCCGCGGGTACAAGGATTGTTTACTTTACGCAAAGTTCTTTTAATGCAGTTGTCTGTTGCTTTGAGTTTACACTATGGGTGGGGCTCGCAACTTAATACCAGCGAGATGTTCTGGATAGATATCTCAAGGTGGATGATTAGTAGTAGATATTGATGGATTTCGGTCTACTTACTTTGGCGTACCGCCCATGCTTTGAACCTCAACCTTTCTTGCAATGTAGTCAGCATTGGTTTGCGTTCGTGGTCCCGTCAATTGCCCAGCTGTAATTCGTTTACCTCACATAGCTGTTTTATCGTCTTTTGGGAGAGAGACATCACTAGTGAACATCATGTGACTCCGGTCCATATTACCATCATTGATCACATCCGCTATTTACTTTTCGCTTTTACTTACTATTGCAAAACACTATCTATCACTACTATCATTTGTGTTTAATCCTTTGTGAACTACAAGGCCGGAGGGATTGACAACCTCTTTGTACTCGTTGGGAGCAAAGTTATTTGTATCTGTGTGCAGGTCCACGTTGATTGCTAATTTGCGCTGTTAGCAGTTGACACCTACTTGTTGAACCTAGGAGTCTCTGGGGATTCGATCCTTGGCATCTTTGCTAAGGGAAAACACTTCCACAACACTGCATCTTTCACCTTCCACTTGGGGTAACCAACGAGGGGTTAGAGGCCCATCAAAGAGCATTATCGAACTCAGGGAAGTAGAGGGGTTGAAGATGGTCTCTCTCAAGCATCCCTGCAACTAAGATACAAGAAGTCTCTTGTGTCCCCAACACACCTAATACAACTAGGAGTTGTATAGGTGCACTAGTTCGGCGAAGAGATGGTAAAATATGGATGATAGGAGTGGCAAAGAAAAGTAATATAAATCTGTAATAAAAAGTGCAGCAAGCAAACAAGTGGTAAACGTGAGCACAAATGGTAATGCAATGGTGGAAACAAGGCCTAGGCTTCATACTTTCACTAGTGGCAACTCCCAACAACATTAACATAGTCTAAGCACATGATATTATAAAACATGCAATGGAGACGCACTCGGATGTCATTCCTTTGTGGTCAAGAGAGGACGAGAATTATGTAGGGCTACAAAAGCACACCTCAAAGTTCGTAGTTCTCAATCTATGGATTTCCCAATGTCACCGCGGCCATCCAAAGAGAGTACCACAATCACCACAACATATCTCTAGGATAGTCAAAGACAAGCACCAAGAGACTCTCAATCTTCAATCAACACACAAAAGAGGAAATCACTCATGCAAATATTCTTCTAATCCATGTCCAATAGACCGCTGTCACCTTGGTCTCGGGGATTATACTAGATAAAGACAAGTGAGTACATCAATTCAATACATAGAGGAAGGGGAAATATCATGGGATCACCCTAGATTAACATAGCCTATGATCACAACGAAGATCACATCATGGGAGAGAGAATTGACCACAGAGCTACTAGTAGAAACCTCAGCCCCGAGGAGGAACTACTCCCGCATCATGGAGGGAGGAAGCAACGTCGATGGAGATGAATCCGGGGGCACTTCCCCGTCCCGGGAGGATGCCGGCACAGGAATTCTGGTCCCCCGAAACTTGGTGGCGATGGCGACGGAGATCGGAATTGCTTCTGGAGAAAAGGGTTCTGGAATCAGGGTTTTCGCGACGGGAGATAAATATATGCGAAGGGGGGTCACCAGAGGCGGAGAGGGGGGCCCAGGCGCCCCCCCAGGGCGGCCAGGGATGGGGCCGCCCCGGGTGGCCGCCTGGGCCGCCCCTGGCTCCCCTCTGGCCCACTTTGGTTTTTCTCGAAGCTTCCTGTACGCTGATTTTTTCTGTATTTTTCCCGGAATTTTTGGAGCACTTTTAATATGGGGGAAATCTGAAATAGAAAAACAGCAGAAAACAGGAACTGGCACTGTGGTGCACTGAGTTAATAGGTTAGTCCAAATATGATCAAAAGTGTATGGAAGTGCATAAATATCATAGCAATATCACACAAAAGAAGCATGGAGCAAGCAGAAATTATAGATACGTTTTGGACGTATCAGGGCTGCCTCCCAAAAGCGCTTTCTTTTATGCCTTTAAGCTAGGCATGATGCAAAAAGGAGGAATCAAAAGTCATCATAATAATCGGAGTTATAAATTGCTTCAAATGGTTACTCAACAAGTTCACCCTTGTTCCTTCTAGGAAAGGGGTACGTACCTTTTGCCTTCCCGCGTAGGCGAATTTGTCCCTTACCTATATCGATGAAACCTTTTACATCTCGGAGGAAGTCCCTTCCAAGCACTATATTTCCTTGGTTTGGCTTCATGATGAAGAAATCAACCATTGCAATCCCTTTAAGGAATGTAACTGGCATGTCTTTTATTCTTCCCTGGATCTCAGAAATATCTCCATTAGCATGTTCATGATAGGGTGATAATCTGTCCATGTTAAATTTTAAAGAATCATGAACAATTTTTGGCATAGTAGAAACCATAGATCCAATATCACAATAAGCAAGGAAGTCTTGATTAGAGATGCTAATCCTAACAAAAGGCTCCCAATCATTGTCTATTTCCAAAATATCCCTCTTCTTGGGTTTGGGTTTCTCTACCTTCATCAAGTTTAGAGCATCCATTCTCTTCTCAATAGTAGCAAGTCTATCTATGACGGTATCAAAACTATGATCATAAACAAAGTAACTAGATAGACCATGTATAATTTCAAGAGCTCTAGCTTCATCACACTCTAGGAAATCTCCTTCAGCTATAATATCAAGAGAGTGTTTATACTATTTAAAAAGACCATGGTAAAAATTTCTAAGCACAATTTTTATAGGTATCCAAGGCATAATTCTCCTATGTGCATCAGAAATTATGTCCCATGCCTTCTTCATATTTTCTCCATCCCTTTGATGGAAATCTAGAACTTCTGATTCCCTCAAAGCACCAAATCCTAACATGCTTGACTAAACAGAAAGGACTACTAACAGAAAAGCAAATAATTTTTTTGTGATTTTTGATAAAGGACACTAAAGCAAAAACTGAAAGGTAAACTAACAAGACTAAAAAGCAAAGATAAAAGATAGCGTGCAACTCCCCTATCTTGAAGAGTGGAGTCCCCGGCAACGGCGCCAGAAACTTTGCTTGATGGCTTCTCGCCCCTCGTTGGTTACCCCAAGTGAAAGGTTTGAGATGTAGCGTAGCAGCAAATTTCCCTTGGCAAAAATACCAAGGATCGAATCCCGTGAGACTCCCAGGGTCGACAAGAAGGTGTCAACGGCGCCAGAAACTTGGCGGTTGACAAGACCTGCACACAGATACAAATAACTTTTCTCCCAACGAGTACAGAGAGGTTGTCAATCCCTCCGACCTTGTTGTTTACAAAGGATCAAACACAAGAGATAATAATGATAGGTATGACTGCAACTAGGAAATAAGAACAGGAAGTAAATAGCGGGTGTGATCAGTGGTGGTAATATGGACCGGGGTCCCATGATGTTCACTAGTGATGTCTCTCTCCCAAAAGACGATAAAACAGCAAAGCGAGGTAAACAAATTACAGCTGGGCAATTGACAGGATTATGTGCGCAAACCAATGCTAACTATGCTGCAAAGAAAGGTAGAGGCTCAAAAGCATGGGCGGTACGCCAAGGCAAGTAGACCAAAATCCATCTGCATCTACTACTAATCATCCACCTTGAGATATCTATCCAGAACATCTCGCTGGTATTAAGTTGCGAATCCCACCCAAAGTGTAAACTCAAAGCAACAGACAACTGCATTAAAAGAACTTTGCGTAAAGTAAACAATCCTTGCACCCGCAAGTACAAGCACCGTTGTTTTCCCCCTTGTGGCAACAACACATCCCCTAGACTCATGTTTCTGTCACTCAAGCTAGTCATCAAGGGGCATGAACCCACAATCAAGCATAACGCTCCCTCTTGGAGTTACTACCTACTACTTGGCCAAAGCAATAAACAGCAACAGAGAACATGCAAGAATTACTCAAGAACATAAATATAAAAGAGGTGAATCAAATATATTACTCACACACAATCTGAACATAATCTCATAATCCATCGGATCCCAGCAAACTCAGCAGAGCAACAGCATAAAGATTACATATGTGCCTCGATCATGTAGGGCAGCTCACGAGGTCTAAACCATGAAGAACAAAGAGGGGAGGAGAACATCACATAGCTACTGATCATGGACCCATGGTCCAAGGTGGACTACTCACGACTCATCCGGGAAGCGTCCATGGTGGTGAAGAAGCTCCCGGTGGTGGTTATCCCCTCCGGCAGGGTGCCGGGAAGAGTTCTCCTGATGCTCCCGATCTTGGGAGCGCGGCGGCGGCAGAACAGAGGCGAGATCGCGAAAAAGGGTTCCGTCCTCGAGGGTTTCGGGACGCGAGGAATATATATGCGAAGGGGGGTCACCAGAGGCGGAGCCGTGGCCCCAGGCGCCCCCCTGGCGCGGTCAGGGGTGGGGCCGCGCCGGGTGGCCGCCTGGGTCACCCCTGGCTCCCCTCTGGCCCCGCTTTGGTTTTTCTCGAAGCTTCCTGTACGCTGATTTTTCCTATATTTTTCCCGGAATTTTTGGAGCACTTTTAATATGGGGGAAACCTGAAATAGAAAAACAGCAGAAAACAGGAACTGGCACTGGGATGCACTGAGTTAATAGGTTAGTCCAAATATGATCAAAAGTGTATGGAAGTGCATAAATATCATAGCAATATCACACAAAAGAGGCATGGAGCAAGCAGAAATTATAGATACATTTTGGATGTATCACTAACCCATGTTGCGAGCATGTGCATCTTGTTGAAGAAAATGCCAAGTTAAAGAAGCAACTTGAGAAAGGCCTTGTGACATGCATACAAGGTGAGAAGAACCTCAACAACCTTTTGAGAAATCAAAAGGAGGTTGTGGCAAAGGAAGGAATTGGGTTTGTTCCTAAGCCCAAGAAGAAGAAGAATGACAAGACCAAGCTACCACCCCCTCTCCGACAAACTTTTGTGAAAGAGGGAGAGGGCGCATCTAAGAAGAAGAAAACGGTGAAAGGTGGTGGTGTCAAGACAAACTCCCCCAGACCATCAAACATGGCCGGCGACTTTAATCCTTCATATGTTTTATGTCGTGCTAGTGATGGTCATGTGTTTGCTAAATTTGTTGGTTCTTCTTATGAATACATTGAATGGTCCATTTGGGTTCCTAAGACCCTTGTTACTAACCTCAAAGGACCCATTACCAAATGGGTACCTAAATCCAAGCATTGATCTCTTGTAGGAGTTTGCTTCTGGTGGGGGATCATGGTTGCTCGATAGTGGAGCCACAAATCATATGACCGGAAGCAAAGACTTGGTGCTGGACGTGCATCTAGGTTCATCTATGGCCACCAACGTCGAATGGGGTGATGCTTCATCTTCTAAGGTATTGGGGCTTGGCAAGGTTGTTGTCTCTCATGATCTCATGATCGAGAAAGTCATGCTTGTTGAGTCCCTTGCATACAATTTATTTATGTTCGCCAACTTGCACTCATGGGCTTTGCTACATTCTTTGATATTGATACCGTGGCCCTCTTGTGGAGCAAGACTCTTAAAGTAGCCTATGTTGGGCATGTCGAGAATGGTCTTTATGTGGTTAACTTCTCGAAGCAACCCACTAAGATCGCGACACGCCTAATGGCTAAAGTTGATGTGGGATGGCTTTGGCATCGCCGTTTGGCCCATGTCAATGTGAGATCTTTGCAAAGTCTTCTCAAGGGGGACCATGTCCGTGGACTAACAAATGTTAGCTTTGCCAAAGATCGTGCTTGCAGGGCTTGCATTGAAGGAAAGTTACATGAGACGGCTCACCCTCCCACGACTATCATCTATTCAAGAAGACCCCTAGAGCTCCTTCACATGGACCTCTTTGGGCCTCCATCTTTTGATAGTCTTGGGGGTAGAAAGTATTGCTTGGTGATTGTGGATGATTATTCAAGATATACCTGGGTATACTTCTTCAAGAAGAAGAGTGAGACCCAACAAACCGTCATCAACTTTGCAAATGAAGCTCAACGACAACATGAAGCAAAGATTTTGATGATCCGAAGTGACAACAGCACCGAGTTCAAGAACTACACCTTGGATGAGTTTCTTAGTGATGAGGGGATCAAACATCAATATGCAGCACCCTATAACCCTCAACAAATCGGTGTTGCGGAGAGAAAGAACCGGACTCTGATGGATGCAGCAAGGACCATGATGGCAGAATTCAAATCTCCATACAACTTTTGGGCCGAAGCCATCAACACCGCGTGTCATGCATCTAATCGGCTCTATCTTCGCAAAGGTTTGAACAAAACTCCATATGAGATACTTACCGGTAACAAGCCCAATCTCAAGTACTTCCGGGTGTTCGGGTGTAAGTGTTTCATCCTCAAGAAAGGTGTTCGCTTGTCTAAATTTGAATTTAGAGCTCATGAGGGCATATTTGTTGGTTATGCTACAAACTCTCATGCTTACCGTGTCCTCAACAAGTCCAATGGACTCATTGAGGAGATGAGTAACGTAGAGATTGATGAAAATGACGGCTCCCAAGTGGAGCAAAGTGGTACTTGTGATGTAGGTGATGAAATTCCTCCTCAAGCCATAAGAAGAATGGGTGTTGGATATATCCTACCCATTGAGGAACCCCTTGTGGCCGAAGGAGAAGGACAACGTTCCACTCAAGTGGAACCATCACCAACCCAAGACCCACACGCTTCCGAAGAACAAAATGAAGGCCCTCAACCAGACGAACAAGGCCAAGTGCGAGATCAATCACAAGATGGTGGGGAGCCACCAAATGATGCACAAGGCCAAGTTCTCTCCTCCGAGCAAGATCAAGGTCAAGAGGAAGCTCAAGATCAAGATCTAGCTCCTGACGTCGCTTAACATGATCAACTCAGTGCTCCTCAGTTATCTCTTGAAGAGCAATTGGAGCGTCGTGCTGCAAAAGTTGCCTCCAGGCTTGCTTCCAGAGAACATCACATGGAGAATATTCTAGGAAGCATCAAAAGGGGGGTAAGCACTCGTAGACAATTAGCAAACTATTGTGCTCATCAAGCTTTTGTCTCCTGTGTTGAACCTCAGAAGGTATATGAGGCGCTCGAAGACCCTGATTGGCTTAATGCCATGCATGAAGAACTCCATAACTTCGAGCGCAACAAAGTGTGGCGTCTGGTGCCAAGGCCAAAGGAGAACCATAATGTCATTGGAACCAAGTGGATCTTTAAGAACAAGCAAGATGCTCATGGCATTGTCATCCGCAACAAGGCGCGTCTGGTGGCTCAAGGCTACTCCCAAGTCGAGGGTATCGACTACAATGAAACCTTTGCCCCCGTTGCTCGCCTTGAATCTATTCGTTTGTTGGTTGCCTATGCTTCTCATCATAACTTTAAGCTACAACAAATGGATGTGAAAAGTGCATTTCTTAATGGTCCTATTAATGAGTTGGTATATGTCAAACAACCCCCGGGGTTTGAGGATCCCAAGTTCCCCAATCACGTGTACCAACTCGATAAGGCCCTCTATGGCCTTAAACAAGCCCCACGTGCGTGGTATGAGCATCTTACCGAGTTTTTACAAGATCGTGGGTTTGAAATCGGGAAAATCGACCCCACTCTTTTTACTAAGAAGGTCAAAGGGGAGTTGTTTGTCTGCCAACTATATGTTGTTGATATTATCTTTGGTTCTCCTAACAAAGCTTTCAATGATGAGTTTGCCGCACTCATGACTACACATTTTGAGATGTCCATGATGGGAGAGTTGAAGTACTTCCTTGGGTTTGAGATCAAGCAAAGAAGAGAAGGAATCTTCATCAAACAAACCAAGTATACTCAAGACATGCTCAAGAGGTTCAATCTAAGTGATGTCAAGCCGGCTACTACTCCAATGCCAACCAAGTGCCAACTTGAAATTGATCCCAATGGTAAAGCGGTGGATCAAAAGGTATATCATTCTATGATTGGATCCTTGCTTTACCTTTGTGCATCTAGACCAGATATTATGTTGAGTGTGGGAATCTATGCACGGTTTCAAGCCTCACCTAAGGAAAGTCACTTTGTGGCAGTCAAGCGAATCTTTCGATATTTGGCTCATACCCCAAACTTTCGCTTATGGTACCCCAAGAGGAGCAAACTTCAACCTTGTAGGTTTCTCTGATTCGGACTGGGCGGGAGACAAAGTGGATAGGAAGTCCACTTCCGGAGGGTGCCAATTTCTTGGTTGCTCTCTCGTTAGTTGGTCTTCCAAAAAGCAAAGTTGTGTGTCTCTCTCGTCCACCGAAGCTGAGTATGTGGCAGCTGGCAGTTGTTGTGCTCAACTCTTATGGATGAGGCAAACTTTAAAGGATTACGGTGTCACTTGTGACAAAGTACCTCTTTGGTGTGACAATGAAAGTGCCATCAAGATTTCTCTCAACCCGGTGCAACACTTCAAGACGAAGCATATAGAGATTCGGTATCACTTCATCCGGGATCATATACGGCAAGGAGAGATCGAGCTTCACTATGTCAACACTCATGATAAACCTTGCAGATATCTTCACGAAGCCGTTGGATGAAGCAAGATTTCGTGAGTTAAGGCATGAGCTAAATATCATCGATTTGAGCAATGTGGCTTGAGACTTTGCACACACCCCTCACACTCAATATAGTTATCTTGTCTAGATGTAGGCATGGACATAGGGGGTATTGTTCTCTCAATGAGCTATTCCTCCCCCCATTATGCACAAATTGATCAAGTCTTTGTCATTTTCCATATTTAGATGGTTTAAGTGCGTCAAGACGAGTATTGGTCATGGGCCCAAGGATAGTTCTTTGCGGTGCCATACCAAATAACTCAAACATAAGTGGCCTCGGCCACCGACCTCCTCATTGGAGTTGTGTTTTGCCTTGCGTGTGCATTTCTTTGTTTTTCTTCTCTCCTTTGCTAAAAGCCTCCTGTCGAAACGTGCAAGTTCTTGGAGGGCCGGTACTACCGTGTGTAGTCACGGTACTACCACAAAAGAGACTACGGTACTACCGCAAGTCCAGCACGGCAGTATTTTTTACTGCCGCTGGTAGAGCGGTACTACCGCTTCGCGTGCGGTACTTCCGCCCAAGCGGTACTACCGCGAAGACCGCGGTACTACCGCACTTATCCGAACAGGTGGGGGTTATAAGCGGGCAGGGGGAGTTCCAACTCCCCAATAACCATTCATCTCCTAACCCCCACGCCGTCTCTCTCTCCCTCTCAAGAACGCCGCCGGAGGACCTCGCCGGATCTTCTCCCTCGGCCACTCTCCTCGCATTCCGACCGGTGGGATCTTTCCCCACCTCGACCTCTTGCCATGGATGAAGGTTTTTCCCCAAATCCTCTCTTCTTTTTGCCTAGTTGTTGTTTCTAGGGTTTGGGGAGATGCTTGGTGTTCTAGCGTTCTTCGTGTTCTTATCCATGGAAGATTAGGATGTAGGAGAGTGTTTTTGCACTAGAAATGCTAGTATGTATGATGCTACCAAGTTACTATGATCACTCGTAGTACCGTTCGTCGTTCTACGCGTTCTAGTCTAGATCCGTTCTTTTCAGATCTGACCCGGGCGGTACTACCACTGGATGACCGCGGTACTACCACTCTGCCGCGTCAACGGTACTACCGCTCTGCAGAGCGGTACTACCACATCCCTCAAGCGGTACTACCGCTCACTAAGCGGTACTAATTTTTTACTTCCGCATCCGTTAGGCAGTACTACCGCTTGTATCATAGTTCCTTCGTAGCACTTATGTATTACCCTTTCTACTCGTTTCATGTGCTTTTTGTGGCTTTTGCATTGATTCTCTTTGTGTTTTCGTCGTGTTCTTGTGTTTGTGTCTTAGATGGTGGCTCTGGTTCCGATGTTCGTCGTACCAATCCCGTCCGTGACACCGGGTCCAAGCGTCTGCGCACCCCCAGTGATGTGCCAGAGGGCTCCAATCCCCAACGCAAGTTCAAGACCGCCGCCAACAAGCAAAAGGAATCATCTATGACTATGGAAGAAATGCCAGCTAATGAGTTCATGGCAAGAAGGAAGATCAATCCTTATGGCGAACCCCGGGCCCAGTTTCATGGTGATGAACTTTTCTGGACCAAGCAGCAGTTTCGCATCTACACGGAGGTGCTCAAGAGCAATCACAACCTGTATGTGGAAGCTCATTGGGTGGACATGGTCCACATGCGGAGGGCTGATAACCTAGCCTACTTTGTCGAGGCTCTGGATCTGGTAGAGCAGTTTGGGATTGAGCACTTCATGACCTTTCAGAATAATTTTGACCCAGAAATCATTGCTCAGTTTTATGCCTCAGTGCACTTTCATACCAAGGAAGATCGCCCAATGACTTGGATGACAAATGGTCACAAGATGACTGCGACTTGGAAGGAATTCATGGATCTTATTCAGGTTGCTGACGAGGGACTCCACAACCCAATTGGAGCTCGGCCTCATGCCAACCCAGAGGCTGCAAACAAAGACCGTCTGTTACCGTTTTATGTGGAGAAGACACTTGCGAGTGGCAAGAAGACATGGGTGTTGAACCCCTTTTTGGACATCATGCATCAGATCTTCCGCAACACCTTGTTTCCTCGAGTTGGGGACAAGGACAAGATCCATGCATACCTAGTCGGTGTTGCGGATCATAGCAGAAAATCAAAAAATTTCCTACGCATCACCAAGATCTATCTATGGAGTAATCTGGCAACGAGGGGAAGGTGAGTGCATCTACATACCCTTGTAGATCGCGATGCGGAAGCATTGCAAGAACGCGGATTAAGGAGTCGTACTCCCTGCGATTCAGATCGCGGTTGATTCCGATATAAGCGCCGAACAACGGCGCCTCCGCGTTCAACACACGTGCAGCCCGATGACGTCTCCCACGCCTTGATCCAGCAAGGAGAGAGGGAGAGGTTGGGGAAGACTCCATCCAACATCAGCAGGACGGCGTGGTGGTGGTGGAGGAGCGCGGGACTCCAGCAGGGCTTCGCCAAGCACTTCGAGAGACGAGGAGGGAGAGAGGTAGGGCTGCGCCAAGCGACAGAGGTCAAAACGTGTTATGGGCAGCCCCAAAACTCACATATATATATAGGGGGAAGGGAGGGGCTGCGCCCCCTCTAGGGTTTCCCACCCCTAGGGGCGCGGCCACCTCAGATCCTATCTGAGGGTGGCGGCCACAGGGGGAGAGGGAGAGGGGGGCGCACCAGATTGGACCCTAGGGCCCATCTGGCCTAGGGTTTGCCCCCCTCCCCTCTTGGAGGCGCCTTGGGCCCTGGTGGGGGGCGCACCAGCCCACCTGGGGCTGGTCCCCTCCCACACTTGGCCCACGTATGCCTCCGGGGCTGGTGGCCCCACCCGGTGGACCCCCGAGACCCTCCCGGTGGTCCCGGTACGCTACCGATAGCGCCCGAAACTTTTCCGGTGACCAAAACGGGACTTCCCATATATGAATTTTTACCTCCGGACCATTCCGGAACTCCTCGTGACGTCCGGGATCTCATCCGGGACTCCGAACAACATTTGGTAACCGCGTACATACTTTCCCTATAACCCTAGCGTCATCGAACCTTAAGTGTGTAGACCCTACGGGTTCGGGAACCATGCAGACATGACCGAGATAACTCTCTGGCCAATAACCAACAGCGGGATCTGGATACCCATGTTGGCTCCCACATGTTCCACGATGATCTCATCGAATGAACCACGATGTCAAGGATTCAATCAATCCCATATACGATTCCCTTTGTCTACCGGTATAGTACTTGCCCGAGATTCGATCGTTGGTATCCCGATACCTTGTTCAATCTCGTCATCGGCAAGTCTCTTTACTCGTTCCGTAACACACCATCCCGTGATCAACTCCTTGATCACATATTGTGCACATTATGATGATGTCCTACCGAGTGGGCCCAGAGATACCTCTCCGTCATACGGAGTGACAAATCCCAGTCTCGATTCGTGCCAACCCAACAGATACTTTCGGAGATACCTGTAGTGCACCTTTATAGCCACCCAGTTACGTTGTGACGTTTGGTACACCCAAAGCATTCCTACGGTATCCGGGAGTTGCACAATCTCATGGTCTAAGGAAAAGATACTTGACATATAGAAAAGCTTTAGTATACGAACTACATGATCTGTGCTAGGCTTAGGATTGGGTCTTGTCCATCACATCATTCTCCTAATGATGTGATCCCGTTATCAACGACATCCAATGTCCATGGTCAGGAAACCGTGACCATCTGTTGATCAACGAGCTAGTCAACTAGAGGCTTACTAGGGACATGGTGTTTGTCTATGTATCCACACATGTATCTGAGTTTCCTATCAATACAATTCTAGCATGGATAATAAACAATTATCATGAACAAGGAAATATAATAATAACCAATTTATTATTGCCTCTAGGGCATATTTCCAACAGTCTCCCACTTGCACTAGAGTCAATAATCTAGTTTACATCGCCATGTGATTAACACTCACAGGTCACATCGCCATGTGACCAACATCGAAGAGTTTACTAGAGTAAATAATCTAGTTCACATCAATATGTGATTAACACTCAACGAGTTCTGGGTTTGATCATGTTACACTTGTGAGAGAGGTTGTAGTCAACGGGTCTGCAACATTAAAATCCCTATGTACTTCGCAAAACATTATGTCATATCATAGATGCTGCTACCACGTTCCACTTGGAGCTATTCCAAACTATTGCTCCATTATACGTATCCGGTATGTCCACTCAGAGTTATCCGGATAGGTGTTAAGCTTGCATCGACGTAACTCTTTACGTCGAACTCTTTATCACCTCCATAACCGAGAAACATTTCCTTATTCCTCTAAGGATAATTTTGACCACTATCTAGTGATCCACTCCTGGATCACCTTTGTACCCTCTTGCCAGACATGTGGCAAGGCACACATCAGGTGCGGTACTCATCATGGCATACCGTATAGAGCCTATGACAAAAGTATAGGGGACGACCTTCGTCCTTCGTCTTTCTTCTGCCGTGGTCAAGCTTTGAGTCTTACTCAACTTCACACCTTACAACTTAGGCAAGACCTCCTTCTTTGACTGATCTATTTTGAACTCCTTCAAAATCATGCCAAGGTGTGTGTTCTTTTGAAAGTATCATCAGGCGTCTTGATCTATCTCTATAGATCTTGATGCCCAATATGTAAGCAGCTTTATCCAGGTCTTCCTTTGAAAAACTCCTTTCAAACAACCCTTTATGCTTTCCAGAAATTCTACATCATTTCGGATCAACAATATGTCATTCACATATACTTATCAGAAATGTTGTAGTGCTCCCACTCACTTTATTGTAAATACAAGTTTCTAACAAACTTAGTATAAACCTGAAAACTTTGATTACTCCATCAAAGCGTATATTCCGACTCCGAGATGCTTGCTCTAGTCCATGGAAGGATCGCTGGAGCTAGCATAACTTTTAGCATCCTTAGGATCGACAAAACCTTTCTGAGTGTATCACATACAACCTTTCCTTACGAAAACTGGTAAGGAAACTTGTTTTGACATCCATCTGCCAGATTTCATAAATGCAGCTAATGCTAACTTGATTCCGACGGACTTAAGCATCGCTACGGGTGAGAAAATCTCATCGTAGTCAACTCCTTGAACTTGTGAAAAACTCTTTGCCACAAGTCGAGCTTCATAGACGGTGACATTACCGTTCACGTCTGTCTTCTTCTTAAAAATCCATTTATCTCAATGGCTTGCTGATCATCGAGCAAGTCCACCAAAGTCCATACTTTGTTTTGATACATGGATCCTATCTCGGATTCCTCGGCTTTTAACCATTTGTCGGAATATGGGCCCACCATCGCTTCTCCATAGTTCGTAGGTTCATTGTTGTCCAAACATGACACCTAAGACAGGATCACCGTACCACTCGGGAGTAGTACATATCCTTGTCGACCTACGAGGTTCGATAGCAACTTGACCTGGAGCTTCATGATCACTATCATTAGTCTCCTCTTCAACAGTCGTAGGTTCCAGAGAAACATCTTTCTGTGTTGCACTACTCTCCGGTTGAAGTGAGGGTTCGACAACCTCATCAAGTTCTATCTTCCTCCCACTCAATTCTTTCGAGAGAAACTCCTTCTCGAGAAAGGACCCGTTCTTAGTGACAAACATTTTTGTCCTTGCATCTGAGATAGAAGGTATACTAAACTGTTACCTTTGGGTATCCTATGAAGATGTATTTGTCCGCTTTGGGTTCGAGCTTTTTCCGGCTGAAGCCATAAGCATCGCAACCCCAAACATTAAGAAACGACAACTTTGGTTTCTTGCCATACCATAGTTCATACGGCGTCGTCTCAACGGACTTAGATGGTGCCCTATCTAAAGTGAATGCATTTGTCTCTAATGCATAACCTCAAAATAATAGCGGTAGATCGGTAAGAGACATCATAGATCGCACCATATCTCATAAGGTCCGATTACGACGTCCGGACACACCATTACGCTGTGGTGTTCCAGGTGGCTTCAACTGCGAAATAATTCCACAATGTCTTAAGTGATTGCCAAAATCATAATTCAGAAAATCTCTCCTTTGATCAGATCGTAGGAACATGATCTTCTTGTTATGATGATTCTTAACTTCACTCTGAAATTGCTTGAACTTTTCAAACGTTTCAGACTTTTGCTTCATTAAGTAAATATACCCATATCTACTCAAATCGTCAGTGAAGATGAGAAAATAACGATATCCACCACACGCCTTCATTCTCATTGGATCACACACATCAGCATGTATGATTTCCAACAAGTCACTTGCCCGTTTCATTGTACCTGAAAACGGGATCTTAGTCATCCCGCCCAAGAGGCATGGCTCACATGTGTCAAGCGATTCAAAATCAAGTGACTCCAAACATCCATCAGCATGGAGTTTCTTCATGCATTTTATGCCAAAATGACCTAAGCGGCAGTGCCACAAGAAAGTGGTACTATCATTATTAACTCTACATCTTTTGGCGTTAATATTATTATCATGTGTATTACTATGATCGAGATTCAATAAACCATTGGGTGCATGACCATAAAGGTATTATTCATGTAACAGAATAACCATTATTCTCTAACTTAAATGAATAACCGTATTGCAATGAACATGATCTAATCATATTCATGCTCAACATAGACACCTGATAACATTTATCTAGGTTCAACACTAATCCCGAAGGTAGAGGGAGCGTGCGATGGTGATCTTAATAACCTTGGAAACACTTCCAACACACATCGTCACCTCGCCCTTAGCTAGTCTCCGTTCATACCGTAGCTTTTGCTTCAAGTCACTAATAATAGCAACTGAACCGGTATCCAATACCCAGGTGCTACAAGGAGTACTAGTAAGGTACACATCAATAACACGTATATCAAATATACTTTGTTGAAGTTGCCAGCTTTCTTATCTACCATGTATTTGGGGTAGTTCCGCTACCATGTGACCGTTCCCCTTACAATCGAAGCACTTAGTCTCGAGGTTTGGGTTCAACCTTGGGTTTCTTCATTAGAGCGACAACTGGTTTGCCATTCATGAAGTTTCCCTTCTAGCCCTTGCCCCTTTTGAAACCAGTGGTCTTGTTAAACCATCAACACTTGATGCTCCTTCTTGATTTCTACTTTTGCGGTCT
Organism: Secale cereale; assembly: GCA_902687465.1. Classification (NCBI taxonomy): domain Eukaryota; kingdom Viridiplantae; phylum Streptophyta; class Magnoliopsida; order Poales; family Poaceae; genus Secale; species Secale cereale. The sequence continues at coordinate 685,984,882 of LR738713.1, forward strand.
TAAGAACCGCTAATAGCTCCGGGATCATCTCCATCCTTTGCATGTCATAGTTCATCACGAAGTTCTAGTAGCTTGGTGATAGTGTCTAGAGAATTCAGTCAACCACTATCTCATCTGGAAGATTAACTCCCACTTGGTTCAAGTGATTTTAGCACCCAGACATTCTGAGCACATGCTCACTAGTTGAGCTATTCTCCTCCATCCTTTTGGCAAAAGAACTTGTCAGAGGTCTCATACCTCTCAACACGGGCATGAGCCTGAAATCCCAATTTCACCTCTTAGAACATCTCATATGTTCTATGACGTTCAAAACGTCATTGGAATCCCGATTCTAAGCCGTAAAGTATGGTGCACTAAACTATCAAGTAGTCATCAGGACGTGTCTGTCAGGTGTTCACAACATCCACAGACAACGTTGTAGGGGTTTGCACATCGAGCGGTGCATCAAAGACGTAAGCTTTCTGTGCAGCAGTGAGGACACTCCTCGGACTACGGACCCAGTCCGCATCATTGCTTACAATATCTTTCAACTTAGTCTTTCTCTAGGATCGTATTAAACAGGGAGCTACAACGCAGTTATTGGTCTACAACATAATTTGCGAAGACAACTTAGACTATTGTTCATGACAATTAAGTTCATCTAATGAACTCCCGCTCAGATAGACATCTCTCTAGTCATCTAAGTGATACATGATCCGAATCGACTAGGCCATGTCCGATCATCACGTGAGACGGACTAGTCATCAACGGTGAACATCTTCATGTTGATCGTATCTTCTATACGACTCATGTTCGACCTTTCGGTCTTCCGTGTTCCGAGGCCATGTCTGTACATGCTAGGCTCGTCAAGTCAACCCTAAGTGTATCGCGTGTGTAAATCTGGCTTACACCCGTTGTATGCGAACGTTAGAACCTATCACACCCGATCATCACGTGGTGCTTCGGAACAACGAACCTTAGCAATGGTGCACAGTTAGGGGGAACACAATTCTTGAAATTTTAGTGAGAGATCATCTTATTCACTACCGTCGTTCTAAGCAAATAAGATGTAAAACATGATAAACATCACATGCAATCAAATAGTGACATGATATGGCCAATATCATCTTGCTCCTTTGATCTTCATCTTAGGGGCTCCATGATCATCATCGTCACCGGCATGACACCATGATCTCCATCATCATGTCTTCATGAAGTCGTCTCGCCAAACATTACTTCTACTACTATGGCTAACGTTTAGCAATAAAGTAAAGTAATTACATGGCGTTATTCAGTGACACACAGGTCATACAATAAATAAGACAACTCCTATGGCTCCTGCCGGTTGTCATTCTCATCGACATGCAAGTCGTGATTCCTATTACAAGAACATGATCAATCTCATACATCACATATATATCATTCATCACATCATTTTGGCCATATCACATCACACGGCACATGCTGCAAGAACAAGTTAGACGTCCTCTAATTGTTGTTGCAATTTTTTACGTGGCTGCTATAGGTTTCTAGCAAGAACGTTTCTTACCTACGCCAAAACCACAACGTGATATGCCAATTTCTATTTACCCTTCATAAGGACCCTTTTCATCGAATCCGATCCGACTAAAGTGGGAGAGACAGACACCCGCTAGCCACCTTATGCAACTAGTGCATGTCAGTCGGTGGAACCTGTCTCACGTAAGAGTACGTGTAAGGTCGGTCCGGGCCGCTTCATCCCACGATGCCGACGAATCAAGATAAGACTAGTAACGGCAAGTAAATTGACAAATCCACGCCCACAACTACTTTGTGTTCTACTCGTGCAAGAAACTACGCATAGACCTAGCTCATGATGCCACTGTTGGGGATCGTAGCAGAAAATCAAAAAATTTCCTATGCATCACCAAGATCTATCTATGGAGTAATCTAGCAACGAGGGGAAGGTGAGTGCATCTACATACCCTTGTAGATCGCGATGCGGAAGCTTTGCAAGAACGCGGATGAAGGAGTCGTACTCGCTGCGATTCAGATCGCGGTTGATTCCGATCTAAGCGCCGAACAACGGCGCCTCGGCGTTCAACACACGTACAGCCCGATGACGTCTCCCACGCCTTGATCCAGCAAGGAGAGAGGGAGAGGTTGGGGAAGACTCCATCCAACAGCAGCACGACGGCGTGGTGGCGGTGGAGGAGCGCGGGACTCCAGCAGGGCTTCGCCAAGCACTGCGAGAGACGAGGAGGGAGAGAGGTAGGGCTGCGCCAAGCGACAGAGGTCAAAACGTGTTATGGGCAGCCCCAAAACTCACATATATATAGGGGGAAGGGAGGGGCTGCGCCCCCTCTAGGGTTTCCTACCCCTAGGTGTGCGGCCACCTCAGATCCCATCTGAGGGTGGCGGCCAGAGGGGGAGAGGGAGAGGGGGTGCACCAGATTGGGCCCTAGGGCCCATCTGCCCTAGGGTTTGCCCCCCTCCCCTCTTGGAGGCGCCTTGGGCCCTGGTGGGGGGCGCACCAGCCCACCTGGGGCTGGTCCCCTCCCACACTTGGCCCACGTATGCCTCCGGGGCTGGTGGCCCCACCCTATGGACCCCCGGGACCCTCTCGGTGGTCCCGGTGCGCTACCAATAGCACCCAAAACTTTTCCGGTGACCAAAACGGGACTTCCCATATATGAATATTTACCTCCGGACCATTCCGGAACTCCTCGTGACGTCCGGGATCTCATCCGGGACTCCGAACAACATTCGGTAACCGCATACATACTTTCCCTATAACCCTAGCGTCATCGAACCTTAAGTGTTTAGACCCTACGGGTTCGGGAACCATGCAGACATGACCGAGACAACTCTCCGGCCAATAACCAACAGCGGGATCTGGATACCCATGTTGGCTCCCACATGTTCCACGATGATCTCATCGAATGAACCACGATGTCCAGGATTCAATCAATCCCGTATACGATTCCCTTTGTCTACCAGTATAGTACTTGCCCGAGATTCGATCGTCAGTATCCCGATACCTTGTTCAATCTCGTCATCGGCAAGTCTCTTTACTCGTTCCGTAACACACCATCCCGTGATCAACTCCTTGATCACATATTGTGAACATTATGATGATGTCCTGCCGAGTGGGCCCAGAGATACCTCTCCGTCATACGGAGTGACAAATCCTAGTCTCGATTCATGCCAACCCAACAGATACTTTCGGAGATACCTGTAGTGCACCTTTATAGCCACCCAGTTACGTTGTGACGTTTGGTACACCCAAAGCATTCCTACGGTATCCGGGAGTTGCACAATCTCATGGTCTAAGGAAAAGATACTTGACATATAGAAAAGCTTTAGCATACGAACTACACGATCTGTGCTAGGCTTAGGATTGGGTCTTGTCCATCACATCATTCTCCTAATGATGTGATCCCGTTATCAACGACATCCAATGTCCATGGTCAGGAAACCGTGACCATCTGTTGATCAACGAGCTAGTCAACTAGAGGCTTACTAGGGACATGGTGTTTGTCTATGTATCCACACATGTATCTGAGTTTCCTATCAATAAAATTCTAGCATGGATAATAAACAATTATCATGAAAAAGGAAATATAATAATAACCAATTTATTATTGCCTCTAGGGCATATTTCCAACAGTCGGCATGCTGCTGATGTGTGAGGCGGCTTGCACGGCGCAGTCTCCACCACTTGACATATCCCATGTCATGTGGTGTGAGCTCCGCTTTGCGATCTACACTCGCAAGGTGCCCATCTATGGTCCGTTCCTATTTCTGCTCATCTCCAAGACTTGGGAGAAACTTTACCCTGATGAGGAGTTCGAGGCAGACTGTATTCGTCATGACCCCATCCGTCTTCGTATCAAGACTCGTTGGACCAACACGGCCACTCGTGGACAAGCTGATGCAGCACAGATGGGTACTGCCGAAGAGCCTGTGGAGGAGGAGCCAGCTGAGGATAGTCCTGGAGGATATGCTCCTCCATCGTCTGAGCCTTCTTGGGCTAAGAAGCTGAAGAAGATGATGAAGGCCCTTTTCTGCATGCAAGCTCAAGGTCAGTACAAGGCACATGTCACTCACAAGCAATCTCACCAGCGCGACAAGAAGATCATGCGGATCTTTGGTGATCATGTGTCCAGTGGGTCAGAGGAGATCATCACTCTTGAGGCAGCATGGATGGCCGATCAGGGGTACAAGTGGTCTGATTCTGACGTGGAGCAGCAGGAGGAGCAGCAGGAATCCGATGGAGAGCACGATGATTGAGTTCCTCTGCCAGAGCTGCCACCTCTCTTAGTTGTCCTCTTTCCCTTTGTGGTGTCTCGATGCCAAAGGGGGAGAGAGTGATTTGCGTCTTGTGCCGTTCTCTTTGGCTTTTCATTGGTCGAACTCTGTTTGCTTGTTTGCTTTTGTGTCGTGTGCGTGAGACTATCGTATGGTGTAAGACATATGCTCCTCTACCGTTAAACTCGTTGTTATGTCTCTACTATTATGTCGTGAGCAGTTAGTTTACTTTCCCTTGTTTATGTGTTCACCTTATCCTCCTTACTACTGTCCGTAGACTCTTATTCTTTATATGCAAGGAGTATATTATCTGTAGAATATAGGGGGAGCGCTGATCCTAGTATGTGTGTTGTGCAGTCCAAAGCACTCTCTCTTGTATGCACACATCTAGGGGGAGCTTGCCTATATTCTAGCGTTTATTAGCATTGCATACTTTCTTATATATCCTTGTGCAAATCCCGTATTGTCATCAATCCACCAAAAAGGGGGAGATTGTAAGGGCATATTTCTCCCTAAGTAGTTTTGGTGATTGATGACAATGCATTTGCGGAGTAATCGTGTGCTCTAAGCTCTTTCAGATATATCTCACCTAGGCACAAGACGATTGTGAGCCCCTCGGATTCTATGGAAGATGGTGTTTTCTTTTTGCTCTCTTTCGGTGGTTTTGAGTAATAGGAATGTCGTACTATTAAGAGGGGGTCCGCTTCGGAAAGGTTTGGGTGGAATCAACACGTACACATCTATACTCTCGCACCACCTTTCCTTTGCTTCTCTGGAGCTCCGGCCGTTTTTCTCGTATATGCAAACCATGGCTTCCTACTAGTACAACTGCCTGGCAAGCGGTAGTACCGCTCATGTAAGCGGTAGTACCGCACAGCCACACAGTAGTACCGCCTATGTACGCGGTAGTACCGCATCCCGAGGACGGTAGTACCGTGTATCTGGTCCGGCACTGCGCCAAGTACGATAGTAGGTGCGGAAGAAATTTTTTACTTCCGCATCCTACGCGGTAGTACCGCTTGAGTCAAGCGGTAGTGCCGTGCCGTATTTTTGCTACTACCGTATTTCTGCGGATGTAGCTACGGATGTTATTTATTTCATCCGTGCTTGTCCTCAGCCTGCTTGTCTCTACCTTGCGGTAGTACCGCAAGGACGAGCGGTAGTACCGCTCAGGCAGTACTACCACCCGTATGTCTTTGCAACAGAGTGCATTCTAGGCTAGTACTGCTCCAGCGGTAGTACCGCACCCAGAGCGGTAGTACCGCTGGCCAAGCGGTAGTACCGCAACTTACGTGCGGTAGTACCGCGCTCTGCGGGCAGAAATGTGGATAACGGTTGGATTTGTTCTCCCACTATATATAGGGAGTCTTCTTCTCCAAGAAGACTTACCTCTTCCACCCCAAATCTCCATTGTTGCTCAAAGCTCCATTTCCGCCCGATCTCTCTCCCTAGCCAATCAAACTTGTTGATTTCCTCGGAAGAGCTTGAGGAGGCATCGATCTACACTTCCACCAAGAGATATTTGATTCCCCCCACTAATCCTTGCGGATCTTGTTACTCTTGGGTGTTTGAGCACCCTAGACGGTTGAGGTCACCTCGAAGCCATATTCCATTGTGGTGAAGCTTCGTGGTGTCGTTGGGAGCCTCCAATTCGGTTGTGGAGATAGCCCCAACCTTGTTTGTAAAGGTTCGGTTGCCGCCTTTAAGGGCACCACTAGTGGAATCACGGCACCTTGCATTGTGTGAGGGCGTGAGGAGAATACGGTGGCCCTAGTGGCTTCTTGGGGAGCATTGTGCCTCCACACCGCTCCAACGGAGACGTACTTCCCCTCAAAGGGAAGGAACTTCGGCAACACATCCTCGTCTTCACCGGTTCCACTTGTGGTTATTTCTTACCTTTACTTGTGCAAGCTTTACTTGTTTATCTTATATAGCTTGCTTGTGAGGTTGTTATCTTTACTTCCTATTAGTTGTCATCTTAGTAGCTCATCTAGACAACTTACTTTGATGCTTAATTTAAAGTGGTTAAGAAAAGCTAAAAATTGTTAGTTGCCTATTCACCCCCCCCCCTCTCTAGTCAACCATATCGATCCTTTCAGCATGTCATTTGCATTCATGACAAAAGTGTTGGAAAGTCCCCATCTCAGCTCGAGCTCATATAATATTGGCATGAACAATAAAATCCTAAAACATAAAAAAATCTTAAGCCTTTTTTGTGGTAAACATTGGCAATGGTTTTGATTGCTTGCAAAGTTTCATCTGGAAATGACATTCATGGAAGTCATGGCAAAAACACAAAATTAGCAGTTTTTTTTTTTTTTGCCATGATATCCACGAATGTTTTTCATGATGAAACTTTGCAAGCAGTGAAATTTTTTGTCTAGAAAAACAATTTAGATTTTTTATATATTTTTTGGATTTTACGTTTCACCTAAGCTCATATAGGCTCAAGAGATACTCCGCATTAACAACACTCGTCGTGAATGCAAATGACATGCACATATAGTTGGTTTTTTTCTGAACATTGTGATACCTTATTTGCATTTTTATGAGTTAATATGAATTGGTTATGAGATTTTCAAAGTGACGGTCAAATGGTCAAAGGTCAAAAGCATAAAAGGAGCAAACAAGATTAGGCAGAAACAAAGATTATTTGAATTTAGGGGCAAATAAAATGGGTGTGAACCAACTGGGGGCTCGAATGTAATTGTGCCAAAAAAATGCATCATCACTACTAAAAAAACAATTTACACCAATAAAATTTCACCTGTTTCTTGGTGAAGATGAAGTCATGAAGAGGTCATACATGTTGAGGCCAAGCATGAAATGGATGCCAATTAAAAAACGCATGCTTTTTAAAAAAATAATTTTTTTGCATCAGATACGCATTGTAAAAAAACGCATGAAATTGGAAGAACAATGTCTCGAACATTTTTTTTTAGAATCTAAATAAAATAAAATTGGAAGAACAATGCCTCGAACATTTGGACACAACCATGATGAGCTCCGAGCGGATTAGTGGGCCTTGACCCTAAATTGCCTAGAATTGGGGGCTTGGACACGGTCGTGGGCTGGGCTGTTAACCTCACAATATATTTAGTGAACGTGTGCTGGTGTGGATCGACGGATGGATGGAGGCATGCATGGAGCAACGAGTTCTCAAAAAAAATGCATGGAGCAACGATGCATCGACGCTTGAGTGAGAGTGTATGGGATGGGGGACAGGGGGAGAGCTTATCCAGTGCTAGACGATAAAAATTACAGTGAAGTTTGTCTCCGGATGGTTGAAAATCTCACGTGGCTTGTCCCACTCTGCACACGTTCACTAAATAGATTTACCATGTGATCAACGCCTATATACGTCTGTGTCAATGTGTTCCTTTTTATTCCATAGCAACGGGCGACTGCCATGCTAACTTGTAAAGTGCCCTGCTAAAACCGCCGGAGAAGTGCCTTGCAATCATTTTCCGCCAAGTTCATATTTTTCAAGCAAGACCTAGAAAGATTTTTCCTCAAGTCCAAAATAAATGAATAAGTGTATTCACAGGGGTGAGTGTGCGTCGTGATAATCAATATGTGATTGGATGATTAACGGGACAGTGATACTCTTAGCTCATCGGAGATTAAACCTCATATCTGAGGTTGTCGCATAGAGACAAAATGTTCTTTCGGTGAGAGGCAATATTCCTGTCATACCGAAGGTTTGTGATGACTTGATCAATTTCAAAACCCGCCAGCCCAGTCTCTGAAAAATGATCACGGAGGTAGAGTTTTTTTTACTGGTATCATAGAGATAGAGTTGTTGTCTCCTCTCCTAAGAAAAGTCCAGTTCCTTTGCATTCCGCCGGCGCCACCACCGGCCCGCCTCGTCTTCGGTGGTCTTAGGACCTGTTGGGGAACGTAGCAGAATTCAAAAAATTTCTACGCTTTCACCAAGATCCAACTATGGAGACATCTAGCAACGAGCAAGTAAGAGTGCATCTACATACCGTTATGTAGATCGCGAGCGGAAGCTTTCGAAGAAGCGTGGATGAAGTAGTCGTACTCTTCGCGTTCTTCGTCACTGATGATCTAGCGCCGAACGGACGGCACCTCCGCGTTCAACACACGTCCGGTGCAGCAACGTCACCTCCTTCTTGATCCAGCAAGGGGGGAGGAGAAGTCATCAGAGATCCGGCAGCACGACGGCGTGATGACGGATGCAGTGGAGATCGCAGCAGGGCTTCGCCGGGCGCCCTGCGTGGGAGTATGGAGGTGTGACGGGAGGGGGAGAGGCGCCAGGGCAA
>LR738713.1:685993550-686017313 GCA_902687465.1 Secale cereale
CCCCCCCCCACATATATATAGGGGGCCAGGGGGGGCGGCGGCCAGGGGGGTTCCTTGCCCCCCAAGGCTAGTGGGGCGCCCCCTCCCCCTAGGGTTTCAACCCTAAGCGCATGGGGAGGTGGGCCCCTAGTGGTGCGCCAGCCCATTAGGGCTGGACACTTCCCCTCGCGGCCTAGGGGCCCCACCGAGATGGGTGGCCCCACCCGGTGGACCCCCGGGGCCCCTCCGGTGGTCCCGGGACGCTCCCGGTGACCCCTGGAGATCACCCGATGGCTGAAACTGGACTTCCTATATATCAATCTTTACCTCCGGACCATTCCGGAACTCCTCGTGACGTCCGGGATCTCATCCGGGACTCCGAACAACTTTCGGGTTTCCACGTGCATTTATCTCTACGACCCTAGCGTTACCGAACCTTAAGTGTGTAGACCCTACGGGTTCGGGAGACACGTAGACATGACCGAGACACCTCTCCGGTCAATAACCAACAGCGGGATCTGGACACCCATGTTGGTTCCCACGTGTTCCTCGATGATCTTCATCGGATGAACCACCGTGTCAAGGATTCACTCAATCCCGTATGTTATTCCCTTTGTCCATCGGTACGGTACTTGCCCGAGATTCGATCGTCGGTGTTCCCAATACCTTGTTCAATCTCGTCATGGCAAGTCTCTTTACTCGATCCGTAATCCATCATCCCGTGACTAACTACTTAGTCACATTGAGCTCATTATGATGATGTCTTACCGAGTGGGCCCAGAGGTACCTCTCCGTCATATGGAGTGACAACATCCCAGTCTCGGTTCGTACCAACTCAACAGACACTTTCGGAGATACCTGATGCGTACCTTTATAGCCACCCAGTTATGTTGTGACGGTTGGCACACCCAAAGTACTTCTACGGTATCCGGGAGTTGTACAACCTCATGGTCTAAGGAATAAATACTTGACACCGAAAAGCTTATGCATCACGAACTAAACGATCTCGTGCTATGCTCAGGACTGGGTCTTGTCCATCACATCATTCTCCTAATGATGTGATCCCGTTATCACTGACATCCCATGTCCATGGTCAGGAAACCGTGACCATCTGTTGATCAACGAGCTGGTAACTAGAGGCCTACCAGGGACTTATTGTGGTCTATGTATTCACACATGTATAGCTGTTTCCGTACAATACAATTCAAGCATGAATAACAGACAATTATCATGAACAAGGAGATATAATAATAATGCTTTTATTATTGCCTCTAGGGCATATCTCCAACAGTCTCCCACTTGCACTAGAGTCAATAATCTAGTTACATTGTGATGAATCGAACACCCATAGAGTTCTGGTGTTGATCATGTTTTGCTCGTGAAAGAGGTTTAGTCAACGGGTCTGCGACATTCAGATCCGTATGCACTTTAGAAATATCTATGTCTCCATCCTGAACATAATTCCGGATGGAGTTGAAACGGCGCTTGATGTGCTTGGTATTCTTGTGAAACCTGGGCTCCTTGGTAATAGCAATAGCACCAGTGTTGTCACAGAAGAGAGTCATCGGGCTTGACGCGCTTGGAATGACTCCTAGGTCGGTGATGAACTCCTTCATCCAGACTCCTTCATGCGCTGCTTCGGAAGCAGCTATGTACTCCGCTTCACATGTAGATGCTGCCACGATGCTTTGCTTGCAACTGCACCAGCTGACTGCCCCTCCGTTCAAAATATACACGTATCTGGTTTGTGACTTAGAGTCATCCAGATCTGTGTCGAAGCTAGCATCGACGTAACCCTTTACGACGAGCTCTTCGTCACCTCCATAAACGAGAAACATATCCTTAGTCCTTTTCAGGTACTTCAGGATGTTCTTGACCGCTGTCCAGTGTTCCGTACCGGGATCACTTTGGTACCTCCCTACCAAACTTATGGCAAGGTTCACATCAGGTCTGGTACACAGCATGGCATACATGATAAAACCTATGGCCGAGGCATATGGAATGTGACGCCCAAAGATCGACGTCCCAGAAGATACCAGAAGATTCCAGATGTTCCGGGTTGCCCGTGTGTTTCTTTTGTGCTTGCTTTATTTATTTTGCATTGCATCATGTCATTCATGTTTGCATCTCAACCAAATAAATCGTGTGGACCTTCGGTCCATTTAAATCGAGGGAAGGTGACTTCTCTTTATAACATATAAAAGTCTCTCAATATTTTAGGGAGCTATATTTTAAATATTCCATTTGTTTGGAATTAACCACAACACACTTGCAATATTTCCCCATGTCTTTTTCACTTCGAGTTTCACCGTCAAAACCTTCCCTATATTCTTTTCCCATTTATCGAGGCTCCTCCAAAAATCTAGACTCCTTTTAAACTCCTTTAAGGCAAGCTAATCATTTTAGTTTGCACTTCCCTTTTTGTTGGAACTATTTTGTTGGGTTGGTAATATCCCGTAAAGCCTTACAAAAATGTTCCATCTTTTATTTTCTGTTCATGGCCTCCTTTTCTTTTTTTGTGGACTCTCTCTAATTTTATTTTCTGCTTTAGAGATTAATAGAAGAGGGCAGCCGCAACGGGCTTCCTCCTTCCTCCCAGCCAGCCTTCTTCTCCTCCCTGGCCCATCCCTCTTGGCCCATTGGCCCAACTCAGCCGCTCCCAGGCGACCGCTAACCCTAGAGCCCGTCGCACCACATCGCTCCTCGCCCTCTCCCACCGATGCGCCGCCAGGACGAACCCCCTTCGACTCATCCCGCATCCCCTCTCCTCCCGACCGTTCCCTTCTCCCTTCGCCAGGATCCCATCGCCCCGATTCCCCTCGCGCTCCCCTCGAGCCTTCCCTCGGCCAGACAGCGAGCGACCGCCCCGGCCTCTCTGCCATCGGGTCCTTCGCCATCGCTCAAGAACCGTGCGCCTGGTTCCCCCGTTCCCCCGCGAGCAGGCCAGCCAGGCCGCGCGAAGGGAGCCTCGCCTTCGGCCCGGACCGCGCCGGTCGCCCCTCCTTCCAGGGCCTTCTCCTCCGAGCTCCAAGGCCGCGGCCCCCCTTCTCCAAGGCAGGCGCCGCCCTGCCTCCGTCTCCCTCGCGCGGTGACGCGCGCCTCCAGCGCCCAGGAGCGGCGCACTCCACTGCCAGCCAGCGCCGTCCACGGGAGCTCCCGCTCCGCGCCGGATCAGGCCCGAGCGCCGCGTCCTCCGGCCTCCCCGTCCTCAGACCGCAGCACCCACGCCAGCCTTCTCCGCTGAGCGCCCGCATCGTCTCCTCCGCGAGCCGCCCCGCAGCTCCGCCCGTGGCCTCATGCCTCCTTTGGATTGTCCCGTGCTGCTGTTTTTGTTTGTTTTGTTGTGTTGCCTTGCTGTTGTCTTGACAGAGAACCGTGCACGACTACCTTCGGAAGAAACGAGAACCCCTTCGAGTCACCGACGTCCGTCAAGTTCGACTACACGGCGATATGTCAAGTACCCCTACGATCGCGATGTAACAAGTACCTCGACGACATGTACAACTACGACTCGAGACGAGACCGGCAAGACCGAACGGAACGAGTACATCTACCGATGCCAAGTACCACGACGACCGAACGGCTACGATGACGAGTACATCTATGAACGTGAACGTCTACCGTCGCCGAACACCCGTGAACAACTACTTCCTCTTCGGCCGTGTACCACTACTTCCTCTCCGAACGGAACATCTACTTCCGCTACCACCGCCCCGAGAACGCACGCTTCGAAGGTATAACACCGAGACGTGACCCGTGGATGCTTGTTGTGGTTGTATGAAATGTTTCCCGTGTGTGCTCCGTGCCGTTTCGTCCGTTTGTCATGTTCCTCGGTTGCCTCGTTGCCGACCCGTGGGAACCCGGTGACGGGATCAACCCACTTTCATCTTGTTCGACTTGCTCACGTCGATTCTTTCCTTTTGCACCGGTCTCTCAACAAGTTACCGGAACCGATATGTTGCGTGGCATCATTTCGGATCGTTGCCGTGGCGCCCTTTTCTTCCACCACGGTGACGATGCTTCATATCATCTTCTTGTTAACCTTCTAATAAACTTGCATAAACTTGATCATGTCATCCGCATCATGTTATCAACATTATAATGTGTGTTTGTTGGTTGCTTAATAATTATTAAACATGCTCATGGGGATTTTCCGGATATGTTGTTGTTATTTCCGGCCTCATTTAAATTGCCTAGTTAGTATAGTTTTATTAAGCTTCACCTCTTGCCATGTTAAAAACATTTAATCTTGTCTTGTAAATAACGGGAGTCAACGAAATAATTAATTGTGGTGTTTTGTCAATATGCAACTCGTTGCATATTGAGCTCCACTTAACTTGCAGTGTTGTTTGTGCACCTTTGCCATGCCATGCATATTTAAACCGGACATGCATCATTCTTGTTTGTGCATCGTATGCCATGTATATGCTTGTGTGTTTACCGTGTTGTTTCTTCTTTCCGGTTGCTTCTCTTGTTAGCTTCGGTTTCGTTCCGGAGTTGTGAGGTTTCGCTCGACTGTTTCTCCGTCTACTTCATGGATCCGTTCTTCTCCCTTGTGGAATCCCAGGCAAGATGACCGAACCCGGATATCATTACTATCTTTGCCTATTGCTAGAGTATCGCTCTTTAGTATATTGCCTCGATGCCCATGTTTTCCTGTCAGCCTCCTATTGTAACCATGAACCTGTCTAACCACCCTACCTATGCAAACCGTTGCTTGGCTAAGTACGCTTCGCTCAGCCCCTCTTATAGCATTGTTAGTTCCAGGTGAAGATTGAAGATGCTTGCTTCATGTTGAAGTTTGGTTGGGTTATATCACACTATATAAATGCTTAAAAGGAAATCATCTATATACTGGCAGGGTGGAAGGCTAAGCCTTTTGCTTGGTGTTTTGTTCCACTCATGCCGTTAGGAACCGTATAAACCGGTGTTATGTTCCTTGATTATGCGTTCCTAACACGGTTGGGGTGTATGGGACCCCCTCGATAAACCGCTAAGTGCTAAGTATTTTCCAGCAAGTCCCAACTTTTGGTACTATTTGCCTCATAATAACAACTTAATTAATTAATTAAATTTGCATAGGGGGTCGCTCCCTCGGGGATTCCTAATTCTACATAGCAGGGGGGGCCAGTGCTGATGGTGTTGGTCCCAAACGGGGAGCCTGCGGGAACCACCACGGGGAAACTCGAGGATTGGGTCCTGTAGCATCGCCCATCCGGTCGTGTCCTGAGACTTAGATACGCGCGGCTACTATCAGGGTGTCGACACGCCGGGAGGATTTGCTGGATTAGCCTTACCTTAGTTCGGTTTAACTTGAGCACGGGATTCCGAGAATACTCGGGTCTTCCCACCTATGGAGTTGCGACTCCGCGGATCGTGGGCTTGTAATGGGTCAAGTTGGAACACCCCTGCAGGGTTATGAACTTTCGAAAGCCGTGCCCGCGGTTATGTGGCAGATGGGAGCTTGTTAATATCCGGTTGTAGATAACTTGACACAATGTTTCAATACACTACCAGCGTGTGTACCGTGACTGTCAATTTCCGAATAGGGATTCGGGAGTTGAACACGGTGGGGTTATGTTTGACGTGCTTTAGCTAGGATCACTTCGTGATCATCTCTCGACCGAGGCACTTCTCTTCTCGCTCTCTTTTGCGTAAGTTAGTGCTAGTTGCTGCTGCAGACTCTTGTTGTTCCTTCACCTCTTGTTCTTTTCTTCAGCCTTTTCTCACCCAAGGCTTAAATAGTCATGTTACCCGGGAACGGGATTGCTGAGTCCTCTGTGGCTCACAGTTACTTCACCACACCAGATGCAGGTTCAGCCGAGTTTGACGCAGGAGCTGGTTCAGTACTTCACTTGGAGTTCGTTGAAGATCGTGGCCGTTTGCTTGTGACGTTTCGACGATCAGTAGTGGTTTCTACTAGGATTCGATCCTGACCTGTGGCTTTATGTTGTTTTGGTATCTTTCTTTTGGATCTTCACCCGTAGTCGGGTTGTGATGTTTTGAATGATGTCTTGCTTATGTAATGTATTGTGTGAAGTGGCGAGTGTAAGCCAACTATCTCCTTTTGCAATTTAATCCCTCTTTTACATGAGTCGTGCAAAGATACCAAACTTGCGATCATTCCAGAATGGGCTTATATCTTTAAGTCGTGCCTCGACACGTAGGAGATATAGTCCCATCCTGGGCATTACAAGTTGGTATCAGAGCCTTCTCCGACCTAGAAGCCCCCACTGATTGATCGAATCTTGACGGTTGAGTCTAGGCACACACTGAAAATGTTTTGAGTCCTATATATATATCGAAGAGTAGGATTTCTTTTGCTCCTCTTCTCTTTTCACTCTGGTGAGGACTCCTGACGACTACTCTTGTCTCTTCTATTCTCAAAATTGCACAAATTTTTTTTAGGATCACGCGAGTATTGTTTGGATTGTTCCGATGTCTTTGTGACGAGAACATTGTTCTCGATGCCTCCTGTCATTAGGGGTTGTGGCAGTGTCCCGGGGAGTTGAGCTCCGAGGTGTTGTCGTTACAAATCCATCGCGGCAGTACTAGAATACTTAAGACGGCCGACATCGAAAACTCTCCTATGCGGTTAGTGGCAAGATAACCCCGACATCACCCAGTACTGGGGAGGTAGTTCGGGAGTATTGCCATAGCTTGTATAGTGGATGCGGTTCGAAGGTCCGAGGTAAACAGTTTCCGAGAAAGACTGGTTATGTGTTGAAGGATGGATACACCTGGATGTAGGTTTAGAGTTGATTGCGCGGTGCTTCCCGTGTATCCCCAACACCTGATTGCATAACTAGAAACTTTCGGAAATCTATAGGTGGGTTCATCAAGTAGTTCTAGGCATTCTTCCAACGGATGCACGATATGAAGTTCGGGGTTCTACATTGAGTGAAGTGGTTTTATGGACTTGTTCTGATCGGGAGTTGCATCTTAAAGGGTCCTTGGCTATGCTGATCCGGGGATTGCAAAACCCTTTTGTAACACGTTCCATGAGCTTTCAGCACGAAGATGTCGAACGAAGCTCCTATCCTGTATTTGTTCTATCTGATCCTTGTTCCTTTTTATTTACCTTTTTCCTTCTCCCAAGAGGCTTCTCGACAAGTTGATGTACCTACGGAATTCATTCGTTCAATCTCTGTTCGGATGATATTGTGAAGATCATGTTGCATATCTATCCTTTGTTTCGTTTTGATTCTGGTATTCGAGTTGCTTCGATGTCAAATGTTGATTCCATACCTTTCCTAATCGGTGTTCTCATATTTCTATGGGAGTGCTAATTCTTCTTGACCATCGAGATATTCATGTTAATCCTTTTCAACCGGTGTGCCTTCTCTTCTAGTTATTCCATACGGACGCCGTTGAGAAATCCGACGATTTGTCTGTTTCATCATCTCAAGTTGTCTTTGTTTTACCCACCCTCCCTCCCTTCTTCTTCTCGGAGTCAGAAATTCTAGAATGAAGTATCCATTTTTATTCATGTGAGGTTTCTTCATTCTTTTCCTTCAATGTTCTTATCCGGTGATTTATCGTGAAGATGCTCAAGAGCTTCAAGTTCATCATTCTTTTGTTCTCGAATTCTACCGGTGGATGTAATTCTAGATTTCGGTGTTGATCTTATCCTTTTCCTCATTTCATAATGCTTTCTTATTCCGGTGCCCCAATTAATCATTCTCCTCTTGCTATTCATATCCGGAGTGCTCAAGATTCATAATTCCATTCTTAATCCGTTCAAGCTATTTGGAGGATTATCATCTTATTCAAGCCATTTAATTCAACCGGTGCTATATCTCTTAAGCAATCTTTTTCAACGGTGATTTCTTTTCAGTGGGCCCTAACCCACAGGTCTTTTCCAGGATCTTACCTGACTCTTCTTTTCCGGAGAATTCCTTTCAAGCGTGACGTAAGAATGATTTCCATCAGTCACATGCCTTCTCCAAGATCGCTTTCAAATTCTTTTTCATCTTTGGTTCAACCTTTTTAATTTTTCATTCCGGAGTGCCCAACAATTCTTATGGCATTTCTCGTCTTCATTCTCAACATTTGGAGACCGGAGAAGAGATTCTCTTAAATTTTGACCCGTTCTCAAGATTCGTGGTTCTAGCTTCATGCCATCCTCATTATTGTTCTGATTGTGAGGAATCATTTTCATACCCACCCGAAGCATTTCATGAATTCTTTTCTTGTGATCCTCCGAAGGCCATCATTTTAGAATATTTCTTCGTTCTCTGTTTGCAACTTCGCCCTCCAACTATTCTTCATTGATGTCTCTTCGTTCGTCTCCATATTCTTACGGTGGTTCTTTCAAGATTACCCTTCCGTTGTTATCGTTTTAATTCATTTGTTCTTTTCATAATCCTACCGGTGGTTCGTTGAATAATTATCCGAGCTTGTGCTAGATCTCTCTTAATTCTTTCCAACGAGAATAAGTAGTATGCCAAATCCGTTGCTTGTCATCAATTTAATTTGATGAAGGATAAGCATATAGTAAATCTTATTCTTAGTTCCTCGAGTGTTTAATCTCTGTTTTCCGGAGCTTGTTCATCATATCATATCCTTGGTCCTAAGTTGTTCATATTGTTTCCGGAGCTTCAAGTTATTTCAATCTTATCATTTCAAAGCTCCATCTAATTCATCGCAGGCCTTGAATCTTATTATTTTCATCTTTCACTTCTCATGCTTTCATTACCGGAGTTCTCATGGTGGTTCATCATCATTTAATTCATCCTCGGTCTTCATCAAGATTCTTGTTGGAGCTCAAGCATTCTTCATCATGCTTCCAATTGCAATTCTTTCTACCTTATCTTTTCAGATGGTGTTATGTCATTCTTGACAATTCCTTCATGTTTTATGATTCACGAGTTATCAAGAATGAGATATTTAAAACCATCATTTTCTTTGTTCAGGAGATCTTTTCAACCCTTTAATTATTCGTTAAAGTTATCTTGGGTTATAATTCACCAAAAAGCTTTCCTTGAGAATTGTTGCTATTATGGTGCTCATAAATGACCCAAATTCTTCATTTATCATTCCGGTGAAATAAGTTCTTCGTCTCCTTGTTGATCTCAATCCAATTAATGTTTTGTCAGTGGCTGGTTGTCACCTCTTAATTTTGAGATGTTTTCCATAAGCCCACATCAAGCTTATTCTTTCGTTGTTGAATTTCCAACAACTCCGTTCAACTCTTCTTCGTAAGGACGCTCTTTCAAATTCAATTTTGAGAGAGGTTGTTATTTTCTTCTCCGTTATTTTCTTTCATTGATTTACATGCTATTCTTTCATTCCAGAGGCATGGTGATGTTGTTTTCTTTAACCATCATCTCGTTTTTATCAAGATCATGTTCTTTCCTTGTTTATCATTTAACCGGAGTGGTGTGCCTCCATTCTAGATCCCTCATCTTATCAGTTTTGCCTCTCTTTTCAACCGGAGTGTTGTCTGAGTCTTTCTTATCCCTTGTGCCATTCTTCAATTGTTTCGGAGGCAATATGTTGTTCTTTTCATCAAGTATCATTCCATCTCCTCAAGTTCTTGTTAATTCCTTCCATTTTTAGACGGAGTGCTGTCCAAATTCTGTCATTCTTATTCCTTGGAGATACCATTGCGGTTCCTTATTCTTTTGGTTCATAAGCTCTTGGTTCATGTCTTTCAACCACAAGGATCTCATAATGCTCCTTGTTCCTCTTTTCTAACGGAGTGCTCTTAACTTCGTCCATCGCTGTTGTATTCTTCTTTCATCTTGTTTAACCTCTCAAGGTTCTTGGTTTCACTCGTCTGTCTAAGAAGAAACTTTGTTTTACCTCTTCCTCTTCCGTTTTTACCCGGTGATATCTCTAGGATCTCGGGTCGAGATCCTCTGTTAGTGTGGGAGAGTTGTGACGCCCGAAGATCGACGTCCCAGAAGATACCAGAAGATTCCAGAAGATTCCAGATGTTCCGGGTTGCCCGTGTGTTTCTTTTGTGCTTGCTTTATTTATTTTGCATTGCATCATGTCATCATGCCATCATGTCATTCATGTTTGCATCTCAACCAAATAAATCGTGTGGACCTTCGGTCCATTTAAATCGAGGGAAGGTGACTTCTCTTTATAACATATAAAAGTCTCTCAATATTTTAGGGAGCTATATTTTAAATATTCCATTTGTTTGGAATTAACCACAACACACTTGCAATATTTCCCCATGTCTTTTTCACTTCGAGTTTCACCGTCAAAACCTTCCCTATATTCTTTTCCCATTTATCGAGGCTCCTCCAAAAATCTAGACTCCTTTTATACTCCTTTAAGGCAAGCTAATCATTTTAGTTTGCACTTCCCTTTTGTTGGAACTATTTTGTTGGGTTGGTAATATCCCGTAAAGCCTTACAAAAATGTTCCATCTTTTATTTTCTGTTCATGGCCTCCTTTTCTTTTTTTGTGGACTCTCTCTAATTTTATTTTCTGCTTTAGAGATTAATAGAAGAGGGCAGCCGCAACGGGCTTCCTCCTTCCTCCCAGCCAGCCTTCTTCTCCTCCCTGGCCCATCCCTCTTGGCCCATTGGCCCAACTCAGCCGCTCCCAGGCGACCGCTAACCCTAGAGCCCGTCGCACCACATCGCTCCTCGCCCTCTCCCACCGATGCGCCGCCAGGACGAACCCCCTTTGACTCATCCCGCATCCCCTCTCCTCCCGACCGTTCCCTTCTCCCTTCGCCAGGATCCCATCGCCCCGATTCCCCTCGCGCTCCCCTCGAGCCTTCCCTCGGCCAGACAGCGAGCGACCGCCCCGGCCTCTCTGCCATCGGGTCCTTCGCCATCGCTCAAGAACCGCGCGCCTGGTTCCCCCGTTCCCCCGCGAGCAGGCCAGCCAGGCCGCGCGAAGGGAGCCTCGCCTTCGGCCCGGACCGCGCCGGTCGCCCCTCCTTCCAGGGCCTTCTCCTCCGAGCTCCAAGGCCGCGGCCCCCCTTCTCCAAGGCAGGCGCCGCCCTGCCTCCGTCTCCCTCGCGCGGTGACGCGCGCCTCCAGCGCCCAGGAGCTGCGCACTCCACTGCCAGCCAGCGCCGTCCACGGGAGCTCCCCCTCCGCGCCGGATGAGGCCCGAGCGCCGCGTCCTCCGGCCTCCCCGTCCTCAGACCGCAGCACCCACGCCAGCCTTCTCCGCTGAGCGCCCGCATCGTCTCCTCCGCGAGCCGCCCCGCAGCTCCACCCGTGGCCTGATGCCTCCTTTGGATTGTCCCGTGCTGCTGTTTTTGTTTGTTTTGTTGTGTTGCCTTGCTGTTGTCTTGACAGAGAACCGTGCACGACTACCTTCGGAAGAAACGAGAACCCCTTCGAGTCACCGACGTCCGTCAAGTTCGACTACACGGCGATATGTCAAGTACCCCTACGATCGCGATGTAACAAGTACCTCGACGACATGTACAACTACGACTCGAGATGAGACCGGCAAGACCGAACGGAACGAGTACATCTACCGATGCCAAGTACCACGACGACCGAACGGCTACGATGACGAGTACATCTATGAACGTGAACGTCTACCGTCGCCGAACACCCGTGAACAACTACTTCCTCTTCGGCCGTGTACCACTACTTCCTCTCCGAACGGAACATCTACTTCCGCTACCACCGCCCCGAGAACGCACGCTTCGAAGGTATAACATCGATACGTGACCCGTGGATGCTTGTTGTGGTTGTATGAAATGTTTCCCGTGTGTGCTTCGTGCCGTTTCGTCCGTTTGTCATGTTCCTCGGTTGCCTCGTTGCCGACCCGTGGGAACCCGGTGACGGGATCAACCCACTTTCATCTTGTTCGACTTGCTCACGTCGATTCTTTCCTTTTGCACCGGTCTCTCAACAAGTTACCGGAACCAATATGTTGCGTGGCATCATTTCGGATCGTTGCCGTGGCACCCTTTTCTTCCACCACGGTGACGATGCTTCATATCATCTTCTTGTTAACCTTCTAATAAACTTGCATAAACTTGATCATGTCATCCGCATCATGTTATCAACATTATAATGTGTGTTTGTTGGTTGCTTAATAATTATTAAACATGCTCATGGGGATTTTCCGGATATGTTGTTGTTATTTCCGGCCTCATTTAAATTGCCTAGTTAGTATAGTTTTATTAAGCTTCACCTCTTGCCATGTTAAAAACATTTAATCTTGTCTTGTAAATAACGGGAGTCAACGAAATAATTAATTGTGGTGTTTTGTCAATATGCAACTCGTTGCATATTGAGCTCCACTTAACTTGCAGTGTTGTTTGTGCACCTTTGCCATGCCATGCATATTTAAACCGGACATGCATCATTCTTGTTTGTGCATCGTATGCCATGTATATGCTTGTGTGTTTACCGTGTTGTTTCTTCTTTCCGGTTGCTTCTCTTGTTAGCTTCGGTTTCGTTCCGGAGTTGTGAGGTTTCGCTCGACTGTTTCTCCGTCTACTTCATGGATCCGTTCTTCTCCCTTGTGGAATCCCAGGCAAGATGACCGAACCCGGATATCATTACTATCTTTGCCTATTGCTAGAGTATCGCTCTTTAGTATATTGCCTCGATGCCCATGTTTTCCTGTCAGCCTCCTATTGTAACCATGAACCTGTCTAACCACCCTACCTATGCAAACCGTTGCTTGGCTAAGTACGCTTCGCTCAGCCCCTCTTATAGCATTGTTAGTTCCAGGTGAAGATTGAAGATGCTTGCTTCATGTTGAAGTTTGGTTGGGTTATATCACACTATATAAATGCTTAAAAGGAAATCATCTATATACTGGCAGGGTGGAAGGCTAAGCCTTTTGCTTGGTGTTTTGTTCCACTCATGCCGTTAGGAACCGTATAAACCGGTGTTATGTTCCTTGATTATGCGTTCCTAACACGGTTGGGGTGTATGGGACCCCCTCGATAAACCGCTAAGTGCTAAGTATTTTCCAGCAAGTCCCAACTTTTGGTACTATTTGCCTCATAATAACAACTTAATTAATTAATTAAATTTGCATAGGGGGTCGCTCCCTCGGGGATTCCTAATTCTACATAGCAGGGGGGGCCAGTGCTGATGGTGTTGGTCCCAAACGGGGAGCCTGCGGGAACCACCACGGGGAAACTCGAGGATTGGGTCCTGTAGCATCGCCCATCCAGTCGTGTCCTGAGACTTAGATACGCGCGGCTACTATCAGGGTGTCGACACGCCGGGAGGATTTGCTGGATTAGCCTTACCTTAGTTCGGTTTAACTTGAGCACGGGATTCCGAGAATACTCGGGTCTTCCCACCTATGGAGTTGCGACTCCGCGGATCGTGGGCTTGTAATGGGTCAAGTTGGAACACCCCTGCAGGGTTATGAACTTTCGAAAGCCGTGCCCGCGGTTATGTGGCAGATGGGAGCTTGTTAATATCCGGTTGTAGATAACTTGACACAATGTTTCAATACACTACCAGCGTGTGTACCGTGACTGTCAATTTCCGAATAGGGATTCGGGAGTTGAACACGGTGGGGTTATGTTTGACGTGCTTTAGCTAGGATCACTTCGTGATCATCTCTCGACCGAGGCACTTCTCTTCTCGCTCTCTTTTGCGTAAGTTAGTGCTAGTTGCTGCTGTAGACTCTTGTTGTTCCTTCACCTCTTGTTCTTTTCTTCAGCCTTTCCTCACCCAAGGCTTAAATAGTCATGTTACCCGGGAACGGGATTGCTGAGTCCTCTGTGGCTCACAGTTACTTCACCACACCAGATGCAGGTTCAGCCGAGTTTGACGCAGGAGCTGGTTCAGTACTTCACTTGGAGTTCGTTGAAGATCGTGGTCGTTTGCTTGTGACGTTTCGACGATCATTAGTGGTTTCTACTAGGATTCGATCCTGACCTGTGGCTTTATGTTGTTTTGGTATCTTTCTTTTGGATCTTCACCCGTAGTCGGGTTGTGATGTTTTGAATGATGTCTTGCTTATGTAATGTATTGTGTGAAGTGGCGAGTGTAAGCCAACTATCTCCTTTTGCAATTTAATCCCTCTTTTACATGAGTCGTGCAAAGATACCAAACTTGCGATCATTCTAGAATGGGCTTATATCTTTAAGTCGTGCCTCGACACGTAGGAGATATAGTCCCATCCTGGGCATTACAGGGAATGACACTCATCTTTTCTCTATCTTCTGCCGTGGTCGGCGACTGAGCCTTGCTCAATCTCATACCTTGTAAAACAGGCAAGAATCCCTTCTTGGACTGATCCATATTGAACTTTTTCAATATCTTGTCAAGGTATGTACTTTGTGAAAGACCAATGAGGCGTCTCGATCTATCTCTATAGATTTTGATGCCTAATATGTAAGCAGCTTCTCCAAGGTCCTTCATTGAAAAACTTTTATTCAAGTAGGCCTTTACATTTTCCAAGAATTCTATATCATTTCCCATCAGCAATATGTCATCCACATATAATATGAGAAATGCCACAGAGCTCCCACTCACTTTCTTGTAAATATAGGCTTCTCCATAAGTCTGTATAAATCCAAACGCTTTGATCACCTCATCAGAGCGAATATTCCAACTCCGAGATGCTTGCACCAGCCCGTAAATCGAGCGCTGGAGCTTGCATACCTTGTTAGCGTTCTCTGGATCGACAAAACCTTCCGGTTGCATCATATACAACTCTTCCTTGAGGAAGCCGTTAAGGAATGCTGTTTTGACATCCATTTGCCATATCTCATAATCATAGAATGCGGCAATAGCTAACATGATTCTGACCGACTTCAGCATCGCTACGGGAGAGAAAGTCTCGTCGTAGTCAATCCCTTGAACTTGTCGATAACCCTTAGCGACAAGCCGAGCCTTATAGATGGTCACATTACCATCCGCGTATGTCTTCTTCTTAAATATCCATTTGTTTTCTATGGCGTGCCTATCATCAGGCAAGTCCACCAAAGTCCATACTTTGTTTTCATACATGGATTCTATCTCGGATTTCATGGCTCCAAGCCATTTATTGGAATCCGGGCCCGCCATCGCTTCTTCATAGTTCGAAGGTTCACCGTTGTCTAACAACATGATTTCTAGGACAGGGTTGCCGTACCACTCTGGTGCGGAACGTGCCCTTGTGGACCTTCGAAGTTCAGTAGTAACTTGATCTGTTTCTTCATGATCATTATCATCAACTTCCTCCCTTGTCGGTGCAGGCACTTCAGGAACATTTTCCTGCGCTGCGCTACTTTCCGGTCCAGGAGGGGAGACTGTCACCTCATCAAGTTCTACTTTCCTCCCACTCACTTCTTTCGAGAGAAACTCTTTCTCCAAAAAGCATCCATTCTTGGCAACAAAGACTTTGCCTTCGGATCTGTGGTAGAAGGTGTACCTAATTGTTTCCTTTGGGTATCCTATGAAGACGCATTTCTCCGATTTGGGTTCGAGCTTTTCAGGTTGAAGTTTCTTGACATAAGCATCGCAACCCCAAACTTTTAGAAACGACAGCTTCGGTTTCTTGCCAAACCAAAGTTCATACGGAGTCGTCTCAACGGATTTCGACGGAGCCCTATTTAAAGTGAATGCGGCAGTCTCTAAAGCATAACCCCAAAAAGATAGCGGTAAATCGGTGAGGGACATCATAGATCGCACCATGTCCAACAGAGTACGATTTCGACGTTCGGACACACCGTTACGTTGAGGTGTTCCGAGCGGTGTCAATTGTGAAACAATTCCACAGCTCCTAAGGTGTGTGCCAAATTCATGACTTAAATATTCACCCCCACGATCCGATTGCAAGAACTTTATTTTTTCTGTCACGTTGATTCTCAACCTCATTCTGAAATTCCTTGAACTTTTCAAAGGTCTCAGACTTGTGTTTCATCAAATAGATATACCCGTATCTACTCAAGTGATCCGTGAGGGTGAGAACATAACGGTAGCCTCCGCGAGCCTCAACACTCATTGGACCACACACATCGGTATGTATGATTTCCAACAAGTTGGTTGCTCGCTCCATTGTTCCGGAGAACGGAGTCTTGGTCATCTTGCCCAAGAGGCATGGTTCGCACGTGTCAAATGATTCATAATCAAGAGACTCTAGAAGTCCATCTGAATGGAGCTTCTTCATACGTTTGACACCAATATGACCAAGGCGGCAATGCCACAAGTATGTGGGACTATCATTATCAACTTTACATCTTTTGGCATCTACACTATGAATATGTGTATCACTACTTTCGAGATTCATCAAAAATAAACCATTGACCAGCGGGGCATGACCATAAAACATATCTCTCAAATAAATAGAACAACCATTATTCTCTGATTTGAAAGAGTAGCCATCTCGCACAAGACGAGATCCAGAAACAATGTTCATGCTCAAAGCTGGTACTAAATAACAATTATTGAGGTTTAAAACTAA
This sequence comes from Secale cereale, assembly GCA_902687465.1. Classification (NCBI taxonomy): domain Eukaryota; kingdom Viridiplantae; phylum Streptophyta; class Magnoliopsida; order Poales; family Poaceae; genus Secale; species Secale cereale. The sequence goes on from LR738713.1 coordinate 686,009,883, forward strand.
TCCCGAGGGTAGATGTAGAGGCAGCGTGCCGATGGCGATCACATCGACCTTGGAACCATTCCCGACGCGCATCGTCACCTCATCCTTCGCCAGTCTCCGTTTATTCCGCAGCTCCTGTTTTGAGTTACAAATGTGAGCAATTGCACCGGTATCGAATACCCAGGAGCTACTACGAGTGCTGGTAAGGTACACATCAATAACATGTATATCATATATACCTTTGACGTTGTCGGCCTTCTTGTCTGCTAAGTATTTGGGGCAGTTCCGCTTCCAGTGACCCGTTCCCTTGCAATAAAAGCACTCTGTCTCAGGCTTGGGTCCATACTTTGGCTTCTTATCGGCAACAGGCTTGCCAGGCGCGGCAACTCCCTTGCCGTCCTTCTTGAAGTTCTTCTTACCCTTGCCTTTCTTGAACTTAGTGGTTTTATTGACCATCAACACTTGATGTTCTTTCTTGATGTCCACCTCTGCTGATTTTAGCATTGAATATACCTCGGGAATGGACTTCTCCATCCCCTGCATATTGAAGTTCAACACGAAGCTCTTGAAGCTTGGTGGGAGCGACTGGAGGATTCTGTCAACGACCGCTTCATCTGGGAGATTCATTCCCAGCTGAGATAAGCGGTTGTGCAATCCAGAAATCTTGAAGATGTGCTCATTGACAGAACTGTTTTCCTCCATCTTACAGCTGTAGAATGCGTCGGAGACATCATATCTCTCGACTCGGGCATGAGCTTGGAAAACCATTTTCAGCTCTTCGAACATCTCATATGCTCCGTGGTGCTCAAAACGTTTTTGGAGCCCCAACTCCTTGTAAAGCATGCCGCACTGAACCAGGGAGTAATCATCACTACGCGACTGCCAGACGTTCAAAACGTCTTGGGCCGCATCGGGAGCAGGTGCATCACCTAGCGGTGCTTCAAGGACATATGATCTCTTGGCAGCTATGAGGATAATCCTCAGGTTACGGACCCAATCCGTATAGTTGCTACCATCGTCTTTCAGCTTGGTTTTCTCTAGGAACGCGTTGAAGTTGAGGGAAACCTGAGCGTGGGCCATTTGATCTACAAGAGATATTGTAAAGAATTTAGACTAAGTTCATGATAATTAAGTTCATCTTAATCAAATTTCAATGAACTCCCACTCAAAATGACATCTCTCTAGTCATCCAAGTGATACACGATCCGAATCGACTAGCCCGTGTCCGATCATCACGTGAGACGGACTAGTCATCAACGGTGAACATCTTCATGTTGATCGTATCTTCTATACGACTCTTGTTCGACCTTTCGGTCTTCCGTGTTCCGAGGCCATGTCTGTACATGCTAGGCTCGTCAAGTGAACCCTAAGTGTATCGCGTGTGTAAATCTGTCTTACACCCGTTGTATGCGAACGTTAGAACCTATCACACCCGATCATCACGTGGTGCTTCGGAGCAACGAACTTTAGCAACGGTGCACAGTTAGGGGAAACACAATACTTGAAATTTTAGTGAGAGATCATCTTATTTACTACCGTCGTTCTAAGTAAACAAGATGCATAAATATGATAAACATCACATGCAATCAATTAAAGTGACATGATATGGCCAATATCATCTTGCTCCTTGGATCTCCATCTTCGGGGCACCATGATCATCTTGTCACCTGCTCGACACCATGATCTTCATCATCATGATCTCCATCATCGTGTCTTGAAGAAGTCGTCACACCAACTATTACTTCTACTACTATGGCTAACGTTTAGCAATGAAGTAAAGTAATTACATGGCGTTATTCAGTGACACGCAGGTCATACAATAATTAAGACAACTCCTATGGCTCCTGCCGGTTGTCAAGTTCATCGACATGCAAGTCGTGATTCCCTATTACAAAAACATGATCAATCTCATACATCACATATATCATTCATCACATCTTCGTTTTGGCCATACCACGTCACATAGCACATGCTGCAAAAACAAGTTAGACGCCCTCTAATTGTTGTTGCAAGTTTTACGTGGCTTCTATAGGATTTCTAGCAAGAACGTTTCTTACCTACGCCAAAACCACAACGTGATTTGTCAACTTCTATTTACCCTTCATAAGGACCCTTTTCATCGAATCCGATCCGACTAAATTAGGAGAGACAGACACCCGCCAGCCACCTTATGCATCTAGTGCATGTCTGTCGGTGGAACCAGTCTCACGTAAGCGTACGTGTAAAGTCGGTCCGGGCCGCTTCATCCCACAATACCGCCGAATCAAGATTGACTAGTAACGGTAAGAAAGTTGAACAAACTCAAACGCCCACAACTGCTTTGTGTTCTACTCGTGCAAGATGCTACGCATAAAACCTAGCTCTGATACCACTGTTGGGGAACGTAGCAGAATTCAAAAAATTTCTACGCTTTCACCAAGATCCAACTATGGAGACATCTAGCAACGAGCAAGTAAGAGTGCATCTACATACCGTTATGTAGATCGCGAGCGGAAGCTTTCGAAGAAGCGTGGATGAAGTAGTCGTACTCTTCGCGTTCTTCGTCACCGATGATCTAGCGCCGAACGGACGACACCTCCGCGTTCAACACACGTCCGGTGCAGCAACGTCACCTCCTTCTTGATCCAGCAAGGGGGGAGGAGAAGTCGTCAAAGATCCGGCAGCACGACGGCGTGATGACGGATGCAGTGGAGATCGCAGCAGGGCTTCGCCGGGCGCCCTGCGTGGGAGTATGGAGGTGTGACGGGAGGGGGAGAGGCGCCAGGGCAATGGTACGGCTGCCCTCTCCCCCCCACATATATAGGGGGCCAGGGGGTGCGCCAGGGCCCCTGCAGATCCAATCTGCAGGGGGGCGGCGGCCAGGGGGGTTCCTTGCCCACCAAGGCTAGTGGGGCGCCCCCTCCCCCTAGGGTTTCAACCCTAGGCGCATGGGGAGGTGGGCCCCTAGTGGTGCGCCAGCCCATTAGGGCTGGACACTTCCCCTCGCGGCCTAGGGGCCCCACCGGGATGGGTGGCCCCACCCGGTGGACCCCCGGGGCCCCTCCGGTGGTCTTGGGACGCTCCCGGTGACCCCTGGAGATCACCCGATGGCCGAAACTGGACTTCCTATATATCAATCTTTACCTCCGGACCATTCCGGAACTCCTCGTGATGTCCGGGATCTCATCCGGGACTTCGAACAACTTTCGGGTTTCCACGTGCATTTATCTCTACGACCCTAGCGTTACCGAACCTTAAGTGTGTAGACCCTACGGGTTCGGGAGACACGTAGACATGACCGAGACACCTCTCCGGTCAATAACCAACAGCGGGATCTGGATATCCATGTTGGTTCCCACGTGTTCCTCGATGATCTTCATCGGATGAACCACCGTGTCAAGGATTCACTCAATCCCGTATGTTATTCCCTTTGTCCATCGGTACGGTACTTGCCCGAGATTCGATCGTCGGTATTCCCAATACCTTGTTCAATCTCGTCATGGCAAGTCTCTTTACTCGATCCGTAATCCATCATCCCGTGACTAACTACTTAGTCACATTGAGCTCATTATGATGATGTCTTACCGAGTGGGCCCAGAGGTACCTCTCCGTCATATGGAGTGACAACATCCCAGTCTCGGTTCGTACCAACTCAACAGACACTTTCGGAGATACCCGATGCGTACCTTTATAGCCACCCAGTTACGTTGTGACGGTTGGCACACCCAAAGTACTCCTACGGTATCCGGGAGTTGTACAACCTCATGGTCTAAGGAATAAATACTTGACACCGAAAAGCTTATGCATCACGAACTAAACGATCTCGTGCTATGCTCAGGACTGGGTCTTGTCCATCACATCATTCTCCTAATGATGTGATCCCGTTATCACTGACATCCCATGTCCATGGTCAGGAAACCGTGACCATCTGTTGATCAACGAGCTGGTAACTAGAGGCCTATCAGGGACTTATTGTGGTCTATGTATTCACACATGTATCGCTGTTTCCGTACAATACAATTGAAGCATGAATAACAGACAATTATCATGAACAAGGAGATATAATAATAATGCTTTTATTATTGCCTCTAGGGCATATCTCCAACAGGACCATGGCGGCCGGCGGATCCTGGTCATTGCTGGCGAAAGGGCTCTGTTTTCATATATTTCTTTGAAATTGTTATGGTCTGTGTCGCGCTAAGGAAGACGAGGCAGCGGCGGCGACTCCTGAAGATGGAATGAGGTTCTCCACACCTAGCCTTCGTCTCGATGGTTTGTCTAGCATTGTCGATGGGCATGTGGAGGTGTGTCTCTGGCGGAACTGTACTTGGTGAATTTGCCCAGATATAGTCGTAGTTCGTGTACGTTTGTGTGTTATCAGATTGAATCCTTACGATCTACGCCACTCGTCATCGGTGGCGGTTGTCGTTCCGCTACGTTGGTCCTACGGGGTCTTAGCACAACGACTTCTCGACTGTCTAGTACAACACGTTTTTTTGCCTGTCTCTAATGAGGGAGGGGCGATGACGATGACGCGCCTTCGACTCACTTGTAGTCGCCGCTAGGTGGTCTATGGATCTGGATGTAATGTTTACTATTTTTTTACATCGTAATGCTATGATTGACCATGAATAGGTCTAAAGTTTTTTCAATTTTTTTTGGAGATATACTCCCTCCGTTCGGATTTACTCGTCGTGGTTTTAGTTCAAATTTGAACTAAAACCACGACGAGTAAATCCGAACGGAGGGAGTAGTTGTTTGTGTGGGTTCTTTGGCGAGTGCATTCACATATTCGTGGGTGTCTGCACGCGCATCACGTGCCAGGTCCACACAGCCGCGCGCACATACCCGTTTTGTATTTGCACCACCAATGTGAAGATTAAACAGAAAAAAAAGAAAGTTACGAAGAATAAAGACGCACCCACGTGCGTGGCGTGTCACGTGTGTGTAGGGTGGAAGGCGCGGCGCGCGCACATGTCCAGTTGGACGCGGTCGAAACGGACAAGATGCGTCCATCCCCGCGGACCGGAACCGACGAACGACACATTCATGCATGCATGTAACGACGCCTCAATAATGCGACCGAGGCGCACGCACACATGGGGCACGCCGCATTGCAGAGGGGCGGGTAGATCGCGTCCGTCCGTGCGTGCGGCCGGCCATGCAGACGCCCGGAAGTTTACTGTGCCGCAACGATGCACCCAAAGCCAAACAAACATGTCACGGGCCATTAAAAAATCCCAAGATAATCAAGTGCTAGTACAGGGTGGCCACGACCACCGCCTCGCCATCGTCGTGTCAACTCCACACTTACCTCACCTCACCTTACCTCAAGCAGCAGGGGAACTTCCCCGCCGGAAAAAGAGAGCAGGGGAACTCACCGTGCGTGCGGACGCCGTCAATGCCACCAGCTCCACCAGAGCGCATGTTTGATCAGAATCACGCACGGCCCAGCCGCCAACGTGTTGAATCAGCCCCGAGGCGTCCGTGACAGAAAAATTGTACTCTAGATCGTTTTGTTTGGGGAACAAGTATATCGTTGACCTTGTTTGAACCAAAAAAGGCGACCTTGAACAATTCATCCGCCAAGACTTCCTGCTACGACTGCGAGCAGTAGTTTTTTCAGGTTTGACACGGACTGAGAAACAGTCTGCGAGTTGCTGGTCGGTGGACATGGAAGTTGGGCGACCCGATCTCTTTCCGCTCGCCCGCGCTGCCACACACGCTGGTCTTGCTCGCCCCTCTCCCCTTCGCTTCCCCTAGCATCCTCCATCCCCTTGCCGCCGCTAGGGCTCTCCTGCCCCCCATTGCATGGTGGCCGCCACCAAGCTTGACGTGGGGCACGGCTGCGGTGCATGATTTTTTTTTTTTGGTGGGGCATGTCGGCGGCGACTATGACGACATATCGGGCTACATGCAGAAACATAGAACGTGGGCTGCGTGCGGCGTGGGTCGACGACTGTGACCGTTCATCGAGTGGTGACGATCGTCGACAGTGGTGGTACGACTGGCCTCGGCTTGATGCGAGCAATGGGGGCCTCGGGTGGAGACAACAGCTACGGTGGCACCGCTAGCAGCCGGGTGCCAACGGGCGACGCTAGGGTGGTGCTGATATCTCTTCCTTTGGGTTCAAGCCGACAATGCGCGGGACGGGTGCCAGTTGCACCCGCGACGACGATGGCTCCAACACAAGGCGGGTCGGGGCTCTCTCTCCCAAGTAGGTGATGCGCCTCTCCCTGCAAGCACGGTGGTCGATCACGGTGTTGCCTGAGGTCCTCAGGGCGGTGATGGAGTGGCACGCCCCCCCGGGTTTGGCGGTGGCGCGATCCGGATCGTTGGTGTCTTCAACAGGAAACACATATCTGATTCGTGGTGGTGGAAGATGTCCGGCAACACGCAAGTACGGGGGTTGACCTGGTCCGCGTTGGTTGCCTCCGCGTTGTGCTCTTGGTGGAATTGGTTTGAGTCGGTCTTTCCACACGATGCAGTGTCGTCGGACAAATTAACACCATTGAGTACATACATAGCGGTGTTTGAGTCTGCTCGATGGCGGTCGTTGACAGTCATTGGTTTGTACCCCCGGGACTGGCTGGGGACGCAGGTGTGGGCGGCTCCTACCATGGAGTCAACCCAAACTTGGTGGTTGATGACGTCTTAGGAGCGAAAGGAGGTGCCTTTCACTCCTTCTACCGTGGTTGGGTGACTGTGCCGTGGTCGGTACACCCCTGGATGGTGGTCCGCATGTTTGGCTACCCGGAAGGCATCATGGTGGTGGCGGTGCCTATGTCTCTTGATCTTCCATGGTGAGGGGGTGTACCGACGGGTTGCTCCGGCTCGTTCTCTGTTGTGGGCAGTGGTGGCGCCCAGATCCAACTCTGGTGGCATGTGCTGGTCGCGGCGGTTTTGGGTGTATCATGGCGGCACATGTGAGATATCGAGCGGAAGCTGAACGCTTTGGCGCCTATGTGCGATACACCTGAGGGTGTCGCTCTACTCTCGAGGGTGTTGTTGTGGTTCTTCTCTTCATGCCACGGTTTCGAGTGAAGACATTTGTCTGTCTCATACTCCAAAACGGTGACGCATTGCGCCTTTTCGCGTTACGAGGATGCTGTTGTGGATTTTAGGTGTCCCAGGCCGTGTCATGGCTCTCGTATCTTCTCTTCCGGTAACGCAGTCACGTGTGTTTAGAGCATCTCTAGGAGAGCCCTCAAACCCTCAAATCTCTATAAATAACCGTTTTTTTACGGTTTTCGTCCAAAAAAACCCGTAGACTAGAACCCCTAAACCCTCAAATCCGTAAAAAAAATTAGAGGTCGAACCCTCAAACCTTCTCCCGGCCTGTAGAAGTGAGGGTTGGGGGGAGTTTCTCCCCCCGACCCGCACTCGTTTTCCTCCCGAGCGCGGGAAGGAATTCATCCCGCCCCGCCCGCCCGCGCTCGGTCCTCCCGCCCTCCGGCCCGCCCGCCGCCGCCG
>LR738713.1:686017323-686104335 GCA_902687465.1 Secale cereale
CCGGCCGCCTCCGCCAAGGTATTTTTCTTTCATTTTCTTCCAAGACATTTTTGCTTTTTTGCTTCATTTTTACATTTTGGCACTCACCTTGTAGATGGATTCGTTGTCCGATGCGTCGGATTGGTCGTCATCCGACGATTCTGACATTGACGAGTTGTTGCAAGACGACGACGTTGAGATGATGAGCCTCCTCGTCGATGTGCAAGCGTTTGAAGATCGCGTGAAACTTATGGATCAGAGGAGAGGGTCGAAGACGGGGCGACTCACCATCTACCGGAACCGTGCTCTCGGACACGAGCATTTGATGCAAGACTACTTCGCGGAGGTACCTACATACCCTGCTCGTCTCTTTCGCAGAAGGTACCGAATGCGTCGTAGTTTGTTTGTGAAGATTGTCAAAGATTGTGAGGCTGCCTCCTATTACTTTACGCGTCGTAGAAACGCCGCCGGTATCATGGGGTTTAGTGCATATCAAAAGATATCGGCGGCAATGCGGGTACTCGCTTATGGCATACCCGCGGATTATACTGACGAGTATCTTCGCATTGGGGAAGATACAACCACGGAGTCCGTCCGTAGGTTTGCCAAGTTGGTCATCCGGTTGTATGGTGAGAAGTATCTTCGGGCACCAAACGAGGAAGATATTAAGAGATTAATGGAAATGAATGAAAAAAGGGGATGGCCGGGGATGCTTGGTAGTCTTGATTGCATGCATTGGCGGTGGAAAAATTGCCCAAAGGCATGGCATGGAATGTATTGCGGTAAAAGCCGTGATGCTACCATTGTGCTTGAGGCCGTAGCATCAGAGGACACATGGATTTGGCATGCATTTTTTGGGTTGCCGGGAACACTCAATGATATCAATATCCTCAATAGATCTCCATTGTTCAAAAGATTAATTTCTGGGGATGCTCCAGCTTGCAACTACAAAATCATGAACAATGAGTATTCAATGGGATACTATCTCACCGATGGCATTTATCCCGAATGGGCAACTCTTGTGAAGTCCATCAAGGAGAAAAATGGGGTGCCCTTAACAAGAAAAGAGGCTCATTTCACCAAGGCACAAGAGGCAGCCCGCAAAGATATTGAGAGAGCTTTTGGTGTTTTACAAGCAAGGTTTGCCATAGTTCGGGGTCCAGCTCGGTTTTGGGACAAGAAAACCTTGGTGAACATCATGAAATGTTGTGTGATTCTACACAACATGATCCTAGAGGATGAGAGAGGGTTAAACCTCCCTTGTTTCTATGACAATGTTGGTACGCGTGTGCAACCGGAAAGAAACCCTTCTCGCATACAAGCCTTTCTTGAAGCACATCGTGAGATTGAGGATGCAAGCACTCATGGTCGTCTCCGGGATGATCTAGTTGAGCACCACTGGCAGTTGGATGGACGGCGTACTGGCCCATGATGTATCTTTGTTGTTTTTACTTTTCTATGTCCTATTTGATTCGAACAATTGTTGTAATAATTTGAATGATTATTGTTTTATTCGGTGCTGTAATGATAACTAGAATGATTATTGTTTTATGTCAAATGTGATTGAATTTGTGATATGTCATATGATGAAATGTGATGAAATGTGTGATATATGAAATGACAGTTTTAAGGGTTAGGGTTGGGTCAAATACTAGAACCCTCAAACCCAACCCTTAGAACGGAATATTCCGATCTAAGGGTTTGGTTTGAGGGTTCTAGTCTTTGCCTCTGTTTTTCAACCCGTAAAAGTGTCAAAACTGGGCAATTCTCAACCCTTAAAACTGATTTTACATTTGAGGATTCGAGGGTTCTCCTAGAGATGCTCTTACAACTTTACATTGTCCCACTTTCTCGGGATCCGCTTTATAAGAGGGTTTCCTCGTTGTCCTGTACCAAACGGTGCACTTTGGTATGAGGCCCCGAGCGTCCGTGAGAAAAGAGGAAAAAGAGCGTGTCAAAGTAGCCAGAGAGAATTCATTCCACGGTCAAGAAGGCGACGCTGAACCGTTCCAGTAGGTGGGGATTCGCATTGCCTGTTGCCCCGCCTTCAATCAAACGAGAGAAAAAAGAGGTCGTCCACCGTAGCGGCAGGTGGGTGGAAGTTTCGAGCGCCCGGTCCGAACCTGCGGCCGGCCGCAGCCGCGCGTGTCACCGCGCCGCACCGCAAACCAGACAGGGTCGCACCGCCACCAACTCCCCAACCCCAACCCCGTTCCCTACCTTTTCCGAGCATAAAAACTCCACCCGTTTTGACGCGACAACCCAACACAAATCGCCTACTACAACACCTCTGGTGGTACACGCGCGCGCCGTTCCCGTTCCCCGCACGCCTCGATCCCATCGAACCCGCCGTCGCCATGGACTCCGCCGCCGCGGGGATGAGGGACTCGGCGCTGGACCTGCTGGCGGCGCTGCTCACGGGCCGGGCCCCGGCGGCCGCCCAGGACGACGGGGACCAGAGCCGCCGCCTGCTCGCGCTGCTCGCCACCTCCCTCGCCGTGCTCGTCGGCTGCGGCGTCGCGCTCCTCTTCCGCCGCTCCTCCTCCGCCGCCGCGCCGCTCGCCCACAAGGCCGCCGCGGCCAAGCCCCTCGCCGCCAAGAAGGACCAGGAGCCCGACCCCGACGAGGGCCGCCAGCGGGTCGCCCTCCTCTTCGGCACCCAGACCGGCACCGCCGAGGGTTTCGCCAAGGTACGCACCCTCCTTCCCCCGCGCGCTGCGCTGCTTTGCTCGCTCGTCTCGTGCAAAGGGCCTAACAATCTCCCTGCTCTGCTCTGCTCCTGCCAGGCGCTCGCGGAGGAGGCCAAGGCGCGGTACGACAAGGCCGTCTTCAAGGTGCTCGATCTGGTACGATCCCCTATCTTAACCTCGCCGCCAACGCTTCTTCCTTCTTCTAAAAGCTCCCCCTCCCCCTCTCCCTCCCCTCGTCTCATACGATTGCTCTGTCGGTGTCCAGGACGACTACGCCGCCGAGGACGAGGAGTACGAGGAGAAGCTCAAGAAGGAGAACATCGCATTCTTCTTCCTCGCAACGTAAGGACCACCACTGCCAGTTTCCATCTGCAACCCTTACCGACTTCGTTACAACAAACACTAGTGGATTGCTTGCTTAAATTACTCCACACCTGTTAAGCAAGGAACTCATGATTATTTATTTGTTCCAGACAATCAATTGCTAATCAAACCAGCACTTACTAAAGCTGGGAGCAACCCCCTTTTTTTGTCTTATCTGAAAAGCTACTTAAATTGCTAATGGGTGTCGTTGTCGCTGTTGTAGGTATGGGGATGGTGAGCCAACCGACAACGCGGCCAGATTCTACAAATGGTTCTCTGAGGTCCGTTTGATTACAGAGGACCTAGTACTTTCTGGTGATGCAGCTCTGAATGTGCATTTTCTCATGGTTGGTATTCATGGCTGCTTTGTTTGGTCTGACTACAGGGGAACGAGAGGGGCGAGTGGTTGAGCAACCTTAAGTTTGGGGTGTTTGCTCTTGGGAATAGGCAGTACGAGCATTTCAACAAGGTCTGCCCCCCTGCCCTCTAAATCGATCTGATTGCATATACGCACTCTTACTTGTAAACTTACTCTCTTCTTTTGCTTTCAAATGTTTCCCAACTGAAGGTCGGAAAGGAGGTTGATCAGCTCCTCGCTGAACAAGGTAAACAAAAAACAGAATGGGTGACCAATTCAATTTATCGTATCTCAGTTCTCCCACATTTCATTATTATGACACACTGTTCTTTCGAGAAATTATATAACTAGATAGGCCTGTAATGGTTTTCCCATGTATAATTAGTTTTGAATTAGGTGCTGTGAATCATCTGCAACATGACTCAATCATTACATGTTTTTTCCTAGTTTCGTTGTCCCCTTTGTCTTCTGCTAGTGGTTAACTTTTGTCCATGATGTTTCTGCAGGTGCAAAGCGCATAGTTCCTGTTGGCCTTGGAGATGATGATCAATGCATTGAGGATGACTTCAACGCCTGGTATGTAGTGAGATGAGCTTAACCTCGATCTGAAGTTCTGAAATCAGGACAGTTGGTAGCCTTTCATTTTATCGGCTCGTGCATGGTGGTCCTGTTTCTGCACATATCTTGATCTTAACTTTAGACCTTGAGTCTTACAAATCGAAAGCTAACGGTTTGTTTCTTGGACTACAGGAAGGAACTGTTGTGGCCAGAATTGGACAAATTGCTCCGCGTTGAAGATAATTCTTCAGCAGCACAATCTCCTTACACGGCCGCTATTCCGCAATATAGAATCGTGCTTACCAAACCAGAGGATGCCACGCATATCAACAAATCTTTCAGTCTTAGCAATGGTCATGTCGTCTATGACAGCCAACATCCTTGCAGGTATGCCCTTCTTGCTTTTATGTGACTAGGCCCTTTTTTTTTTACTATGAGCGAACTCTGACCACACTTCTTTTCCAGGGCAAATGTGGCTGTGCGACGGGAGCTTCACACACCAGCTTCTGACCGGTCCTGCATTCATTTGGAGTTTGATATTGCAGGAACTAGCCTCACGTAAGCATATTGAAGGATCTTGCTCTATCATTTTCTGAAAATAAGAAGAATCAACCTGTTTATGCGATTGGTCTTTAGACAGCTGATTATTCCCCATTTTCCATTCCAGATATGAGACTGGAGATCATGTTGGTGTGTATGCAGAAAATTCAACTGAGACTGTAGAGGAAGCAGAAAAGCTGTTAGGTTATTCACCAGATACTTGTTTCTCAATTTATGCTGACCAAGAGGATGGCACTCCACTTTTTGGGGGGTCTTTGCCGCCTCCTTTCCCATCTCCCTGTACAGTGAGGGTTGCACTTGCCAGATATGCCGATCTGTTGAGTTCACCTAAGAAGGTGAATATCTTTTTTTGCGTATATATTTGTTCTCTCGCCGTCGCCGCATCCTATGTTTGTATTCATAAATTTTTTCATTTTATTGATGGTTGCTGCAGAGTGTTTTACTTGCGTTGGCTGCTCATGCATCTGATCCCAAAGAGGCCGAGCGGCTAAGACATCTAGCATCTCCTGCTGGAAAGGTTGGTTTGTAATCTAGGATAAGTTCATACTCCCGATAATGTTGTCATCTTTCTCACAAGAATTTCATTGGTCAGAAGGAATATTCTCAGTGGATAATCGCTAGTCAAAGAAGTCTCTTGGAAGTTATTTCAGAGTTTCCATCAGCGAAACCTCCGCTTGGTGTCTTCTTTGCAGCTATTGCTCCTCGCCTTCAGCCGAGATACTACTCAATATCTTCCTCACCAAGGTATCTTGTCTTTGAAAGAGTTCGCTATGTAACATAAGCAAATTGATTAGTCAGTCAAATTCATGATATCATATCGTTGCAGAATGGCACCAACAAGAATTCACGTAACATGTTCACTAGTTCATGGGGAAACCCCAACTGGAAGGATCCATAAAGGAGTTTGTTCTACTTGGATGAAGGTATACTCCTGTCACTTCATGGTCACAGGGCAGAACTTTGTTTCTATAATATACTCCCTCTGTTCCTAAATATAAGTCTTTGTGGAGATTTCACTATGCACTACATACGGAGCAAAATGAGTGATCTACACTCTAAAATGCATCTATATACATCCGTATGTGGCCCATAGTGGAATCTCTACGAAGACTTGCATTTAGGAATGGAGGGAGTAGTTACAAGCATGGAAACTTTTTGGCCTTTGGCAAGATAATTGAACTTGTCCCCTATTTGCTCACTTTGATGTTTGGACTCGAACCCCTGTTTCCTTAATCTATCCTGAACATGTCGAGGCAACTTCCATTCTTTAACCTTGATGAGAATTCCTTAAATCACACATATTTTCCTAGGTTTAATGATGTTGGACTGGAATTTCTATTTCAGTCTGCTTGCCTTTCTTTGCATGTTTAGGTGAATGACTAATCATCTTTTGTTAATCATTCTCAACATTTTCAAATTTCAATGTGAGCTTCCCCTGTGTGGCTGTGCAAATTAATTAAATGGATGATATCATAGAGTCCATTTCATTCAATGACGTAACCTTGCACTACTCTCTTTAAAATATCTGCCAGTGACCACCGTGTCTGATATAGGTGGTCACACAAACATTTGTACTTTTCAGATGTGAGCGCAATCATTTTGAAGTCATAATAATGATTTGTATGTACTATTTAGCGAAGTATTTGTTTTAAATCATTTGAAATATCTGCCAGTGACCATCTTGTCATCTTGTAAACATTTTATTCTGATGACCCTACATGGTTAAACACAGAATTCAACTCCCTCGGAAGAGAGCGAAGAATGTAGTTGGGCTCCAATTTTTGTGAGGCAGTCAAACTTCAAATTGCCCGCTGATCCTACAGTGCCTATTATAATGGTGGGCCCTGGGACTGGCCTTGCACCTTTCAGGGGCTTCTTACAGGTTTGTTTTGTCTTTCCCTCCTTGTTTCTCCCACAGTATTCTTCAAGCTTTTGACTGTTTAGTGTGTTAATTTGTGCATCCAATCCATTTGGCATTGGCAGGAAAGATTAGCTTTGAAAGAGACCGGGGTGGAACTGGGCCCTGCCATCCTGTTCTTCGGGTGCAGAAACCGCCAGATGGTATGACCTCTATTGTTCAGCTTCATCTGCAGTTATTGTAAGAAATTGACATGATTTGTGAGCCGCACCAGCATGCATGTCATCTATAATTCATATGGTATTTCAAATTCTTATATATATCTTCCCAATTTCTATGTCTCTTAGCTCCTTGTCGCCTGTCAGAAAGCTTTTCTGCATTTGCAATTTGCATCTAGTAAAGGACTTCTCTGCATTTGCATTTTGCATCTAGTAAAGGATCTCATGGCTGATAAAAAACACGTACATAAGTTATGCGAAAACTGCCTTATTTACATTTTATTTCTCCAGGACTTCATATACGAGGACGAGCTGAACAACTTTGCTGAATCCGGAGCCCTGTCCGAGTTGGTCGTCGCCTTTTCTCGTGAGGGTCCTACAAAGGAGTACGTCCAACACAAAATGGCAGAGAAGGTAACCTGACTGATAACTCACTGTTTATCCATGTCCCGTCGTTGATTATATAGGTACAAAAACAATCCTTTGTTTTCCTCGCTTGACCATGCACGTGTAAACAATCTTCGCAGGCCGCAGAGCTGTGGAGCATCGTTTCCCAGGGCGGCTACGTGTACGTCTGCGGCGACGCCAAGGGCATGGCGAGAGACGTGCACCGCGCTCTGCACACCATAGTTCAGGAGCAGGTGACGCAACGCACATCCATTTTGGTCTCCGGGGGAGTTCCTTTTGGTTTCCCTGAACTGAACGCTGAACGGTCATTCGCTTTTCATTGCAGGGCTCTCTGGACAGCTCCAAGACGGAGAGCTACGTGAAGAACCTTCAGACGGAAGGGAGATACCTGAGAGACGTCTGGTAACAACTGCAGAAACGAACGGGGTGATTCAACACCACTTAGGAAATCTAGCGAAATGATCGATCCAACATGAGAAGCGCGGCTCCGATTTCGAATTTGATTGGCGCCGTTTTATCGGGTCTGTGTGGAGCAATATATATATATAGTAGTTGCAGTAGTGGGATTTTTTGTTGTTGTATAGGAAACTCCAGCTAGTCACTGCTGTAGTATTATTTGTGGAACGGAGGATGACGATTCATCGATTGTTTGTGATGTCTGGAATTTGAAGCTAAATAAAAGTGCGCATTCGCATGTCAGCTAATTTAATCTGCTGTAGGCCTACAGTCTCCTCTCCTTGTAAATTTCTTGTTCCAATTACTGTAGTGTGCAATTCGAAGCTGAATGGCTGATGGTCTGATGATGGTCCTCGGGGGCTGGCTGCTTGGAATTTTTGTAGTTCAAGGTTGAGCTTAAATGGATAACAGTGAGTAGAGCAAAATGGTACTGTAGGCACCTAAACTTCTTGATGAAAGTCACTTTGGCCACTTCACTCAGAAAATGAGCACTTACCATAGTCATACGCGCTGTCAAGGCCCCATCCAGTTACTGAATAGTAATTTTTTCTGTTACACGTTGTGTAAGCATTTTGCTGGCATGATGACTTCTGTGACCAGGCCACACACGTGTCAGCAGCGCTGGGCCCACTTGCTAGCGTGTCACCCTCTTCTTCGATACGCTGCGCTGCTCTCTGTTCTGCTTGCCTGTCTCTTGCAAAGGTAGGCATGCATGCATGCATGCTTAAGCCTGCGGGCTAGCTAGCTGAATTCGGAGGCGAAGGGATTGTTCAGCAGGAGGAGCTACTGCTTGCCTGGGCTGATTTTAGAGCATATGCATGTGTGGCTTCCAATATGCAAACTGTAAACTGACTGACGTGACAGGCCTGCGTGCCTAGGTTCATACATCTTCGGCCTGGACTGTGCATACATTTTCCCCTTCGCCGGTCGTCACTCGTTCAGTAGGTGGTTTCCTGGCCTTTTGTTCACCACTAGTTAGCTGCATAGGTTTAGGGTTCTGTACAAGCTTGTTCTAGGTCTAGCTAGTGACAGCTCACATCCATGCACATATTCGCTCGAGCAAAAAACAATTTATGACAAGGCGGTACGTCATCGCAGATCTGTGTTCTCTTCCACAAGAAAAGCTCTTCTCCTTTTGTCCGCGTCGTCGTCGGTCCGCCCCATCTTCGACGGCCTCTAGGCCATGGAGGTGCAAACATATTTTTCTCTTAAAGATTCATTTACATCGTATAGGTTTTACACCCTCTCTGAATCAACCAAGTTTCAAACTTGATTATCAAAAAGGTTTTCGACCCGCTTTATATATAAAGCATCGACCCTCATACAATCGAACCATACAACACAGCACCCAAACACACACACACGCACACACACACAAAGCAAGATACAAAGGTGCCGGAGATCAGCTAAGCCAACTCGAAGCGGACAACAGATGTACAACAAGCATCACTACGAAGATGACGGAACCCTTCGCCGTGAACAAGCCATCGTGAAGAACATAGCTGGCCGCCGACGAACTGTGAGCTCCAAGGTAGTGCCTTCAGGAAGGGCACGACACCGGAGCGTCGACACCACCTGATCCGAAGATCAAGATTTTCATCCGGAGCAACACGGAGAATCAGGAGAGACCTTGGCGGAACCTACAGGAAGGGGACGACACCCGTGGACGCCACCACCATCGGTCTGACCGCGGTCAGACAAGGATTTCACCCCGGTATACCTCTCCATCTCTGATCATCATGCGCCCAGTCGAAGAGACTGGCCACACCACCACCACGGGTCGCCGAGCCCGAGCCACCCTGCCGTCCACGCGACCAAGGTCGCCAGTCCGCACCCGAGTTGTGAGCTCTGCTCACGAACACCGCAGCTCCGAACACAGGGCTGCCGCCCTGCCACCTGACACCCCCAACTACCGCCCAAAGGAATGAATCACCACCACCAGTAGACCCCTGCCATCGTTCGAGCCGCTAGCGCCTCGACAGATGGAGCCGGAGGCAACCAGGCTAGGGAAAAGAGGAGGGGGCGAAGCGGTGCGAGACCTCGACCGGCACACCCCCGCGCCGGTGACGGGTGGGCAGGCTACCCATCCCTCCAACCAGCCTCCTCACGTTGCATCCTGCAACGCCCCACCACAGCCTCCAGGTCAGATGATCAGCGAGGAGCACACAAAACACCCGGCCGATGACGAGGACACGTAGACCGTCAGATCCGTCCCGGAGACGGCCACATGAGGCGCAATTCCGGGCCTTACACATCTGCCACCGGTAGCCGCACGAGCCGCAACAGATGCACCACACCCCGCCGGCAAGATGGCTCGCGTCGTCCAAGGCCGCTGAGCGACAGATCTGGCCGAGCCAGACCTAGTTCCCGCCCCATCCCAGGACGCGCGCAAGCCCGCGAATCCCACCACGCCACCGCCATGTGCTCGCGACCCTGCGGCCAGAGCTCGCCGATGTGCCGCCGCACCCCTCGCGAGCACGGCGCAATGCCCGCCGCCGTCGGCCCGCACCAGCCGCCGCAGAGCGAAAGGATGAAGGGCTCCGCCCCCGCTGACGCCCGCATGCTTTGCCCGTCGGCGCACCCTGGCGGCGGCGAGGAGGGGAGGCGGCTAGGATTCCGCCCCCCCGGGCCACTCGCGGGAGCAACACGGGAGGGGGAGAGGGCGTGCAATCGCGTGATTTCCCAAACTTGATTCTCGTACATGGACTCCATTTAGGATTGCAAAGCTTTGAGCCATTCTTTTGATCCGGGCGCCGCCATTGCTTCCTTGTAGTGCATAGGTTCATCTTCCTGTAAGATAAATATTTCATTGTGAAACCATTCAGGACGTCGATAACTCTTCCTGGCCTACGTGGTACAGTTACAATCTTAACTGGAGTTTCTACAACTGGTATAGTAAGTTTGTTTCACTGTGTGGACAGTTTGTGGAACATTTTCTGTTTCGTTAGTCCTCACTTCTATAGATTCAATAATCTCATTGAGCTATATTGTCCTCCCACTTACTTCTTTAGCGAGAAACTCCTTCTCGAGAACTTTTCCATTCTTAGCAACAAACACTTTGTCTTCAGAGTTTTGGTAGAAGGAATACCCAACTATTTCTTTGTGATAACCTACAAAGTAACATTTCTCTGCTTTAGGGTTGATCTTATTTGACTATAAACGTTTTACAAAAGTCTCGCAACCCCAAATCTTGAGATGCGATAAATTGGGTTTCTTCCCATTCCGTAACTCATATGGTGTCGTCTCCACAGAGTTTGATGGTGCTCTGTTTAGTGTATATGTTGTTGTTTCAAGTGCATATACAACAAATGACATCACTAACTTACCATATCCAACAAAGTTCTATTACGCCTTTCAAATACTCTGTTTTTCTGTCGAGTTTCTGGAGGAGTAAGTTGTGAAACAATTCCACAATCACTTAGATGTTTGCTAAACTCATGACTTAGATATTCTCCATCATGATCAGATCGTAGAAATTTAATCTTCTTGCCACGATGATTCTGAACTTCATTACGAAATTCTTGAACTTTTCGAATGTTTCATCAAGTAAATAAACCCATACCTACTTAAATCATCAGTGAAGGTAACGAAGTATAAGTATCCACCGCGTGCCGGAATACTCATTGGATCACATGCATCACTATGTATTATATCCAATAATTCAAGCGCCCGTTCTGGATGACCAGTGAACGACGTTTAGTCATTTTACCCATTAGACGAGCTTCGCATGTATCATATGATTCAAAATCAAATGAAGTTAATACTCCCTCTTTATGAAGATTTTGCATGCGTTTCTTTCCAATATGACCAAGATGACGGTGCCACACGAATGTGGTATTATCGTTCTTCTTAAGACGTTTAGCATTAATGTTATAGACAACCTTTTCACATTCAAGATCTAACATGAATAGTCCACCAATCGTGGGTGCAAATCCATAAAACATATCCTTATAATATATGGAATAGCTATTTGCGAACCCTTTTGTTTAATGTTAAAAAAAGTTCTCTCGATTTCGATTAGATACTTTTTTTCTTTTTAGTAAATTGGTATTTGCTTCCGCAATTCCAATCATATCAATACTTTATTTATTTTACTCCTATTTGTTACTCCTGAAATTATCTATTTATTGGGACACATAATACCCCGTTCTAGGAATCTTTGAGTTTCATTCTTGCGAACGTACTCCCCATGCGGGATACTTAACGCGTTAGCTACAACACTTCACGGGCCGAGTCGCACAACACCTAGTATCTATCGTTTACGGCTTGGACTATTGTTTATCAAACATGATCTAGAGGTAATGTTTTTACATAACTTCAGTACAAAATAACAATTACTTAGTTCTAAAACCAATCCTGAAGGTAAATTCAAAGACATGACACCGACGGCTTGAGCAGCGATACCATCACCATTCCCGACATGCATTACGACTTCATTTCTTCTCAGCTTGTGAACATTCCTCAGTCCCTGCATTGTGCTGCAAATGTTAGCAATAGACCCGGTACCAAATACCCATGACTTGGAATTTTTAGCAAGTAGAATGTCAATAACAATAACTTTTATACCTTCACCAGAAGATGCATCCTTCTTACCCGCTAGATACTTCAAGCAATTTCTTTTCAAGTATCCTTTCTCTTTGTAGTAGAAACATATAGTCTTGCAAGATGCTCCACCCTTGTTCTTCTTAGTGTTGCGTTTATTTTTGGAACTTTTTGTTCGCTTCACCATCAATTTCTGTTATTTTTGAATCCTTATTTCTTTGGTTTTGAGCGTCGCTTCATGATACGCTTCCAATGTATCTACAATTTTTGATTGTTCCATGCTATTATATTATCCATCTTGGATGTTTTATATGCATTATTATGCTATTGTATATCATTTTTGAGACTAACCTATTAACCTAGTGCCTAGTGCCCAGTGCCATTTGCTGTTTTTCCTTGTTTTTGAACATCAATACCAAACGGAGTCTAAATGGAACGACACTTTTTGATGATTTTTCTTGGACAAGAAGATACCCAGGAAGCTTTGGGGGAACGTCAGGAGACCTACAAGTTGACGACAAGCTCGTAGAGCGCGCCCTAGGGGGCGCCCTGCAGACTTGTCGCTACCTCGTGGCTCCCCTAACCCTAATATGCGCTCTATAAATACCGAAATATTCCCCGAAGACCAGGGGGCACTCCAAAAATACTTTTCCGTCGCCACAAGCTTCTGGACTTGTGAGATCCCATCTTGGGGCCTTTTTGGTACTCAGTCGGAGGGGGATTCGATCACGGAGGGCATCTACATCAACCTTGTTGCCCTACCGATGATGTGTGAGTAGTTTACCACAGACCTACGGGTCCATAGCTAGTTGCTAGATGACTTCTTGTCTCTCTTTGATCTTCAATACAATTTTCATGGAGATCTATTTGATGTAATCTTCTTTTGCAGTGTGTTTGTTGAGATCCGATGAATTGTGAGTTTGTGATTAGATTATCTATGAATATTATTTGAGTCTTTTCCGAATTCTTATATGAATGATTAAGATAACTTTGTATTTATCTCCGATCTATTGATTTGGTTTGGCCAACTAGATTGATTTTCTTGCAATGGGAGATGTGCTTTGTAATGGGCACAATCTTGCGGTGTCCTCACCTAGTGACAGGGGTAGCGAGGCACGTATTTGTATTGTTTCCATTAAGGATAAAAAGACGGGGTTTATTTCATATTGATTGGATCTATCCCTCTACATCATGCCATATTGCTTAAGGCGTTACTGTGTTCTTTTAAACTTGATACACTAGATGCATGCTGGATAGTGGTCGATGTGTGGAGTAATAGTAGTAGATGCTGGCATGAGTCGGTCTACTTGTCACGGACGTGATGCCTATATTCATGACCATTGCCTTAGATACCGTCATGATTATTCGCTTTTCTATCAATTGCTCAACAATAATTTGTTCACCCACCGTATGCGTTCTTTGAAGAAAGAAGCCTCGAATGAAACCTATGGCCCTCGGGTCTATTTTTATCATATTATTTTCACATCTATAAAACCAAAAACACAAAAATACCTTGCTGCAATTTATTTACCTTTATTTTATCTTGCTCTTTTTATTTATCTTTTATATCTATATCTGTCAGATCCCATCCTTGCAAGTGACCCTGAAGGGACTGACAATCCCTTTATCGCGTTGGGTGCAAGTATTTGTTTGTTTGTGCAGGAGCTACCATTGGATACTTGCGTGTACCTCCTACTGGATTGATACCTTGGTTCTTAACTGAGGGAAATACTTATCTCTACTTTGCTGCATCACCCTTTTCTTTTCAAGGGAAAAACCAACACAAGCTCAAGAAGTAGCCGGAAGAATTTCTTGCGCCGTTGCCGGGGAGGTTCTACATCAAGCCTACCAAGTACCTATCATAAACACTCATCTCTTGCATTTACATCATTCGCCATTTGCCTCTCATTTTCCTCCCCCCACTTCTAAAACATTTTCAGAAAAATACAAAAATATTTACCTTTTATTCCTTCTTTTCGTTTGCCTTTATGTCTTACTCGGGTTGTTTGCTCATTCGCTTGGCATAATTGTGTGTTTATTGCAATTCAGAAAGCAAAAGTTTTATGGATCCTTATCCACTTGCTAATCTTTTTAAAAGATCCAATTATGATGAACCAATAGCTAGTGAGTTGAGTGCACTAGATTATCTTTATGAAGTTTTGCTTGAAATTCGTGAATCTAAAAATTGTGATGAAGTGTTAAAAGAAGAAATTTATAAAGTGATTCATGATAGCTCCTTGAATGAAAAACATGATTGCAATGATGTTATTTAAATTCTATGAATGTCAATTATGCTAATGATATGCAAAACCCCAAGCTTGGGGATACTAATTTTGCTATGTCCACTATTTATTGTAATGATCATGATTGGGGTGATGCTTCTTACGATCTTGAAAATTTATTTAAGCCTTATGATGAATATGATCTTGATAATAATGTCTGCAATAATGTTGAAAGTGGGTTTGAAAGAGTGTCAACTTTAGGTAATAATAATCCCACTATTTTGGAAGAGTGTCAACTTTGCATGCATGTGGATCATGTACAAAATCTGTTATATGATAGCTATATTATTGAATTTGATAATGATCCTACATGCAATTATTATGAGAGAGGAAATTATGGTTGTATAAATCTTCATGTTACTAAATTACCTCTCGTGATGCTTAAATTGTCAAAGTTTTATTCCTCTTCCGTGCATATGCTAGTTTTTGCTTCTTTTCATAATTTGTTTGCTTATAAAATGCATATGCATAGGAAGCATGTTAGACTTAAATGTGTTTTTCACATGTTTTATGATGCTCTCTTTGTGCTTCAATTCTTGTCTTTCATGCAAGCATCCTTAAAATTATCAATGCATAGCTAAAAGGCTTCAAAGAAAAGCGCTTGTTGGGAGACAACCCAATATTTTTCTTTTCTGTTTTAAATAAATATATCTTTTAGAATCTGGTAAGAAGTGTTTTTATGATTTTAATTAGTGCTTCTGCCAAGTAAGAACTTCGGGATGATTTGGAAGATTGTTTAATACAATTCCGTGAGAAAAAAAACTTTTGCGCCCAGTAGCAGAATTGTCTGCAATTGCTGGAGCGTGATCAATTCCTAATTTTTTTTACAAATTATTGATATACAAATTTCCGACATTTTCCTAAGTTTTCAGAATTTCCAGAGTTACATAATTATGACGAAAACTTGTGTCTTTATAGACTGTTCTGTTTTTGACAGATTCTGTTTTCAATGTGTTGTTTGCTTATTTTGATGAATCTATGAGCAGTATCGCGGGGTATGAATCATGGAGAAGTTAGAGTACAGTAGATATAACACAAGTGTAAAATTGAAATGAGTGGACAATAGTACCTAAAAGTGGAGATTGATTTTATTATACTAAGGGATCTCATGAGTTTTCTGTTGAGTTTTGTGTTGTGAAGTTTTCAAGTTTTGGACGGACCACCGAATAAGGAGTGGCAAGAGCCTAAGCTTGGGGATGCCCGGGATGGCATCCCCTCTTTTGTCTTCAATCTATCGGTATTTTACTTGAGCCTATATTTTTACTCACTACATGATATGTGTTTTTCTTGGAGCATCTTGTATTATGTGAGTATTTTCTTTTTAATTTTCCATAATAATCCTTGCTGTACACACCTTTTGAGAGGTACACACATTAATCGTGAATTTATAGAATAATCTTCGTGCTTCACTTATATCTTTTGAGCTAGGTAGTTGCTCTAGTGCTTCACTTATATCTTTTTGAGCACGACGGTGATGTTATTTTGAAGAAATATATGAATACTCATGCTTCACTTATATTATTTTGAGAGTCTTATAAACATCATGGTAATTTGCTTGGGTTATAAATTGAGTCCTAATATGATGGGTATTCAAGAGGGATATAATAAAAACTTTCATAAAGATCATTGAATATATGAGAAGTTTGATTACTTGCATTTGTTTTGAGATATGAAGATGGTAATATTAGAGTCTGCTAGTAGTAAATTGTGGAATAGTAAAAATACTTGTGTTAAGGTTTGTGATTCCCTTAGCATGCACATATGGTCTTCCTATTATGTGATGAAGTTGGAGCACACTTTATCCTTGATTGTCTTCCTTTGTGTGAAAGTCGGGAGCGCGCGATGGTTAAGTCCTACCAACCTCTCCCATAGGAGCATGTGTATTAGTACTCTGCTTCGAGGGCTAATACACTTTTTGCAATAAGTATGTGAGTTCTTTATGACTAATGTTAAGTCCATGGATTATACGCACTCTCACCCTTCCACCTTTGCTAGCCACTCTAGTACCATTCAACTTTTGCTGGTGCATTAAACCCACCTTATACCTTTCCTCAAAACAACGACCATACCTACCTATTATGGCATTTTCATAGCCATTCCGAGATATATTTCCATGTAACTTCACCGTTCCGTCATTAAGAGTTTTGAGTTGTAAGTAAATAAAAGTGTGATGATCATCATTATTAGAGCATCGTCCCATGTGAGGTATATATAAAAAAGAGAGGAGCAAATGAGTCCAAGAAAAAAGAGAGGCCAAAGTGCCCAAAAATAAATAAGGGAAAAAGGAAAAAAATAAAAAAATGAGAGAAAAAGAGAGAAGGGACAATGTTACTATCCTTTTCCACACTTGTGCTTCAAAGTAGCACCATGTTCCTCATGATAGAGAGTCTCCTATGTTATCACTTTCATATATTATTAGTGATAATATTTTGTTATAACTCTTGGCTCGTATATTCCAATGACGGGCTTCCTAAAATGCACGAGGTCTTCAAGAGCAAGCAAGTTGGATGCACATCGACTTAGTTTTCTTTTCTGAGCTTTCATACACTTATAGATCTAGTGCATTTGTTACATGGCAATCCCTACTCACTTACATTTATACCAGTTGATGGACATCTCCATACTCCATTAATTTGCCTAGTTGATGTGAGACTTTCTCCCTTCTTTTATCTACTACCACCTTCTATTCCACCTATAGTGCTATATCCATGGCTCACGCTCATGTATTGCGTGAACTGTTGAAAAAGTTGAAGTGCGTTAAAATATATGAACCAATTGCTTGGATGACACCGGGGTAGTACATGATTTATACTTTGTATTGAGAAGAGGGAGCATAACAAGACTATATGATTTTGTAGGGATAACTTTCTTTAGCCATGTTATTTTGAAAATTCACGTTTTCTTTTAGTATGCTTGAAGTATTATTGTTTTTATGTCAATATTAAACATTTGTTTTGAATCATATGGATATGATATTCATGCCAAATTAAGAAAGATTACATTGATAAATATGATAGGTAGCATTCCACATCGAAAATTATGTTTTTATCATTTACCTACTCGAGGATGACCAGGAATTAAGCTTGGGGATGCTTTATACGTCTCCAACGTATCTATACTTTTTTATTATTCCATGCTATCATGTTACCCATCTTGGATGTCTTATATGCATTATTATGCTATTTTATATCATTTTTTGGGACTAGCCTATTAACCTAGTGCCCAGTGCCAGTTGTTGTTTTTCCTTGTTTTTGTCTTCTATAGAAAATCAATACCAAACATAGTCCAAACATAATGAAACTTTTTGAAGATTTTTCTTGGACAAGAAGACACCCATGAAGCTTAGGGGGAAGGTCAGGAGACCTACAAGCTGACGACAAGCTCATAGGGCGCGCCTCGCAGGATTGTCGCCACCTCATGGCTCCCCTAACCCTAATCTTCGCTCTATTAATACCCAAATATTCCGAGAAGACCAGGGGCACACCAAAATACTTTTCCTCCACTAAAAGCTTCTATCCTCGTGAGATCCCATCTTCGGGCCTTTTCCGGTACTCTGTCGGAGGGAGATTCGATCACATAGTGCATCTACATCAACCTTGCCGCCCTAGCAATGATGTGTGAGTAGTTTACCGCAGACCTACGGGTCCATAGCTAGTAGCTAGATGGCTTCTTCTCCCTCTTCGATCTTCAATACATTTTTCTTGGAGATCTATTCGATGTAATCTTCTTTTGCGGTGTGTTTGTTGAGATCCGATGAATTGTGATTTTATGATCATATTATGTATGAATATTATTTGAGTCTTCTCTGAATTCTTATATGCATGATTAAGATATTTTTGTATTTCTCTCCGATCTATTGATTTGGTTTGTCCAACTAGATTGATTTTTCTTGCAATGTGAGAGGTGCTTTGTAATGGGTTCAATCTTGCGGTGTCCTCACCCAGTGACAGAAGGGGTAGCGAGGCATGTATTTGTATTGTTGCCATTAAGGATAAAAAGATGGGGTTTATTTCATATTGATTGGATCTATCCCTCTACATCATGTCATCTTTCTTAAGGCATTACACCATTCTTGTAAACTTAATACACTACATGCATGTTGGATAGCGGTCGATGTGTGGAGTAATAGTAGTAGATGCAGGCAGGAGTCAGTCTACTTGTCACAGACGTGCTACCTATATTCATGATCATTGCCTTAAATACCGTCATGATTATTTGCTTTTCTATCACTTGCTCAACAGTAATTTGTTCACCCATCGTATGCGTTCTTTCAAGAGAGAAATCTCTAGTGAAATCTATGGCCCCCGGGTCTACTTTTATCATATTATTTTCAGATCTATAAAACCAAAAGCAAAAAAATACCTTGCTGCAATTTATTTACCTTTACTTTATTTTACTATTTTATTTACCTTATGTATCTATATCTATCAGATATCATCATTGCAAGTGACCGTGAAGGGATTGACAACCCCTTTATCGCGTTGGGTGGAAGTATTTGTTTGTTTGTGCAGGTGCTATCATTGGAGACTTGCGTGTACCTCCTACTGGATTGATACATTGGTTCTTAATTGAGGGAAATACTTATTTCTACTTTACTGCATCACCCTTTCGTCTTCAACAGAAAAACCAACGCAAGCTCAAGAAGTAGCACTTCATAAAGCGAAGTAATGATCAATCATTTTTTGTGTTTTTCGAAAATCTATTTTCATTGCATTAAGACTATCATAATAGTCTGCAAGCCCGACTCCTTGCTTAATAACCTCATCTATCTTACATTCTCCCAACACTTCAATCATCTCATGAATTTCAGTTGGCTCTTTGTGATACAGAGCTTCAAGTGCCTCGACAATTTCGACGGTACTGAGTTGTCGATAACGTTTTTGTAACACTTGATCCATGCATGATAGCATAATACTTTTGATGAGACTGAAATCATTCTTGTGAGATATAAACACATTGATGATACCCTGAGACGCTCCAGGCGCGGGGCATTCACCAAGTTCTGGATCCAACACATATTATTTCTTAGCACTCCTGAGAACATATCTCCGAGTGTGGATCCAATCCTCATAGTTTCCACCATTTGCAGACAACTTTTCTTTCTCAAACAGAGGTGCTAAATTTAAAATATTGCAAGTCAATGATCTACAACAATAAACACATGATCCAACTTAGATATTTCCATAATTAAAATTGCACTTGTGTTTAAACAAATTTTAATGTAAAGTGCACTCCCACTCAAATCAATATCTCCCATAATTGATAGTGAGTGATTCAAGATCTAGATCTAGTTCTCATCCATTGATGTGGACATCACCGATAACGAGAATTTTGACCTATGGGCAAACTTCCGTCGATCATATCACCATATGATTCTTGTTCATATTTTGATGCTTTGTGCTCTGAGCTCAGAATGATTCTGCTAGAACTTCAAGACAACCAAGTGCTATCTATGGACATCATTTGACATGTCCGGTCTTATACCTCACGTACTGTTTGTACTCATGTGGACATGACGCACTTCAGATTGCTATGTGTTATAGACGGTTGCAACACTACAAAGAGCACCTTTTTAACTTGATATTTACTGTGAGAGATCACCCTAATAATTAGCTATTGCGCAGTCAAAGGGTGAAAACAACAAATGAATAAACATCTCAAGCAGTTCATAAAAGCATGATATGGTATAGCCCTGGGCACCAGGAATCTCCGTGATCATCTTCAATCTCCATTTGAAGCGTCGTGACGGCCAATATTTCGTTGCCATGGCAACCGTTTCAAAAACATTGCCGTGGCGGCAATTTCAAAAGATGTTGTCGTGGCGACCATTTCACACAACGTTGTTGTGGCATCAAATTCAGAAATTCCGATGTGGCACAAAATTAAAGCTCATCGTCCCGTGCCAAGTACACCTTCTCCTCGTCGGGGTCCTTCGTGTATGGTTGCCATCGTCACTTGTAACCTGTAGGCTATCTCTATGATATTTACATTAGCGTGGAAACCCCGTGGCTCCAGCCATCATGCCCTGACGCGTAGGCCACTTAACATTACAACATATAACCATCTCATACATAAACTCATTATCATGACGAGGGCTATACTACATAATATGCATACCATGCAAAACCAAGCTAGACGTCCTCTAATCGATTTTTTGCAAAAAAAATAGTTATGTTGCTAACCGGTTTTAACAAGTAATACTAGCTATATATGTCCACAATCTAGGCGATGATTATTGTTGCTAGATTAAGTTACGGAGTGTGTGAAAGAAGATACTTAATTAAAAGTCTCACCCCCACACTAAACTTCATCTAATACGCGTGCCCCCTAGAAGATCATCCATCTTTGGCACCCTATTGTGTACGCGACGATTCACTATTCTCAAATATGGTGAAGCCCAAGCAACTATTAGTAGATCGTCGACAACCAAAGCCGATCGATTGCCAGAACCTTGTAAAAGCATGCTATCGATGAATTGAACCAAATCAACACTTGAGGGAAGCATAGCAAGAATATCAACCCTCACAATCACATGTGATCTAGATCGCAACCTGCACCTACTCATATAACTACTCATGATGCCACTATTGGGAAACGCATTAGAAAAACAAATCGCACATACGATCACCCAAGATCAATATGAATATGCATAACGACTTGGGATCACGATCGTTACCGTCACTGAGTTGCAGCAGAAGAAGAACGTGTCGGTGTAGATCATACTTGCATTCCCTCGAACCATCGATGAATGATCCCGCGAACCGCCCACAAATAGTTCCTTGAACTGAAGACCAAATGCATGGCCTTTCTACTTGGTTGCAAGCGTGCAGCCTTCACGATCAGGCAGCGCTTTGCCGTCCAGAGCTAATTGTCACTGGAGTATTATACAGAGGATATTAGAACCACTTGGGGCTTCTAATTATAAGGAGAAGAGGATTAGCCAAGCTCTAATTAGTGAACTAGGACCAACTAGAGCTACAACTAGAAGAACTAGATGAAGCTCCAAAACTTGTGTATCCAATAGAACAAAAAACCCTAGTATATATAGGTTAAAGGAGGAGGAGGGCCAGCCAGAAATACCCTCCTTGGAGCGCCGACCAAGGGGGAGGAGTAGGACTCCTCTCCTAGTCCAATTCGCCCCCCTATATGGAAAGGGGGGCGCCACTTCCTTATGGGCCCTTGTGGCCCATAATTCCTTGCACCTCTTTCCTTTTTAGGCCCTTTGATATTTCGATTAAATATATAATGTTCCAAGTAGTTCTAGAACATTATATATATATATTAACATCTCCGGAAATATTTCCCACCTACATATAATATATCGGTAATACCCTGTATTACCCGATATTTACCGAAACTCTTCCGGTGAACCCAAACGCTTTCGGATCCTCTTGGAAATATTCTGAATATTCATGAAATAATTCCAAAAATATATTTTCATGACTCCCGTCCTTCTAGCTCAAGAGATCGTGATTTCCTTAAGCTTGTGATCCCATAGGTTTGTAACTCATAGACATGAACGAAACCATTCGTTCAATGACCGACAACGGGACTGTGGATGTCCATATTGGTCCCTATGACATTCCCTTTTCTTTGCGATACTTCACAAAACCTAGGATGCATCAGTATCCTCCTGAGTCATCACCATGCTCACCATACCAAAATCCTCGTTAACAGTTTTGTTCTTGTTTCTCATTATTGTGTTCTGTCATCCCCATGACGAAGTCACGTGTATCTGGACAGACGATGACTGATGTCGTCACACCAAGAGGGTCCTAAGAATATATCTCCATCATCGGAGGAGCAAATCCCACTCTCGAGCTATCTAGTCCCTAGTTAAACTTTCTGATGATCCTTTAAGTTGTTATGATTACTGTGTTACAAGTGACGTTTGAGCAACCCCAAAGCCACCATACGTTAACAAGTGACTATGATACTCTCATGGTCCTAGGAGAAAAACTCACACGTTAACACTCCATGTTCTTACAATTGATTAGGGATGATATTAACTCAATTCATTACAAACAAGATTGGGTCGATTCAATATGATCATTCTTCTAACATCATAATCTCAATGTTGTTTTAGGATCATCATTACACTTAACAATATCTTAAGGTCCGAAAAACGTGATCACCAATAACATTTGAGCTAGTCTTAGGGGCGGGACTAGGAACCTTTTATTTACCGTTTATCATTCCACATGCGCATGTGAGTTTTCCATTGAATCGCATATTCCAAGATCATACCAGTTATAGCATAGAATATAAACTCTATATTATGAATATGAAAATATAATAATACAAATATTATTGCCTCTAGGACATATTTCCAACACTTGAGGCATTCACATGCTCACTATACCGTTATCCTCGTTATCGGATTTGTTCTTCTTTTCGGTGAAGTGTTTTGGCACCCCCGTGACATAGTCACCTGTGTCTGGTGATAACACACAAGTATAGGGGATCACAACAGTTTTCGAGGGTAGAGTATTCAACCCAAATTTATTTATTTGACACAAGGGGAGCCAAATAATATTCAGGAGTATTAGCAGTTGAGTTGTCAATTAAACCACACCTGAAAGACTTAATATCTGCAGCAAAGTTTTAGTAGCAAAATAGTATGATAGTAACGGTAACCATGGCAATAGTAACAGTAGCAGTTTTGTAGTGATTGTAACAGCAGCAACAACGACAGTAACTTAGAAAAGATCAATATGTTAAAAACTCGTAGGCAATGGATCGGTGATGATAATTGTGTCGGATGATATTCATCATGTAAAATTTATAACCTAGAGCAACGAAGAACTAGCTCCAATTCATCAATGTAATGTAGGCATGTATTTGTTGGGGAACGTAGTATTTTAAAATTTTCCTACGATCACGCAAGATCTATCTACCAGATGCATAGCAACGAGAGGGGAGAGTGTGTCTACGTACCCTCGTAGACCGAAAGAGGAAGCGTTAGAATAACGCGGTTGATGTAGTCGTACTTATTCACGGCCCGACCGATCAAGCACCGAAACTACGACACCTCCGAGTTCTAGCACACGTTCAACTCGATGACGTCCCTCGAACTCCGATCCAGCCGAGTGTCGAGGGAGAGTTCCGTCAGCATGACGGCGTGGTGACGATCTTGATGTTCTACCGTCACAGGGCTTCGCCTAAGCACCGCTATAATATTATCGAGAAGAACTATGGTGGAGGGGGGCACCGCACACGGCTAAGAGATCAAGAGATCAATTGTTGTGTCTAGAGGTGCCCCCTTGCCCCCGTATATAAAGGAGGAAGGGAGAGGCCGGCCCTAGAGGGGGCACGCCAAGTGTGGGGAGTCCTACTAGGAGTCCCAAGTCCTAGTAGGATTCCCCTTTCCTTTCCGGAGTAGGAGAGAAGGAAAGAGGGGGAGAGGGAGAAGGAAAAGGGGGCTGCACCCCTTGTCCAATTCGGACCATAAGGGGGGCGCGCGCCTCCTTCCTTTTGGCCTCTCTCTTCTATTCACGTAACTCCCCGGTACTCCGAAAATACCCGAATCACTCGGAACCTTTCCGATGTCCGAATATAGTCGTCCAATATATCGATTTTTACGTCTCGACCATTTCGAGACTCCTCGTCATGTCCCCGATCTTATCCGGGACTCCGAACTCCTTCGGTACATCAAAACTCATAAACTCATAATAAAACTGTCATCGAAACCTTAAGCGTGCGGACCCTACGGGTTCGAGAACTATGTAGACATGACCGAGACACGTCTCCGGTCAATAACCAATAGCGGAACCTAGATGCTCATATTGGTTCCCACATATTCTACAAATATCTTTATCGGTCAAACCGCATAACAACATACGTTGTTCCCTTTGTCATCAGTATGTTACTTGCCCGAGATTCGATCGTCGGTATCTCAATACCTAGTTGAATCTCGTTACCGGCAAGTCTCTTTACTCGTTCCGTAATACATCATCCCGCAACTAACTCATTAGCTGCAATGCTTGCAATGCTTATAGTGATGTGCATTACCGAGTGGGCCCAGAGATACCTCTCTGACAATCGGAGTGACAAATCCTAATCTCGAAATACGCCAACCCAACAAGTACCTTCGGAGACACCTGTAGAGTACCTTTATAATCACCCAGTTACGTTGTGACGTTTGGTAGCACACAAAGTGTTCCTCCGGTATTCGGGAGTTGCATAATCTCATAGTCATAGGAACATGTATAAGTCATGAAGAAAGCAATAGCAGTAAAACTTAAACAATCATAGTGCTAAGCTAATGGATGGGTCTTGTCCATCACATCATTCTCCTAATGATGTGATCCCGTTGATCAAATGACAACTCATGTTTATGGCTAGGAAACATAACCATCTTTGATCAATGAGCTAGTCTAGTAGAGGCATACTAGGGACACTCTGTTTTGTCTATGTATTCACACATGTACTAAGTTTTTGGTTAATACAATTCTAGCATGAATAATAAACATTTATCATGATATAAGGAAATAAATAATAACTTTATTATTGCCTCTAGGGCATATTTCCTTCAGTCTCCCACTTGCACTAGAGTCAATAATCTAGATCACATCACCATGTGATTAACACCAATAGTTCACATCGCCATGTGACTAACACCCATAGTTCTCATCGCCATGTGACCAATACCCAATGGGTTTACTAGAGTCAACAATCTAGTTCACATCCTCATGTGATTAACACCCAAAGAGTACTAAGGTGTGATCATGTTTTGCTTCGCGAGAGAAGTTTAGTCAGCGGGTCTGTTACATTCAGATCCGTATGTATTTTGCAAATTTCTATGTCTACAATGCTCTTCATGGAGCTACTCTAGCTAATTGCTCCCACTTTTAATACGCATCCAGATTGTACTTAGAGTCATCTGGATTAGTTTAAAGCTTGCATCGGCGTAACTCTTTACGACGAACTCTTTATCACCTCCATAATCAAGAAACATTTCCTTAGTCATCCAGTAACTAAGGATAATTTTGACCGCTGTCCAGTGATCTACTCCTGGATCACTTTTGTACCTTCTTGCCAAACTCATGGTAAGGTACACAACAAGTTTGGTACACATCATGGCATACTTTATAGAACCTATGACTGAGGCATAGGGAATGACTTTCATTATTTCTCTATCTTTTGCCGAGGTCGGGCTTTGAGTCTTACTCAACTTCATACCTTACAACTCAGGCAAGAACTCCTTCTCTGACTGATCCATTTTGAACTACTTCAAAAACTTGTCAAGGTATGTATTTATTGAAAAACTATATCAAGCATCTCGATCTATCTCTATAGATCTTGAGGCTCAATATGTAAGCAGCTTTACCGAGGTTTTTCTTTGAAAAAAAACTCCTTTCAAACACTCCTTTATGCTTTCCAGAAAATTTCTACATCATTTCTGATCAACAATATGTCATTCACATATACTTATCAGAAAGGCTATAGTGCTCCTACTCACTTTCTTGTAAATACAGGCTTCACCGCAAGTCTGTATAAAACTATATGCTTTGATCAACTTATCAAAGTGTATATTCCAACTCTGAGATGCTTGCACCAGTCCATAGATGGATCGCTGGAGCTTGCACACTTTGTCAGCACCTTTAGGATCGACAAAACCTTATGGTTGCATCATATACAACTCTTCTTTAAGATATCCATTCAGGAATGCAATTTTGACATCCATTTGCCAGATTTCATAATCATAAAATGCAGCCATTGCTAACATGATTCAGACAGACTTAAGCATCGCTTCGGGTGAGAAAATCTCATCATAGTCAACTCCTTGAACTTGTCGAAAACCTGTCACAACAAGTCGAGCTTTGTAAACAGTAACATTACTGTCAGCGTCGGTCTTCCTCTTTTAGATCCATTTATTTTCGATGGCTTGCCGATCATCAGGCAAGTCAACCAAAGTCCACACTTTGTTCTCATACATGGATCCCATCTCAGATTTCATGGCCTCAAGCCATTTTGCGGAATCTGGGCTCATCATTACTTCCTCATAGTTTGTAGGTTCATCATGGTCTAGTAACATGACTTCCAGAACCGGGTTGCCGTACCACTCTGGCGCCGAACATACTCTGGTTGATCTACGAGTTCAGTAGTAACTTGATCCAAAGTTTCATGATCATCATCATTAGCTTCCTCACTAATTGGTGTATGAATCACTGAAACTAGTTTCTGTGATGTACTACTTTCCAATTCGGGAGAAGGTACAATTACCCCATCAAGTTCCACTTTCCTCCCACTCACTTCTTTCGAGAGAAACTCCTTCTCTAAAAAGGATCCATTCTTAGCAACGAATATCTTGCCTTCGGATCTGTGATAGAAGGTGTACCCAACAGTCTCCTTTGGGTATCCTATGAAGACACATTTCTCCGACTTGGGTTTGAGCTTATCAGGTTGAAGCTTTTTCACATAAGCATCGCAGCCCCAAATTTCAAGAAACGACAACTTTGGTTTCTTGCCAAACCACAATTCATAAGGTGTCGTCTCAACGAATTTAGATATTGCCCTATTGAACGTGAATGCAGCTGTCTCTGATGCATAACCCAAAACGATAGTGGTAAATCGGTAAGAGACATCATAGATCGCACCATATCTAATAAAGTACGGTTACAATGTTCGGACACACCATTACTCTGTGGTGTTCCGGGTGGCGTGAGTTGTGAAACTATTCCACATTATTTCAAATGAAGACCAAACTCGTAACTCAAATATTCACCTCCACGATCAGGTCGTAGGAACATTATTTTCTTGTTACGATGATTCTCTACTTCACTCTGAAATTCTTTGAACTTTTCAAATGTTTCAGACTTGTGTTTCATTAAGTAGATATACCCATATCTGCTCAAATCATCAGTGAAGGTCAGAAAATAACGATACTCGCCGCGAGCCTTAACACTCATCGGTCCACATACATCAGTATGTATGATTTCCAATAAATCAGTTGCTTGCTCCATTGTTCCGGAGAACGGAGTTTTAGTCATCTTGCCCATGAGGCATGGTTCGCAAGCACCGAGTGATTCATAATCAAGTGATTCCAAAAGTCCATCACTATGGAGTTTCTTCATGCGCTTTACACCAATATGACCTAAACGGCAGTGCCATAAATAATTTGCACTATCATTATTAACCTTGCATCTTTTGGCTTCAATATTATGAATATGTGTATCACTACGATCGAGATCCAACAAACTATTTTTCATTGGGTGTATGACCATCGAAGGCTTTATTCATGTAAACAGAATAACAATTATTCTATGACTTTAAATGAATAACCGTATTGCAACAAACATGATCAAATCATATTCATGCTCAACGCAAATGCCAAATAACATTTATTTATGTTATACACTAATTCCGAAAGTATAGGGAGTGTGCGATGATGATCATATCAATCTTGGAACCACTTCCAACACACATCGTCACTTCACCTTTAACTAGTCTATGTTCATTCCGCAACTCTCGTTTCGAGTTACTAACTTTAGCAACTGAATCGGTATCAAATACCCAGGGGTTGCTATGAACACTAGTAAAGTACACATCAATAATCTGTATATCAAAATATACCGTTGTTCACTTTGCCATCCTTCTTATCCGCCAAGTATCTAGGGCAATTCCACTTCTAGTGACTATTTCCTTTGCAGTAGAAGCACTTAGTTTCAGGCTTGAGTTTAGCTTTGGGTTTCTTCATGGAAGTGAAAACTTGCTTGTCATTCTTCTTGAAGTTCCCCTTCTATCCCTTTGCCCTTTACTTGAAACAAGTGGTCTTGTTAACCATCAACACTTGATGTTCTTTCTTGATTTTCTACCTTCGCTGATTTCAGCATCGCGAAGAGCTCGGGAATTACTTTCGTCATCCCTTGCATATTATAGTTCATCACGAAGTTCTACTAACTTGGTGATAGTGACTAGAGAACTTTGTCAATTACTATCTTATCTGGAAGATAAACTCCCACTTGATTCAAGCAATTGTAGTACCCAGACAATCTGAGCACATGCTCACCGGTTGAGATATTCTCCTCCATCTTGTAGGCAAAGTACTGTCAAAGGTCTCATACCTCTCAACACGGGCATGAGTATGAAAATACTAATTTCAACTCTTGGAACATCTCATATGCTCCGTGGCGTTCAAAACGTTTTTCAAGTCCCGGTTATAAGCCGTAAAGCATGGCACACTAAACTATCAAGTAGTCATCATACCGAGCTTGTCAAACGTTCATAACGTCTGCATCTACTCCCGCAATAGGTTCGTCACCTAGCGGTGCATCAAGGACATAATACTTCTGTGCAGCAATGAGGATAATCCTCAGATCACGGACCTAGTCCGCATCATTGCTACTAACATCTTTCAACTTATATTTCTCTAGGAACATATAAAATAAACGGGGAGCTACATCGCGAGCTATTGATCTACAACATAGATATGCTAATACTACCAGGACTAAGTTCATGATAAATTAAAGTTCAATTAATCATATTACTTGAAGAACTCCCACTTAGATAGACATCCCTCCGGTCATCTAAATGATCACGTGATCCAAATCAACTAAACCATGTCCGATCATCACGTGAGATGGAGTAGTTTTCAATGGTGAACATCTTATGTTGATCATATCTACTATATGATTCACGCTCGACCTTTCGGTCTCCAGTGTTCCGAGGCCATATCTGCATATGCTAGGCTCGTCAAGTTTAACCCGAGTATTCTGCGTGTGCAAAACTGGCTTACACCCGTTGTAGTTGAACGTAGAGCTTATCACACCCGATCATCACGTGGTGTCTCGGCACGACGAACTTTCGCAACGGTGCATACTCAGGGAGAACACTTATACCTTGAAATTTTGTAAGGGATCATCTTATAATGCTACCGCCGTACTAAGCAAAATAAGAAGCATAATAAGATAAACATCACATGCAATCAAAATATGTGACATGATATGGCCATCATCATCTTGTGCTTTTGATCTCCATCTCCAAAGCACCGTCATGATCACCTTCGTCACCGGTGCGACACCTTGATCTCCATCGTAGCATCGTTGTCGTCTCGCCAACTATTGCTTCTACGACTATCGCTACCGCTTAGTGATAAAGTAAAGCAATTACATGGCGATTGCATTTCAAACAATAAAGCGACAACCATATGGCTCCTGCCAGTTGCCGATAACTTTACAAAACATGATCATCTCATACAAAACCGTATAACTCATCATGTCTTGACCATATCACATCACAACATTCTCTGCAAAAACAAGTTAGACGTCCTCTACTTTGTTGTTGCAACTTTTACGTGGCTGTTACGGGCTTAGCAAGAACAATTCTTACCTACGCATACAAAACCACAACGATATTTCGTCAAGTATGTGCTGTTTTAACCTTCACAAGGACCGGGCGTAGCCACACTTGATTCAACTAAAGCTGGAGAAACTGACACCCGCCAGCCACCTGTGTGCGAAGCACGTCGGTACAACCAGTCTCGCGTAAGCGTACGCGTAATGTCGGTCCAGGCCGCTTCATCCAACAATACCGCCGAATCAAAGTATGACATGCTGGGAAGCAGTATGACTTGTATCGTCCACAACTCACTTGTGTTCTACTCGTGCATATCATCTACGCATAGACCTGGCTCATGATGCCACTGTTGGGGAACGTAGTATTTTAAAATTTTCCTACGATCACGCAAGATCTATCTACCAGATGCATAGCAACGAGAGGGGAGAGTGTGCCTACGTACCCTCGTAGACCGAAAGCAGAAGCGTTAGAACAACGCGGTTGATGTAGTCGTACGTCTTCACGGCCCGACCGATCAAGCACCGAAACTACGGCACCTCCGAGTTCTAGCACATGTTCAGCTCGATGACGTCCCTCGAACTCCGATCCAGCCGAGTGTCGAGGGAGAGTTCCGTCAGCATGACGGCGTGGTGACGATCTTGATGTTCTACCGTCGTAGGGCTTCGCCTAAGCACCGCTTTAATATCATCGAGGAGAACTATGGTGGAGGGGGGCACCGCACACGGCTAAGAGATCAAGAGATCAATTGTTGTGTCTAGAGGTTCCCCCTTGCCCCCGTATATAAAGGAGGGAGGGAGAGGCCGGCCCTAGAGGGGGTGCGCCAAGTGTGGGGAGGATTCCCCTTTCCTTTCCGGAGTAGGAGAGAAGGAAAGAGGGGGAGAGGGAGAAGGAAAAGGGGGCTGCACCCCTTGTCCAATTCGGACCAGAAGGGGGGCGCGCGCCTCCTTCCTTTTGGCCTCTCTTTTCTATTCCCGTAATTCCCCGGTACTCCGAAAATACCCGAATCACTCGGAACCTTTCCGATGTCCGAATATAGTCGTCCAATATATCGATTTTTACGTCTCGACCATTTCGAGACTCCTCGTCATGTCCCCGATCTCATCCGGGATTCCGAACTCCTTCGGTACATCAAAACTCATAAACTCATAATAAAACTATCATCGAAACCTTAAGCGTGCGGACCCTACGGGTTCGAGAACTATGTAGACATGACCGAGACACGTCTCCGGTCAATAACCAATAGCGTAACCTGGATGCTCATATTGGTTCCCACATATTCTACGAATATCTTTATCGGTCAAACCGCATAACAACATACGTTGTTCCCTTTGTCATCGGTATGTTACTTGCCCGAGATTCGATAGTCGGTATCTCAATACCTAGTTGAATCTCGTTACCGGCAAGTCTCTTTATTCGTTCCGTAATACATCATCCCGCAACTAACTCATTAGCTACAATGCTTGCAAGGCTTATAGTGATGTGCATTACCGAGTGGGCCTAGAGATACCTCT
This sequence comes from Secale cereale, assembly GCA_902687465.1. NCBI lineage: Eukaryota > Viridiplantae > Streptophyta > Magnoliopsida > Poales > Poaceae > Secale > Secale cereale. Next base: position 686,048,405 of record LR738713.1, read on the forward strand.
CCGACAATCGGAGTGACAAATCCTAATCTCGAAATACACCAACCCAACAAGTACCTTCGGAGACACCTGTAGAGTACCTTTATAATCACCTAGTTATGTTGTGACGTTTGGTAGCACACAAAGTGTTCCTCCGGTATTCGGGAGTTGCATAATCTCATAGTCATAGGAACATGTATAAGTCATGAAGAAAGCAATAGCAGTAAAACTTAAACGATCATAGTGCTAAGCTAACGGATGGGTCTTGTCCATCACATCATTCTCCTAATGATGTGATCACGTTGATCAAATGGCAACTCATGTCTATGGCTAGGAAACATAACCATCGTTGATCAATGAGCTAGTCTAGTAGAGGCATACTAGGGACACTCTGTTTTGTCTATGTATTCACACATGTACTAAGTTTCCGGTTAATACAATTCTAGCATGAATAATAAACATTTATCATGATATAAGGAAATAAATAATAACTTTATTATTGCCTCTAGGGCATATTTCCTTCAGTATTCCGTATATAGTCATACGTGCTTATGGAAAAGAACTTGCATGACATATTTTGTCCTACCCTCCCGTGGCAGCGGGGTCCTTATGCAAACTAAGGGATATTAAGGCCTCCTTTTAATAGAGAACCGGACCAATGCACTAACACTTAGTGAATACATGAAGTCCTCAAACTACGACAATGACCGGAAATAATCCCAATTATTGTCTGCGGACCATGATATGTCCATTTTGCATCATGCTTTTATATTGATGTTTATTGCATTATGGGCTGTTATTACACATTATGTCACAATACTTATGCCTTTTCTCTCTTATTTTACAAGGTTTACATGAAGAGGGAGAATGCCGGCAGCTGGAATTCTGGGCTGGAAAAGGAGAAAATATTGGAGACCTATTCTACACAACTCAAAAAATCCTGGAACTCCACGAAAGTCAGTTTTGGAATATATAAAAAATATAGGGCGAAGAAAGCACCAGAGGGGGGCCACCCACCATCCACGAGGGTGGGGGTGCGCCCTACCCCCTGGGCGCGCCCCCTGTCTCATGGGCCACCTGGCAGCCCCACGATGCCCATCTTCTCGTATAAGGTGTCTTCTGCCCTGGAAAAAAATTCAGAGGGAAACTTTCAGGACGAAACACCACCGTCTTGAGGCAGAACCTTGGGGGAACCAATCTAGGGCTCTGGTGGAGCTGTTCTGCTGGGGAAACATCCCTTCGGGAGGGGGAAATCATCACCGCCGTCATCACCATCAATCCTCTCATCGGGAGGGGGTCAATCTCCATCAACATCTTCACCAGCACCATCTCCTCTCAAACCCTAGTTCATCTCTTGTATCCAATCTTTGTATCAAAACCTCAGATTGGCACATGTGGGTTGCTAGTAGTGTTGATTACTCCTTGTAGTTGATGCTAGTTGGTTTATCCGGTGGAAGATCATATGTTCAGATCCATTATGCATATTAATATCCCTCTGATTATGAACATGAATATGATTTGTGAGTAGTTACGTTTGTTCCTGAGGTCATGGGAGAAGTCTTGCTATAAGTAATCATGTGAATTTGGTATTCGTTTGATGTTTTGATGATATGTATGTTGTCTTTCCTCTAGTGGTGTTATGTGAACGTCGACTACATGACACTTCAGCATTGTTTGGGACTAGAGGAAGGCGTTGATAAGTAATAAGTAGATGATGGGTTGCTAGAGTGACAGAAGCTTAAACCTTAGTTTATGCGTTGCTTCATAAGGGGCTGATTTGGATCCATATGTTTCATGCTATGGTTAGGTTTACCTTAATACTTCTTTTGTAGTTGCGGATGCTTGCAATAGAGGTTAATCATAAGTGGGATGCTTGTCCAAGTAAGGGCAGCACCCAAGCACTGGTCCACCCACATACCAAATCATCAAAGTAACAAACGCGAATCATATGAGCGTGATGAAAACTAGTTGACGATAATTCCCATGTGTCCTCGGGAGCGCTTTCCTTTATATAAGAGTTTGTCCAAGTTTTTCCTTTGCTACAAAAAGGATTGGGCCATATTGCTGCACCTTATTTACTTTTATTACTTGTTACCCTTTACAAATTACCTTATCACAAAACTATATGTTACCGATAATTTCAGTGCTTGCGGAGAATATCTTATTGAAAACTGCCTATAATTTCCTTCTGCTCCTCGTTGGGTTCGACACTCTTATCGAAAGGACTACGATAGATCCCCTACACTTGTGGGTCATCAAGATTCTTTTCTGGCGCCGTTGCAGGGGAGTGAAGCTGTCACAACCCTAGTTCTGGTATGCACTAGGTTAGTCTTGTGGTTTGCATCATGTTTAAATTTCAAATGAAATTGAAATGAGGTCTTGTGAAACCCTCAGAAACCCTTTTGAAAATGACCCAAATAAAAGTTGCTCCAAAAAGGTCCAAGAAAATGTTCATGTGGCCCTCTAAAAATATTGGTCAGAGATAAAAATCAAACCAATATTATTAGGAGCTCATAAGTATTTATTTTGGGCATTTGGAATTAATGCAATAGCTATTTGCTTGGATATATAATTATTATATATTTTATATATGTCCAAAATTCTGGTTCTTTATTTTTAGGGGCTTGGATTAATTCCTAGGTCCCTGCAAAACAAAATGTCAGAAGGAAAACAAATGATTTAATTTAGAAATTAAATCAAAACAAATGTCAGAAAAAAATAGAAAAGAAAATAAAAAAAGGGCAGACTTACCTGTGCTGGCCCAGCACAGCACGGCCTGGCCGGCCCAGCTGGCCAGCCCAGCCCGCTCCCTCCTGTCGTCTTCCTCCCTGCCAGGAGGACGAGCGCGTGCTCGGCGCCCGCGGCCACGCGCCACGGCCACCTCCTGCTTCCGCCGCTGCCCGACACGCCTAGCAGCCTTTGGACGACGACACGCACCCCCTGGACCCTCTCACTCCCCCTCGGTTCCTTCCCCCCCTTCCTGGTGCTCTTCCTCGCGAACGCCCGAACGCCACCGTCGCCGCCGCTCGCCGTAGCCATGGCCACCGTCCCCCTCTCGCCTCGCCGGAGTGCCCAGAAGCTCCGCCCCATTCCTCTCCTTCTCCTCGCCGAGCTGCCCGACGTCAGAAGCCCCTGGAGCGCCGTCGTCGACCTCGTCTTCAACCTGCGGCCGTGGAGATCGCCGGCGACCCTGCGCCCGCTCCGACGCGTCCCCGAGCTCACTGACGACGCCATCAAGATCGCCGTGAGCTCCTCTTCTTTTCCCCCCTTCTCCCGTGCTCGTGCCTGTTCCCTAGCCATGTTTCCTCCCACGGCCGAAAGCTTCTCGCCGCTGGCCATGGTGTAGCCGTGGCCACAGCCGCACGAGCTCACAACAGAGCACGTCATCGTGCTCAGGAAGCCCCCAGGAACCCAATGCACCCACTCCCTCGCCTTCTCGTGCACCGCAGCACCTAAACCGACGAGGCCCGAACTCCGGCCGCCGCTGGGCTCGATGCCGGCGACGATTCCGGCCACCCCAACTGCTGCCGCTTAGTGCGTTGGATGCGCAAGAGCCTGCGCATCCTGTAGATGCCCTCCGCCGCTCGAATGGTCGACGGAGGCGATTTTCCGACGCACTCCGCCGCATTCGGCCTCGCCGGCGGCTAACCGCCGGTGGGTTTGACCCAAACCCACCGGGTTTGACTTCCCCTGAGTCTATGACATGTGGGGCCAGCCTTGACTAATTTTTAGTTTAGGGTTTAATTAAGTTTTAATTACTGACATTAAACTAATTAGACACTGACATGTGGGCCCCGTGTTTGTTTAGTTTAGTTTTAAACTTTAGTTATTTAACTGAGTCACTGACCAGTGGGACCCCACTGTCAGGTTTGACTCTGGACAGCCCCTTTGACCTGCTGACGTCATGCTTGTGTCATGCTGACGCAATAATCCAATTCTGGCATTTAAATAAATCTTAAATGATTTATTTATTTCAGAAATTGGCCTAAACTTCAAAAAATCACAGAAATTCAACCGTAGCTCAGAATGAAATAATTTATATATGAAAAATTATCAGAAAAATTCAGTCTATCCATCTGTACCATTTTCATGCATGAAAAATGAAGTTATACCTACTGTTTTTATGAAAACACATATTTGGCATTTAAAATGCTTATTTTAAAATTGCATTTGAACCCTTGGTTCAAATGGACTTCTGTCAAATTGAATGCTAGTTGCACTAGCTCAAACAACATCATAACTTCATGCCATATTCATGCATCATATTGTTGCATATGCTTGTGTCTGATTGTCGGCACCGTTCTTCTCGATAGGTCCAGCTGCGGAGACCGATCCAGAGTACCTGTCAGAGGAGCAGTGCTCTGCACGTTGTTTTACCAGGCAAGCAAACCCCCTTGTTCATTCCGATACAATCCCTCTCTCGCTCCTGCTCCCTGTTATTGCATTAGGACAACAACGACTTCACCTGCTACTTTATGCTGCGGTAGTTGAACCCATTCCTCTGCATGACCTGTCTTTCCACAGTAAATAGTTGAAACCCACTAGCATGTGTAGGAGTTGATTGAAGCCATGATGTGATCTTACCATGCCTTGCTTGCTATTGCTTAGAGTGTGTCAGGTCTGATTCATCGGGAATGAATTAGAGTGAAATGATATGTTCTGATGCTGAGGGTTAAGTGTGTGAACACGCTTTGGTAAAGGTAGTGGTGAGAGGCCATGTAGGAGTACATGGTGGGTTGTCTCACTGGAACCGTCCCTAAGAACTGAGTTCTGTGTATGTTGTCCAATGATCAGCTACTACCACGCATTGGAATGCTTAAGTGCCCCTCTCGATTTATTAATCAACATGATCTCTGTCCAGGAGTTGCAACTAGTTTCTGGTGTTTGTAGGTAGTGTTATTTCTCTACCAGGTGGCACCCGGCAGGGTGGGCTTGGGACAGACTAGGCACACGTGGCCCGGTGTACCGAGTGGCACCCGGATGGTGGGCTCGGGAACCCTGTACACATCGTTTGGGTCCGTGATGGAAACCTCGGCCGGACTCCCTTGCGGATGGAACCCGAATAGGCGATAAACCTGGACGAGAGACTTGTGTGGTTAGTCAGGTCGTGGCCGACACCCTCGCCAGGCTTCCGCTTGAAGGTTGCCGAGATACACGACGTGTACCTGGCGGTAAGTGGCGAGAGCGTGTGTGAAGAAGTACACCCCTGCAGGGTTACCATAATCTATTCGAATAGCCGGGTCCGCGGATATGGACTTCTTGGATGCTTACGTGGTACATAGACAACTTGAAGTGGATACTCTAAAATACTCAAGACAAGTGTGAGTGCTATGGACGGCTTTCTCGTAGGGAGACGAGGATGAATCCATAGTGGTGTATTGTGTGGTGCTTAGTGGACTCATGTGCGTCACCTCAAAAGAGTTACCAGCAATCGTAGAATAGGATAGCCACTGAGTCAAAGCTGGCTTGCTGCAACTAAACCCCACTTTGCCTTCTTGATACATGTGCATGTATGATAGGATCTGATGTAAGTCTTGCTGAGTACCTTTGTACTCATGTTTGCTTAATTTATGTTTTGCAGATAGGATTGATGTCTCACTAGTAGTTCCGCTTGGACTTCGACAAGTAGCTTGATACCTCAGCTACGATCTTGGACGAGTGTTGTAGATAGTCAGGCTCTTCAGCCTTTTTCATTTGTAGATGTCTGTACTCAGACATGTAGTGCTTCCGCTTGTTGCTTGTATGCTCTAAATGTTGGGTCATGAGACCCATGTTTGTAATACTTGGCTCCTCGGAGCCTAATGAATAAATACTTTGTTTACTAGAGTCTTGTTGTGATGCCATGTTGTATTTGCACATATTGAGCATATTGCGTGTATGTTATTGAAATGCTTGGTATGTGTGGGATCCGACACCTAGTTGTTTACCCTTGGTAGCCTATCTTACAGGGAAATGTCTCCTAGTGTTTCCACTGAGCCTTGGTAGCTTGCTACTGCTCCGGAACACTTAGGCTGACCGGCATGTGTCCTTCTTCGTTCCTGTGTCTGTCCCTTAGGGGAAATGTCACGCGTTGTTCCTTTAAGTCCTTGTAGCTTGCTACGACTTGGGTTCATACGTTGCTGACCGACACGTTCGTTGCTGGGTCATGAATGCCTGTCTCTGTAATTTAGTGCCACTTTTGGTTTATAACTGGTCATGTCGGCCCGGGTTCTCTGTCATATGGTTGCTAGCGACACTATCATATACGTGAGCCAAAATGCGCAAACGGTCCCGGGCCAGGTAAGGTGGCACCCGTGGGGATACCGTGCGTGAGGCCGCAAAGTGATATGGTGTGTTACATGCTAGACCGGTGTGACTTAGGATCGGGGTCCCGATAGCGTTGGTATCAGAGCCTGACTGCCTGTAGGATTATCAAGCCAAAATGGTCGAAGTTGAGTCTAGAAATTCCTTAGTTATATAAGGGAATTGATTGTGGAAGGGAACGTAAGGCTCTTTTTACTCCTTATACCTCATGTCTTCTGATCTGAGTCATCTTACCTTTCCTACGGGGTTAAGGAACTAGGCTTTCTTTTCCGTCTATCAGGATCACGAGTTACTACTCCGTAGTCCCTTAGGATTGGTTGATCAGAGTCCTACTCCCGTTTCTAGTTCTTCCAGTATAGTTTGTTTAGTACTAACACAGTACCTTGAGTGATGATGTTGAGATGTTGTACTACCCTTTGCTAGCAGGATGTCTCATTTTGAGCATTTTACTGCCGTTATGCTGCCGGAATTATCCTAGTAGTTCGAGAGATACTAATTTCTTGTGCTACCTTATGCATCCTAGTTGTTGATGTTTCCGTCTTCGGTTTCGCTTCTCAGGATGTCTTCAGTTAAGTGAAGCTCAGCTGCTCGTAGACAGAACCACGGAGGTGGTAGGGATGAGGAGGATCCTCCCGACCAGCCTTCGTTGGCGGAGTTAATGTTAGAGATGGAGAGAAACAAGCGTGAGTCTAACCGCTTGTTGGCACGTATTGAGGAGAACACCGCACATCAGTGCAAGGAATCAGCAACCATCCATGACTTCATTCGTCTGAAACCACCCACCTTCCATCATCCCTTTGAGCCACTCGACGCAGATGACTGGCTCCGTAGTATCACTCACAAGCTGCGTTCTGCAAACGTAGCTGAAGATGACAAGGTCATCTATGCCACTTATCACCTGGAAGGTCCTGCTAGTCTTTGGTGGCAGAACTATGAGGCCATGATTCTAGCTGGCCAGATTCCTACCTGGAGAGATTTCACCGAGGCTTTTCGTGAGCATCATATCCCTCAAGCCCTTATCGATCGTAAGAGAGAAGAGTTCTGTAGTCTTACACAGGCTAAGATGGCTGTTGATGCTTATAGTCGAGAGTTTGAGAACCTCGCCCGCTATGCTACAGAAGAAGTGTCCACGGACGCCAAGAAGCAGGCTAGGTTCCGGAAGGGTCTCAACCCCAAACTGCGTCGTGATCTCCACTTGCATCATTGCAACACGTTCCAGGCTCTTGTGAACAAGGCCATCAATGCAGAGACAGCTCAACTCACTTACGAGGAGTCTCGTAAGCACACCCTTGATTTGGGATCTTCCTCCGGTACTAGTTCTCAGAAGCGCCGGATTTGGGTTCCGAACTCTGTTCTTCCACCCACTTATCCTCCGATGTCATCTTGTGTGGTACCATATCCAGCTTAGTCTTATGCTCCACCCAAGCCTATTGGCAAACCGATTGTCAATGCGGGTCCACGACCTACCTCAGGGACTTGCTTTACATGCGGAAAGCCAGGACACTATGCACGTGACTGTTCTCAGGCCAGTCTTGCTCCACCCCAGCCCGAGAAGTCCGTTCTTCGTAGTAAGACACCACGCAAGACTATCATTGCCAATCCAGCTCCCACTAAACATGGACGTGTGCATCACGTCTCAGCTAAAGACGCTCATGATGATCCGAATGTCGTTCTTGGTACACTCCTTGTCAATTGCCATCCGGCTTCGGTTCTGTTCGATACCGGAGCATCTCACTCCTTCATCTCTGAAGGCTATGCTCGTTTGCACGACATGTCATTTTGTGACATGCCAACTCCGCTCGAAATCCAAACCCCGGGGTCTAGATGGCAAACTACCAGAATAAGCCATGGTAATGGAATCCTTGTTGACAGACTTGTATTCCTTGCCTCACTCATAGCCCTCAAGTCTTCAGATATTAACATCATCTTGGGTATGGACTGGATGATAGCTCATCATGCCAAGATCGATTTTTACACTAGGTCTGTTCAGCTTACACACCCATCTGGCAAGTTAGTCACTGTCTCCACTAGAGTTGCAAAGCGTCAACTATATTCTCTTAATGCCAGCCCCCTTCCAGACCTTGAAGATATCCCGGTAGTCCGAGACTTTCCGGATGTCTTTCCAGAAGAACTACCAGGTGTTCCACCTGACAGGGATGTAGAGTTCGTCATAGATCTTATTCCAGGAACTGTTCCAATTTCTAGGAGACCCTACAAAATGGCACCTCTAGAACTAGCTGAGCTTAAGAAACAACTTGATGAGTCCTTGCAAAAGGGTTTTATTCGTCCTAGTTCTTCTCCTTGGGCTTGTCCCGTCCTCTTCGTCAAGAAGAAGGATGGCACGGAACGGATGGTTGTAGATTATCGTCCCGTTAATTTGGTCACGATAAAGAACAAGTATCCGCTCCCCAGGATCAACGACCTGTATGATCAGCTCGCTGGATCCTCAGTCTTCTCCAAAATGGATTTGAGGTTAGGCTACCATCAAATCAAAATTAAAAACGGAGACATTCCTAAGACGGCTTTTGTCACTCGTTATGGCCAGTACGAGTACACCGTCATGTCTTTCGGTCTAACCAATGCTCCAGCCACTTTCTCCCGCTTGATGAACTCGATCTTCATGGAGTATTTGGATAAGTTCGTCGTGGTTTACCTCGATGATATTCTTATTTACTCGAAGAACGAGGAAGAGCATGCCGAACATCTTAGACTTGTTCTAGAAAAACTCAGAGAGCACCGCCTTTATGCCAAGTTCTCCAAGTGCGAATTTTGGTTGCCAGAAGTGACCTATCTCGGCCACGTAATCTCAGAGAAGGGCATTGCTGTCAATCCTGAGAGAGTTCAGGCCGTCCTTGATTGGACTCCGCCTGAAACAGTTAAACAAGTTAGGAGTTTCCTTGGTCTAGCCAGCTATTGTCGCCGCTTTGTTGAAAACTTCTCGAAAGTGGCCAAACCTCTCACAGAACTTCTTAAGAAAGATAAAAAGTTTGAGTGGTCCCCACAGTGTGAGCACAGTTTTCAGGAACTGAAAAGACGCCTGACCTCTGCTCCCATACTTGTGCCACCGGATTTCACTAAGGACTTTGTTATCTACTGTGATGCCTCGCGACAGGGACTAGGTTGCATTCTTATGCAGGATCGTCGTGTGATTGCCTATGCATCTCGACAGTTGCATCCACATGAGGAGAATTATCCTACACATGATCTAGAGCTTGCAGCTGTGGTCTATGCACTTAAGACCTGGCGGCATTACCTCCTTGGTAATCGTTGCGAGATCTACACCGATCACCAGAGTCTCAAGTATATCTTCACCCAACCAGATTTGAACCTTAGGCAAAGACGTTGGTTGGAGTTGATCTCAGATTACGACTTAGGAATTACCTACACCCCAGGCAAGGGAAATGTCATGGCTGACACGCTAAGTCGCAAGACCTATTGCAACAATCTCATGTTGCAGCAGGGCCAACCACTTCTCCATGAGGAACTATGTAAGCTTAACCTTCACATTGCTCCTCGCGGATTCCTTTCTACCTTGGTGGCGAAACCTACTCTTGAGGATCAGATCATTTCTGACCAGAAGTTTGATAGGGGTGTTGTCCACATCAAGAGAAACATTAAAAGGGGAGTTGGTGGATGTTTCTCTATGGATGATCGAGGTGTTGTTTTCTTCGAGAATCGCCTGGTGGTTCCCAAGAATCAACATCTGCGACAATTGATCCTTAAAGAGGCTCATGAATCTCCTCTCACGATTCATCCCGGTAGTACTAAGATGTATCAGGACCTACGCCAGAGGTTCTGGTGGACTAGGATGAAGAGAGAGATTGCTGAGTTCATTGCTAAATGTGACGTTTGTCGTCGCGTTAAGGCAGAACATCAAAGACCTGCTGGCACCCTTCAGCCTCTAGCTATTCCTGAGTGGAAATGGGATAAAGTTGGTATGGACTTCATCACAGGCTTTCCCAGGACCAAGAGAGGGAATAATGCTATCTTCGTAGTCATTGATCGTCTCTCCAAAGTGGCTCACTTCCTACCTGTTCGAGAGAGTATCACTGCTAGCCAGCTTGCTGACTTGTATATTTCTCGAATAGTGTCACTTCATGGTGTCCCACTAGAGATCAATTCAGACCGTGGTAGTCTTTTCACTTCTCATTTCTGGGAGAGTTTCCAGACTGCCATGGGCACCCATCTTTCTTTCAGTACCGCTTTCCACCCTCAGTCAAGTGGTCAAGTGGAACGGGTTAACCAAATTCTCGAAGACATGCTTAGAGCTTGCGTTATCTCATTCGGTATGGATTGGGAGAAATGTCTTCCTTTCGCCGAGTTTGCTTATAACAATAGCTATTAATCCAGTCTTAAGCAAGCTCCTTTTGAGATTCTTTATGGACGAAGATGTCGAACACCTTTGAACTGGTCAGAAACCGGTGAAAGACAATTCTTTGGACCGGATATGATCCAGGAAGCAGAAGAGCAAGTTCGTATCATTCGTGAGAATTTGATAAACAACCCAGTCTCGTCAGAAGAGCCAATATGATCGTCATCATAAGGAAGTGGCTTACGAGGTTGGTGACAAAGCTTATCTTCGGGTTACTCCTTTGAAGGGTACCCATCGTTTCGGTATCAAGGGCAAGTTGGCTCCTCGTTACATTGGTCCTTTTCACATTCTTGCTAAACGAGGAGAGGTTGCCTACCAATTGGAACTACCCCCACATCTTTCTCGAGTTCATGATGTCTTCCACGTCTCTCAACTCAGGCGTTGCTTCTCGGATCCCATCCACGGAGTGGACCAGAAACACTTGATCTCCAAGATAACCTCACATATCGAGAGTATCCCGTTCGCATTCTGGATCAAGCAGAGCGTGTCACTCGACGTCCTAACATCAAGTTTCTCAAGGTTCAGTGGTCTCATCATTCCGAGAGAGAAGCTACCTGGGAGCGAGAAGATCGTCTCCGACTGGAGTACCCCACCTTCTTTCCGCCTACTCCTGAATCTCGGGACGAGATTCTTTCGAGTGGAGGCGAGTTGTCACAACCCTAGTTCTGGTATGCACTAGGTTAGTCTTGTGGTTTGCATCATGTTTAAATTTCAAATGAAATTGAAATGAGGTCTTGTGAAACCCTCAAAAACCCTTTTGAAAATGACCCAAATAAAAGTTGCTCCAAAAAGGTCCAAGAAAATGTTGATGTGGCCCTCTAAAAATATTGGTCAGAGATAAAAATCAAACCAATATTATTAGGAGCTCATAAGTATTTATTTTGGGCATTTGGAATTAATGCAATAGCTATTTGCTTGGATATATAATTATTATATATTTTATATATGTCCAAAATTCTGGTTCTTTATTTTTAGGGGCTTGGATTAATTCCTAGGTCCCTGCAAAACAAAATGTCAGAAGGAAAACAAATGATTTAAACTAGAAATTAAATCAAAACAAATGTCAGAAAAAATAGAAAAGAAAATAAAAAAGGCCAGACTTACCTGTGCTGGCACAACACAGCACGGCCTGGCCGGCCCAGCTGGCCAGCCCAGCCCGCTCCCTCCTGTCGTCTTCCTCCCTGCCAGGAGGACGAGCGCGTGCTCGGCGCCCGCGGCCACGCGCCACGGCCACCTCCTGCTTCCGCCGCTGCCCGACACGCCTAGCAGCCTCTGGACGACGACACGCACCCCCTGGACCCTCTCACTCCCCCTCGGTTCCTTCCCCCCCTTCCTGGTGCTCTTCCTCGCGAACGCCCGAACGCCACCGTCGCCGCCGCTCGCCGTAGCCGTGGCCACCGTCCCCCTCTCGCCTCGCCGGAGTGCCCAGAAGCTCCGCCCCGTTCCTCTCCTTCTCCTCGCCGAGCTGCCCGACGTCAGAAGCCCCTGGAGCGCCGTCGTCGACCTCGTCTTCAACCTGCGGCCGTGGAGATCGCTGGCGACCCTGCGCCCGCTCCGACGCGTCCCCGAGCTCGCTGACGACGCCATCAAGATCGCCGTGAGCTCCTCTTCTTTTCCCCCCTTCTCCCGTGCTCGCGCCTGTTCCCTAGCCCTGTTTCCTCCCGCGGCCGAAAGCTTCTCGCCGCCGGCCATGGTGTAGCCGTGGCCACAGCTGCACGAGCTCACAACGGAGCACGTCATCGTGCTCAGGAAGCCCCCAGGAACCCAACGCACCCACTCCCTCGCCTTCTCGTGCACCGCAGCACCTAAACCGACGAGGCCCGAACTCCGGCCGCCGCTGGGCTCGATGCCGGCGACGATTCCGGCCACCCCAACTGCTGCCGCTTAGAGCGTTGGATGCGCAAGAGCCTGCGCATCCTGTAGATGCCCTCCGCCGCTCGAATGGTCGACGGAGGCGATTTTCCGACGCACTCCGCCGCATTCGGCCTCGCCGGCGGCTAACCGCCGGTGGGTTTGACCCAAACCCACCGGGGTTGACTTCCCTTGAGTCTATGACATGTGGGGCCAACCTTGACTAATTTTTAGTTTAGGGTTCAATTAAGTTTTAATTACTGACATTAAACTAATTAGACACTGACATGTGGGCCCCGTGTGTGTTTAGTTTAGTTTTAAACTTTAGTTATTTAACTGAGTCACTGACCAGTGGGACCCCACTGTCAGGTTTGACTCTGGACAGCCCCTTTGACCTGCTGACGTCATGCTTGTGTCATGCTGACGCAATAATCCAGTTCTGGCATTTAAATAAATCTTAAATGATTTATTTATTTCAGAAATTGGCCTAAACTTCAAAAAATCATAGAAATTCAACCGTAGCTCAGAATGAAATAATTTATATATGAAAAATTATCAGAAAAATTCAATCTATCCATCTGTACCATTTTCATGCATGAAAAATGAAGTTATACCTACTGTTTTTATGAAAACACATATTTGGCATTTAAAATGCTTATTTTAAAATTGCATTTGAACCCTTGGTTCAAATGGACTTCTGTCAAATTGAATGCTAGTTGCACTAGCTCAAACAACATCATAACTTCATGCCATATTCATGCATCATATTGTTGCATATGCTTGTGTCTGATTGTCGGCATCGTTCTTCTCGATAGGTCCAGCTCCGGAGACCGATCCAGAGTACCTGTCAGAGGAGCAGTGCTCTGCACGTTGTTTTACCAGGCAAGCAAACCCCCTTGTTCATTCCGATACAATCCCTCTCTCGCTCCTGCTCCCTGTTATTGCATTAGGACAACAACGACTTCACCTGCTACTTTATGCTGCGGTAGTTGAACCCATTCCTCTGCATGACCTGTCTTTCCACAGTAAATAGTTGAAACCCACTAGCATGTGTAGGAGTTGATTGAAGCCATGATGTGATCTTACCATGCCTTGCTTGCTATTGCTTAGAGTGTGTCAGGTCTGATTCATCGGGAATGAATTAGAGTGAAATGATATGTTCTGATGCTGAGGGTTAAGTGTGTGAACACGCTTTGGTAAAGGTAGTGGTGAGAGGCCATGTAGGAGTACATGGTGGGTTGTCTCACTGGAACCGTCCCTAAGAACTGAGTTCTGTGTATGTTGTCCAATGATCAGCTACTACCACGCATTGGAATGCTTAAGTGCCCTCTCGACTTATTAATCAACATGATCTCTGTCCAGGAGTTGCAACTAGTTTCTGGTGTTTGTAGGTAGTGTTATTTCTCTACCAGGTGGCACCCGGCAGGGTGGGCTTGGGACAGACTAGGCACACGTGGCCCGGTGTACCGAGTGGCACCCGGATGGTGGGCTCGGGAACCCTGTACACATCGTTTGGGTCCGTGATGGAAACCTCGGCCGGACTCCCTTGCGGATGGAACCCGAATAGGCGATAAACCTGGACGAGAGACTTGTGTGGTTAGTCAGGTCGTGGCCGACACCCTCGCCAGGCTTCCGCTTGAAGGTTGCCGAGATACACGACGTGTACCTGGCGGTAAGTGGCGGGAGCGTGTGTGAAGAAGTACACCCCTGCAGGGTTATCATAATCTATTCGAATAGCCGGGTCCGCGGATATGGACTTCTTGGATGCTTACGTGGTACATAGACAACTTGAAGTGGATACTCTAAAATACTCAAGACAAGTGTGAGTGCTATGGACGGCTTTCTCGTAGGGAGACGGGGATGAATCCATAGTGGTGTATTGTGTGGTGCTTAGTGGACTCATGTGCGTCACCTCAAAAGAGTTACCAGCAATCATAGAATAGGATAGCCACTGAGTCAAAGCTGGCTTGCTGCAACTAAACCCCACTTTGCCTTCTTGATACATGTGCATGTATGATATGATCTGATGTAAGTCTTGCTGAGTACGTTTGTACTCATGTTTGCTTAATTTATGTTTTGCAGATAGGATTGATGTCTCACTAGTAGTTCCGCTTGGACTTCGACAAGTAGCTTGATACCTCAGCTACGATCTTGGACGAGTGTTGTAGATAGTCAGGCTCTTCAGCCTTTTTCATTTGTAGATGTCTGTACTCAGACATGTAGTGCTTCCGCTTGTTGCTTGTATGCTCTGAATGTTGGGTCATGAGACCCATGTTTGTAATACTTGGCTCCTCAGAGCCTAATGAATAAATACTTTGTTTACTAGAGTCTTGTTGTGATGCCATGTTGTATTTGCACATATTGAGCATATTGCGTGTATGTTATTGAAATGCTTGGTATGTGTGGGATCCGACACCTAGTTGTTTACCCTTGGTAGCCTATCTTACAGGGAAATGTCTCCTAGTGTTTCCACTGAGCCTTGGTAGCTTGCTACTGCTCCGGAACACTTAGGCTGACCGGCATGTGTCCTTCTTCGTTCCTGTGTCTGTCCCTTAGGGGAAATGTCACGCGTTGTTCCTTTAAGTCCTTGTAGCTTGCTACGACTTGGGTTCATACGTTGCTGACCGACACGTTCGTTGCTGGGTCATGAATGCCTGTCTCTGTAATTTAGTGCCACTTTTGGTTTATAACTGGTCATGTCGGCCCGGGTTCTCTGTCATATGGTTGCTAGCGACACTATCATATACGTGAGCCAAAATGCGCAAACGGTCCCGGGCCAGGTAAGGTGGCACCCGTGGGGATACCGTGCGTGAGGCCGCAAAGTGATATGGTGTGTTACATGCTAGACCGGTGTGACTTAGGATCGGGGTCCCGACAGAAGCGCCTTTGGTAAGTGGAATTTGGTAAGGAAAAATTTATATAGTGTGCTGAAATTTACTATCACTTGTTACTATGGAACATAATCCTTTGAGGGGATTTTTCGGGGTATCTTCATCCCGACCAGTAGAGCAAAGAGTTGCTCCTCAACCTATTGAACCTACTGAAAATGTTTACTTTGAAATTCCTTCGGGTATGATAGAGAAACTGCTAGCTAATCTATTTATAGGAGATGGAACATTGCATCCCGATTTGCACCTAATCTATGTGGATGAAGTTTGTGGATTATTTAAGCTTGCAAGTGTGACACCCCCGATTTGATCGTACACTAATCATGCACGCAAATGTGTACGACCAAGATCAGGGACTCACTGGAAGATATCACAACACAACTCTAGACACAAATTAAAATAATACAAGCTTTATATTACAATCCAGGGGCCTCGAGGGCTCGAATACATAAGCTCAAATACACAAGAGTCAGCGGAAGCAATAATATCTGAGTATAGACATGAGTTAAACAAGTTTGCCTTAAGAAGTTTAGCACAAAAGTAATAACGATCGAAAAGGCAAGGCCTCCTGGCTGGGACCTCCTAACTACTCCTTGAAGCCGAACTCCACGTAGAAATATCCTCGGGATCATCTGGGTCCGGGACTCCACCATCTGGTTGTGTCATCCGAGAAGAAGGGAAAAAAGGGGAAAAGGGGGAGAAAAGCAACCGTGAGTACTCATCCAAAGTACTCGCAAGCAAGGATCTACACTACATATGCAATGATATCTGTGTAAGGGGGTAATATCTGTGGACTGAACTGCAGAATGCCAGAATAAGAGGGGGATAGCTAATCCAAACAAAGACTACGCTTCTGGCAACCTCCATCTTGCAGCAGTAGAAGAGAGTAGCTGGAAAGTAACAAGCGTCAAAGCTTCTGGCAGCCTCCGTGTTGCAGAAGTAGAATATAATAGATGGTAAGTTCACCAAGTAACATTGAATAGCATAATCTTACTCGGCAATCCACCCGCACATCACCCTGTGAGAGAGCAACCACCGAGTTATATCTGGAACTCATCTGGGTGTGTTTTATCAAGTATCCGGTTCTAGTTGTCATGAGGTCGGAATACAACTCCGGGTCGTCC
The DNA here is from genome assembly GCA_902687465.1 of Secale cereale. Classification (NCBI taxonomy): domain Eukaryota; kingdom Viridiplantae; phylum Streptophyta; class Magnoliopsida; order Poales; family Poaceae; genus Secale; species Secale cereale. The sequence goes on from LR738713.1 coordinate 686,064,919, forward strand.
TTTTATCGAGGGACACGGCTATTCGAATAGATTAACTTCCCTGCAGGGGTGCACCACATAACCCAGCACGCTCGATCCAATTTGGCCGGACACACTTTCCTGGGTCATGCCCGGCCTCGGAAGATCAACACGTCGCAGCCCTACCTAAGCACAACAGAGAGGTCAGCACGCCGGTCTAAGTCCTAAGCGCACAGGGGTCTGGGCCGATCGCCCAATGCACACCTGCACGTTGCGAGGGCGGCCGATGAGCAGACCTAGAAACCTCCATTACTAAGGAAGTTACATTACGCGGTCCAACCCGGCGCGCGCCGCTCAGTCGCTGATGTGACGAAGGCTTCGGCTGATACCACGATGTCGAGAGCCCATAACTATTCCCACGCAGTTGGTTAGTGCATATAGGCCAACAGCCAGACTCAGATCAAATATCCAAACTCGTTAAGCGTGTTATTATGAAATCACCGCGGACAACGACCAGGGCCAGGGCACCTCTCAACTGGGTGTCTCAACCTGCCCTGTCGCTCCGCCACAAAGATCCACTCGGGGGCCATCGGGAACTCAGGCTCACCACTACCTGGATGGAGCCACCTGTCCTTTCAGCCCCCACATCGGAATCACTTGCGGGTACTCAAAGAGCCGACCCGACTTTAGTAACATCATGTGTCATGTAAAGTATGTATATAGTATGTACCCGTGATCACCACCCGAGTGATCACGGCCCGATAGTATAGCATGGCAGACGGACAAGAATGTAAGGCCACTGATGGAATACTAGCATCCTATACTAAGCATTTAGGATAGCAGGTAAAGTTATAAACAGTAGTAGCAACAAAGACAGACTATGCAACATGATAGGAGTTATCGAATCATCAACAGTAGCAATTCTAATGCAAGAGTAAGAGAGAAGAGAATGGGCGATATCTGGTGATCAAGGGGGGTTGGCTTGCCTGGTTGCTCTGGCAAGAAGGAGGGGTCGTCGTCGACGTAGTCGATCATCGTGGCACCGTCAGCAGCCTCAGTCCCGGTGTCTATCGGAGAGAAGAGGGGGAAGAAACAATAAATATAAAGCAACCATCACACCACAAAGCATAACATGACAAAAAGCGATGCTACGTGTGACCTAACGCAGTGCTTGGTGATACAGGCGAAGAGGAAATAACATCCAGGAAAGTATTCCCGGTGTTAGGCATTTCCGGTTAGATGGAACGGAGGGGGATTGTTCCATGTTCGGTATGATAGAGGTGTGTGGCGGACGAACGGACCGCGTATTCGGATTCGGCTCGACGTTCTGAGCAACTTTTGTAAGGGCATATTTCTCCCTAAGTAGTTTTGGTGATTGATGACAATGCATTTGCGGACTAATCGTGTGCTCTAAGCTCTTTCAGATATATCTCTCCTAGGCACAAGACGATTGTGAGCCCCTCGGATTCTATGGAAGACGGTGTTTCCTTTTTGCTCTCTTTCGGTGGTTTTGAGTAATAGGAAAGCCGTACTATTAAGAGGGGGTCCACTTCGGAAAGGTTTGGGTGGAATCAACACGTACACATCTATACTCTCGCACCACCTTTCCTTTGCTTCTCTGGAGCTCCGGCCGTTTCTTCTCGTATATGCAAACCATGGCTTCCTACTAGTACATCTGCCTGGCAAGCGGTAGTACCACTCATGTAAGCGGTAGTACCGCACAGCCACACGGTAGTACCGCCTCTGGACACGGTAGTACCGCACCAGCGGTAGTACCGCATCTCGAGGACGGTAGTACCGTGTATTTGGCCCGGCACTGCACCAAGGACGGAAGTAGGTGCGGAAGTAATTTTTTACTTCCGCATCCTACGCGGTAGTACTGCTTGTCTCAAGCGGTAGTACCGTGCCGTGTTTTTGCTACTACCGTATTTCTGCGGATGTAGCTATGGATGTATTTTATTTCATCCGTGCTTGTCCTCTGCCTGCTTGTCTCTGCCTTGCGGTAGTACCGCAAGGACGAGCGGTAGTACCGCTCAGGCAGTACTATCGCCCGTATGCCTTCGCAACATAGTGCATTCTAGGCTAGTACTGCTCCAGCGGTAGTACCGCACCCAGAGCGGTAGTACCGCTGGCCAAGCGGTAGTACCACAACTTACGTGCGGTAGTACCGCGCTCTGCGGGCAGAAATGTGGGATAACGGTTGGATTTGTTCTCCCACTATATATAGGGAGTCTTCTTCCCCAAGAAGACTCACCTCTTCCACCCCAAAAGCTCCATTTCCGCCCGATCTCTCTCCCTAGCCAATCAAACGTGTTGATTTCCTCGGGAGAGCTTGAGGAGGCATCGATCTACACTTCCACCAAGAGATATTTGATTCCCCCACTAATCCTTGCGGATCTTGTTACTCTTGGGTGTTTGAGCACCCTAGACGGTTGAGGTCACCTCGAAGCCATATTCCATTGTGGTGAAGCTTCGTTGTGTCGTTGGGAGCCTCCAATTCGGTTGTGGAGATAGCCCAAACCTTGTTTGTAAAGGTTCGGTTGCCGCCTTCAAGGGCACCACCAGTGGAATCACGGCACCTTGCATTGTGTGAGGGCGTGAGGAGAATACGGTGGCCCTAGTGGCTTCTTGGGGAGCATTGTGCCTCCACACCGCTCCAACGGAGACGTACTTCCCCTCAAAGGGAAGGAACTTCGGCAACACATCCTCGTCTTCACCGGTTCCACTTGTGGTTATTTCTTCCCTTAACTTGTGCATGCTTTACTTGTTTATTTCATATTGCTTGCTTGTGAGGTTGTTATCTTTACTTCCTATTAGTTGTCATCGTAGTAGCCTATCTAGACAACTTACTTTGACGCTTAATTAAAAGTGGTTAAGAAAAGCTAAAAATTGTTAGTTGCCTATTCACCCCCCCTCTAGTCAACCATATCGATCCTTTCAATTGGTATCGGAGCCTCGTCTCTTTTGAAGGACTTTACCGTCCAAAGAGTATGGGTGACAACGTAGTTGAGACGGAGGGACATTCCGGTGGAACTCCGTCCTTGCCTACGTCCGATGGGGGAGCCTCGGTCTCTCGTGAGGAGTTCAATGTGGCTATGACCACATTGAAAGAATCACTAGCGACTGATACGTCCAAAACGTATCTATAATTTCTGCTTGCTCCATGCTTCTTTTGTGTGATATTGCTATGAAATTTACGCACTTCCATACACTTTTGATCATATTTGGACTAACCTATTAACTCAGTGCACCACAGTGTCAGTTCCTGTTTTCTACTGTTTTTCTATTTCAGATTTCCCCCATATTAAAAGTGCTCCAAAAATTCCGAGAAAAATACAGAAAAAATCAGCGTACAGGAAGCTTCGAGAAAAACCAAAGTGGGGCCAGAGGGGAGCCAGGTGCATCCTAGGCGGCCCCACCACTGGCCGCCCTAGGGGGGCGCCTGGGCCCCCCTCTCCGCTTCTGGTGACCCCCTTTGGCATATATACTCCTCGCGTCCCGAAACCCTCGAGGACGGAACCCTTTTTTGCGATCTCGTCTCTGTTCCACCGCCGTAACGCTTCCAAGATCGGGAGCATCAGGAGAACTCTTCCCGGCACCCTGCCGGAGGGGAGAACCACCACCGGGAGCTTCTCCACCACCATGGACGCTTCCCGGATGAGTTGTGAGTAGTCCCCCTTGGACCATGGGTCCATGACCAGTAGCTATGTGATGTTCTCCTCCCCTCTTTGTTCTTCATGGATTAGACCTCATGAGCTGCCCTACATGATCGAGGCACATATGTAATCTTTATGCTGTTGCTCTACTGAGTTTGCTGGGATCCGATGGATTATGAGATTATGTTCAGATTGTGTGTGAGTAATATATTTGATTCACCTCTTTTATATTTTAGTTCTTGAGTAATTCTTCCATGTTCTTCGTTGCTGTTTATTGCTTTGGCTGAGTAGTAGGTAGTAACTCCAAGAGGGAACGTTATGCTTGATTGTGGGTTCATGCCACCTGATGACTACCTTGAGTGACAGAAACATGAGTCTAGGGGATGTGCTGTTGCCACAAGGGGGAAAACAACGGTGCTTGTACTTGCGGGTGCAAGGATTGTTTACTTTACGCAAAGTTCTTTTAATGCAGTTGTCTGTTGCTTTGAGTTTACACTTTGGGTGGGACTCGCAACTTAATACCAGCGAGATGTTCTGGATAGATATCTCAAGGTGGATGATTAGTAGTAGATGCAGATGGATTTCGGTCTACTTGCCTTGGCGTACTGCCCATGCTTTTGAGCCTCTACCTTTCTTTGCAGCATAGTTAGCATTGGTTTGCGCACATAATCCTGTCAATTGCCCAGCTGTAATTTGTTTACCTCGCTTAGCTATTTTATCGTCTTTTGGGAGAGAGACATCACTAGTGAACATCATGGGACCCCGGTCCATATTACCACCACTGATCACACCTTATATTTACATCCTGCTTTTATTTCCTAGTTGCAGTCATAGCTATCATTATTATCTCTTGTGCTTGATCCTTTGTAAACAGCAAGGCCGGAGGGATTGACAACCTCTCTGTACTCGTTGGGAGCAAAGTTATTTGTATCTGTGTGCAGGTCCTGTCAACCGCTAAGTATCTGGCGCCGTTAGTCGTTGACACCTTCTTGTCGACCCTCGGAGTCTCACGGGATTAGATCCTTGGTATCCTTGCCAAGGGAAACTTGCCGTTACGCTACATCTCAAACCTTCCACTTGGGGTAACCAACGATGGGCGAGAAGCCATCAAGCAAAGTTTCTGGCGCCGTTGCCGGGGACTCCACTCTTCAAGATAGGGGAGTTGCACGCTATCTTTTATCTTTGCTTTTTAGTCTTGTTAGTTTACCTTTCAGTTTTTGCTTTAGTACCCTTACCAAAAATCACAAAAATAGTTATCTTGCTTTTAGTTGGCATTATGTCTGGTCCTTTTGCCTTTGGTGAGGCAGAGGTGCTCACCTTTAAACAAAGAGGTGGTGAAAGTCTAAAAGATGCTTGGTATAGAATTAATGATTCTCACAAAAGAGCCACCAAGAAGCAACCTACTACTATCCTGCTTAGAAAATTTTATGTTGGAATTACTTCTTGGAATAGGTTTATTCTAGATTCTGCTATCAATGGAAATTTCCTAGAAGGCCCAGTTTGGGAATCTCTTAGTATTATGGAAAATCTTGTTGGAAATCCCCCTGTTGTTAGCATTCAAGAGGACATTACCCTAGCTCACATTATGAAAAAACTTGAAAAGATAGAGCTAGAGATGCCAAGCATTAATAAGATAAATGAGTTGGATCGTAAGATCCAAGGGAATTTGAATAGGCTTGATAGCTCCATGCATAAAATTCTCAAAACTTTGGAGACCATCAAATCCCATGACTTGGATTCTTCTAGGATAGACAAGATTGAGGAAATCTTTGACACTGTAGGAACTACTTTCTCCTCAATCAAAGCCAAAAAGGTAGAAACTCCGGCAAAGAAGGAACCTAAGTTCGTTTACGTTCTAAAGGCTCCTCGTTCCAAAAGTAATTCATCTATTGCCAAAGGGGTTGAAACTGTGAAGACTTTGGAAGAAATACCTCTCTTTGATAAATTTATAAATGAATCTTCCATTGACTTTCCACCTTTTGGTTTTCTCCCTAGAAGTATCTTTATTAGGCCTTTATTTGAAAGTCCTCTTAAGACTAGTTGTACTATTGAAGAGCTTTTTGATGATCTTGATGATGGTTCAATTGATACAACTTGATCTCTTTGCATCATGCCTAGCTTAAAGGCATAAAAGAAAGCGCTTTTGGGAGGCAGCCCACAACGAATTAGGTTTTATTTTTCTTTTGTTGTGTCTTGATGTTTGTTACTACAGTAGCATCATCATTGTATCTTTTCTTTTCAGCTTTGTGCCAAGTTTAGCCTCTGATTGCAAGAAAGTGCAAAAGTTGTGACGTGCTGTCCAGAAAACAGATTCTGTCCTTGGACAGAAAAAATCGTATAAAATCACCAGATCATGTTTTTGATCTGATTTTTTTTGAAAGCGTGCTATATACAATTGGCTTTCGAGCGTCTGTTCTGAGTTTTTTGATTTGAGTTGCAGAAGTGCCCCGAAAAAATTATTTACTACCTGCTGGTCTGTTTTTCACAGATTCTGTCCTGTTTTGCCTTTTCTTCGTTTTGCAAACCTTGAGCTTGCTTTTTCTTTGCAAAAACCTTTTGGCAATCTTGAGAAACAGTAGCTCTTCAAGATTATCCTTATTTCCAGTAGGGAAAAATTATTTTATTATGGGTACTAACCTCGCTAATCAGATTATGATGAGTTATGTATGAAGGGAGTTTTCAAGTGTGCAAGGGAAGATGATAAAAGAAAATTCAGGAGGGTCAAACGCTCAAGCTTGGGGATGCCCCCGTGCACCCCCAAGAAATATTCAAGAAGACTCAAGCGTCTAAGCTTGGGGATGCCCCCGTGCATCCCCTTCTCCATCAACAATTATCAGTTCGTCTTTCGTTCCACTATATTTTAATCACTTCATGCGTTATGTGCTATGCTTGGAGCGTCTTGCTCTTAGTTTCCTTTTTAGTTTTCTTTAGCTTTGCTTGCTGTTCATAACAAGTTAGAACCCAGCTTTCTTTGTGTGGGAGAGAAACACGCTCCACTTCAACCTAGAACACAACATAGGATTTTCATGCTTATCTTTGCTGTGTGTGTTCTTTGTCTTTCCATAGCTACTGTCATGTTTAGCTCTTAGTTTTCATGCTTTTCTTTTTAAAGAGCTTTTGTTTAGTTGGTTTTTGAACTCTCTTGAGTTTTCATGAGTATCTTGTTAAGAGAGTTTTCCTGTTGCACTGAGTTGTGTGTCTTGACTTAAAGTAGGTAATTGAGGTTGCTATTTAATTTTAGTAGTAACTTGCAATAGTTTTGAGGTATTGCCATGAGTAATGTCTGAACTTTTGGTGTCAAGAGCTTTAGCCTATTAGTGATAGATGTCGTATTTTGGGCAATCCGTGTTTATTTTCGAAAACCTACAAAATAGTTGAGAACTTTAGCTACTAAATGGATCACTAATCTTTGGAGGGATCGAATATTAGAGTACACTCACGTACCATGGGTCGAGGATGCGCAAGGGTAACCAAACCCCCATACACACCTCCTCGGGGTACTTGTCTCTTTGTGAACCTCCTAATTAGATTGAGAGTTACCGATAATAAGTGCATGAGTTCTTCGGACTAATGTGAGTATTCGAAAGTTGACACTTCCACCTATCCATATTTTTCTAGCCTCTTCGGTGCCGTGCATTGCCCTTTCTCGCCTCGAGAGTTGGCGCATACTTCGCCGGTGCATCCAAGTCCTTGGCACGATACGCTCTGTCATCATAAACCTCATTATATCCTTCCTCAAAACAGCCACCATACCTACCTATTAAGGCATTTCCATAGCCTTTCCGAGATACATTGCCATGCAACATCCATCTTCTCATGACTTGATCTTCATGTCATACATGCTTTTCGCTTGATCGATGAGCCGCATGCTAGTTGGGCCTTGCCCTAATCATTGCTACATGATGCGCTAGTATCATTGCATATCCTGCTACACTGGCAAAGGCATACATTTGCATACATCATGATAGTTTCATTTTCTTTATGTTGAGTACTTTTGTAAAGTGTGAAAGATCTTCTATACTTCTTGTAATACATAGAGTGTTGCCCCTAAAGTGAGGAAAAGATCCCAAAGAGGACAAATCAAAAGATCCCAAAGAGGACAAAATCAAAAGATCCCAAAGAGGACAAATGAGAGATAAATAGAAAGAGCCATGGAGGCCACACAAAAAATAAAAAAATAGAAAAAAAGAGAAAAAGAAATAAAAAGAGAGAAGGGAGCACACTACTATTTCTTTTTGAGAGATCCACACTCGTACTCCATCTTATACCTTGTACTCCATAGAGATTATCATTTATGCATATAGCTATGTGGGGACCTTTACACTATAGAACTTGGCTTGTATATTCCAATGATGAGCCTCCTCAAAAGAGCTCTAGGTCTTCCTGAGCAAGCAAGTTGGATGCACCCCCACTAGTTCCATTGGAGAGCTTACCTTAGCTCATATGTGCATCCGTTGCATGGCAATCCCTACTCATCACATCATATCTATCATTTGGCTTTCTCTCGCCGATGATTGTTTTCATTGATGTGAGCCCTTCACACCTTTTTTGTCTTCCCCCTTCATCATTTTTCTCTTTGCCATCGTAAGTGTCGACTTTCTTGCTTACGCTCATCCATTGCATGATTGCTCAAAATATCGAAAGGGAGTGGATCATTTTGACTTGTACCTGGCTGTTGGTCTGGGGATGAGTCAAGATAAGATTCCAAAGAAGACCAAGTGTGAAACTTTAGTAGATTAAGTTCTCAACAATATAAAAACTATTTTTTACTCTCTCGTATATCCCTATCCCCTTTCTTGCACGCAAACACCATTTGGAGACATTCGAGTCACGGACAGCGAGAGCTCTTACACCTTTATGTTCTTATGTTACTTGTTACAATGCTAATATAGACTCTTGCTTGTTATGACTTGAATTGAATTACATGCCTTGATTGCTTTACTTAAAAAGTTCTTATATGGTTGGTAGCATGTCACCACAGAAATTATGCTTGTTATCATTTACCTACTCGAGGACGAGCAGGAATTAAGCTTGGGGATGTTGATACGTCCAAAACGTATCTATAATTTCTGCTTGCTCCATGCTTCTTTTGTGTGATATTGCTATGATATTTATGCACTTCCATACACTTTTGATCATATTTGGACTAACCTATTAACTCAGTGCACCACAGTGCCAGTTCCTATTTTCTGCTGTTTTTCTATTTCAGATTTCCCCCATATTAAAAGTGCTCCAAAAATTCCGGGGAAAATACAGAAAAAATCAGCGTACAGGAAGCTTCGAGAAAAACCAAAGTGGGGCCAGAGGGGAGCCAGGGGCAGCCCAGGCGGCCAGCCTAGGCGGCCCCACCCCTGGCCGCCCTAGGGGGGCGCCTGGGCCCCCCTCTCCGGTTCTGGTGACCCCCTTTGGCATATATACACCTCGCGTCCCGAAACCCTCGAGGACGGAACCCTTTTTCGCGATCTCGTCTCGGTTCCGCCGCCGCAACGCTTCCAAGATCGGGAGCATCAGGAGAACTCTTCCCGGCACCCTGCCGGAGGGGAGAACCACCACCTGGAGCTTCTCCACCACCATGGACGCTTCCCGGATGAGTTGTGAGTAGTCCCCCTTGGACCATGGGTCCATGACCAGTAGCTATGTGATGTTCTCCTCCCCTCTTGGTTCTTCATGGATTAGACCTCGTGAGCTGCGCTACATGATCGAGGCACATATGTAATCTTTATGCTGTTGCTCTGCTGAGTTTGCTGGGATCCGATGGATTATGAGATTATGTTCAGATTGTGTGTGAGTAATATATTTGATTCACCTCTTTTATATTTTAGTTCTTGAGTAATTCTTGCATGTTCTCCGTTGCTGTTTATTGCTTTGGCCGAGTAGTAGGTAGTAACTCCAAGAGGGAACGTTATGCTTGATTGTGGGTTCATACCCCCTGATGACTAGCTTGAGTGACAGAAACATGAGTCTAGGGGATGTGCTGTTGCCACAAGGGGGAAAACAACGGTGCTTGTACTTGCGGGTGCAAGGATTGTTTACTTTACGCAAAGTTCTTTTAATGCAGTTGTCTGTTGCTTTGAGTTTACACTTTGGGTGGGACTCGCAACTTAATACCAGCGAGATGTTCTGGATAGATATCTCAAGGTGGATGATTAGTAGTAGATGCAGATGGATTTCGGTCTACTTGCCTTGGCGTACCGCCCATGCTTTTGAGCCTCTACCTTTCTTTGCAGCATAGTTAGCATTGGTTTGCGCACATAATCCTGTCAATTGCCCAGCTGTAATTTGTTTACCTCGCTTAGCTGTTTTATCGTCTTTTGGGAGAGAGACATCACTAGTGAACATCATGGGACCCCGGTCCATATTACCACCACTGATCACACCTTATATTTACTTCCTGCTTTTATTTCCTAGTTGCAGTCATAGCTATCATTATTATCTCTTGTGTTTGATCCTTTGTAAACAGCAAGGCCGGAGGGATTGAAAACCTCTCTGTAATCGCTGGGAGCAAAGTTATTTGTATCTGTGTGCAGGTCCTGTCAACCGCTAAGTATCTGGCGCCGTTAGCCGTTGACACCTTCTTGTCGACCCTCGGAGTCTCACGGGATTCGATCCTTGGTATCCTTGCCAAGGGAAACTTGCCGTTACGCTACATCTCAAACCTTCCACTTGGGGTAACCAACGAGGGGCGAGAAGCCATCAGCGACCGAGGTCAAAGGCATGTTTAAGGATTTGCTTGAGGGGCTTAAATTATCCACCACACCGTTGGAAGTGATTCGTCCCGCTACCAATGTGTCAGAGGCTAATCCCGACAAGGGAGAAGCTAGTAGTGAAGAAACCCCGGTTACTAAGAATGGGAGTGGGATCTTGGCCCACTCCGCTCCTCCTACTCACTATGGAGGACCCGTTCCCACACCGCATTTAAATTCCGTTGGGCCTCCTCCCAAGTTTATAAAAAACTCTGATTTTGCTACTTGGGTGTTTCGTTTCAAACGTCATATAAATCATTGCTCTACTAATCTTTGGAGAATCATTGAGCAAGGTTTTTATCCGGGTGATCCCGACAACATGACTCCGAGAGAAACTGCGGATCATCAATTCAACGAGTCCGTTCTTTGCATACTTCAAGATGCTATTCCTCCCGAAGACATTGCACATCTTCGACCCTTCACTGTGGCCAAGGAAGCTTGGGAGCATGTTGGCACTATGTACAAGGGGAGCGCTAGCATTCAATGCTCTAACTATGAAGTTGTGCAAGATGAAGCCGATGAGTTTGCTATGATCGAAGAAGAAGATCCTCATGAACTTTATCGGAGATTAACCACTCTTGCGGTCTCTCTTCGAGATCATGGGAGTAAGGACACGGATGACAATTGGATCAAGCGAAAGTTCCTCAAGGCCATGATGCCCTATCATAAGGCCATGTCCTCTGTCATCCGTCAAAGATCGGACTTCCACCACTTGTCATCAAATGAAGTGTTGGATGAGTTCGTTGCCATGAGGATCTTGGACATGACCGCCGACAATGCGGTCTTAAGAGCTCAACGATCGAAGAAGCCTAACCTCGCCTTGAAGGGCAAGGCTTGTGTGGAAGAAGAGGAGGTGGAGGATGATGATGAGAGTAGCCCCGAGGACACCAAATATGCCTATCATGAGCACATGGCTCTTGCTTCACGACAATTTTGGAGCAACAAGAAGAACACAAGACCCAACTTCAACAAGAACAACTCAAGTGGCAACAAGGGCAAGCAACGAGTGAGGACTTGCTTCAATTGTGGGAATGTTAGCCACTTTGTTGTTGATTGCCCATATGAGAAAAGAGAGGACTTTTGAGGCAAGCTTATCCGGAAGGACAAGGCCAAGTCTTATCCCAACAAGAACAACTTCAACAAGAAGACCCCTCCTAAAGGGTTGGTGGCCCAAGAAGAATATGTTGAGGATGATGATAATGATGAAGATGATGAGGTGGTCACCATGGCCACAATTGCTATTGCTACTACTCCGCGCTCATCTCTCTTCAACTCGCCTAATGAGAACATCACCGCCAAGTGTCTCATGGCCAAGGCCTCCAACAAGGTAACCCCAAACATCAATACTACCATCACTTCTAATCCTTCATTGACGGATTGTATTGATGAGAGTGAGGGAACTAAGGAGGGAGAGAATGAATTTGAGGTGTTCATGAGCAAACTTAAGGGCAATCCCAAGAAGCACTTTGTTGCTCTCTTGGAACAACTCGGTGAGGCAAATGACATGATCGAGGCTCACGAGGAGACCATTACTAAAATGGAAGGACATAGTCGAGACTATGCCGATGAGATATCGAATCTCTCTAACTCCCTAGAGGAAGAGTGTGGTCTTCGTTTGGCTCTTGAGGAGTCACACAACGATGATCATGCTAAATTAAAGAAAGATCTCGATCATGCTTTAGTTGTCTCTCGTATGCTTAATTCCGAGAAGGCAAAACTTGAGGTTGACCATGCTAAACTCAAGGAGGAGTTTGTTATACTCGACAAAGCTCACAAGGCCTTGAAAGGTATGCATGCTTCTCTCAAGGAGTCTCATGATCAACTCCAAGTTTCGCTAACCAAGGAAAAGACGATCTTTCCTCGCATGGTGTTAATTGATAATGCAAATGCTACTAACCCATGTTGCGAGCATGTGCATCTTGTTGAAGAAAATGCCAAGTTGAAGAAGCAACTTGAGAAAGGCCTTGTGACATGCATACAAGGTGAGAAGAACCTCAAGAACCTTTTGAGCAATCAAAAGGAGGTTGTGGCAAAGGAAGGAATTGGGTTTGTTCCTAAGCCCAAGAAGAAGAAGAATGACAAGACCAAGCTACCACCCCCTCTTCGACAAACTTTTGTGAAAGAAGGAGAGAGCGCCTCTAAGAAGAAGAAAACGGTAAAAGGTGGTGGTGTCAAGAAAAACTCCACCATACCATCAAACATGGCCGGCGACTTTAATCCTTCATATGTTTTATGTCGTGCTAGTGATGGTCATGTGTTTGCTAAATTTGTTGGTTCTTCTTATGAGTACATTGAATGGTCCATTTGGGTTCCTAAGACCCTTATTACTAACCTCAAAGGACCCATTACCAAATGGGTACCTAAATCCAAGCATTGATCTCTTGTAGGAGTTTGCTTTCGGTGGGAGATCATGGTTGCTCGATAGTGGAGCCACAAATCATATGACCGGAAGCAAAGACTTGGTGGTGGACATGCATCTAGGTTCATCTATGGCCACCAACGTCAGATGGGGTGATGCTTCATCTTCTAAGGTATTGGGGCTTGGCAAGGTCGTTGTCTCTCATGATATCATGATCGAGAAAGTCATGCTTGTTGAGTCCCTTGCATACAATTTACTTTCTGTTCGCCAACTTGCACTCATGGGCTTTGCTACATTCTTTGATATTGATACCGTGGCCCTCTTGTGGAGCAAGACTCTTAAAGTAGCCTATGTTGGGCATGTCGAGAACAGTCTTTATGTGGTTAACTTCTCGAAGCAACCCACTAAGATCGCGACATGCCTAATGGCTAAAGTTGATGTGGGATGGCTTTGGCATCGCCGTTTGGCCCATGCCAGTATGAGATCTTTGCACAGTCTTCTCAAGGGGGACCATGTCCGTGGACTAACAAATGTTAGCTTTGCCAAAGATCGTGCTTGCAGGGCTTGCATTGAAGGAAAGTTACATGAGACGGCTCACCCTCCCACGACTATCATCTATTCAAAAAGACCCCTAGAGCTCATTCACATGGACCTCTTTGGGCCTCCATCTTTTGATAGTCTTGGGGGTAGAAAGTATTGCTTGGTGATTGTGGATGATTATTCAAGATATACCTGGGTATACCTCTTAAAGAAGAAGAGTGAGACCCAACAAACAGTCATCAACTTTGCAAATGAAGCTCAACGACAACATGAAGCAAAGATTTTGATGATCCGAAGTGACAACGGCACCGAGTTCAAGAACTACACCTTGGATGAGTTTCTTAGTGATGAGGGGATCAAACATCAATATGCAACACCTTATACCCCTCAACAAAACGGTGTAGCGGAGAGAAAGAACCGGACTCTGATGGATGCGGCAAGGACCATGATGGCGGAATTCAAATCTCCATACAACTTTTGGGCCGAAGCCATCAACACCGCGTGTCATGCATCCAATCGGCTCTATCTTTGCAAAGGCTTGAACAAAACTCCATATGAGATACTTACCGGTAACAAGCCCAATCTCAAGTACTTCCGGGTGTTCTTGTGTAAGTGTTTCATCCTCAAGAAAGGTGTTCGCTTGTCTAAATTTGAATCTAGAGCTCATGAGGGCATATTTGTTGGTTATGCTACAAACTCTCATGCTTACCGTGTCCTCAACAAGTCCAATCGACTCATTGAGGAGACAAGTAACATAGAGTTTGATGAAAATAACGGCTCTCAAGTGGAGCAAAGTGGTACTTGTGATGTAGGTGATGAAATTCCTCCTCAAGCCATAAGAAGAATGGGTGTTGGATATATCCTACCCATTGAGGAACCCCTTGTGGCCGAAGGAGAAGGACAATGTTCCACTCAAGTGGAACCATCACCAACCCAAGACCCACACGCTTCCGAAGAACAAAGTGAAGGCCCTCAACCGGACAAACAAGGCCAAGTGCAAGATCAATCACAAGATGGTGGGGAGCCACGAAATGATGCACAAGACCAAGTTCTTTCCTCCGAGCAAGATCAAGGTCAAGAGGAAGCTCAAGATCAAGATCTAGCTCCTGACGGCGCTCAAGATGATCAACTTAGTGCTCCTCAGTTATCTCTTGAAGAGCAATTGGAGCGTCGTGCTGCAAAAGTTGCCTCCAGGCTTGCTTCCATAGAACATCACATGGAAATATTCTAGGAAGCATCAAAAGGGGGTAAGCACTCGTAGACAATTAGCAAACTATTGTGCTCATCAAGCTTTTGTCTCTTGTGTTGAACCTCAGAAGGTATATGAGGCGCTCGAAGACCCTGATTGGCTTAATGCCATGCATGAAGAACTCCATAACTTCGAGCGCAACAAAGTGTGGCGTCTGGTGCCAAGGCCAAAGGAGAACCATAATGTCATTGGAACCAAGTGGATCTTTAAGAACAAGCAAGATGCTCATGGCATTGTCATCCGCAACAAGGCACGTCTGGTGGCTCAAGGCTACTCCCAAGTCGAGGGTATCAACTACGGTGAAACCTTTGCCCCCGTTGCTCGCCTTGAATCCATTCGTTTGTTGCCTGCCTATGCTTCTCATCGTAACTTTAAGCTACAACAAATGGATGTGAAAAGTGCATTTCTTAATGGTCCCACTAATGAGTTGGTATATGTCAAACAACCCCCGGGGTTTGAGGATCCCAAGTTCCCCAACCACGTGTATCAACTCGATAAGGCTCTCTATGGCCTTAAACAAGCCCCACGTGCGTGGTATGAGCATCTTACCGAGTTGTTACAAGATCGTGGGTTTGAAATTGGGAAAATCGACCCCACTCTTTTTACTAAGAAGGTCAAAGGGGAGTTGTTTGTCTGCCAACTATATGTTGATGATATTATCTTTGGTTCTCCTAACAAAGCTTTCAATGATGAGTTTGCCACACTCATGACCACACATTTTGAGATGTCCATGATGGGAGAGTTGAAGTACTTCCTTGGGTTTGAGATCAAGCAAAGAAGAGAAGGAATCTTCATCAAACAAACCAAGTATACTCAAGACATGCTCAAGAGGTTCAATCTAAGTGATGTCAAGCCGGCTACTACTCCAATGCCAACCAAGTGCCAACTTGACATTGATCCCAATGGTAAAGCGGTGGATCAAAAGGTATATCGTTCTATGATTGGATCCTTGCTTTACCTTTGTGCATCTAGGCCGGATATTATGTTGAGTGTGGGAATTTGTGCACGGTTTCAAGCCTCACCTAAGGAAATTCACTTTGTGGCAGTCAAGCGAATCTTTCGATTTTTGGCTCATTCCCCAAACTTTGGCTTATGGTACCCAAGAGGAGCAAACTTCAACCTTGTAGGTTTCTCTGATTCGGATTGGGCGAGAGACAAAGTGGATAGGAAGTCCACTTCCGGAGGGTGCCAATTCCTTGGTTGCTCTCTCGTTAGTTGGTCTTCCAAAAAGCAAAGTTGTGTGTCTCTTTCGTCCACCGAAGCTGAGTATGTGGCAGCTGGCAGTTGTTGTGCTCAACTCTTATGGATGAGGCAAACTTTAAAGGATTACGGTGTCACTTGTGACAAAGTGCCTCTTTGGTGTGACAATGAAAGTGCCATCAAGATTTCTCTCAACCCGGTGCAACACTTCAAGACGAAGCATATAGAGATTTGGTATCACTTCATCCGGGATCATATACGGCAAGGAGAGATCGAGCTCCACTATGTCAACACTCATGATAACCTTGCAGATATCTTCACGAAGCCGCTGGATGAAGCAAGATTTCGCGAGTTAAGGCATGAGCTAAATATCATCGATTTGAGCAATGTGGCTTGAGACTTTGTACACACTCCTCACACTCAATATAGTTATCTTGTCTAGATGTACGCATGGACATAGGGGGAGTATTGTTCTCTCAATGAACTATTCCTTCCCCCATTATGCATAAATTGATCAAGTATTGGTACTAGTGCTTCAAGACGAGTATTGGTCATGGGCCCAAGGATAGTTCTTTGCAGTGCCATATCAAATAACTCAAACATAGGTGGCCTCGGCCACTGACCTCCTCGTTGGAGTAGTGTTTTTCCTTGCGTGTGCGTTTCTTTGTTTTTCTTCTCTCCTTTGCTAAAAGCCTCTTGTCGAAACGTGCAAGTTCTCGGAGGGGCGGTACTACCGTGTGCAGTCACGGTACTACCGCAAAAGAGACTACGGTACTACCGCAAGTCCAGCACGGCAGTATTTTCTTACTGCCGCTCGTAGAGCGGTACTACCGCTTCGCGTGCGGTACTTCCGCCCAAGCGGTACTACCATGATGACCGCGGTACTACCGCACTTATCCGAACGGGTGGGGGTTATAAGCGGACAGGGGGAGTTCCAACTCCCCCATACCCATTCATCTCCTAACCCCCACGCCGTCTCTCTCTCTCTCCCTATCAAGAATGCTGCCGGAGGACCTCGCAGAATCTCCTCCCCCGGCCACTCTCTCTTCGCATTCCGACTGGTGGGATCGTTCCCCACCTTGACCTCTTGCCATGGATGAAGGTTTATCTCCAAATCCCCTCTTCTTTTTGCCTAGTTGTTGTTTCTAGGGTTTGGGGAGATGCTTGGTGTTCTAGCGTTCTTCGTGTTCTTATCCATGGAAGATTAGGATGTAGGAGAGCGTTTTTGCACTAGAAATGCTAGTATGTATGATGCTACCAAGTTACTATGATCAGCCGTAGTACCGTTCGTCGTTCTACGCGTTCTAGTCTAGATCCGTTCTTTTCGGATCTGACCCGAGCGGTACTACCGCTGGCTAACCGCGGTACTACCGCACTGCCGCGTAAACGGTACTACCGCTCTGCAGCGCGGTACTACCGTAACTACGCGGAAGTAAAATTTTACTACCGCATACTGTGCGGTACTACCGCAACCCACAAGCGGTACTACCACTCCCTAAGCGATACTAATTTTTTACTTCCGTATTCGTACGCGGAAGTAAATTTTTACTACCGCATACTGTGCGGTACTACCGCAACCCTCAAGCGGTACTACCGCTCAATAAGCGGTACTAATTTTTTACTTCCGTGTTTGTCAGGCAGTACTACCGCTTGTATCATAGCTCCTTCGTAGCACTTACGTATTATCCTTTCTACTCGTTTCATGTGCTTTTTGTGGCTTTTGCATTGATTCTCTTTGTGTTTCCGTCGTGTTCTTGTGTTTGTGTCTTAGGTGGTGGCTCCGGTTCCGTTGTTCGTCGTACCAATCCCGTTCGTGACACCGGGTCCAAGCGTCTGCGCACCCCCAGTGATGTGCCAGAGGGATCCAATCCCCAATGCAAGTTCAAGACCGCCGCCAACAAGCAAAAGGAATCGTCTATGACTATGGAAGAAATGCCAGCTAATGAGTTCATGGCAAGGAGGAAGCTCAATCCTTATGGAGAACCCCGGGCTCAGTTTCATGGTGATGAACTTTTTTGGACCAAGCAACAGTATCGCATCTACACAGAGGTGCTCAAGACCAAGCACAACCTATATGTGGATGCTCATTGGGTGGACATGGCCCACATGCGGAGGGCCGATAACCTGGCCTACTTTGGCGAGGCTCTGGATCTAGTTGAGCAGTTTGGAATTGAGCACTTCATGACCTTTCAGAATGATTTTGGCCCAGAAATCATTGCTCAGTTTTATGCCTCGGTACACTTTCACACCAAGGAAGATCGCCCAATGACTTGGATGACAAATGGCCACAAGATGACTGCAACTTGGAAGGAATTCATGGATCTTATTCAGATTGCTGACGAGGGACTCCACAACCTAATTGGAGCACGACCTCATGCCAACCCAGAAGCTGCCAACAAAGACCGTCTGTTACCGTTCTATGTGGAGAAGACTCTTGCGAGTGGCGAGAAGACATGGGTGTTGAACCCCTTTTTGGACATCATGCATAGGATCTTCTGCAACACCTTGTTTCCTCGAGTTGGGGACAAGGACAAGATTCACTCCTACCTCGTTGATATGCTGCTGATGTGTGAGGCGGCTCGCACAGCTCAGTCTCCACCACTTGACATTTCCCATATCATGTGGTGTGAGCTTCGCTTTGCTATCTACACTCGCAAGGTGCCCATCTATGGTCCGTTCCTGTTTCTGCTCATCTCCAAGACTTGGGAGAAGCTATACCCTGATGAGGAGTTCGAGGCAGAGTGTATCCGTCATGACCCCATCCGTCTTCGCATCAAGACTCGATGGGCCAACACTGCCACTCGTGCACAAGCTGCTGCAGCTCAGATGGGTACTGACAAGGAGCCTGTGGAGGAGGAGCCAGCTGAGGAGAGTCCTGGAGGTTATGCTCCTCCCTCATCTGAGCCCTCTTGGGCTAAGAAGCTGAAGAAGAAGATGAAGGCCCTTTTCTGCATGCAAGCTCAAGGTTAGTACAGGGCTCATGTCACTCACAAGGAGTCTCGCCAGCGTGACAAGAAGATCATGAGGATCTTTGGTGAGCATGTGTCCAGTGGGTCAGAGGAGATCATCACTCCTAAGGCAGCATGGATGGCCCACCAGGGGTACAAGTGGTCTGAGTCTGACGAGGAGCAGCAGGAGGAGCAGCAGGAGTCCGATGGAGAGCATGATGACTGAGATCTTCTACTAGAGTACCACCTCTCTTAGCTGTCCTCTTTCCCTTTGTGGTGTATCGATGCCAAAGGGGGAGAGAGTGATTTGCGTCTTGTGCCGTTCTCATTTGTTTTTCGTTGGTCGAACTTTGTTTGCCTTTTTTGCTTTTGTGTCGTATGCGTGAGACTATCGTATGGTGTAAGACATATGCTCCTCTACCGTTAAACTCGTTGTTATGTCTCTACTATATTAAGTCGTGAGCAGTTAATTTACTTTCCCTTGTTTATGTGCTCACCTTATCCTCCTTACTACTGTGCGTAGACCCTTATTCTTTATATGCAAGGAGTATATTATCTGTAGAATATAGGGGGAGCTTTGATCCTAGTATGTGTGTTGTGCAGTCCAAAGCACTATCTTTGTATGCACACATCTAGGGGGAGCTTGCCTATATTCTAGCGTCTATTAGGATTGCATACTTTATTATATATTCTTGTGAAAATCCCATATTGTCATCAATTCACCAAAAAGGGGGAGATTGTAAGGACATATTTCTCCCTAAGTAGTTTTGGTGATTGATGACAATGCATTTGCGGACTAATCGTGTGCTCTAAGCTCTTTCAGATATATCTCTCCTAGGCACAAGACGATTGTGAGCCCCTCGGATTCTATGGAAGATGGTGTTTCCTTTTTGCTCTTTTTCGGTGGTTTTGAGTAATAGGAAAGCCGTACTATTAAGAGGGGGTCTGCTTCGGAAAGGTTTGGGTGGAATCAACACGTACACATCTATACTCTCGCACCACCTTTCCTTTGCTTCTCTGGAGCTCCGGGCGTTTCTTCTCGTATATGCAAACCATGGCTTCCTACTAGTACATCTGCCTGGCAAGCGGTAGTACCGCTCATGTAAGCGGTAGTACCGCACATCCACACGGTAGTACCGCCTCTGGACACGGTAGTACCGCACCAGCGGTAGTACCGCATCTCGAGGACGGTAGTACCGTGTATCTGGCCCGGCACTCCACCAAGTACGGAAGTAGGTGCGGAAGTATTTTTTTACTTCCGCATCCTACGCGGTAGTACCGCTTGTCTCAAGTGGTAGTACCGTGCCGTGTTTTTGCTACTACCGTATTTCTGCGGATGTAGCTACGGATGTATTTTATTTCATCCGTGGTACCGCACCCAGAGCGATAGTACCGCTGGCCAAGCGGTAGTACCGCAACTTACGTGCGGTAGTACCGCGCTCTGCGGGCAGAAATGTGGGATAACGGTTGGATTTGTTCTCCCACTATATATAGGGAGTCTTCTTCCCCAAGAAGACTCACCTCTTCCACCCCAAAAGCTCCATTGTTGCTCAAGCTCCATTTCCGCCCGATCTCTCTCCCTAGCCAATCAAACGTGTTGATTTCCTCGGGGGAGCTTGAGGAGGCATCGATCTACACTTCCACCAAGGGATATTTGATTCCCCCCACTGATCCTTGCGGATCTTGTTACTCTTGGGTGTTTGAGCACCCTAGACGGTTGAGGTCACCTCGACGCCATATTCCATTGTGGTGAAGCTTCATTGTGTCGTTGGGAGCCTCCAATTCGGTTGTGGAGATAGCCCCAACCTTGTTTGTAAAGGTTCGGTTGCCGCCTTCAAGGGCACCACTAGTGGAATCACGGCACCTTGCATTGTGTGAGGGCGTGAGGAGAATACGGTGGCCCTAGTGGCTTCTTGGGGAGCATTATGCCTCCACACCGCTCCAACGAAGACGTACTTCCCCTCAAAGGGAAGGAACTTCGGCAACACATCCTCATCTTCACCGGTTCCACTTGTGGTTATTTCTTCCCTTTACTTGTGCAAGCTTTACTTGTTTATTTCATATTGCTTGCTTGTGAGGTTGTTATCTTTACTTCCTATTAGTTGTCATCGTAGTAGCCTATCTAGACAACTTACTTTGACGCTTAATTAAAAGTGGTTAAGAAAAGCTAAAAATTGTTAGTTGCCTATTCACCCCCCCTCTAGTCAACCATATCGATCCTTTCAACTTTCATATATAAAACTTTTTCATCCGAGTTATGATTTATTTTATATGATTTTCTAAAGTTTTATTAATATTCTGCAATTTATTATTAATTTGAAAATAAAAGGAAAAATACTTGGTGTACTCAGCACAGGGTACACAAAAGTGCACCCAATGGCTGACAGGTGGGCCAGGGGGTCCCAGTTGACCAGTCAACATTTGACTGGTCAACAGGGGTGGGGCCCCCTGTCATACACACATACTGACTAACTACAGGTTTTAATTAACTAATCTAATTAATTAGGTTATTTAAGATTAATTAATTAACTAAGTTAATTAATTTAATTTATATATATATATATATATATATATATATATATATATATATATATATATATATATTTCTTTTCTTTTTAAAGGGGCGGGCCCCACGTGCCATAGGCACAGGGGCCATAGTGGGGCGGCTTACCGGGGCTGCGGGGTGGGCGCCCGTTTAGGCCGAAGCCCACCCAGGCATAGGGCGAGGCTGGCGGCGCCGGACCGGGGCGTCGGCGCGGCTGGAGCCGGAGGCGCAGCCAGGTAGCGGGGCGACGGGCGCTGGAGATGGCACCGGTGGGGCGGCGCCGGCCCAGCGCGGGCATGGCCGGGCGGAGCCGGCCCGGCCAGGGCGTAGAGCGGGCGAGGGGGAGGGGCGGCCAGAGCGGCGGCGCGGTGAGCATGGGGGGGGGACCGGAGCGGCGTTGCGGTGAGCATGGGGCGGCGATGCGGCGAGGACGAACGATGAGTAGGGGCAGGGAGCTGGGGTGGTCTGTGCTCGCCGGAATCGAGCTCACGGCGGCTGCAGGAGTTCGAGCGTCGAGCGGGTTGTGTGTCGGGGCTCGGGCTCTACAAGCAAATGGGTCCGGCGGCTTCACCTGGAAGCCCTGAGCACACTCATGTGCTTAGCTATCCCAGGGACAGTCCGTCGCCACGGCGGTGAGGTGCACGGCGGCGGCCGAAGCAAAACAATGGCGGTGGCGGCGCTACATCTACGGAGTGAGGGCAGGAACCGAGGGGAAATGAAGGCGGCCTCACAGCGATCACGCAGGGCAGCACAGGGTGCTCGGAGAAGCCCCGTCGTTGGCGAATTGGCGGCGGGGATCCATCGCGGTCGAGGAACAAGATGATGTCGTGGGGCTCGATGCAGGGGCTCCCGGCTTCGTCCGAAGCTTGCGGTCAACGTGGCAGAGCAAGGGCGAGCTTCTAGACAATCTCGCGGGGAGCGGGGAGGCTAGTGGCCACGGTGGTGGTGCGACGACTGCGGCGAGCACGTCGAGTGAGGCGGGGAGAGAGCGAGAGAGAGAGCACATATGGGAGGGGGCGAGGCAACAGGGGTAGCGGGCGGCTAGGGTTTGGGTTTAGGTCGGGAGCGACCTAGTAGGAGACGGGGGGAGCGGCGGATGGCCGGCATGTGTCCTCCTGCGGCCACGGACGGCGCACGGGCGTCCACCGTGATGGTGAACAGGGGGGAAGGGGAAGACTCGGGGTTGGGCCAGTTGGGCCGGCACTATGCACTAGGCCCAGTATAGAGTGCCCATTTTCCTTTTCTTAGCCTTCTCCAAACTTTTCTGTTTCTTTTTAATTTGTTCTGTTTTCTATTTACCTTCAATATTATTTGTGTTTTATAAAACATGAGACTTAGCCCATAATTAGTGATGCAATATTATACCTTGCCACAAAAGTCTGAGGTAATTAAATTAATTTGTAATCTTCATAAATTAGAAAAGTATTTCAATTGTTATCTTGGCACTGTTTAAATATCTTATAAAAAATTGTAGGGTCACCACCAATATTTGCAGATGATTATTGGCCACAACTAGAACATTTTAGTTTTGACTTTTTAAAACTTTAACTGTTTGACGTGATTTTAAATTTGAAATTTGAACGGGATTGTATCATCGCAAGATTAGCAACAGTAATCGTGCTAACGTGGCATCATTAGCGGAGGGTTACTGTAGCTTAACTATCCGGGCGTCACAACAAGTATGCCCGAAGATGTGATCAAGAAGAAGGTCTTCCCTTTATATTTGAAGGGAAATGCATTGACATGGTTTAGGCTATGCGATGATATTAGATCCTGGAACTACAACCGATTGAAATTGGAATTTCATCAGAAGTTCTATCCTATGCATCAGGTTCATCGTGATCGTAATTATATATGTAATTTTTGGCCGCGCGAAGGAGAAAGTATTGCTCAAGATTGGGGGAGTCTTAAGTCAATGTTATATTCATGCCCCAATCATGAGCTTTCGAGTGAAATTATTATTCAAATTTTTTATGCTCGGCTTTCTCTCGATAATCGCTCCATGCTCGATACTTCTTGCACCGGTTCTTTTATGATGAAGACTATTGAATTCAAATGGGATTTATTGGAACGAATTAAACACAACTCTGAAGATTGGGATCTTGACGAAGGTAAGGAGTCATGTATAACACTTAAGTTTGATTGTGTTAAATCTTTTATGGATACCGATGTTTTCCGTGACTTTAGCACTAAATATGGACTTGACTCTGAGATAGTAGCTTCTTTCTGTGAATCATTTGCTACTCATGGTGATCTCCCTAAGGAGAAGTGGTTTAAATATCATCCTCCCATTGAAGTAAAAGTAGTTGAACCTGTTAGAGTTGAAGAAAAGACTATCACTTATAATGTTGATCCTATTGTTCCTACCGCTTATATTGAGAAACCACCCTTCCCAGCTAGAATAAAGGATCATGCTAAAGCTTCAGTTGTGGTTCGTAAGAGTAATACTAGAACACCTACACCCTCTGAGCAAATTAAAGTTGAACCTAGTGTTGCTATGGTTAAGGATATCTTGGTCGATGATATTGATGGGCATATTATTACTTCTGTGATGAAGCTGCTAGAATTGCTAGACCTGATACTAAAAATAAACATAGACCTATTGTAGGCATGCATGTTATTTCTGTTAAAATAGCAGATCATTGCTATCATGGCTTATGTGACACGGGTGCTAGTGCTAGTGCAATACCTCATTCCTTATACGAAGAAATTATGCACGATATTGCACCTGCTGAGCTAGAAGGTATTGATGTTACTATTAAGCTTGCCAATAGAGACACCATTGCACCAGTTGGGATTGTCAAGGATGTTGAAGTCTTGTGTGGGAAAGTTAAATACCCTACTGATTTTCTTGTTCTTGGTTCCCCACAAGATGATTTTTGCCCCATTATATTTGGTAGGCCCTTCTTGAATACTGTTAATGCTAAGATAGACTACAAAAAGGATGTTGTTACTATTGGTTTAGGGGATATGTCTCATGATTTTAACTTTGCTAAATTTCGTAGACAACCCCATGATAAAGAATTGCCTAGTAAGGATGAAATTATTGGTCTTGCTTCTATTGTCGTGCCTCCTAACGACCCTTTAGAACAATATCTACTAGACCATGAAAATGATATGTATATTGTCGGGGAAACTGGTTGCCCACGAACACCTATGGGACCGGAGCCCCTTTTCGGTACGACAAGGGAGCGGAGGGAGCACGAAGAGCAGATCGAGGGGCACACGCGAGCAGTTTACCCAGGTTTGGGCCGCACGGATGCGTAAAACCCTACTCCTGCCTTGGTTGTATTGAGTTCTTGAGCTCGGGAGCTTGAAGATCTACAGTACTAGCTACACCGAGCGTGGGAGTGATCAAGTTTCTGGAATCCAACCCCCTCTACGTTGTGCATGGGCCTCCTTTTATAGCTCAAAGGGGTCACCGACAGGTGTCAACGTAGATGAGGGTAAAAGTGTAAAATTGGTGGTAGTTGTAACAGTGCATGAACAGTGTACGCACAGTGATCTATACCTAACCCAGACGATGGGGGACAAAGGCATTGAATGCCCGTCGCCGTCACCCCAAAAGTGTCCGCCCGGGCGTCTCCGTTCGCCATGATGGTGGCCTCGTCACCGTGGCTCGCCACCGTGTACCCCAGGCTGCACAGCCATCTGCCACGTGCCCCTGGAGGGGCCCTAGGGCGACGCGTGGACAGATGAGCTGGAGCGCGGGCACACAGTGTAAGCTTGCCCCGGCAAGCACCTCGCCGGGGTCGCTATCTTGCCGGGCCCGGAAGCTTGTCGCTCTCCGGGTCCTGCCGGGGCGCATAATGCGCCACGATATATCTTCTGAGGGGCTGTTCTTTGGCCTTCCTGGCAAGCTCCTCTTGCCAGGGTCTTGTGCTGGAGTGATAACTTTGAGCCTGGTGCGGCCTTCCCGGCAAGCTCCTCTTGCCGGGGTCTTGTTTCTTAACTTGAATACTTTGTTCTTGAATGGCTCCAAAGGAACTAGAGCGGGCCTTGGCGGGCACATGGTGAGCCCGACCACGGGACGTTGCTACTGCCCGTGCACAAGTCGGGATACTAAGGTACCCCTACTTTAGTACACCGACATATATGAATGAGAGAAGGGAAATAAATGAAATATTCTTTAGACAGGGACCTTTATTGAAACACAATTTGCCTGTTGAAATTCTAGGGGATCCTCCTCCACCCAAGGGTGATCCCGTCTTTGAGCTCAAACCATTACCTGATACTCTTGAGTATGCTTATCTTGATGAAAAGAAGGTATATCCTGTTATTATTAGTGCTAACCTTTCAGAGCAAGAAGAAGAGAAATTATTGAAAACTCTGAAGAAGCACCGTGCTGCCATTGGATATACTCTTGATGATCTTAAGGGCATTAGTCCCACTCTGTGCCAGCATAAAATAAAATTGGAGAAAGACTCTAAACCAGTTCTTGATCACCAACGACGGTTAAATCCTAGGATGAAAGAAGTGGTAAGGGAAGAAATTTTAAAGCTTCTAGAGGCAGGTATAATTTATTCAGTTGCTGATAGTCAGTGGGTAAGTCCTGTCCATTGTGTCCCTAAGAAGAGAGGTATTACTGTTGTTCCTAATGATAAAGATGAATTGATCCCACAGAGAATTGTTACAGGCTATAGAATGGTAATTGATTTCTACAAATTAAATAAAGCTACTAAGAAGGATCATTACCCTCTACCTTTTATTGATCAAATGCTAGAAATATTACCCAAACATACTCATTTTTGCTTTCACGGCTATTCTGGTTTCTCTCAAATACCTATGTCAAAAGAGGATCAAGAAAAGACCACTTTTACTTGCCATTTTGGTACCTTTGCTTATAGACGTATGCCTTTTGGTTTATGTAATGCACCTACTACCTTTCAAAGATGCATGATGGATATATTCTCTGATTTTTGTGAAAAGATTGTTGAGGTTTTCATGGATGATTTTTCCGTTGATGGAACTTCTTTTGATGATTGCTTAAGCAACCTTGATCGAGTTTTGCAGAGATGTGAAGAAACTAATCTTGTCTTGAATTGGGAGAAGTGCCACTTTATGGTTAATGAAGGTATTGTCTTGGGGAATAAAATTTCTGAAAGAGGTATTGAAGTTGATAAAGCTAAAGTAGATGCTATGGAAAAGATGTCGTATCTCAAGGACATCAAAGGTATAAGAAGTTCCCTTGGTCATGCCGGGTTTTATAGGAGGTTCATTAAGGACTTCTGAAGAATCTCTAGGCCTCTGACTAACCTCTTACAAAAAGATGTTCCTTTTATTTTTGATTATGATTGTGTAGAAGCATTTGAAATACTTAAGAAAACATTGATTTCTGCACATATTTTGCAGCCTCCTGACTGGAATTCACCCTTTGAAATTATGTGCGATGCTAGTGATTATGCTGTAGGTGCTGTTCTAGGACAACGAGTTGATAAGAAATTAAATGTTATCCAATATGCTAGTAAAACTCTAAACAGTGCCTAGAGAAATTATGCTACTACTAAAAAGGAATTTTTAGCAGTTGTATTTGCTTGTGATAAGTTCAAACCTTATATTGTCGATTCTAAAGTAACTGTTCACACTGATCATGCTGCTATTAAATATCTTATGGAAATAAAGATGCTAAACCTAGACTTATTAGATGGGTTCTCTTGCTACAAGAATTTGATTTGCATATTACTGATAGAAAGGAAGCTGAGAACCCCGTTGCAGAAAACTTGTCTAGGTTAGAGAATGTTCTTGATGACCCACTACCCATTGATGATAGCTTTCCTGATGAACAATTAGCTGTCGTAAATGCTTCTCGAACAGCTCCATGGTATGATGATTATGCTAATTACATTGTTGCTAAATTTATATCACCTAGTTTCACATACCAACAAAAGAAAAAGTTTCTCTATGATTTAAGACATTACTTCTGGGATGACCCACACCTTTATACAGAAGGAGTAGATGGTATTATTAGATGTCGTGTACCTGAGCATGAACAGGAACATATCCTATGCAAATGTCACTCCGAGGCTTATGGAGGACACCATGCTGGAGATAGAACTGCACATAAGGTACTGCAATCTGGTTTTTATTGGTCTACTCTCTTCAAGGATTCCCATAAGTTTGTCTTGTCTTGTGATGAATGTCAAAGAATTTGTAATATTAGCAGACGTCAAGAAATGCCTATGAACTATTCACTTGTTATTGAACCATTTGATGTTTGGGGCTTTGATTATATGGGTCCATTTCCTTCCTCTAATGGGTATACACATATTTTAGTTGTTGTTGATTACGTTACTAAGTGGGTATAATCTATTCTAGCTAGTAGTGCCGATCACAACACGTCTATTAAGATGCTTAGAGAAGTTATTTTTCCGAGGTTTGAAGTCCCTAGATACTTAATGACTAATGGTGGTTCACATTTTATTCATGGTGCTTTCCGCAAAATGCTTGCTAAGTATGATGTTAATCATAGAGTTGCATCCCCATACCACCCACAGTCTAGCGGTCAAGTAGAACTGAGTAACAGAGAGCTAAAATTAATTTTGCAAAAGACTGTTAACAGATCTAGAAAGAATTGGTCGAAGAAACTTCATGATGCATTATGGGCTTATAGAACTGCATAAAAAATCCTATGGGTATGTCTCCGTACAAAATGGTTTGTGGAAAAGCATGTCACTTACCTCTCAAACTAGAACATAAGACATATTGGGCCATTAAAGAGATCAATTATGATTTCAAACTTGCCGATGAGAAGAGGTTATATGACATTAGGTCGCTTGATGAATGGAGAACCCAGGCCTATGAAAATGCCAAACTTTTTAAAGAAAAAGTTAAAATATGGCATGAAAAAAGGATACAGAAGCGTGAGTTTAATGTAGGTGATTATGTTTTGCTATACAACTCTCGTTTAAGATTTTTTGCAGGAAAACTTCTCTCTAAATGGGAAGGTACTTACGTTGTCGAGGAGGTCTATCGTTCCGGTGCAATAAAAATCAACAACTTCGAAGGCACAAATCCAAATGTGGTAAACGGCCAAAGAATTGAACATTATATCCCAGGTAATCCCATAAATGTTGAAACTACTGTCATTGAAACCGTAACCCCGGAGGAGTACATAAGGGAAACTTTCCAGAACGGTTCAGACTCCGAAAAGGAAGAGGTATGTGGTACGGTAAGTAAACCGACTCCAAAACAGTTCTAATGGCAATTTTTCTCCGTTTTGGAATATTTAAGAAAAATAGGAAAATAAGAAGTAGTCCGAAAGGGACACGGGGCATCCACGAGGGTGGAGGGCGCGCCCCCTACCTCGTGGGTACCTCGTGTGCCCTCCAGACTTCGTTTTTTTTGCACGATACTTCTTTTGGTCGGTAAAAATTCATTATATAATTTCTCGAAGGTTTTGACCACCGTATCATGCCAAAATCCTCTGCTTTTGTTTTGAGCTGTGTTTCTGACAGATCTAGGTCACCATGACGTCTTCAAGCGCCCCGAAGGACAAGTTTTTCGAGAACGTCATCAACACCTACCTCGCGGAGGTGCTGCAACACCCCCAAACCATTGAGGTGCGTGAGGGGGTGCTGCACATCCGTGATGTTGAGGGACCAAGGAGGACCGGAAGCGTGGAGACAAGACTCGAAGGAATGGAGCAACAAGTTTACAAGTGCCAGGGGATGGTGGAACGAGGACTCAACGCCAACCACATGATGATCGCGGAGTTCACCAACAACCACAAGCTGGATGCCAAGAACATTGGGGAGGCAATCTTCAAGCTTCATGAGAAAATCGAGCACCTCCAAGCCCAGATCTATGACCTGCAAAACCAAAACTGTGAGTATGAATATAGATTCAAGAGGATGAGTTTTGCTACAGATTTGAGGATCCCGGAGACTCGATCATCTTTCGACGAGGTTGAGCCTATGCCTTGGAAGATGGACGACAAGCCTACATCATCAACAACTCCATCATCACTACCTCCGAAGAAAGAGACATAATCACATGGGTATGGGCACTCCCCTTGGCAACTGCCAAGCTTGGGGGAGGTGCCCCGGTATCGTATCGCCATCACACTCCTATCTTTACCATTTTTCTTAGTTCGATCCTTTTGGTAATATCTTGATCTAGTAGAATAAAGTTTAGTGTGATCTGGTTGTGAGCTTTGCTTTATGATCTTTATCTATGTAATCAAGTCCGTGAGCTATATATAATAAAGATTAGTTTTGAGTCAAGGGCTTGATTATATCACTATGATCTTGAGGGAATAAAAGAAAGAATAAAAAGAATCAAAGAGATCATATTGAACCTATGGGGAGTAATGACTTCACATATAAAGAGTATGATGAATAAAAATTGTTGAGAGTTGAAAAACATAGTTTTGATAATCATTGCAATTAATAGGAGGTAATAAAGAAAGAGAGGTTTTCACATACAAATATACTATCTTGGACATATTTTATGATTGTGAGCACTCATTAAAATATGACATGCTAAAAAGTTAATGTTGGACAAGGAAGACAACGTAATGGGTTATGTTTTCTTATATCCAAAATAAAGTATATTGTCATGGATCATCCAACATGTTGAGCTTGCCTTTCCTCCTCATGCTAGCTAAACTCCTTGCACCAAGTAGAGATACTACTTGTGCTTCCAAATATCCTTAACCCAGTTTTGCCATGAGAGTTCACCATATCTACCTATGGATTGAGTAAGATCCTTCAAGTAAGTTGTCATTGTTGCAACTCTCTAAATATGTATGATCTATTAGTGTGGGGAAAATAAGCTTTATACGATCTTGTGATATGGAAGCAATAAAAGCGACAGACTGCATAATAAAGGTCCATATCTGTCGGGGAAACTGATCACCCACGAACACCTATGGGACCGGAGCCCCTTTTCGGTACGGCAAGGGAGCGGAGGGTGCACGAAGAGCGGATCGAGGCGAGCACGCGAGCAGCTTACCCAGGTTCGGGCCGCACGGATGCGTAAAACCCTACTCCTACCTTGGTTTGTATTGCGTTCTTGGCTCGGGAGCAAGAAGAGCTACAGTGCTTGTAACTAGCAACACCGAGCGTGAGAGTGATCGAAGGTCGAAACCCCCTCTACGTTGCGCATGGGCCTCCTTTTATAGGTCAAAGGGGTCACCGACAGGTGGCAACGCAGCCGAGGGTAGAAACGTAAAAATGGTGGTAGTTGGAACAGTGTATGCATAGTGCTCTATACCTAACCCTGACGGTGGGGGACAAGGGCATTAAATGCCCGTCGCCGTCGCCCCAAATAGTGCAAAAAGCGTCCGTCAGGGTGTCTCCGTCCGCCACGATGGTGGCTTCGTCATCGCAGCTCGCCACCGTGTACCCCAGGCTGCTCAGCCTTCCGCCACGTGCGCCTGGAAGGGCCCCAGGGCGACGCGTGGGCGGATGAGCTGGAGCGCGGGTACTTGGTGGAAGTTTGCCGCGGCAAGCGCCTTGCCGCGGCCGCCATCTTGTCGCGCCTGGGAGCTTGTCGCTCTCCGGGCCTTGCCGGGACGCGCGGCGCGTCGCGGCGAGTTTCGTGAAATGCCGTGTTTGGCCTTCCCGGCAAGCTCCTCTTGCCAGGGTCTTGTACCAAAGAGGTGGTCTTGAGTCTTGAGTGGCCTTCCCAGCAAGCTCCTCTTGCCGGGGCTTTGTTTCTTTAACTTGAATACTTTGTTCTTGAATGGCTCCAAAGGAACCATAGTGGGCCTTGGCGGACGCGCGGCAAGCCCTGCCACGGGATGCTGCTACTGCCCGTGCAAAAGTCGGGATACTAAGGTAACCCTACTTTAGTACACCGACAGGAGCCCCCAGGCCTGGGCCACACACGGTGCCGAGCGCTGTTGGGCCAGGCCCGAAATAGTGCACGGGCACAAGCGGCCCACGGCTCGCCGTATCCCACTATGTATCCACTGATACGTCTCAAACGTATCTACTTTTCCAAACACTTTTGATATTGTTTTGACCTCATTCTTGCATGATTTGGACTAAACTAACCCGGACTGACGCTATTTTCAGCAGAGCTGCCTGTATGGTTTATTTGTGTGCAGGAAAACGGATTTTTAAGTATCTCAGAAAAATCCACGTAAAATCACAGAAAATCCACGCACCCGAAGGAACCAGATGCCAGTAGTGGGGCCAGAGGGGGGCCAGGGGGTGCCCAGGCGCCCTGTGGGCGCGCCCCCCTGGGCCGCGCCGGGGGGGGGGGGGGCGCCTGGGTGGGGCCCACACCCCCTGGTGCCCTACTTTATCCCGTATTTTTACTCCCGACGCAGAAACCCCAGATCAGAAGTTCTTTCGCAGTTTTTCGTCGTGGAGCCGCCGCCACCCTCTGTTCTTCCTCGGGAGGGCTAATCTGGAGGCTGATTTGGCCTCCGGAGAGGGGAGATCGTCGCCATCGTCATCATCATCACCACTCCATCATCCCTCCATGACTTCTCCCTTCATGTGTGAGTAATTCCCCTGCTGTAGGCGAAGGGGATGGTAGGGATTGGATGAGTTAGATCATGTAATAGTTTGTCAGATTGTCGGGGGCATGTTGCCTATCATCTACTATGGTGTTTATCATCTTTGCTTCAACTTGTTATTCTTAATGCTTGACACTTAGGGCCCGAGTGCCATGATTTCTGATCTGAACCATATGTGTTTGTATGAATATATTTGTGTTTGTGATCCTATCTATGAGTTGTTTGCACCTGTTACGGTTCGGAACCGGCGATCCCAAAAGTGACAGCTTGGGACTCCAAAGGGGATGGTCCGTAGTTTGAGGATTACATGTATCCATTGAGTTCATTGCTTTGTTCCGGTGCTCTTTGACAGGAGCACCTTAATATCCATTAGTTCCTTTTGGCCCCGTTCGTAGCAGGATGGTAGGACAAAAGATGTTGTGCAAGTTCTTATTGCAAGCACGTACAACTACCTACGGGATACATGCCTAATGTTTGATATTTGCCTAGATGATCATTACTTTTCCGTGTGCCGTGCCCCAAGTTAAATTCTATCTCATCCATGCAGCGCCCAACCATCCATCTCCCTAGCCTACAGTATTTTAAAACCTTGCTTGTCACTAGTTGCTACTTTTGCCATTTACTACTGCTATTTACTTCCGCGGTTTACTTTTACTATTACTATCATCACCATCATATTACTGTTACCACTTATCTTTTGTTGCAAGTAAGTATATTTCAGGTGCGGTTGAATTGACAACTCAACTGTCAAAACTTATAAATACTCTTTGGCTCCCCGTGTGTCGAATCAATAAATTGGGTTATTCTTACCCGCGAAGACTATCTTGATCCCTTACGGTTGAGGGTTATCAAGTACCGTTTTCTGGCGCCGTTGCCGGGGAGCATAGCAATATTTACAAGTCTACTTGAGGTATCCTACCTGCTGCACTTTATCCACTATGGGTAAGAAAGGAGACCCCAAGGTTCTGATCTTACTATCCACTACAAGAAGAGGTACTGCTCTGAGCACTAGTGCTACACTTGATTCACCTTCTGTTATGAGTAAGTTTGCCTCACCACCACCACATGATGCTACTACTAAATCTGTTACTATGTCTGATACTCTTGATGATGCTTCTACTACTTTTGATGATATTAGTTCGCTTGGTTATGCTCTTCAGAAACAAATTGCTGCTGCTGCTAAAAAGTCTGGAATTGAACTTCCTGTTACTCGCTACCCTATTGGTGAAACTTATGATTATCCTGACTTGAGTAAACTCAAGGAGAGTCTCCTTGATGATGATTACTATATACTAGATGAAGAATTATGCAGGGAACTGACAGAGTTTTCCGGCTCTGACCGTGAAGTTATTAAGAAACTATTTAAAAAACACTCTTTGAAGAACAAAACCGTTCCTAATCCTGAATTTGCTACATCTCCTATATGAATTGATGATCTTGATTTTGATTTCTCTGTTGATCTTTCACTTATACCTATGGTTGAAGCTGACCCTTTTTATGGCAGAGAAAATGATGATGCTATTGCACACCTAACTAAACTTGGTGAGCTAGGTAGCCTGTTTACCACAGATGAAAAGATACGATACTTTTATGTGACCAAGCTTCTTCCTTTCTCGTTGAAGGAAGGTGCTAAAGCATGGTATGATTCACTCCCATGCGGTTCCATTAAGAGTCCTCAGGACTTAGCTCACTCTTTTGTTGATAAGTACTTTCCTGCTCACATGCAACATGCTGCTTTACAAAGAATTTATAACTTTAAACAGTTGCAGGATGAGTCCCTCCCTAAAGCTTGGGGGAGGTACTGTGGTCTGATTCGGGCTAGACCAGGACATGAAATCCCTAAGAATGAATTAATCGATATATTCTATGCTGGTCTAACTGATGAATCCAGGTCCTATTTGGATAGTTGTGCTGGCTGTGTTTTCAGGAAAAGAACACCGGACGATGCGAAAGATTTAATGGGCAGGATTGCCAAAAACCATGAAGATTGGTCCGTCCCTGAACCACCTCCACCAACAAAGAAG
Organism: Secale cereale; assembly: GCA_902687465.1. Lineage (NCBI taxonomy): Eukaryota > Viridiplantae > Streptophyta > Magnoliopsida > Poales > Poaceae > Secale > Secale cereale. Next base: position 686,098,609 of record LR738713.1, read on the forward strand.
AGGGGCATGTTTGTTCTGAGCCCCGAAGATATGCGAGAAGCAAAGAAGTCTATTAAAGAGAAAGGTATTAAAGCTGAAGACGTGAAGAATCTACCCCCTATTGAGAAGCTGTGTGAGCCTACCACTCACCCTCCTATGGTAGAGGTACACTCTCTTTTAGATTTCAATGCAAGTGACATCCCTCATGGTAAGCCTCCTGATCAATGTTTAGATGAGTTTGATAATTTTATTATGAAACAGAATCATTTTAATGAGAGGATAGAAAGTCAGTTGCATGATAATTCCCTTGCTATCAAAAGACTGCTTGATGTTTTAGATAGAACAGTTAATGATGTTCAATGTCTTGTGAAGCATTTTCATATGGTTCAAACTCAGCTTGATCAAATTTCTAATGTGCAAAGAGATTTGCTTGCTAACAATGCCAAACAAGATAATTTGCAGGCTTTTGGGATTAAGACCCAAGGAGGAACTAGTACTCAAGATCCTCTCTATCCAGAAGGACATCCGAAGAGAATCGAGCAAGATTCTCAAATGCAGGAAGAAGAAATTGTTGTCTCTCCAAATAAGAAGAAGAAACATAAGGAGACTGACAATTCTAACGACCCTATTGCAGATGAAGAGCCAGCTATTGATCCCAACAGTGTATCTATTTCCGATGCTGAGACTGAAGACGGTGTTGAACCTGAAGGTAATGATAATGAGAAGAATGATCCGCCTGAAGTTCGAGAAGAAGAAGCACTTGACAAACGTAAGAGGTACACTAAAGAAGACTTCATCGCAAGAAAACATGGGAAGGAGAGAGAACCATGGGTACAGAAACCCATGCCCTTTCCAAGTAAGTCCATCAAATCTAAAGAAGAAGAGCATCATAATAAGTTTTGTGAATGGATTAAACCTCTTTTTCTTCAAATCCCTTTGACTGATGCTATTAAGTTACTTCCTTATTCAAAATATATGAAAGATATTGTCACTAATAAAAGAAAAGTTCCTAATGAAGCAATATCTACTATGCTTGCTAACTATTCTTTCAGTGGAAAGATTCCTGAGAAGCTCGGTGACCCAGGTATACCCACCATTCCTTGCTCCATAAAGAATAATTATGTCAAAACTGCTTTATGTGATCTGGGGGCAGGAGTGAGTGTTATGCCTCTCTCTCTTTACGAGAGGCTTTGTTTAGAGAAACTAATTCCTACATATATCTCCCTTCAGATGGCTGACAAGTCAACCGCTGTTCCGATAGGTATTTGTGAGGATGTTCTAGTTGAAGTTGCTAATTGTTTAATTCTTACTGATTTTGTTGTACTTGACATGCCCGAGGATGGAAGCATGTCCATTATTCTTGGTAGACCTTTCCTTAACACCGCAGGTGCTATTATTGATTGCAATAAAGGGAAGGTTACCTTCCATGTGAATGATAAAGAGCACACGGTATATTTTCCGAAGAAGACCGACAGGAGGCATGCCCTCAACTCTATAGAGAATATCGAGACCGTGAAAATTGGAGAATGGGACTGTCCACTACATGTGCCTCACAAATATAAAACTATCATGGTGGGGACAATGTCCATCAAGGTAAAGGTTCAGTGATTACTTCGTAAGAGGTGAGACTTTTTGCTCTATATATCGCTTGTTTGTTGGTAAGACTTGATCAACCTTACTAGTGAACATGTTTTATATGGATAAAAAGTTGAGCTTGTTATGTTTTTCATTTGTTCTTAGTTTTGTCCTACTTGCTGTACCAAGTATTTATGTTTTTGAAGCTTCACAATACTACTAACTGCTTCAAGTTTTCAGAGAGTTTCGCAGCTTTTTGAACTTCGAAAAATTCTCAACAGTGAAGTTTTCAGAAAAATTCCAGAAAAATTATAATAAAAATTTCCACGACGGGAGAGACCCGGAAAGTCCTGGGGCCAGCCAGGAGGGGCCACCAGTGGCCCAGGCGGCCAGCTGGCGCGGCCCAGCCCCTGGCCGCGCCCACAGGGCGCCTGGGGCCCACGGGACCCCCCTCCAGGTATGTCTTCTTCCTTCCTCTATCTCTTTCTCCAAAAACGCGAGTTCTGCTGTTGTTCTTGTGTTCTTGCTGTTCTTGGAGGCGATTCTTCGATCTCTCTCTACAGCCCCTCATTTGAGCTGAAATTTTGAGCAAATACTCCCTGGTATGTGACTCCTCCACCCCTCCAACTAGATTTTTGATTGGTGGCTTCATTTGTGAGTATTTAGTAGTTCTTGGTGCTGTAGAGATGAGCTTGCATGCATGTGTAGAAAGTTATTTTTCCAAGTTTTGATGCAAGTTTATACCTTGGACAAGTGAGTTGAGTAGTTTGCCTTAGCTCACTTTGTTTTAATCCTCGTTTTTGTAAATTGTAAAATTTTTCAGAAATGAGTTTGTTAGGAAGGGCAAAAGGGTGGCTTGAGAAGAGGAGGCCCGCACACTCCGATCGAGTCACTAGAGCCGCAGCTTCACCATCGACTGCTAGGGTGAGCTATAATGAAGATCATGTGCCCCTGGAGTTGTTGGAAGACACAAGTCCAGCACGTGCGATGACATTTCCATGTGATGAATTCATGGAAGCTGCGGGAATCAAGGATGAGTTTTATAACCTTTGTGCTAATGCAGGTTTGACACGACTCGTCACGAGTCGTGTTACTCAGTATCAAAAACTCACCTCCAGTTTCATTAACAGTTTTAGATATAATCCTGATTCAGGTGCTATTGAGTTTAAAATTTATAATGATCTTATCACCATGACTTTGGGAAATTTTTGTGAAATAATAGGTGTGCCGAACGTTGGGAGGACGACAAGGATGGCCACTCAGCCCTCCGAGCTGAAAACCGTCATCAACTCTCTCTGCAGCATGGGTACGAGGGATATTCATCGGTCAAAGATCTCCAGCATCTTATTTCCTCACCTCAGGTATTTTGCATATTATATTGCTAGAGGGGTGTTAGCTCGTGACAACACGAGCAACATTTCTGCTCCAGATATTGCTATCCTGGCAGCAGCCCTCTCAGGGAGGTCTGATTATAATCTGGGTACCTTAATTGCTCGACGCCTTGCTATGAACGGTAACAAGGGGGACTTATATGGTGGCGTTTATGCCACACTTATCTTAGAGCATCTTGGAGGCACCCCACACCCTGATGATACTCCTTTTACTTATTTAAGCTTTGATCTTGCTGCTATAAAAAGGCATAAGTTTGTTACCATGGGTTCTGAGCTTGATAACCTTGTTTATATCTTGCGTTTCGGAACTACCGCGGAACGCGAGATCCATCTACCTGCACCTCTTTTGTTTGATTTTTCTCCCAGGAACGGATGGTCCTTTGATGTTGTCCAGTTCGATGAGTTCATGGTCCAGCATCAGTTTCATAACCCCATGGAGGGGGTTGTGCTCGACGAGGAGAGGCACGGTGAGATACCACATTTTCAGGAAGAGACCGCCACCGAGTTTGGTGAAGGTTCTTCCTCTGTTTGGCGTTCGGAACCTTCCTCGTGGGAGACTCCGAGGAGTTCGGTGTACACGCCAGCATCCTTCTACGACCCGTGGACTCACCACCATACCCCTGGAGCAGGAGGCTCCTGGGGGCAGTAGCTGCTACCAACTTAGGCCAAAAGCCTAAGCTTGGGGGAGTACGTGCCCTTCTCACCTTTCCATTGTATTATCCGTTTTATTCGCTTTGATCTTTTCGAAGTTTTTGCCCGTTCTTCTTTATTTCCCTCTTTGCAAAAACAACAAAAATATTTTCTCTCTCTTTTGCTTTTATTCAACCTTTGAAAAAACCAAAAAGATTTCCTTTCTCTCTTTAGTTTGCTTTGTTTTCAGAGATCAGCTCGAGTCCGTGATGGCATTTGATTATATTTCCTACGTTCGATCGTGCAAGTGACAAGCAGTAATGACGAAGATCGACTGAAAGGAAGCAACAAGGAAGACCGGTATGAACTCTTATTGTTTCTACTTTTGTACATATGCCTGTACTTATGATCTAGAGACCAGCTTGTAGCGACATAGTGCTATGTTTACAACGCTCTTCCAGTGGTTCATGCTTTCCTTGTGGCTAGTCCCGAATAACTAGAGTGTATAATGTGTTATTGAAATGATCTACATGCATTGCACTGTTCATAGTCTGGTATACTAAGGTGGTATTTCCCTTTAGAGAATTTTTGGATTGACTTGGCACATGCTTACACATGTTTAAGACTACAAAGTCTACTCTGCCTTGATGATCTTTGAGTTTTAGAATAGTTATATCACTTTCATGCCCGATTCAATGTTGATTTGTCGCTTTGCATGATTATGACCGTTATTGCTCTCTAGTTGGTCGCTTTCCAGTCTTTTGCTAAACCTCCACCTGTACTAAGCAGACTGACTGCTTGTGCATCCAAACCCTTTAAACCTGTTATGCCATATGAGTCCACTATACCTTCCTATACATGGTATTTACCTGCCATTCCTAACGAAGACTTTCGTGTACCATCTCGAAATTAATCAAAAGCATTTCCCTTTTTGTGCCTATGTTTTAGCTCATGAGGAAGTAGTAGTTAGTTCATAATCTCTTTAAGTTGGACAAGTTTCACACCTGGATTGCATGTATAATGTGCAAACCCCTAATATGAAAAGGAACTGGCATTGAGTGCGCCCGGCTCAAAAAGATAATATAACAAACAAACCCTCCTTCACGCTTTGTTCATGAGAAATCAGAAAACTTTGGCAGTGATAAACAAAGGAGATTAAGAGGATGTGATCGTCCTCATGCGGGAGCCGTTCCTCGAGAATTGTCTAGCTTAAAAAGTGATTGAGTTATCTGCTAGCATTCGTGGACGAAATATGCACCTCTCAAAAACATATTTACTTCTGTTTTTAAAAACCAAGAGCTCTGGTACATGTTTAGTTTTTGTTTCCGATCACGGGTTTTCAACTTTGCCAACAAAAGCCACGGTTCGAGAGTCTCACCTTCTTTCTTCAAAGCACCGACTAGGAGAGCATAATTTTCATTCTGAGTGTAATGTGCATTGTCCCAAAGTATTACATTGTCTTCTGCATACTTGTGATATGATTTATTCTGAAATTCTTAGTTCTAGTCTCCTTTAAAACTCTGGAGGAGTCTCTGCATTTATGTTTTGCTTCACTCATGGAGGCTAGCGAGATACCACCCTAATATGCTCAAGCTATGTGCAATGTAATCTTGTCTTGATTTTCAATAATATATTATTTACTTTTAAGTATTTATGACTGGTCACTTGAAAGAAGGATTGGTCCTTGCATTGTCCTCATAAGTACTGTTTCAATACTTGCTAAACTCTTTTCGTAGTACATGCTTATATACATCTAATGAAGCAAAAGAGTTTGTCAAAGTTTTCTTTGTCGCGTCCAGTTCGTTGAACTGAATTGCTTGAGGACAAGCAATATGCTAAGCTTGGGGGAGTTGATACGTCTCAAACGTATCTACTTTTCCAAACACTTTTGATATTGTTTTGACCTCATTCTTGCATGATTTGGACTAAACTAACCCGGACTGACGCAGTTTTCAGCAGAGCTGCCTGTATGGTTTATTTGTGTGCAGGAAAACGGATTTTTAAGTATCTCAGAAAAATCCACGAAAAATCACAGAAAATCCACGCACCCGAAGGAACCAGATGCCAGAAGTGGGGCCAGAGGGGGGCCAGGGGGTGCCCAGGCGCCCTGTGGGCGCGCCCCACCCTGGGCCGCGCCGGGGGGGGGGGGGGG
>LR738713.1:686104361-686118930 GCA_902687465.1 Secale cereale
GGTGGGGCCCACACCCCCTGGTGCCCTACTTTATCCCGTATTTTTACTCCCGATGCAGAAACCCCAGATCAGAAGTTCTTTCATAGTTTTTCGTCGCGGAGCCGCCGCCGCCCTCTGTTCTTCCTCGGGAGGGCTAATCTGGAGGCTGATTTGGCCTCCGGAGAGGGGAGATCATCGTCATCGTCATCATCATCACCACTCCATCATCCCTCCATGACTTCTCCCTTCATGTGTGAGTAATTCCCCTGCTGTAGGCGAAGGGGATGGTAGGGATTGGATGAGTTAGATCATGTAATAGTTCGTAAGATTGTCGGGGGCATGTTGCCTATCATCTACTATGGTGTTTATCATCTTTGCTTAAACTTGTTATTCTTAATGCTTGACACTTAGGGCCCGAGTGCCATGATTTCAGATCTGAACCATATGTGTTTGTATGAATATATTTGTGTTCGTGATCCTATCTATGAGTTGTTTGCACCTGTTACGGTTCGGAACCGGCGATCCCAAAAGTGACAGCTTGGGACACCAAAGGGGATGGTCCGTAGTTTGAGGATTACATGTATCCATTGAGTTCATTGCTTTGTTCCGGTGCTCTTTGACAGGAGCACCTTAATATCCATTAGTTCCTTTTGGCCCCGTTCGTAGCGGGATGGTAGGACAAAAGATGTTGTGCAAGTTCTTATTGCAAGCACGTACAACTACCTACGTGATACATGCCTAATGTTTGATATTTGCCTAGATGATCATTACTTTTCCGTGTGCCGTGCCCCAAGTTAAATTCTATCTCATCCATGCAGCGCCCAACCATCCATCTCCCTAGCCTACAGTATTTTAAAACCTTGCTTGTCACTAGTTGCTACTTTTGCCATTTACTACTGCTATTTACTTCCGCTGTTTACTTTTACTATTACTATCATCACCATCATATTACTGTTACCACTTATCTTTTGTTGCAAGTAAGTATATTTCAGGTGCGGTTGAATTGACAACTCAACTGTCAAAACTTATAAATACTCTTTGGCTCCCCGTGTGTCGAATCAATAAATTGGGTTATTCTTACCCGCGAAGACTATCTCGATCCCTTACGGTTGAGGGTTATCATCCACCACGCCCCTCCCTAACAGCACGCGTCGATTGTGGCGTCGTGGGAGAGATCGTGGCCTGTTTCTTTAATGGGGATATGCGGAACGCCCCCCTCTCCCCCTTAAAAGCAGGGGAAACAGGGGCAGTTCCTTCCATTCGTCCGCTGCTTCTTCATCCTCCAGAAACCCCCGCTGCTCCCCTCCTCCACGAAGGTTGAAAGAGAGCAGCGCTCCGCCCTTCCTCCGCCGCCGCCAGCATCCCCAGCGCCGTCGACTTCCCTCGCCGTCCCCACCATGGCCCCGAAGGGCGATAAGGCGAAGGCCGCGAAGACCGCCAAGGCGCTGAAGCTAGCAGCAATGCGGAAGAAGATGGCGGTCTTCACGCCGAGGCTCAGCGCGGAGGAGCTGAAGGACTCCTTCTAGCTCTTCTGGTCGAGGGAGACAAAGGCGCATCCGCGCACCAAGGTACTCCCCGCCGTGGCCTGCGAGATGTTTCCGGGAGGCTACGCCTTTTTTGCTCTGTTCTTCTATTGTGGACTCTGCCCGCCCTTCTCGGAGTTCTTCTGCGATATCATGAATACCTACGGGTTTCATCTTCTTGACTTCACCCCAAACGCCGTCTTGACCATGGCCGTTTTCGCACATCTGTGCGAAAACTTCGTCGGAGTTTACCCCAATGTAGCCCTCTTCCGCCATTACTTCATTCCTCGAGTCGAGTCTGGGTCTCCTCTATCCGGCGGGATTTCTTGGATCTTTAGGCTCCATAAGAAAGAGGCTTACTTGACGGGGGAGCTCCGCGGCAAGTGGGAAGAGTGGAGGGCCAACTGGTGTTGGATCATGGAGGACGACCCGCAGCAGTTCACTTCTCGGCGCCAGGTTGCAATAGTGCGCGGCAATGACTGGAGTGACCTGGCCCCTGAGGACAACAAGCTGAAGATAGCCACCACTAGGATTCTTCGCCTCCGGCAAGCCAAGCTCACTGTGGGTGCCGTCGGGGCAGACTTTCTTCGCCGCCGCATCGCTCCTTTGCAGGAGAGGAAATGGCCTGCTTGGGAGTTTGATAACGCGGCAGACATCATGAGGCTGCGCCCAGGCGTCAACTACAATTTCACTGTCTTGGAGCTCAACGCAATGCTCCATGCGCTATTCAAGTACGACCGCAACCATCCAGAGTGGTTTGCGTTGCCGCAGGGCGTAGTTCCGTTGTGTAACAACGCGTCGCTCAGTGCCATCCGCGCGGTGATGCCGTGGTGTGATTCCCACGGGATCGACCCCACTTGGCGGGAACCTTCTGACGAAGCCATGCAAACGTTCTTCGACAACCTGGCGGAGCTGCCAATCAAACCCGACGAGAAGAGGGGCCTTACTCGCGACACCACCGATCAGGAGATGGCGTACATTGCCACCAGGTTGGAGGAGGCAGCCGCAGCCAGGGCTGCGGGTGAGTTTGGGTATACTTTGGAGGAGGTAGATGCAGCGGAGGCGGTAAGTCTGGTCGAGGAGGAAGAGTTCCTCAAAGTGGCAAAGCTTGCCGGGCAACCTACTGGGACAAGCGTGGCCGTCGAGCAAGGCACAGAGTCGAGCGGGCCCGCCGAGCAGGGCGTCGGATCAAGTGATCCTGCCGAAGACTTAGGCGGGTCGCTGAATCTTGACTCCTCTTCTTCGTCCTCGGGTAGCTCACCACCACCACCAAGTCCTCCAGTTGCGCCGAAAAGGCGCATCCGCAAGGCCGCAGACGTGACGGGGCGACAGACGAGCCAGCAGCCGCAGCGCCGCCCGACACGCGCCACCACGACGAGCAAGGCCGCCAAGGGAGCGCCCCGTGCCTCAGTGGCAACAGGAGGGGGATCTTCCCGGACTGGCGCCCCCGTCCCTTCCGCCCCCCGGGCCTCGTCGACAACCGGAGCGGGGTCTTCCCAGACCACCGCCCCTGCTCCCGCCAAGCGGCCAAGGGAGCCCACTCCTCCAGCTCCTCGCGCCGGGACGCGCGAGCCGGACTTCGACTTCTCGGCGCTCAGCTCCGACAAAGAGGAGGAAGAAGAGTAAGCCTTCGCGATTCTTGTTCCCCTTTGTTTTCTGTTGATTCTTGTCTTGCACTTCTTTGCCTGATTTTGATCTTGCTTTTCTTCCAGGACTCCGGCCCAGAGGGCGGCGAAAAGGGCCAAAATCCCCACGGTCGTCATCGAGGACGAGCCTGCAGCAGCAGCCGGGGACGCGCCTGTGACAGGCTCGTCGGACCTGATAGCCGTTCCTCGGAGCAGCCCCCAGCGCGGCCCCCAGCGTAAGTCCTATGTCCTCTTTCCGCTTGCCGAGAGCGCGCGGGTCTCCTATCTTCACTAACGTTCTAATTGTTGACTTGTGTAGAAGCAGAGCAGCAGCCTCAGGAGCGCCAGGAGATCGCTCCCGACGAGCCGCACGTCTCAATCACTCCGCCAAGGAGGAGCTCCCCGGCGAGGGAGGTCACTCCGCCAAGGGCGAGTACCCCTCCAAGAGCGAGTACTCCGCCAAGGGCGAGCACCCCGCCAAGGACGAGTACTCCGCCAAGGGAAGGCGCCAGCAGTCCTCCGCCGGTGGAGGCCACCACTACGCCGCCGAGGGAGGAATCCCCGGCAAGGAACCCCATCGAAGAGGAGGTCCGCGCAGGTAAAATCCTTGGACTTTTCCCTTTCTGAGTTTTTCTTTTTGGATATTTGCTTGACAGTTCTTCTTTCTTATTCTTTTCTTGTCTTTAGACTCGTCCGTAGCCGAGCCCATGGAGACGGAAGTCGCCGTCGAAGAGGACGCGCGCGGCGACACCGGCGACGCCGCAGCCACTGAAGGGGTGGTCGGTGCCGACGAGCCCGCCATCGAAGAGGCAGCCAATGCCGCCGGCGCGGCAGCCGAGGAGGGGACCGACAGTCATACTGACGGCCCTAAGGCCGCAGGAGCGTCAGACGCTGCGCCGACTGCCGACCCCGCTGCTGCCGTGGCCGAAACAGGCGCCTACCTGGAGGCCGGCAACGGAGTCTTCATCCAGCTCCCGTGGGCGTCCTCGTCAAGGGCGCCCGCGGAGGGAGAGGTCTTCGACGGGGAGGTCCTCGCCTCCGCCGGGCTGAAGCTCGTCGACGCGCCCGGCAGCAGTAGCAAGCCCGAGGAGGAGCGGCTTCTGCGGAGGCTTCTGGCCCTGTACCGCGCCAGGCAGGCCAAGCTGGAGTCCCGAGAGGCTCTGGCCGCCAAGGCGAGCACTGACTTGGAGAAGCGCGCTGAAGAGCTCCGGGTCGCTAACCAAGCGGCTCTCCGATCCTTGGCAGAGGAGCAGGAGCAGCTAGCCGAGGCGCATCAGGCGTTTACTCTTGAGAAGGCCAAAGCAGAGGAGCAGCAACGGCTCGCCGCCGAGGAGTTGTCACGGCGAGAAGGCGAACTAACGCAGCGGAAGGTCGACCTCGACAGCCCCGAGGACGACCTTGCCGCGCGCGAACAGTCTCTCGGCGGAGCTCCGCAGGAAGCGAGGGACGCCGCTGCAGCTGCTGAGACCGCCAAGAGGGACTTGGAGGCGAGGGTGGCGCAACTGGAGATCCACTTGAAGGCGAGCGAAGATAAGGGTGCTGCACTTGCGTCGGAGAGGGAGAAGGACGCCCACAGCCACTCCGAGCTGCAGGTCCGCCTCTCCGACAAGGGCAAGGAGCTTGCCGTCACCAAGGACAACATCGCCGATCTGGAGTTGAAGCTTTGCACTCTCACCGCATCACTTGACGGCGCCAGAGAGCGGGAGATGAAGCTGAAGGAGGATCTCAGGGGCGAGAGGGCACTGTTGGAGAGTGCTGCTATCTCCCAAAACAACTTCAGGCAAACCGCCGAGCTCTGGACGGAGGGTCTTGTCCTTGCCGCCACCAACATTGACAAGGAGCTGGAACTGCTGGGGCGGAGTATCTCGGGTACTCCACCGACGAGAATCTCCACCCCAGCGCCAAGCTTACCTTGTTCCTCCAGGGTGTGGGGACGGCCCTCCAGCAGCTCCGGGAAAAGATCCCCACTCAGCTGGCGAACGAGGCGCGCAGGCTTTGCACAGGCGTCTTGGAGAAGGTGCTGATGAAGATAGTCTTCCGCAACCCAGGACTCAACCTTAATAACTTCCTCAGGACCTTGCCGCCCGACGCCGACCAGGAGACGCTCAAGACCCTTGTCGCACCCATCGTGGCCAAGGTGGGCAAGATCAAGAGAGTCGAGGGCGACCGCGCAGACTAGGCTGTTTTCCTTTCTGCTTCCTTTGTCGCTGCCAACCATTTATGAACAATAGTCTATTAGAACAGCGACAAGTCATTTTATAACATAACTTTATTCTGGGTAGTTAATGCAATGTTATTTCCTTTACTGGACTTCTTCGCTTTGTATGCTTTTACCCTGTGCTTTTAGGGAACTTGCCGGCGAAGGGACCCTTGCCGCGAGCGCTGAGTGCGGAACTTCAGCAGCCTGCAGGCAGTGCCGTTGCCGACAAGAAACCTTGTCGCAGCTAGTCGCAGCACACTTAGGTTGTTGAGCGAACTCGAAAACGAAGTAAGGGCACGACACTTGTCGCAGCACGCTTAAGCCGTTGAGCGTGCTCGAAACAAAGTAAGGGCGCGGCTAGCCACGAGTTGGTTCCTCCGCGCACAGGTTTTCCATACAAAGTGCGGTCGTTCAAGGAAGATAACTTTAAAATTTAAAATTTTGATTGCTCAAACTTTGGCGACTTAGCTTTTGTGTCGTCTGCTTCCCGGCAAAGGCAAGGCTTTCTTGAACGTCACTTGGTCCATACCACTGTCTCCTTCCCCTCCTGGCAAACTTGTGCACGAGGAAAACTTGTTCTGCTTGAGAGAAAAGAAAAGGGAGGAAACATAGATATGGAGCCTCGCGGCTCGTTATTGCTTACCGGGGATGTGTGCTGCACAAAGTGTCAGATAGTACATGTAAGAAAAATGAAAAGGCAAGTTGTGCGAGGCACATAAGTTTTACTGATGCACGGGATCTGCGCCCGGCTTTGTACAAAGGTTTACATGCAACAGCGGCAAGACTTGTACAAAAGGTGGTTGCCGGAGCGGATCACGGCAACCGCTCCTCATGGGTAAAACTTGCGAAGGTGCTCAATGTTCCAGGAGTTGCTCACCGGTAAGCCCTCTTCGGTCTCAAGGCGGACAGCGCCGGGCCTTGTGACTTGTCTCACCCGATAAGGGCCTTCCCACTTCGGCGTCAACTTGTTGGAATTCTTGGCGGACTGAACGCGCCGAAGAACAAGGTCGCCTTCCTCGAGACTTCTGGCTTTAACTTTGCGGCTATGGTAGCGGCGCAAAGCTTGCTGGTATCGAGCAGCTCATACAGCAGCCTGAAGACGGTCCTCTTCAAGGAGCAGTGCGTCATCTTGCCGCAGCTGCTCTTGCTCGAGCTCATCGTAAGCGAGCACTCGAGGCGACCCGTATACGAGTTCCGTGGGGAGAACTGCCTCTGCTCCATAGACAAGAGCAAAGGGTGTCTGCCCGGTGGCTCGATTTGGTGTTGTCCTGATTGACCAAAGAGCCGCCGACAACTCCTCGATCCAGTTTCTTCCGCACTTGCGCAGCCTGTCAAAAGTTCTTGTCTTGAGTCCGCGCAGCACTTCAGCGTTTGCCCTCTCCGATTGACTGTTGCTCCTCGGGTGAGCAACAGAAGCGAAGCAGACCTTGGCGCCAAGGTCTTGGACGTATTGCATGAAGGTGCGACTTGTGAATTGTGTGCCATTGTCGGTGATGATCCTGTTAGGGATTCCGAAACGGCAGACAATCGACCTGAAGAACTTAACTGCTGATTGTGCGGTCACCTTTCTCACTGGTTCCACTTCCGGCCACTTTGTGAACTTGTCGATGGCGACGTACAAGTACTCAAAGCCCCCGGCTGCGCGGGGAAAGGGGCCGAGGTTGTCGAGCCCCCAGACCGAAAATGGCCAGGACAAAGGGATCGTCTGGAGAGCTTGAGCTGGCTGATGTATCTGCTTGTTATGGAACTGGCACGCTTCACACTTGGTTACTTGTGTAGTTGCATCCTGGAGGGCTTCTGGCCAAAAGAAACCTTGCCGGAACACCTTGCCGGCAAGCGCTCTTGCGCCAATGTGGTGACCACATATGCCTCCATGTATCTCTGCCAACAGCTTTTGCCCATCTTCCCGGGGAATGCATTTCAATTTGACACCGTTGAGTCTTCTTCTGTACAGTTTATCGCCGACAAACTGATACATACTTGACTGCCGGGTTAGTCTTTCTGCTTCTTCTCGCTCTTCGGGAAGTTCTCCTGTTTGAAGGAAACGGACAATCTGCTGTGCCCATGCTGGAGCCTGAGGCTCAACAACAAGGACTAAAGGCATCAGTGCTGCTGCGGGAACTCCAGCTTCTACGGCAAGAACCTGTGGCTCGGTCGGAGCTTGACGTTCCCCGGCAAGCTTGCCGGGGCAAGACTTGTCGGGAACGCCTGCTTCAACTGTACAAACCCTAGGGTCTGCAGGAGCAGACTGTTCCTCAGCAACTCTATCGTTGATCTTGGGGACCTTGTTGACGGCGGCTTCAGGAAGTTCTGTCGGCAAGTAGTCACCGGAGATCAACTTTCTCTTCTTACTTTGTCCAGCCGATGGTGTAACGGATGGTTGAGTTAACTTGAACACAAAGATCCCTGGTTCCACAGGTAGCTTTAGTGCAGCACACTTTGATAGGCCGTCTGCGATGTCGTTTTGAGCTCTTGGAACGTGCTCCATCTACAAGCCTTCAAAGTGTTCTTCAAGCTTTCTCACTTCGTCGACGTATGCTTCCATCAATGGACTCTGGTAGCTCTTATTCACTTGTCGGACGACCAACTGCGAGTCACCCCGCACAATAAGCTTCTTGATCCCAAGTTCCGCTGCGATTCTGAGGCCGGCAAGCAAACCTTCATACTCTGCAGTATTGTTCGTTGCTTGCTCCTTGGGAAAGTGCATCTGGACGACGTACTTGAGGTGCTCTCCGGTGGGTGCGACAAACAGCACGCCGGCACCGGCGCCTTGCAGCGAGAAGGCACCATCAAAGTACATTATCCATTCCTTGCTTGCTTCTTTGACGGGAATGCTTGTCTCCGGAATCTCTTCATCTGGCGTTGGCGTCCATTCTGCTATGAATTCTGCTAATGCTCTGCTCTGAATAGTTGAAGTACTTTCAAACTTGAGGCCAAAGCTTGACAGCTCCAGTGCCCACTCAACAATCCTGCCTGTTGCTTCTGGATTTTGCAGTATCCTCTTCAGCGGAAAGCGAGTTACCACTGTTATCTCATGTGCTTGGAAGTAATGGCGCAGCTTTCTCGAGGCCATGAGGAGGCCGAAAAGCAGCTTCTGCACCCCAGAATATCTTGATCTAGCCCCCTGCAAGAGGGAACTGACAAAATAAACTGGGCGCTGCACCATCTTCTTCCGCACCTCTTCCTGCATCTGCGCAGACCCATCCTTGTCGGGGAAGCCCCCTGCTTGTCGCTGGATGTGCTTGCCGGGGCTGTGGGCTCCTCATCTGCCTCCGTTTCCACTACCAACGCAGCACTAACCACTTGATTGGTTGCTGCTAAGTACAGCAGCAACTTCTCTTGTGGCTTAGGTGCGACAAGTATTGGAGTGGAGGACATGTACCTTTTCAAGTCTTGTAGCGCTGCCTCCGCTTCTGGAGTCCATTTCATTGGACCTGCCTTTTTCAAGATTTTGAAAAACGGTAGGGCGCGTTCTGCGGACTTAGAAATGAACCTGCTGAGAGCAGCCACACAGCCGGCAAGCCTTCGTACATCCTTGCCGCGCTTCGAAGCTTTGATCTGCTCGATGGCTTTGATCTTGTCGGGATTGGCTTCAATCCCCCTCTGGGACACAAAGAACCCGAGAAGCTTGCTGGAGGGGACTCCGAACACGCACTTCTCGGGGTTAAGCTTGAGTTGTATCTTGTGCAGATTCGCAAAGGTTTCATCTAGATCTTGAATCAGAGTATCCTTGTCCTTGCTCTTGACCACTATATCATCCATGTAAGCTTCTACATTCCTGTGTATCTGTGGCTCAAAAGCAGTGTGGACCACCCTTGCAAACGTTGAACCGGCATTTTTCAATCCAAACGGCATGCGTATGAAGCAATAAGTGCCACATGGAGTAATGAATGCGGTCTTCTCTTCATCTTCTTCAGCCATAAATATCTGGTGGTATCCTGAATAGGCATCAAGAAATGAAAGCAACTCACATCCAGCCGTGGAGTCAACAATCTGGTCAATGCGCGGCAAGGGAAATGGATCTTTGGGACAAGCTTTATTCACATCGGTGAAGTCTATACAAAGCCTCCACTTCCCATTCGTTTTGCGCACGACAACAGGGTTGGCCAGCCACGTGGGATGAAGTACACCTCTGACAAGGCCTGCCGCTTCCAGCTTCTTGATTTCTTCTGCAATAAACTCTTGGCGCTCCACCGCTTGCTTTCTAACCTTCTGCTTGACGGGCCGCGCGTGAGGACAAACGACAAGTTTGTGCTCAATCACTTTCCTGGGAACACCGGGGATGTCAGACGGTTGCCATGCAAACACGTCGACATTCGCCCGCAGGAAAGCAACGAGCACGCTTTCCTATTTAGGATCGAGCGTGGCACTGATGGTGAAAGTACCACCAGTGCCATCCTCCTTGGCGGATACCTTCTTGGTTGTGGGTGGAGCTGCCATCGCTTTCTTGCACTTGCCGGTGGAGCTCGATGGTGCGTCCTCGACGGCAGTGCAGCACTCCAAAGAGGTGCGTTTGCCGGAGTGGGCCCCAGAGCTCTTGCCGGACTTGGTCTTGTTCTCCCCCCCGGGAGCTTCCGCGGCAAGTGTCTTGCTATCTGTTGCGGCTGCCGCGTCCCGGTAAATCTTGTCGGCACAGATAAGCGCGTCCTTCTTGTCGCCGGGGACAGAGATGACGCTTATCGGGCCTGGCATCTTGAGCATGTTGTAGGCATAATGAGAGGCTGCCATGAACTTGGCGAGCGCTGGACGGCCAAGTATCCCATTGTAAGGCAATGGGATATCGGCAACATCAAAGGTGATCCTCTCAGTCCTGAAGTTCAGTTCTCCGCCAAAAGTCACTGGCAATGTGATCTTCCCCTTCGGCTTGCTCCTTCCCGGGTTGATCCCTTGGAATGTGCCGGTTTCTTCGAGCTCACTGTCGGGGATCTGGAGTTTCCGGACCACAGCAGAGGAGATCAGGTTCAGGCCGGCCCCGCCGTCTACCAACATCTTGGTGACCTTGAGGTTGCGGATAGTTGGTGAAACCAACATCGATAAGCACCCGACCGCAGTTGTGCGATCAGGGTGGTCCTCAATGTCAAAGACGATGGGCGTGCTGGACCACTTCAGAAGTTTGTGCGACTCGACGGGTGGCTCCGCCGCATTGACTTCCCGCACCCATTGTTTGAGTTGGTGGTGGGAAGTATGCAGAGAAGCTCCACCGTCTACGCACAAGACCTCTGTTGCCTTCTGGAACTCCTGCTCACTGTTATCTCCGTCCTCCATGTCTTCGTCATCGTCTTCGTCATCGTCCTTGTCGCGGCCGCGGGGAGGTCTATCTCCTTGCCGCTGCTTGGCCTTGCCACGGCGTCCTTCCCGGCCATTGAATGGCCGCTTCTTGCCGGACTCTCCTCCACCTCCCTGGGCCTTTTCCTTGTCGCGTCGCTCGTACTCAGCTTTTTGCTGCTCGACGAGGTACTCGACCCTTTTGCAGTTCTGGAGGTCATGGCCCTTGGTGCGGTGGATCTTGCAGTACTGCTTGTCGGAGCCGTCCTGCTTGTCGGTGGCCGCCACAGTCTCCTTGCCGGAGCTGCCAGCCTGAGCTTTCTTGGCGCCAGCCTCCTTGCCGGACTGCTCAACGACCAGTACTTCTTTGCTCTTCTTTTTCTTGTTGTTCCGCCGCCGGTTCTTCCTTGCCGGGGCGGCATCCTCACTATCCGTTCCCCCTGCTCCAGTATCCTCTTCGGGGAGTCTCCTCCCTTCCTTAGCGCGTGTGCACTTGTAGGCCAGGGCATAAAGCTCACTGACGTCTCGGATTTTGCACATCGCCATTTCCTCCCTCATCCTACGGTTACGCACGTTCTGGTGAAACGCGCTAATAACCGCGGCAGGGTGGACGTCTGGGATGTTGTGCTGGACGCGGCTGAATCTCTGGATGTACTTTCGCAGGGACTCTCCTTCCTTCTGGGCGAGTATATGAAGATCACTCTCCTGGCCATGGGGCTTGTGGCCGCTCATGAAGGCGCCGACAAACTGATGGCACAGGTCGGCCCAAGAAGACATGGAGTTTTCTGGCAAGTGCATGAGCTAAGATCTGACGTTTGGCTTGAGCACTAGCAGGAAGTAGTTCGCGAGTATCTTCTTGTCTCGTCCACCGGCAGCCTGCACCGCGATGGTGTAGATGCTGAGAAACTCTGACGAATGAGTCTTGCCGTCGCACTTCTCGGGCACGTCGGGCTTGAAGTTCTTCATGCTGGGCCACTGGACTCGCCGCAGCTCACGGGTGAACGCAGGACAACCCGCCGCGTACGACAAGTCGACTGGTTCTCCGGATGCGTGCATGTCGACAGCGGGCCCAGCGCGCTGGTCGGATTGTCGCCGTGCTTCTCTTCGACGCTCGATGCGGGTCCGAGCGTCTTCTTGTCGTCGGTCGTCAAGGACTTGGCGTTGATCGCGACGAGCTCGTGGATCCGACGATGCCGTGGAGTCGTCGTCGATGTTGATCCGGCGAGTCGGCGATTTCGGCCTTCGGGGCAGGGAGTGCACGGTAGTTGCACCCCCGGCGGTCTTGTCGCCATCAGCCCGCGCCTGGCTAACTTGCCGCGGCCGCGACATCCTCGGCTGCTGCGGAGTGTCGTTATTGGCGAAGGCGATGAGGCTTTGGATGGTGGCCCTCCAGTCATCGGCCTTGTCGGCCGCTGGAGGGAAGTCGAGGAGTAGCTGGGCTCGAGCTAGAGCTTCTGCTGGAGTGGCGGGGAGCGGTGGCGAGCGGTGCGAGGAGCGAGATATGCTCGGACTTCTAACAGTGTTAGAAGGAGCAGCATCTCGTCCCCGCGACTGCGCCTTGCTCGTGCCAGCGTGTTGGCCTTGAGCATCCCGCGAACCGCCAGCTTGACCTTGGCCCAGCAAGCGTATGGTACCTTGTGTACCACGTCGCTGCCGGTCCGGCGCCTCCTGAGACGGGCGCGGAGCATGCACGGACGCCGAGGTCTTGGAGTGCGCTCGGTCGTCTGTCTTATCATTGGACTTGGCGGCGCCGTGAGTTTCCTCGCCGACGTCCGTCCTTCCGCCGGCGTCTACCCCACCAGCCGTTGGCTCCGACGGTGGTGGGATTGACGCAGACGGGCCTGCTGCCTCCGAAGCCTTCTTCTTTGGCGGCATGTTGATGAAGTCGATGAAGTTGATGAGGTTGGTGGAGATTTCGCTCGCGTGAACACCGGATCGGGTTCACACAACCTCGACGCGCCCCCTACCTGGCGCGCCAAAGATGTTGGGGAAACTGATCGCCCACGAACACCTATGGGACCGGAGCCCCTTTTCGGTACGGCAAGGGAGCGGAGGGTGCACGAAGAGCGGATCGAGGCGAGCACGCGAGCAGTTTACCCAGGTTCGGGCCGCACGGATGCGTAAAACCCTACTCCTGCCTTGGTTTGTATTGCGTTCTTGGCTCGGGAGCAAGAAGATCTACAGTGCTTGTAACTAGCAACACCGAGCGTGAGAGTGATCGAAGGTCGGAACCCCCTCTACGTTGCGCATGGGCCTCCTTTTATAGGTCAAAGGGGTCACCGACAGGTGGCAACGCAGCCGAGGGTAGAAACATAAAAATGGTGGTAGTTGGAACAGTGTATGCATAGTGCTCTATACCTAACCCTGACGGTGGGGGACAAGGGCATTAAATGCCCGTCGCCGTCGCCCCAAATAGTGCAAAAAGCGTCCGTCAGGGCGTCTCCGTCCGCCACGATGGTGGCTTCGTCATCGCAGCTCGCCACCGTGTACCCCAGGCTGCTCAGCCTTCCGCCACGTGCGCCTGGAAGGGCCCCAGGGCGACGCGTGGGCGGATGAGCTGGAGCGCGGGTACTTGGTGGAAGTTTGCCGCGGCAAGCGCCTTGCCGCGACCGCCATCTTGTCGCGCCTGGGAGCTTGTCGCTCTCCGGGCCTTGCCGGGACGCGTGGCGCGTCGCGGCGAGTTTCGTGAAATGCCGTGTTTGGCCTTCCCGGCAAGCTCCTCTTGCCAGGGTCTTGTACCAAAGAGGTGGTCTTGAGTCTTGAGTGGCCTTCCCAGCAAGCTCCTCTTGCCGGGGCTTTGTTTCTTTAACTTGAATACTTTGTTCTTGAATGGCTCCAAAGGAACCACAGTGGGCCTTGGCGGACGCGCGGCAAGCCCTGCCACGGGATGCTGCTACTGCCCGTGCACAAGTCGGGATACTAAGGTACCCCTACTTTAGTACACCGACAATATCACAAGTGGCAATATAAAGTGAGGTTCTTTTGCACTAAGATTTTGTACATCCAACCATAAAAGCACATGACAACCTCTGCTCCCCTCTATGAAGGGCATATCTATTGTTCTTACCTTATACAAGAGTCGTGGTGATATTCACCTTTTCTTTTTTACATTTTATCCTTTGGCAAGCACATTGTGTTGGAAAGATCCTGATATATATACCCAATTGGGTGTAAGTTATCATAAACTATTATTGTTGACATTACCCTTGAGGTAAAAGGTTGGGAGGCAACACTATAAGCCCCTATCTTTCTCTGTGTTCGATTAAAACTCCATACCCATAAGTATTGCGTGAGTGTTAGCAATTGTGAAAGACTAAATGATAGTTGAGTATGTGGACTGCTGAAAAGCTCTTATATTGACTCTTTCTGATGTTACGATAAATTGCAATTGCTTCAATGACCGAGATCATAGTTTGTTAGTTTTCAATGAAGTTTTTGATTCATAGTTGACATTGTGAATAGATTGTTACTTTAGCATAAGAAATCATATGACAATATATTTATGTTGCTGTTATAAGAATGATCATGATGCCCTCATGTCGGTATTTTGTTTTATCGACACCTCTATCTCTAAACATGTGGACATATTTTTCGATATCGGCTTCCGCTTGAGGACAAGCGAGGTCTAAGCTTGGGGGAGTTGATACGTCCATTTTGCATCATGCTTTTATATTGAGTTTATTGCATTATGGGCTGTTATTACACATTATTTCACAATACTATGCCTTTTCTCTCTTATTTTACAAGGTTTACATGAAGAGGGAGAATGCCGAGAGCTGGAATTCTGGGCTGGAAAAGGAGCAAATATTGGAGACCTATTCTGCACAACTCAAAAAGCCCTGAAATTCCACGAAAGGCAGTTTTGGAATATAAAAAATATCGGGCGAAGAAAGCACCAGAGGGGGCCACGCACCGTCCACGAGGGTGGGGGCGCGCCCTACCCCCCTGGGCGCCCCTGCCCCTTGGGCCACCTGGCA